>JAUJEO010000028.1:2400000-3600000 GCA_030762175.1 Metallyticus violacea
CTCAAATAAGAACGGAAAAAAAGTGATTCAAACGAAGTTTCCAAACCTCGAAAAAAAATGTTTTTCTTTTCGAAGATCTTTGCGCATAATATGCTTTTCTGAGGCTATCAAACTAGTATAATGAAAGAGAACCAGTCATCTCAAATAAGAACGGAAAAAAAGTGATTCTAACAAAGTTTCCAAACTTCGAAAAAATTTTTTTTTCTTTTCGAGATTCTTTGCGCATAATATTCTTTACTGAGGCTATCAAACTAGTATAATGAAAGAGAACCAGTTATTTCAAATAAGAACGGAAAAAAGTGATTCAAACGAAGTTTCCAAACTCCGAAAAAAAATGTTTTTCTTTTCGAGATTCTTTGCGCATAATATGCTTTACTGAGGCTATCAAACTAGTATAATGAAAGAGAACCAGTTATCTCGAATAAGAACGGAAAAAAAAGTGATTCTAACGAAGTTTCCAAACTTCGAAAAAAAATGTTTTTCTTTTCGAGATTCTTTGCGCATAATATGCTTTACTGAGGCTATCAAACTAGTATAATGAAAGAGAACCAGTTATCTCAAATAAGAACCGGAAAAAAGTGATTCTAACGAAGTTTCCAAACTTCGAAAAAAATTTTTTTTTCTTTTCGTGATTCTTTGCGCTAAATATGCTTTTCTGAGGCTATCAAAGTAGTAAAATGAAAGAGAACCAGTTATCTCGAATAAGAACGGAAAAAAAGTGATTGTAACGAAGCTTCCAAACTTCGAAAAAAATTTTTTTTCATTTCGAGATTCTTTGCGCATTATATGCTTTACTGAGGCTATCAAACTAGTATAATGAAAGAGAACCAGTTATCTCAAATAAGAACGGAAAAAAAGTGATTCTAACGAAGTTTCCAAACTTCGAAAAAAATTTTTTTTCTTTTCGAGATTCTTTGCGCATAATATGCTTTACTGAGGCTATCAAACTAGTATAATGAAAGAGAACCAGTTATCTCAAATAAGAACAGAAAAAAAGTGATTCTAAAGAAGTATCCAAACTTCGAAAAAAAAATTTTTTTCTTTTCGAGATTCTTTGCGCATAATATGCTTTACTGAGGCTATCAAACTAGTATAATGAAAGAGAACCAGTTATCTCAAATAAGAAGGGAAAAAAAGTGATTCTCAAGAAGTTTCCAAACTTCGAAAAAAAATTTTTTTCTTTTCGAGATTCTTTGCGCATAATATGCTTTACTGAGGCTATCAAACTAGTATAATGAAAGAGAAACAGTTATCTCAAATAAGAACGGAAAAAAAGTGATTCAAACGAAGTTTCCAAACCTCGAAAAAAAATGTTTTTCTTTTCGAGATTCTTTGCGCATAATATGCTTTTCTGAGGCTATCAAACTAGTATAATGAAAGAGAAGCAGTCATCTCAAATAAGAACGGAAAAAAAGTGATTCTAACAAAGTTTCCAAACTTCGAAAAATTTTTTTTTCTTTTCGAGATTCTTTGCGCATAATATTCTTTACTGAGGCTATCAAACTAGTATAATGAAAGAGAACCAGTTATTTCAAATAAGAACGGAAAAAAGTGATTCAAACGAAGTTTCCAAACTCCGAAAAAAAATGTTTTTCTTTTCGAGATTCTTTGCGTATAATATACTTTTCCACGGCTAATAAACTAGTAAAATGAAAGAGAACCAGTTATCTCGAATAAGAACGGAAAAAAAGTGATTGTAACGAAGTTTCCAAACTTCGAAAAAAATTTTTTTTCTTTTCGAGATTCTTTGCGCATAATATGCTTTACTGAGGCTATCAAACTAGTATAATTAAAGAGAACCAGTTATCTCGAATAAGAACGGAAAAAAAAGTGATTCTAACGAAGTTTCCAAACTTCGAAAAAAAATGTTTTTCTTTTCGAGATTCTTTGCGCATATGCTTTACTGAGGCTATCAAACTAGTATAATGAAAGAGAACCAGTTATCTCAAATAAGAACGGGAAAAAAGTGATTCTAACGAAGTTTCCAAACTTCGAAAAAAATTTTTTTTTCTTTTCGTGATTCTTTGCGCTAAATATGCTTTTCTCAGGCTATCAAAGTAGTATTATAAAAGAGAACCAGTTATCTCAAATAAGAACGGGAAAAAAGTGATTCTAACGAAGTTTCCAAACTTCGAAAAAAATTTTTTTTTCTTTTCGTGATTCTTTGCGCTAAATATGCGTTTCTGAGGCTATCAAAGTAGTATTATAAAAGAGAACCAGTTATCTCAAATAAGAACAGAAAAAAGGTGATTCTAAAGAATTTTCCAAACTTCGAAAAAATTTTTTTTTTCTTTTCGAGATTCTTTGCGCATAATATGCTTGTCTGAGGCTATCAAACTAGTATAATGAGAGATTACCATTTGTCTCAAATTAGAATGGAAAAAAAGTGATTCTAATGAAGTTTCCAAACTTCGAAAAATTTTTTTTTTCTTTTCGAGATTCTTTGCGCATAATATGCTTTACTGAGGCTATCAAACTAGTATAATGAAAGAGAACCAGTTATCTCAAATAAGAACGGGAAAAAAGTGATTCTAACGAAGTTTCGAAACTTCGAATAAATTTTTTTTTCATTTCGAGATTCTTTGCGCATAATATGCTATACTGAGGCTATCAAACTAGTATAATGTAAGAGAACCAGTTATCTCAAATAAGAACGGAAAAAAAGGGATTCAAACGAAGTTTCCAAACTTCGAAAAAAAATGTTTTTCTTTTCGAGATTCTTTGCGCATAACATGCTTTTCTGAGGCTATCAAACTAGTATAATGAAAGAGAACCAGTTATTTCAAATAAGAACGGAAAAAAGTGATTCAAACGAAGTTTCCAAACTTCGAAAAAAAATGTTTTTCTTTTCGAGATTCTTTGCGCATAATATACTTTTCCACGGCTATCAAACTAGTAAAATGAAAGAGAACCAGTTATCTCGAATAAGAACGGAAAAAAAGTGATTGTAACGAAGTTTCCAAACTTCGAAAAAAATTTTTTTTCTTTTCGAGATTCTTTGCGCATAATTAGCTTTACTGAGGCTATCAAACTAGTATAATGAAAGAGAACCAGTTATCTCAAATAAGAACGGAAAAAAAGTGATTCTAACGAAGTTTCCAAACTTCGAAAAAAATTTTTTTTCTTTTCGAGATTCTTTGCGCATAATATGCTTTACTGAGGCTATCAAACTAGTATAATGAAAGAGAACCAGTTATCTCAAATAAGAACGGGAAAAAAGTGATTCTAACGAAGTTTCGAAACTTCGAATAAATTTTTTTTTCATTTCGAGATTCTTTGCGCATAATATGCTATACTGAGGCTATCAAACTAGTATAATGTAAGAGAACCAGTTATCTCAAATAAGAACGGAAAAAAAGGGATTCAAACGAAGTTTCCAAACTTCGAAAAAAAATGTTTTTCTTTTCGAGATTCTTTGCGCATAACATGCTTTTCTGAGGCTATCAAACTAGTATAATGAAAGAGAACCAGTTATTTCAAATAAGAACGGAAAAAAGTGATTCAAACGAAGTTTCCAAACTTCGAAAAAAAATGTTTTTCTTTTCGAGATTCTTTGCGCATAATATACTTTTCCACGGCTATCAAACTAGTAAAATGAAAGAGAACCAGTTATCTCGAATAAGAACGGAAAAAAAGTGATTGTAACGAAGCTTCCAAACTTCGAAAAAAATTTTTTTTCATTTCGAGATTCTTTGCGCATTATATGCTTTACTGAGGCTATCAAACTAGTATAATGAAAGAGAACCAGTTATCTCAAATAAGAACGGAAAAAAAGTGATTCTAACGAAGTTTCCAAACTTCGAAAAAAATTTTTTTTCTTTTCGAGATTCTTTGCGCATAATATGCTTTACTGAGGCTATCAAACTAGTATAATGAAAGAGAACCAGTTATCTCAAATAAGAACAGAAAAAAAGTGATTCTAAAGAAGTATCCAAACTTCGAAAAAAAAATTTTTTTCTTTTCGAGATTCTTTGCGCATAATATGCTTTACTGAGGCTATCAAACTAGTATAATGAAAGAGAACCAGTTATCTCAAATAAGAAGGGAAAAAAAGTGATTCTCAAGAAGTTTCCAAAATTCGAAAAAAAATTTTTTTCTTTTCGAGATTCTTTGCGCATAATATGCTTTACTGAGGCTATCAAACTAGTATAATGAAAGAGAAACAGTTATCTCAAATAAGAACGGAAAAAAAGTGATTCAAACGAAGTTTCCAAACCTCGAAAAAAAATGTTTTTCTTTTCGAGATTCTTTGCGCATAATATGCTTTTCTGAGGCTATCAAACTAGTATAATGAAAGAGAACCAGTCATCTCAAATAAGAACGGAAAAAAAGTGATTCTAACAAAGTTTCCAAACTTCGAAAAATTTTTTTTTCTTTTCGAGATTCTTTGCGCATAATATTCTTTACTGAGGCTATCAAACTAGTATAATGAAAGAGAACCAGTTATTTCAAATAAGAACGGAAAAAAGTGATTCAAACGAAGTTTCCAAACTCCGAAAAAAAATGTTTTTCTTTTCGAGATTCTTTGCGCATAATATACTTTTCCACGGCTAATAAACTAGTAAAATGAAAGAGAACCAGTTATCTCGAATAAGAACGGAAAAAAAGTGATTGTAACGAAGTTTCCAAACTTCGAAAAAAATTTTTTTTCTTTTCGAGATTCTTTGCGCATAATATGCTTTACTGAGGCTATCAAACTAGTATAATTAAAGAGAACCAGTTATCTCGAATAAGAACGGAAAAAAAAGTGATTCTAACGAAGTTTCCAAACTTCGAAAAAAAATGTTTTTCTTTTCGAGATTCTTTGCGCATAATATGCTTTACTGAGGCTATCAAACTAGTATAATGAAAGAGAACCAGTTATCTCAAATAAGAACGGGAAAAAAGTGATTCTAACGAAGTTTCCAAACTTCGAAAAAAATTTTTTTTTCTTTTCGTGATTCTTTGCGCTAAATATGCTTTTCTGAGGCTATCAAAGTAGTATTATAAAAGAGAACCAGTTATCTCAAATAAGAACAGATAAAAGGTGATTCTAAAGAATTTTCCAAACTTCGAAAAAATTTTTTTTTCTTTTCGAGATTCTTTGCGCATAATATGCTTGTCTGAGGCTATCAAACTAGTATAATGAGAGATTACCATTTGTCTCAAATTAGAATGGAAAAAAAGTGATTCTAATGAAGTTTCCAAACTTCGAAAAATTTTTTTTTTCTTAGAGATTCTTTGCGCATAATATGCTTTACTGAGGCTATCAAACTAGTATAATGAAAGAGAACCAGTTATCTCAAATAAGAACGGAAACAAATTGATTCTAAAGAAGTTTCCAAACTTCGAAAAAAAATGTTTTTCTTTTCGAGATTCTTTGCGCATAATATGCTTTACTGAGGCTATCAAACTAGTATAATGAAAGAGAACCAGTTATCTCAAATAAGAACGGGAAAAAAGTGATTCTAACGAAGTTTCGAAACTTCGAATAAATTTTTTTTTCATTTCGAGATTCTTTGCGCATAATATGCTATACTGAGGCTATCAAACTAGTATAATGTAAGGGAACCAGTTATCTCAAATAAGAACGGAAAAAAAGGGATTCAAACGAAATTTCCACACTTTGAAAAAAAATGTTTTTCTTTTCGAGATTCTTTGCGCATAACATGCTTTTCTGAGGCTATCAAACTAGTATAATGAAAGAGAACCAGTTATTTCAAATAAGAACGGAAAAAAGTGATTCAAACGAAGTTTCCAAACTTCGAAAAAAAATGTTTTTCTTTTTGAGATTCTTTGCGCATAATATGCTTTACTGAGGCTATCAAACTAGTATAATGAAAGAGAACCAGTTATCTCAAATAAGAACAGAAAAAAAGTGATTCTAAAGAAGTATCCAAACTTCGAAAAAAAATTTTTTTCTTTTCGAGATTCTTTGCGCATAATATGCTTTACTGAGGCTATCAAACTAGTATAATGAAAGAGAACCAGTTATCTCAAATAAGAACGGGAAAAAAGTGATTCTAACGAAGTTTCGAAACTTCGAATAAATTTTTTTTTCTTTTCGAGATTCTTTGCGCATAATATGCTATACTGAGGCTATCAAACTAGTATAATGTAAGAGAACCAGTTATCTCAAATAAGAACGGAAAAAAAGTGATTCAAACGAAGTTTCCAAACTTCGAAAAAAAATGTTTTTCTTTTCGAGATTCTTTGCGCATAACATGCTTTTCTGAGGCTATCAAACTAGTATAATGAAAGAGAACCAGTTATTTCAAATAAGAACGGAAAAAAGTGATTCAAACGAAGTTTCCAAACTTCGAAAAAAAATGTTTTTCTTTTCGAGATTCTTTGCGCATAATATACTTTTCCACGGCTATCAAACTAGTAAAATGAAAGAGAACCAGTTATCTCGAATAAGAACGGAAAAAAAGTGATTGTAACGAAGTTTCCAAACTTCGAAAAAAATTTTTTTTCTTTTCGAGATTCTTTGCGCATAATATGCTTTACTGAGGCTATCAAACTAGTATAATTAAAGAGAACCAGTTATCTCGAATAAGAACGGAAAAAAATGATTCTAACGAAGTTTCCAAACTTCGAAAAAAAAATGTTTTTCTTTTCGAGATTCTTTGCGCATAATATGCTTTACTGAGGCTATCAAACTAGTATAATGAAAGAGAACCAGTTATCTCAAATAAGAACGGGAAAAAAGTGATTCTAACGAAGTTTCCAAACTTCGAAAAAAATTTTTTTTTCTTTTCGTGATTCTTTGCGCTAAATATGCTTTTCTGAGGCTATCAAAGTAGTATTATAAAAGAGAACCAGTTATCTCAAATAAGAACAGAAAAAAGGTGATTCTAAAGAATTTTCCAAACTTCGAAAAATTTTTTTTTTCTTTTCGAGATTTTTTGCGCATAATATGCTTGTCTGAGGCTAACAAACTAGTATAATGAGAGATTACCATTTGTCTCAAATTAGAATGGAAAAAAAGTGATTCTAATGAAGTTTCCAAACTTCGAAAAATTTTTTTTTTCTTTTCGAGATTCTTTGCGCATTATATGCTTTACTGAGGCTATCAAACTAGTATAATGAAAGAGAACCAGTTATCTCAAATAAGAACGGAAACAAATTGATTCTAAAGAAGTTTCCAAACTTCGAAAAAAAATGTTTTTCTTTTCGAGATTCTTTGCGCATAATATGCTTTACTGAGGCTATCAAACTAGTATAATGAAAGAGAACCAGTTATCTCAAATAAGAACGGGAAAAAAGTGATTCTAACGAAGTTTCGAAACTTCGAATAAATTTTTTTTTCATTTCGAGATTCTTTGCGCATAATATGCTATACTGAGGCTATCAAACTAGTATAATGTAAGAGAACCAGTTATCTCAAATAAGAACGGAAAAAAAGGGATTCAAACGAAGTTTCCAAACTTCGAAAAAAAATGTTTTTCTTTTCGAGATTCTTTGCGCATAACATGCTTTTCTGAGGCTATCAAACTAGTATAATGAAAGAGAACCAGTTATTTCAAATAAGAACGGAAAAAAGTGATTCAAACGAAGTTTCCAAACTTCGAAAAAAAATGTTTTTCTTTTCGAGATTCTTTGCGCATAATATGCATTACTGAGGCTATCAAACTAGTATAATGAAAGACAACCAGTTATCTCAAATAAGAACAGAAAAAAAGTGATTCTAAAGAAGTATCCAAATTTCGAAAAAAAAATTTTTTCTTTTCGAGAATCTTTGCGCATAATATGCTTTACTGAGGCTATCAAACTAGTATAATGAAAGAGAACCAGTTATCTCAAATAAGAACGGAAAAAAAAGTGATTCTCAAGAAGTTTCCAAACTTCGAAAAAAAATTTTTTTCTTTTCGAGATTCTTTGCGCATAATATGCTTTACTGAGGCTATCAAACTAGTATAATGAAAGAGAAACAGTTATCTCAAATAAGAACGGAAAAAAAGTGATTCAAACGAAGTTTCCAAACCTCGAAAAAAAGTTTTTCTTTTCGAAGATCTTTGCGCATAATATGCTTTTCTGAGGCTATCAAACTAGTATAATGAAAGAGAACCAGTCATCTCAAATAAGAACGGAAAAAAAGTGATTCTAACAAAGTTTACAAACTTCGAAAAAATTTTTTTTTCTTTTCGAGATTCTTTGCGCATAATATTCTTTACTGAGGCTATCAAACTAGTATAATGAAAGAGAACCAGTTATTTCAAATAAGAACGGAAAAAAGTGATTCAAACGAAGTTTCCAAACTCCGAAAAAAAATGTTTTTCTTTTCGAGATTCTTTGCGCATAATATACTTTTCCACGGCTATCAAACTAGTAAAATGAAAGAGAACCAGTTATCTCGAATAAGAACGGAAAAAAAGTGATTGTAACGAAGTTTCCAAACTTCGAAAAAAATTTTTTTTCTTTTCGAGATTCTTTGCGCATAATATGCTTTACTGAGGCTATCAAACTAGTATAATGAAAGAGAACCAGTTATCTCGAATAAGAACGGAAAAAAAAGTGATTCTAACGAAGTTTCCAAACTTCGAAAAAAAATGTTTTTCTTTTCGAGATTCTTTGCGCATAATATGCTTTACTGAGGCTATCAAACTAGTATAATGAAAGAGAACCAGTTATCTCAAATAAGAACCAGAAAAAAGTGATTCTAACGAAGTTTCCAAACTTCGAAAAAATTTTTTTTTTCTTTTCGTGATTCTTTGCGCATAATATGCTTTACTGAGGCTATCAAAGTAGTATAATGAAAGAGAACGAGTTATCTCAAATAAGAACGGAAAAAAAGTGATTCTAACGAAGTTTCCAAACTTCGAAAAAAATTTTTTTTTCTTTTCGAGATTCTTTGCGCATAATATGCTTGTCTGAAGCTATCAAACTAGTATAATGAGAGATTACCATTTATCTCAAATTAGAATGGAAAAAAAGTGATTCTAAAGAAGTTTCCAAACTTCGAAAAAAAATGATTTTCTTTTCGAGATTCTTTGCGCATAATATGCTTTACTGAGGCTATCAAACTAGTATAATGAAAGAGAAACAGTTATCTCAAATAAGAACGGGAAAAAAGTGATTCTAACGAAGTTTCGAAACTTAGAATAAATTTTTTTTTCATTTCGAGATTCTTTGCGCATAATATGCTATACTGAGGCTATCAAACTAGTATAATGTAAGAGAACCAGTTATCTCAAATAAGAACGGAAAAAAAGGGATTCAAACGAAGTTTCCAAACTTCGAAAAAAAATGTATTTCTTTTCGAGATTCTTTGCGCATAACAGGCTTTTCTGAGGCTATCAAACTAGTATAATGAAAGAGAACCAGTTATTTCAAATAAGAACGGAAAAAAGTGATTCAAACGAAGTTTCCAAACTTCGAAAAAAAAATGTTTTTCTTTTCGAGATTCTTTGCGCATAATATACTTTTCCACGGCTATCAAACTAGTAAAATGAAAGAGAACCAGTTATCTCGAATAAGAACGGAAAAAAAGTGATTGTAAAGAAGTTTCCAAACTTCGAAAAAAATTTTTTTTCTTTTCGAGATTCTTTGCGCATAATGTGCTTTACTGAGGCTATCAAACTAGTATAATGAAAGAGAACCAGTTATCTCGAATAAGAACGGAAAAAAAGTGATTGTAACGAAGTTTCCAAACTTCGAAAAAAATTTTTTTTCTTTTCGAGATTCTTTGCGCATAATATGCTTTACTGAGGCTATCAAACTAGTATAATGAAAGAGAACCAGTTATCTCGAATAAGAACGGAAAAAAAAGTGATTCTAACGAAGTTTCCAAACTTCGAAAAAAAATGTTTTTCTTTTCGAGATTCTTTGCGCATAATATGCTTTACTGAGGCTATCAAACTAGTATAATGAAAGAGAACCAGTTATCTCAAATAAGAACCGGAAAAAAGTGATTCTAACGAAGTTTCCAAACTTCGAAAAAAATTTTTTTTTCTTTTCGTGATTCTTTGCGCATAATATGCTTTACTGAGGCTATCAAAGTAGTATAATGAAAGAGAACGAGTTATCTCAAATAAGAACGGAAAAAAAGTGATTCTAACGAAGTTTCCAAACTTCGAAAAAAATTTTTTTTTCTTTTCGAGATTCTTTGCGCATAATATGCTTGTCTGAGGCTATCAAACTAGTATAATGAGAGATTACCATTTATCTCAAATTAGAATGGAAAAAGTGATTCTAATGAAGTTTCCAAACTTCGAAAAATTTTTTTTTTCTTTTCGAGATTCTTTGCGCATAATATGCTTTACTGAGGCTATCAAACTAGTATAATGAAAGAGAACCAGTTATCTCAAATAAGAACGGAAACAAATTGATTCTAAAGAGGTTTCCAAACTTCGAAAAAAAATGTTTTTCTTTTCGAGATTCTTTGCGCATAATATGCTTTACTGAGGCTATCAAACTAGTATAATGAAAGAGAACCAGTTATCTCAAATAAGAACGGGAAAAAAGTGATTCTAACGAAGTTTCGAAACTTCGAATAAATTTTTTTTTCTTTTCGAGATTCTTTGCGCATAATATGCTATACTGAGTCTATCAAACTAGTATAATGTAAGAGAACCAGTTATCTCAAATAAGAACGGGAAAAAAGTGATTCTAACGAAGTTTCGAAACTTCGAATAAATTTTTTTTTCATTTCGAGATTCTTTGCGCATAATATGCTATACTGAGGCTATCAAACTAGTATAATGTAAGAGAACCAGTTATCTCAAATAAGAACGGTAAAAAAGGGATTCAAACGAAATTTCCAAACTTCGAAAAAAAATGTTTTTCTTTTTGAGATTCTTTGCGCATAATATGCTTTACTGAGGCTATCAAACTAGTATAATGAAAGAGAACCAGTTATCTCAAATAAGAACAGAAAAAAAGTGATTCTAAAGAAGTATCCAAACTTCGAAAAAAAATTTTTTTCTTTTCGAGATTCTTTGCGCATAATATGCTTTACTGAGGCTATCAAACTAGTATAATGAAAGAGAACCAGTTATCTCAAATAAGAACGGGAAAAAATTGATTCTAACGAAGTTTCGAAACTTCAAATAAATTTTTTTTTCTTTTCGAGATTCTTTGCGCATAATATGCTATACTGAGGCTATCAAACTAGTATAATGTAAGAGAACCAGTTATCTCAAATAAGAACGGAAAAAAAGTGATTCAAACGAAGTTTCCAAACTTCGAAAAAAAATGTTTTTCTTTTCGAGATTCTTTGCGCATAACATGCTTTTCTGAGGCTATCAAACTAGTATAATGAAAGAGAACCAGTTATTTCAAATAAGAACGGAAAAAAGTGATTCAAACGAAGTTTCCAAACTTCGAAAAAAAATGTTTTTCTTTTCGAGATTCTTTGCGCATAATATACTTTTCCACGACTATCAAACTAGTAAAATGAAAGAGAACCAGTTATCTCGAATAAGAACGGAAAAAAAGTGATTGTAACGAAGTTTCCAAACTTCGAAAAAAATTTTTTTTCTTTTCGAGATTCTTTGCGCATAATATGCTTTACTGAGGCTATCAAACTAGTATAATTAAAGAGAACCAGTTATCTCGAATAAGAACGGAAAAAAATGATTCTAACGAAGTTTCCAAACTTCGAAAAAAAAATGTTTTTCTTTTCGAGATTCTTTGCGCATAATATGCTTTACTGAGGCTATCAAACTAGTATAATGAAAGAGAACCAGTTATCTCAAATAAGAACGGGAAAAAAGTGATTCTAACGAAGTTTCCAAACTTCGAAAAAATTTTTTTTTTCTTTTCGTGATTCTTTGCGCTAAATATGCTTTTCTGAGGCTATCAAAGTAGTATTATAAAAGAGAACCAGTTATCTCAAATAAGAACAGAAAAAAGGTGATTCTAAAGAATTTTCCAAACTTCGAAAAAATTTTTTTTTTCTTTTCGAGATTCTTTGCGCATAATATGCTTGTCTGAGGCTAACAAACTAGTATAATGAGAGATTACCATTTGTCTCAAATTAGAATGGAAAAAAAGTGATTCTAATGAAGTTTCCAAACTTCGAAAAATTTTTTTTTTTCTTTTCGAGATTCTTTGCGCATAATATGCTTTACTGAGGCTATCAAACTAGTATAATGAAAGAGAACCAGTTATCTCAAATAAGAACGGAAACAAATTGATTCTAAAGAAGTTTCCAAACTTCGAAAAAAAATGTTTTTCTTTTCGAGATTCTTTGCGCATAATATGCTTTACTGAGGCTATCAAACTAGTATAATGAAAGAGAACCAGTTATCTCAAATAAGAACGGGAAAAAAGTGATTCTAACGAAGTTTCGAAACTTCGAATAAATTTTTTTTTCATTTCGAGATTCTTTGCGCATAATATGCTATACTGAGGCTATCAAACTAGTATAATGTAAGAGAACCAGTTATCTCAAATAAGAACGGAAAAAAAGGGATTCAAACGAAGTTTCCAAACTTCGAAAAAAAATGTTTTTCTTTTCGAGATTCTTTGCGCATAACATGCTTTTCTGAGGCTATCAAACTAGTATAATGAAAGAGAACCAGTTATTTCAAATAAGAACGGAAAAAAGTGATTCAAACGAAGTTTCCAAACTTCGAAAAAAAATGTTTTTCTTTTCGAGATTCTTTGCGCATAATATGCATTACTGAGGCTATCAAACTAGTATAATGAAAGAGAACCAGTTATCTCAAATAAGAACAGAAAAAAAGTGATTCTAAAGAAGTATCCAAATTTCGAAAAAAAATTTTTTTCTTTTCGAGAATCTTTGCGCATAATATGCTTTACTGAGGCTATCAAACTAGTATAATGAAAGAGAACCAGTTATCTCAAATAAGAACGGAAAAAAAAGTGATTCTCAAGAAGTTTCCAAACTTCGAAAAAAAATTTTTTTCTTTTCGAGATTCTTTGCGCATAATATGCTTTACTGAGGCTATCAAACTAGTATAATGAAAGAGAAACAGTTATCTCAAATAAGAACGGAAAAAAAGTGATTCAAACGAAGTTTCCAAACCTCGAAAAAAAATGTTTTTCTTTTCGAAGATCTTTGCGCATAATATGCTTTTCTGAGGCTATCAAACTAGTATAATGAAAGAGAACCAGTCATCTCAAATAAGAACGGAAAAAAAGTGATTCTAACAAAGTTTCCAAACTTCGAAAAAATTTTTTTTTCTTTTCGAGATTCTTTGCGCATAATATTCTTTACTGAGGCTATCAAACTAGTATAATGAAAGAGAACCAGTTATTTCAAATAAGAACGGAAAAAAGTGATTCAAACGAAGTTTCCAAACTCCGAAAAAAAATGTTTTTCTTTTCGAGATTCTTTGCGCATAATATGCTTTACTGAGGCTATCAAACTAGTATAATGAAAGAGAACCAGTTATCTCGAATAAGAACGGAAAAAAAAGTGATTCTAACGAAGTTTCCAAACTTCGAAAAAAAATGTTTTTCTTTTCGAGATTCTTTGCGCATAATATGCTTTACTGAGGCTATCAAACTAGTATAATGAAAGAGAACCAGTTATCTCAAATAAGAACCGGAAAAAAGTGATTCTAACGAAGTTTCCAAACTTCGAAAAAAATTTTTTTTTCTTTTCGTGATTCTTTGCGCATAATATGCTTTACTGAGGCTATCAAAGTAGTATAATGAAAGAGAACGAGTTATCTCAAATAAGAACGGAAAAAAAGTGATTCTAACGAAGTTTCCAAACTTCGAAAAAAATTTTTTTTTCTTTTCGAGATTCTTTGCGCATAATATGCTTGTCTGAGGCTATCAAACTAGTATAATGAGAGATTACCATTTATCTCAAATTAGAATGGAAAAAGTGATTCTAATGAAGTTTCCAAACTTCGAAAATTTTTTTTTTCTTTTCGAGATTCTTTGCGCATAATATGCTTTACTGAGGCTATCAAACTAGTATAATGAAAGAGAACCAGTTATCTCAAATAAGAACGGAAACAAATTGATTCTAAAGAAGTTTCCAAACTTCGAAAAAAAATGTTTTTCTTTTCGAGATTCTTTGCGCATAATATGCTTTACTGAGGCTATCAAACTAGTATAATGAAAGAGAACCAGTTATCTCAAATAAGAACGGGAAAAAAGTGATTCTAACGAAGTTTCGAAACTTCGAATAAATTTTTTTTTCTTTTCGAGATTCTTTGCGCATAATATGCTATACTGAGGCTATCAAACTAGTATAATGTAAGAGAACCAGTTATCTCAAATAAGAACGGGAAAAAAGTGATTCTAACGAAGTTTCGAAACTTCGAATAATTTTTTTTTTCATTTCGAGATTCTTTGCGCATAATATGCTATACTGAGGCTATCAAACTAGTATAATGTAAGAGAACCAGTTATCTCAAATAAGAACGGAAAAAAAGGGATTCAAACGAAATTTCCAAACTTCGAAAAAAAATGTTTTTCTTTTCGAGATTCTTTGCGCATAACATGCTTTTCTGAGGCTATCAAACTAGTATAATGAAAGAGAACCAGTTATTTCAAATAAGAACGGAAAAAAGTGATTCAAACGAAGTTTCCAAACTTCGAAAAAAAATGTTTTTCTTTTTGAGATTCTTTGCGCATAATATGCTTTACTGAGGCTATCAAACTAGTATAATGAAAGAGAACCAGTTATCTCAAATAAGAACAGAAAAAAAGTGATTCTAAAGAAGTATCCAAACTTCGAAAAAAAATTTTTTTCTTTTCGAGATTCTTTGCGCATAATATGCTTTACTGAGGCTATCAAACTAGTATAATGAAAGAGAACCAGTTATCTCAAATAAGAACGGGAAAAAAGTGATTCTAACGAAGTTTCGAAACTTCGAATAAATTTTTTTTTCTTTTCGAGATTCTTTGCGCATAATATGCTATACTGAGGCTATCAAACTAGTATAATGTAAGAGAACCAGTTATCTCAAATAAGAACGGAAAAAAAGTGATTCAAACGAAGTTTCCAAACTTCGAAAAAAAATGTTTTTCTTTTCGAGATTCTTTGCGCATAACATGCTTTTCTGAGGCTATCAAACTAGTATAATGAAAGAGAACCAGTTATTTCAAATAAGAACGGAAAAAAGTGATTCAAACGAAGTTTCCAAACTTCGAAAAAAAATGTTTTTCTTTTCGAGATTCTTTGCGCATAATATACTTTTCCACGGCTATCAAACTAGTAAAATGAAAGAGAACCAGTTATCTCGAATAAGAACGGAAAAAAAGTGATTGTAACGAAGTTTCCAAACTTCGAAAAAAATTTTTTTTCTTTTCGAGATTCTTTGCGCATAATATGCTTTACTGAGGCTATCAAACTAGTATAATTAAAGAGAACCAGTTATCTCGAATAAGAACGGAAAAAAATTATTCTAACGAAGTTTCCAAACTTCGAAAAAAAAATGTTTTTCTTTTCGAGATTCTTTGCGCATAATATGCTTTACTGATGCTATCAAACTAGTATAATGAAAGAGAACCAGTTATCTCAAATAAGAACGGGAAAAAAGTGATTCTAACGAAGTTTCCAAACTTCGAAAAAAATTTTTTTTTCTTTTCGTGATTCTTTGCGCTAAATATGCTTTTCTGAGGCTATCAAAGTAGTATTATAAAAGAGAACCAGTTATCTCAAATAAGAACAGAAAAAAGGTGATTCTAAAGAATTTTCCAAACTTCGAAAAAATTTTTTTTTTCTTTTCGAGATTCTTTGCGCATAATATGCTTGTCTGAGGCTAACAAACTAGTATAATGAGAGATTACCATTTGTCTCAAATTAGAATGGAAAAAAAGTGATTCTAATGAAGTTTCCAAACTTCGAAAAATTTTTTTTTTCTTTTCGAGATTCTTTGCGCATAATATGCTTTACTGAGGCTATCAAACTAGTATAATGAAAGAGAACCAGTTATCTCAAATAAGAACGGAAACAAATTGATTCTAAAGAAGTTTCCAAACTTCGAAAAAAAATGTTTTTCTTTTCGAGATTCTTTGCGCATAATATGCTTTACTGAGGCTATCAAACTAGTATAATGAAAGAGAACCAGTTATCTCAAATAAGAACGGGAAAAAAGTGATTCTAACGAAGTTTCGAAACTTCGAATAAATTTTTTTTTCATTTCGAGATTCTTTGCGCATAATATGCTATACTGAGGCTATCAAACTAGTATAATGTAAGAGAACCAGTTATCTCAAATAAGAACGGAAAAAAAGGGATTCAAACGAAGTTTCCAAACTTCGAAAAAAAATGTTTTTCTTTTCGAGATTCTTTGCGCATAACATGCTTTTCTGAGGCTATCAAACTAGTATAATGAAAGAGAACCAGTTATTTCAAATAAGAACGGAAAAAAGTGATTCAAACGAAGTTTCCAAACTTCGAAAAAAAATGTTTTTCTTTTCGAGATTCTTTGCGCATAATATGCATTACTGAGGCTATCAAACTAGTATAATGAAAGAGAACCAGTTATCTCAAATAAGAACAGAAAAAAAGTGATTCTAAAGAAGTATCCAAATTTCGAAAAAAAATTTTTTTCTTTTCGAGAATCTTTGCGCATAATATGCTTTACTGAGGCTATCAAACTAGTATAATGAAAGAGAACCAGTTATCTCAAATAAGAACGGAAAAAAAAGTGATTCTCAAGAAGTTTCCAAACTTCGAAAAAAAATTTTTTTCTTTTCGAGATTCTTTGCGCATAATATGCTTTACTGAGGCTATCAAACTAGTATAATGAAAGAGAAACAGTTATCTCAAATAAGAACGGAAAAAAAGTGATTCAAACGAAGTTTCCAAACCTCGAAAAAAAATGTTTTTCTTTTCGAAGATCTTTGCGCATAATATGCTTTTCTGAGGCTATCAAACTAGTATAATGAAAGAGAACCAGTCATCTCAAATAAGAACGGAAAAAAAGTGATTCTAACAAAGTTTCCAAACTTCGAAAAAATTTTTTTTTCTTTTCGAGATTCTTTGCGCATAATATTCTTTACTGAGGCTATCAAACTAGTATAATGAAAGAGAACCAGTTATTTCAAATAAGAACGGAAAAAAGTGATTCAAACGAAGTTTCCAAACTCCGAAAAAAAATGTTTTTCTTTTCGAGATTCTTTGCGCATAATATACTTTTCCACGGCTATCAAACTAGTAAAATGAAAGAGAACCAGTTATCTCGAATAAGAACGGAAAAAAAGTGATTGTAACGAAGTTTCCAAACTTCCAAAAAAATTTTTTTTCTTTTCGAGATTCTTTGCGCATAATATGCTTTACTGAGGCTATCAAACTAGTATAATGAAAGAGAACCAGTTATCTCGAATAAGAACGGAAAAAAAAGTGATTCTAACGAAGTTTCCAAACTTCGAAAAAAAATGTTTTTCTTTTCGAGATTCTTTGCGCATAATATGCTTTACTGAGGCTATCAAACTAGTATAATGAAAGAGAACCAGTTATCTCAAATAAGAACCGGAAAAAAGTGATTCTAACGAAGTTTCCAAACTTCGAAAAAAATTTTTTTTTCTTTTCGTGATTCTTTGCGCATAATATGCTTTACTGAGGCTATCAAAGTAGTATAATGAAAGAGAACGAGTTATCTCAAATAAGAACGGAAAAAAAGTGATTCTAACGAAGTTTCCAAACTTCGAAAAAATTTTTTTTTTCTTTTCGAGATTCTTTGCGCATAATATGCTTGTCTGAAGCTATCAATCTAGTATAATGAGAGATTACCATTTATCTCAAATTAGAATGGAAAAAAAGTGATTCTAAAGAAGTTTCCAAACTTCGAAAAAAAATGTTTTTCTTTTCGAGATTCTTTGCGCATAATATGCTTTACTGAGGCTATCAAACTAGTATAATGAAAGAGAACCAGTTATCTCAAATAAGAACGGGAAAAAAGTGATTCTAACGAAGTTTCGAAACTTAGAATAAATTTTTTTTTCATTTCGAGATTCTTTGCGCATAATATGCTATACTGAGGCTATCAAACTAGTATAATGTAAGAGAACCAGTTATCTCAAATAAGAACGGAAAAAAAGGGATTCAAACGAAGTTTCCAAACTTCGAAAAAAAATGTATTTCTTTTCGAGATTCTTTGCGCATAACATGCTTTTCTGAGGCTATCAAACTAGTATAATGAAAGAGAACCAGTTATTTCAAATAAGAACGGAAAAAAGTGATTCAAACGAAGTTTCCAAACTTCGAAAAAAAAATGTTTTTCTTTTCGAGATTCTTTGCGCATAATATACTTTTCCACGGCTATCAAACTAGTAAAATGAAAGAGAACCAGTTATCTCGAATAAGAACGGAAAAAAAGTGATTGTAACGAAGTTTCCAAACTTCGAAAAAATTTTTTTTTCTTTTCGAGATTCTTTGCGCATAATATGCTTTACTGAGGCTATCAAACTAGTATAATGAAAGAGAACCAGTTATCTCAAATAAGAACGGAAAAAAAGTGATTCTAACGAAGTTTCCAAACTTCGAAAAAAATTTTTTTTCTTTTCGAGATTCTTTGCGCATAATATGCTTTACTGAGGCTATCAAACTAGTATAATGAAAGAGAACCAGTTATCTCAAATAAGAACAGAAAAAAAGTGATTCTAAAGAAGTATCCAAACTTCGAAAAAAAATTTTTTTCTTTTCGAGATTCTTTGCGCATAATATGCTTTACTGAGGCTATCAAACTAGTATAATGAAAGAGAACCAGTTATCTCAAATAAGAACGGAAAAAAAGTGATTCTCAAGAAGTTTCCAAACTTCGAAAAAAAATTTTTTTCTTTTCGAGATTCTTTGCGCATAATATGCTTTACTGAGGCTATCAAACTAGTATAATGAAAGAGAAACAGTTATCTCAAATAAGAACGGAAAAAAAGTGATTCAAACGAAGTTTCCAAACCTCGAAAAAAAATGTTTTTCTTTTGGAAGATCTTTGCGCATAATATGCTTTTCTGAGGCTATCAAACTAGTATAATGAAAGAGAACCAGTCATCTCAAATAAGAACGGAAAAAAAGTGATTCTAACAAAGTTTCCAAACTTCGAAAAAATTTTTTTTTCTTTTCGAGATTCTTTGCGCATAATATTCTTTACTGAGGCTATCAAACTAGTATAATGAAAGAGAACCAGTTATTTCAAATAAGAACGGAAAAAAGTGATTCAAACGAAGTTTCCAAACTCCGAAAAAAAATGTTTTTCTTTTCGAGATTCTTTGCGCATAATATACTTTTCCACGGCTATCAAACTAGTAAAATGAAAGAGAACCAGTTATCTCGAATAAGAACGGAAAAAAAGTGATTGTAACGAAGTTTCCAAACTTCGAAAAAAATTTTTTTTCTTTTCGAGATTCTTTGCGCATAATATGCTTTACTGAGGCTATCAAACTAGTATAATGAAAGAGAACCAGTTATCTCGAATAAGAACGGAAAAAAAAGTGATTCTAACGAAGTTTCCAAACTTCGAAAAAAAATGTTTTTCTTTTCGAGATTCTTTGCGCATAATATGCTTTACTGAGGCTATCAAACTAGTATAATGAAAGAGAACCAGTTATCTCAAATAAGAACCGGAAAAAAGTGATTCTAACGAAGTTTCCAAACTTCGAAAAAAATTTTTTTTTCTTTTCGTGATTCTTTGCGCATAATATGCTTTACTGAGGCTATCAAAGTAGTATAATGAAAGAGAACGAGTTATCTCAAATAAGAACGGAAAAAAAGTGATTCTAACGAAGTTTCCAAACTTCGAAAAAAATTTTTTTTTCTTTTCGAGATTCTTTGCGCATAATATGCTTGTCTGAGGCTATCAAACTAGTATAATGAGAGATTACCATTTATCTCAAATTAGAATGGAAAAAGTGATTCTAATGAAGTTTCCAAACTTCGAAAAAATTTTTTTTTCTTTTCGAGATTCTTTGCGCATAATATGCTTTACTGAGGCTATCAAACTAGTATAATGAAAGAGAACCAGTTATCTCAAATAAGAACGGAAACAAATTGATTCTAAAGAAGTTTCCAAACTTCGAAAAAAAATGTTTTTCTTTTCGAGATTCTTTGCGCATAATATGCTTTACTGAGGCTATCAAACTAGTATAATGAAAGAGAACCAGTTATCTCAAATAAGAACGGGAAAAAAGTGATTCTAACGAAGTTTCGAAACTTCGAATAAATTTTTTTTTCTTTTCGAGATTCTTTGCGCATAATATGCTATACTGAGGCTATCAAACTAGTATAATGTAAGAGAACCAGTTATCTCAAATAAGAACGGAAAAAAAGTGATTCAAATGAAGTTTCCAAACTTCGAAAAAAAATGTTTTTCTTTTCGAGATTCTTTGCGCATAACATGCTTTTCTGAGGCTATCAAACTAGTATAATGAAAGAGAACCAGTTATTTCAAATAAGAACGGAAAAAAGTGATTCAAACGAAGTTTCCAAACTTCGAAAAAAAATGTTTTTCTTTTCGAGATTCTTTGCGCATAATATACTTTTCCACGGCTATCAAACTAGTAAAATGAAAGAGAACCAGTTATCTCGAATAAGAACGGAAAAAAAGTGATTGTAACGAAGTTTCCAAACTTCGAAAAAAATTTTTTTTCTTTTCGAGATTCTTTGCGCATAATATGCTTTACTGAGGCTATCAAACTAGTATAATGAAAGAGAACCAGTTATCTCAAATAAGAACGGAAAAAAAGTGATTCTAACGAAGTTTCCAAACTTCGAAAAAAATTTTTTTTCTTTTCGAGATTCTTTGTGCATAATATGCTTTACTGAGGCTATCAAACTAGTATAATGAAAGAGAACCAGTTATCTCATATAAGAACGGAAAAAAAGTGATTCTCAAGAAGTTTCCAAACTTCGAAAAAAAATTTTTTTCTTTTCGAGATTCTTTGCGCATAATATGCTTTACTGAGGCTATCAAACTAGTATAATGAAAGAGAAACAGTTATCTCAAATAAGAACGGAAAAAAAGTGATTCAAACGAAGTTTCCAAACCTCGAAAAAAAATGTTTTTCTTTTCGAGATTCTTTGCGCATAATATGCTTTTCTGAGGCTATCAAACTAGTATAATGAAAGAGAACCAGTCATCTCAAATAAGAACGGAAAAAAAGTGATTCTAACGAAGTTACCAAACTTCGAAAAAATTTTTTTTTCTTTTCGTGATTGTTTGCGCTAAATATGCTTTTCTGAGGCTATCAAACTAGTATAATGAAAGAGAACCAGTTATCTCAAATAAGAACAGAAAAAAAGTGATTCTAAAGAAGTTTCCAAACTTCGAAAAAAAAATTTTGTCTTTTCGAGATTCTTTGCGCATAATATGCTTTACTGAGGATATCAAACTAGTATAATGAAAGAGAACCAGTTATCTCAAATAAGAACAGAAAAAAAGTGATTCTAAAGAAGTTTCCAAACTTCGAAAAAAATTTTTTTTCTTTTCGAGATTCATTGCGCATAAAATGCTTTACTGAGGCTATCAAACTAGTATAATGAAAGAGAACCAGTTATCTCAAATAAGAACGGAAAAAAAGTGATTCAAACGAAGTTTCCAAACTTCGAAAAAAAATGTTTTTCTTTTCGAGATTCTTTGCGCATAAAATGCTTTACTGAGGCTATCAAACTAGTGTAATGAAAGAGAACCAGTTATCTCAAATAAGAACGGAAAAAAAGTGATTCAAACGAAGTTTCCAAATTTCGAAAAAAAATGTTTTTCTTTTCGAGATTCTTTGCGCATAATATACTTTTCTACGGCTATCAAACTAGTAAAATGAAAGAGAACCAGTTATCTCGAATAAGAACGGAAAAAAAGTGATTGTAACGTGGTTTCCAAACTTCGAAAAAAAATGTTTTTCTTTACGAGATTCTTTGCGCATAATATGCTTTTCTGAGGCTATCAAACTAGTATAATGAAAGAGAACCAGTTATCTCAAATAAGAAGGGAAAAAAAGTGATTCTAACGAAGTTTCCAAACTTCGAAAAAATTTTTTTTTTCTTTTCGTGATTCTTTTCGCTAAATATGCTTTTCTGAGGCTATCAAAGTAGTATTATAAAAGAGAACCATTTATCTCAAATAAGAACAGAAAAAAAGTTATTCTAAAGAAGTTGGCAAACTTCGAAAAAAAATTTTTTTCTTTTCGAGATTCTTTGCGCATAATATGCTTTACTGAGGCTATCAAACTAATATAATGAAAGAGAAACAGTTATCTCAAATAAGAACGGAAAAAAATGATTCAAACGAAGTTTCCAAACTTCGAAAAAAAATGTTTTTCTTTTCGAGATTCTTTGCGCTAAATATGCTTTTCTGAGGTTATCAAACTAGTATAATGAAAGAGAACCAGTTATCTCAAATAAGAACAGAAAAAAGTGATTTTAAAGAAGTTTCCAAACTTCGAAAAAATAATTTTTTCTTTTCGAGATTCTTTGCGTATTATATGCTTTTCTGAGGCTATCAAAGTAGTATTATAAAAGAGAACCAGTTATCTCAAATAAGAACAGAAAAAAAGTGATTCTAAAGAAGTTTCCAAACTTCGAAAAAAATTTTTTTTCTTTTCGAGATTCTTAGCGCATAATATACTTTTCTACGGCTATCAAACTAGTAAAATGAAAGAGAAACAGTTATCTCGAATAAGAACGGAAAAAAAAGTGATTCTAACGAAGTTTCCAAACTTCGAAAAAAAATGTTTTTCTTTTCGAGATTCTTTGCGCATAATATGCTTTACTGAGGCTATCAAACTAGTATAATGAAAGAGAAACAGTTATCTAAAATAAGAACGGGAAAAAAGTGATTCAAACGAAGTTTCCAAACTTCGGAAAAAATTTTTTTTTTTTTTTCGTGATTCTTTGCGCTAAATATGCTTTTCTGAGGCTATCAAAGTAAGTAACATAAAATAGAACCAGTTATCTCAAATAAGAACAGAAAAAAGGTGATTCTAAAGAAGTTTCCAAACTTCGAAAAAAAATTTTTTTCTTTTCCAGATTCTTTGCGCATAATATGCTTGTCTGAGGCTATCAAACTAGTATAATGAGAGATTACCATTTATCTCAAATTAGAATGGAAAAAAAGTGATTCTAATGAAGTTTCCAAACTTCGAAAAAAACTTTTTTTCTTTTCGTGATTCTTTGGGCATAATATGCTTTTGTGAGGCTATCAAACTAGTATAATGAAAGAGAACGAGTTATCTCAAATAAGAACGGAAAAAAAGTGATTCTAACGAAGTTTCCAAACTTCGAAAAAATTTTTTTTTCTTTTCGAGATTCTTTGCGCATAATATGCATTTCTGAGGCTATCAAACTAGTATAATGAAAGAGAACCAGTTATCTCAAATAAGAACGGGCAGAAAAAAAGTGATTCTAAAGAAGTTTCCAAACTACGAAAAAAAATTTTTTTCTTTTCGAGATTCTTTGCGCATAATATGCTTTACTGAGGCTATCAAACTAGTATAATGTAAGAGAACCAGTTATCTCAAATAAGAACGGAAAAAAAGGGATTCAAACGAAGTTTCCAAACTTCGAAAAAAAATGTATTTCTTTTCGAGATTCTTTGCGCATAACATGCTTTTCTGAGGCTATCAAACTAGTATAATGAAAGAGAACCAGTTATTTCAAATAAGAACGGAAAAAAGTGATTCAAACGAAGTTTCCAAACTTCGAAAAAAAAATGTTTTTCTTTTCGAGATTCTTTGCGCATAATATACTTTTCCACGGCTATCAAACTAGTAAAATGAAAGAGAACCAGTTATCTCGAATAAGAACGGAAAAAAAGTGATTGTAACGAAGTTTCCAAACTTCGAAAAAATTTTTTTTTCTTTTCGAGATTCTTTGCGCATAATATGCTTTACTGAGGCTATCAAACTAGTATAATGAAAGAGAACCAGTTATCTCAAATAAGAACGGAAAAAAAGTGATTCTAACGAAGTTTCCAAACTTCGAAAAAAATTTTTTTTCTTTTCGAGATTCTTTGCGCATAATATGCTTTACTGAGGCTATCAAACTAGTATAATGAAAGAGAACCAGTTATCTCAAATAAGAACAGAAAAAAAGTGATTCTAAAGAAGTATCCAAACTTCGAAAAAAAATTTTTTTCTTTTCGAGATTCTTTGCGCATAATATGCTTTACTGAGGCTATCAAACTAGTATAATGAAAGAGAACCAGTTATCTCAAATAAGAACGGAAAAAAAGTGATTCTCAAGAAGTTTCCAAACTTCGAAAAAAAATTTTTTTCTTTTCGAGATTCTTTGCGCATAATATGCTTTACTGAGGCTATCAAACTAGTATAATGAAAGAGAAACAGTTATCTCAAATAAGAACGGAAAAAAAGTGATTCAAACGAAGTTTCCAAACCTCGAAAAAAAATGTTTTTCTTTTGGAAGATCTTTGCGCATAATATGCTTTTCTGAGGCTATCAAACTAGTATAATGAAAGAGAACCAGTCATCTCAAATAAGAACGGAAAAAAAGTGATTCTAACAAAGTTTCCAAACTTCGAAAAAATTTTTTTTTCTTTTCGAGATTCTTTGCGCATAATATTCTTTACTGAGGCTATCAAACTAGTATAATGAAAGAGAACCAGTTATTTCAAATAAGAACGGAAAAAAGTGATTCAAACGAAGTTTCCAAACTCCGAAAAAAAATGTTTTTCTTTTCGAGATTCTTTGCGCATAATATACTTTTCCACGGCTATCAAACTAGTAAAATGAAAGAGAACCAGTTATCTCGAATAAGAACGGAAAAAAAGTGATTGTAACGAAGTTTCCAAACTTCGAAAAAAATTTTTTTTCTTTTCGAGATTCTTTGCGCATAATATGCTTTACTGAGGCTATCAAACTAGTATAATGAAAGAGAACCAGTTATCTCGAATAAGAACGGAAAAAAAAGTGATTCTAACGAAGTTTCCAAACTTCGAAAAAAAATGTTTTTCTTTTCGAGATTCTTTGCGCATAATATGCTTTACTGAGGCTATCAAACTAGTATAATGAAAGAGAACCAGTTATCTCAAATAAGAACCGGAAAAAAGTGATTCTAACGAAGTTTCCAAACTTCGAAAAAAATTTTTTTTTCTTTTCGTGATTCTTTGCGCATAATATGCTTTACTGAGGCTATCAAAGTAGTATAATGAAAGAGAACGAGTTATCTCAAATAAGAACGGAAAAAAAGTGATTCTAACGAAGTTTCCAAACTTCGAAAAAAATTTTTTTTTCTTTTCGAGATTCTTTGCGCATAATATGCTTGTCTGAGGCTATCAAACTAGTATAATGAGAGATTACCATTTATCTCAAATTAGAATGGAGAAAGTGATTCTAATGAAGTTTCCAAACTTCGAAAAAATTTTTTTTTCTTTTCGAGATTCTTTGCGCATAATATGCTTTACTGAGGCTATCAAACTAGTATAATGAAAGAGAACCAGTTATCTCAAATAAGAACGGAAACAAATTGATTCTAAAGAAGTTTCCAAACTTCGAAAAAAAATGTTTTTCTTTTCGAGATTCTTTGCGCATAATATGCTTTACTGAGGCTATCAAACTAGTATAATGAAAGAGAACCAGTTATCTCAAATAAGAACGGGAAAAAAGTGATTCTAACGAAGTTTCGAAACTTCGAATAAATTTTTTTTTCTTTTCGAGATTCTTTGCGCATAATATGCTATACTGAGGCTATCAAACTAGTATAATGTAAGAGAACCAGTTATCTCAAATAAGAACGGAAAAAAAGTGATTCAAATGAAGTTTCCAAACTTCGAAAAAAAAATGTTTTTCTTTTCGAGATTCTTTGCGCATAACATGCTTTTCTGAGGCTATCAAACTAGTATAATGAAAGAGAACCAGTTATTTCAAATAAGAACGGAAAAAAGTGATTCAAACGAAGTTTCCAAACTTCGAAAAAAAATGTTTTTCTTTTCGAGATTCTTTGCGCATAATATACTTTTCCACGGCTATCAAACTAGTAAAATGAAAGAGAACCAGTTATCTCGAATAAGAACGGAAAAAAAGTGATTGTAACGAAGTTTCCAAACTTCGAAAAAAATTTTTTTTCTTTTCGAGATTCTTTGCGCATAATATGCTTTACTGAGGCTATCAAACTAGTATAATGAAAGAGAACCAGTTATCTCAAATAAGAACGGAAAAAAAGTGATTCTAACGAAGTTTCCAAACTTCGAAAAAAATTTTTTTTCTTTTCGAGATTCTTTGCGCATAATATGCTTTACTGAGGCTATCAAACTAGTATAATGAAAGAGAACCAGTTATCTCATATAAGAACGGAAAAAAAGTGATTCTCAAGAAGTTTCCAAACTTCGAAAAAAAATTTTTTTCTTTTCGAGATTCTTTGCGCATAATATGCTTTACTGAGGCTATCAAACTAGTATAATGAAAGAGAAACAGTTATCTCAAATAAGAACGGAAAAAAAGTGATTCAAACGAAGTTTCCAAACCTCGAAAAAAAATGTTTTTCTTTTCGAGATTCTTTGCGCATAATATGCTTTTCTGAGGCTATCAAACTAGTATAATGAAAGAGAACCAGTCATCTCAAATAAGAACGGAAAAAAAGTGATTCTAACGAAGTTACCAAACTTCGAAAAAATTTTTTTTTCTTTTCGTGATTGTTTGCGCTAAATATGCTTTTCTGAGGCTATCAAACTAGTATAATGAAAGAGAACCAGTTATCTCAAATAAGAACAGAAAAAAAGTGATTCTAAAGAAGTTTCCAAACTTCGAAAAAAAAATTTTGTCTTTTCGAGATTCTTTGCGCATAATATGCTTTACTGAGGCTATCAAACTAGTATAATGAAAGAGAACCAGTTATCTCAAATAAGAACAGAAAAAAAGTGATTCTAAAGAAGTTTCCAAACTTCGAAAAAAATTTTTTTTCTTTTCGAGATTCATTGCGCATAAAATGCTTTACTGAGGCTATCAAACTAGTATAATGAAAGAGAATCAGTTATCTCAAATAAGAACGGAAAAAAAGTGATTCAAACGAAGTTTCCAAACTTCGAAAAAAAATGTTTTTCTTTTCGAGATTCTTTGCGCATAAAATGCTTTACTGAGGCTATCAAACTAGTGTAATGAAAGAGAACCAGTTATCTCAAATAAGAACGGAAAAAAAGTGATTCAAACGAAGTTTCCAAATTTCGAAAAAAAATGTTTTTCTTTTCGAGATTCTTTGCGCATAATATACTTTTCTACGGCTATCAAACTAGTAAAATGAAAGAGAACCAGTTATCTCGAATAAGAACGGAAAAAAAGTGATTGTAACGTGGTTTCCAAACTTCGAAAAAAAATGTTTTTCTTTACGAGATTCTTTGCGCATAATATGCTTTTCTGAGGCTATCAAACTAGTATAATGAAAGAGAACCAGTTATCTCAAATAAGAAGGGAAAAAAAGTGATTCTAACGAAGTTTCCAAACTTCGAAAAAATTTTTTTTTTCTTTTCGTGATTCTTTTCGCTAAATATGCTTTTCTGAGGCTATCAAAGTAGTATTATAAAAGAGAACCATTTATCTCAAATAAGAACAGAAAAAAAGTTATTCTAAAGAAGTTGGCAAACTTCGAAAAAAAATTTTTTTCTTTTCGAGATTCTTTGCGCATAATATGCTTTACTGAGGCTATCAAACTAATATAATGAAAGAGAAACAGTTATCTCAAATAAGAACGGAAAAAAATGATTCAAACGAAGTTTCCAAACTTCGAAAAAAAATGTTTTTCTTTTCGAGATTCTTTGCGCTAAATATGCTTTTCTGAGGTTATCAAACTAGTATAATGAAAGAGAACCAGTTATCTCAAATAAGAACAGAAAAAAGTGATTTTAAAGAAGTTTCCAAACTTCGAAAAAATAATTTTTTCTTTTCGAGATTCTTTGCGTATTATATGCTTTTCTGAGGCTATCAAAGTAGTATTATAAAAGAGAACCAGTTATCTCAAATAAGAACAGAAAAAAAGTGATTCTAAAGAAGTTTCCAAACTTCGAAAAAAATTTTTTTTCTTTTCGAGATTCTTTGCGCATAATATACTTTTCTACGGCTATCAAACTAGTAAAATGAAAGAGAAACAGTTATCTCGAATAAGAACGGAAAAAAAAGTGATTCTAACGAAGTTTCCAAACTTCGAAAAAAAATGTTTTTCTTTTCGAGATTCTTTGCGCATAATATGCTTTACTGAGGCTATCAAACTAGTATAATGAAAGAGAAACAGTTATCTAAAATAAGAACGGGAAAAAAGTGATTCAAACGAAGTTTCCAAACTTCGAAAAAAATTTTTTTTTCTTTTCGTGATTCTTTGCGCTAAATATGCTTTTCTGAGGCTATCAAAGTAAGTAACATAAAATAGAACCAGTTATCTCAAATAAGAACAGAAAAAAGGTGATTCTAGAGAAGTTTCCAAACTTCGAAAAAAAATTTTTTTCTTTTCCAGATTCTTTGCGCATAATATGCTTGTCTGAGGCTATCAAACTAGTATAATGAGAGATTACCATTTATCTCAAATTAGAATGGAAAAAAAGTGATTCTAATGAAGTTTCCAAACTTCGAAAAAAACTTTTTTTCTTTTCGTGATTCTTTGGGCATAATATGCTTTTGTGAGGCTATCAAACTAGTATAATGAAAGAGAACGAGTTATCTCAAATAAGAACGGAAAAAAAGTGATTCTAACGAAGTTTCCAAACTTCGAAAAAATTTTTTTTTCTTTTCGAGATTCTTTGCGCATAATATGCATTTCTGAGGCTATCAAACTAGTATAATGAAAGAGAACCAGTTATCTCAAATAAGAACAGAAAAAAAGTGATTCTAAAGAAGTTTCCAAACTACGAAAAAAAATTTTTTTCTTTTCGAGATTCTTTGCGCATAATATGCTTTACTGAGGCTATCAAACTAGTATAATGAAAGAGAACCAGTTATCTCAAATAAGAACGGAAAAAATGTGATTCAAACGAAGTTTCCAAACTTCGAAAAAAATGTTTTTCTTTTCGAGATTCTTTGTGCATAATATGCTTTTGTGAGGCTATCAAACTAGTATAATGAAAGAGAACCAGTTATTTCAAATAAGAACGTAAAAAAAGTGATTCAAACGAAGGTTCTTAAACTTGAAAAAAAATGTTTTTCTTTTCAAGATTCTTTGCGCATAATATACTTTTCTACGGCTATCAAACTAGTAAAATGAAAGAGAACCAGTTATCTCGAATAAGAACGGAAAAAAAGTGATTCTAACGAAGTTTCCAAACTTCGAAAAAAAATGTTTTTCTTTACGAGATTCTTTGCGCATAATATGCTTTTCCGAGGCTATCAAACTAGTATAATGAAAGAGAACCAGTTATCTCAAATAAGAACGGAAAAAAAGTTATTCAAACGAAGTTTCCAAACTTCGAAAAAAAATGTTTTTCTTTTCAGGATTCTTTGCGCTAAATATGCTTTTCTGAGGCTATCAAACTAGTATAATGAAAGAGAACCAGTTATCTCAAATAAGAACAGAAAAAAAGTGATTCTAAAGAAGTTTCCAATCTTCGAAAAAAAAATTTTTTCTTTTCGAGATTCTTTGCGCATTATATGTATTTCTGAGGCTATCAAAGTAGTATTATAAAAGAGAACCAGTTATCTCAAATAAGAACGGAAAAAAAGTGATTCTAAAGAAGTTTCCAAACTTCGAAAAAATTTTTTTTTCTTTTCGAGATTCTTTGCGCATAATATACTTTTCTACGGCTATCAAACTAGTAAAATGAAAGAGAACCAGTTATCTCGAATAAGAACGGAAAAAAAAGTGATTCTAACGAAGTTTCCAAACTTCGAAAAAAAATGTTTTTCTTTTCGAGATTCTTTGCGCATAATATGCTTTACTGAGGCTATCAAACTAGTATAATGAAAGAGAACCAGTTATCTCAAATAAGAACGGGAAAAAAGTGATTCTAACGAAGTTTCCAAACTTCGAAAAAAATTTTTTTTTCTTTTCGTGATTCTTTGGGCATAATATGCTTTTGTGAGGCTATCAAACTAGTATAATGAAAGAGAACGAGTTATCTCAAATAAGAACGGAAAAAAAGTGATTCTAACGAAGTTTCCAAACTTCGAAAAAATTTTTTTTTCTTTTCGAGATTCTTTGCGCATAATATGCTTTTCTGAGGCTATCAAACTTAAAATGAAAGAGAACCAGTTATCTCGAATAAGAACGGAAAAAAAGTGATTGTAACGAAGTTTCCAAACTTCGAAAAAAAATTTTTTTCTTTTCGAGATTCTTTGCGCATAATATGCTTTACTGAGGCTATCAAACTAGTATAATGAAAGAGAACCAGTTATCTCAAATAAGAACAAAAAAAAAAGTCATTCTAAAGAAGTTTCCAAACTTGGAAAAAAATTTTTTTTCTTTTTGAGATTCTTTGCGCATAATATGCTTTACTGAGGCTATCAAACTAGTATAATGAAAGAGAACCAGTTATCGCAAATAAGAACGGAAAAAAATTGTATCTAAAGAAGTTTCCAAACTTCGAAAAAAAATTTTTTCTTTTCGAGATTCTTTGCGCATAATATGCTTTACTGAGGCTATCAAACTAGTATAATGAAAGAGAACGAGTTATCTCAAATAAGAACGGAAAAAAAGTGATTCAAACGAAGTTTCCAAACTTCGAAAAAAATGTTTTTCTTTTCGAGATTCTTTGCGCATAATATGCTTTACTGAGGCTATCAAATTAGTATAATGTAAGAGAACCAGTTATCTCAAATAAGAACGGAAAAAAAGTGATTCTAACGAAGTTTCCAAACTTCGAAAAAAATTTTTTTTTCTTTTCGTGATTGTTTGCGCTAAATATGCTTTTCTGAGGCTATCAAACTAGTATAATGAAAGAGAACCAGTTATCTCAAATAAGAACGGAAAAAAAGTGATTCAAACGAAGTTTCCAAACTTCGAAAAAAAAATGTTTTTCTTTTCAGGATTCTTTGCGCTAAATATGCTTTTCTGAGGCTATCAAACTAGTATAATGAAAGAGAACCATTTGTCTCAAATTAGAATGGAAAAAAAGTGATTCTAATGAAGTTTCCAAACTTCGAAAAATTTTTTTTTTCTTTTCGAGATTCTTTGCGCATAATATGCTTTACTGAGGCTATCAAACTAGTATAATGAAAGAGAACCAGTTATCTCAAATAAGAACGGAAACAAATTGATTCTAAAGAAGTTTCCAAACTTCGAAAAAAATGTTTTTCTTTTCGAGATTCTTTGCGCATAATATGCTTTACTGAGGCTATCAAACTAGTATAATGAAAGAGAACCAGTTATCTCAAATAAGAACGGGAAAAAAGTGATTCTAACAAAGTTTCGAAACTTCGAATAAATTTTTTTTTCATTTCGAGATTCTTTGCGCATAATATGCTATACTGAGGCTATCAAACTAGTATAATGTAAGAGAACCAGTTATCTCAAATAAGAACGGAAAAAAAGGGATTCAAACGAAGTTTCCAAACTTCGAAAAAAAATGTTTTTCTTTTCGAGATTCTTTGCGCATAACATGCTTTTCTGAGGCTATCAAACTAGTATAATGAAAGAGAACCAGTTATTTCAAATAAGAACGGAAAAAAGTGATTCAAACGAAGTTTCCAAACTTCGAAAAAAAATGTTTTTCTTTTCGAGATTCTTTGCGCATAATATACTTTTCCACGGCTATCAAACTAGTAAAATGAAAGAGAACCAGTTATCTCGAATAAGAACGGAAAAAAAGTGATTGTAACGAAGTTTCCAAACTTCGAAAAAAATTTTTTTTCTTTTCGAGATTCTTTGCGCATAATATGCTTTTCTGAGGCTATCAAACTAGTATAATGAAAGAGAACCAGTTATCTCAAATAAGAACAGAAAAAAAGTGATTCTAAAGAAGTTTCCAAACTTCGAAAAAAATTTTTTTTCTTTTCGAGATTCTTTGCGCATAATATGCTTTACTGAGGCTATCAAACTAGTATAATTAAAGAGAACCAGTTATCTCAAATAAGAACAGAAAAAAAGTGATTCTAAAGAAGTTTCCAAACTTCGAAAAAAATTTTTTTCCTTTCGAGATTCTTTGCGCATAAAATGCTTTACTGAGGCTATCAAACTAGTATAATGAAAGAGAACCAGTTATCTCAAATAAGAACGGAAAAAAAGTGATTCAAACGAAGTTTCCAAACTTCGAAAAAAAATGTTATTCTTTTCGAGATTCTTTGCGCATAATATGCTTTACTGAGGCTATCAAACTAGTATAATGAAATAGAACGAGTTATCTCGAATAAGAACGGAAAAAAAAGTGATTCTAACGAAGTTTCCAAACTTCGAAAAAAAATGTTTTTCTTTTCGAGATTCTTTGCGCATAATATGCTTTACTGAGGCTATCAAACTAGTATAATGAAAGAGAACCAGTTATCTCTAATAAGAACGGGAAAAAAGTGATTCTAACGAAGTTTCCAAACTTCGAAAAAAATTTTTTTTTCTTTTCGTGATTATTTGCGCTAAATATGCTTATCTGAGGCTATCAAAGTAGTATTATAAAAGAGAACCAGTTATCTCAAATAAGAACAGAAAAAAGGTGATTCTAAAGAATTTTCCAAACTTCGAAAAAAATTTTTTTTTCTTTTCGAGATTCTTTGCGCATAATATGCTTTACTGAGGCTATCAAAGTAGTATAATGAAAGAGAACGAGTTATCTCAAATAAGAACGGAAAAAAAGTGATTCTAACGAAGTTTCCAAACTTCGAAAAAAATTTTTTTTTCTTTTCGAGATTCTTTGCGCATAATATGCTTGTCTGAGGCTATCAAACTAGTATAATGAGAGATTACCATTTATCTCAAATTAGAATGGAAAAAAAGTGATTCTAATGAAGTTTCCAAACTTGGAAAAAATTTTTTTTTCTTTTCGAGATTCTTTGCGCATAATATGCTTTACTGAGGCTATCAAACTAGTATAATGAAAGAGAACCAGTTATCTCAAATAAGAACGGAAACAAATTGATTCTAAAGAAGTTTCCAAACTTCGAAAAAAAATGTTTTTATTTTCGAGATTCTTTGCGCATAATATGCTTTACTGAGGCTATCAAACTAGTATAATGAAAGAGAACCAGTTATCTCAAATAAGAACGGGAAAAAAGTGATTCTAACGAAGTTTCGAAACTTCGAATAAATTTTTTTTTCTTTTCGAGATTCTTTGCGCATAATATGCTTTACTGAGGCTATCAAACTAGTATAATGAAAGAGAACCAGTTATCTCAAATAAGAACGGAAAAAAAGTGATTCAAACGAAGTTTCCAAACTTCGAAAAAAAATGTTATTCTTTTCGAGATTCTTTGCGCATAATATGCTTTACTGAGGCTATCAAACTAGTATATTGAAATAGAACGAGTTATCTCGAATAAGAACGGAAAAAAAAGTGATTCTAACGAAGTTTCCAAACTTCGAAAAAAAATGTTTTTCTTTTCGAGATTCTTTGCGCATAATATGCTTTACTGAGGCTATCAAACTAGTATAATGAAAGAGAACCAGTTATCTCTAATAAGAACGGGAAAAAAGTGATTCTAACGAAGTTTCCAAACTTCGAAAAAAATTTTTTTTTCTTTTCGTGATTCTTTGCGCTAAATATGCTTATCTGAGGCTATCAAAGTAGTATTATAAAAGAGAACCAGTTATCTCAAATAAGAACAGAAAAAAGGTGATTCTAAAGAATTTTCCAAACTTCGAAAAAAATTTTTTTTTCTTTTCGAGATTCTTTGCGCATAATATGCTTTACTGAGGCTATCAAAGTAGTATAATGAAAGAGAACGAGTTATCTCAAATAAGAACGGAAAAAAAGTGATTCTAACGAAGTTTCCAAACTTCGAAAAAATTTTTTTTTTCTTTTCGAGATTCTTTGCGCATAATATGCTTGTCTGAGGCTATCAAACTAGTATAATGAGAGATTACCATTTATCTCAAATTAGAATGGAAAAAAAGTGATTCTAATGAAGTTTCCAAACTTGGAAAAAATTTTTTTTTCTTTTCGAGATTCTTTGCGCATAATATGCTTTACTGAGGCTATCAAACTAGTATAATGAAAGAGAACCAGTTATCTCAAATAAGAACGGAAACAAATTGATTCTAAAGAAGTTTCCAAACTTCGAAAAAAAATGTTTTTCTTTTCGAGATTCTTTGCGCATAATATGCTTTACTGAGGCTATCAAACTAGTATAATGAAAGAGAACCAGTTATCTCAAATAAGAACGGGAAAAAAGTGATTCTAACGAAGTTTCGAAACTTCGAATAATTTTTTTTTTCTTTTCGAGATTCTTTGCGCATAATATGCTATACTGAGGCTATCAAACTAGTATAATGTAAGAGAACCAGTTATCTCAAATAAGAACGGAAAAAAAGTGATTCAAACGAAGTTTGCAAACTTCGAAAAAAAATGTTTTTCTTTTCGAGATTCTTTGCGCATAACATGCTTTTCTGAGGCTATCAAACTAGTATAATGAAAGAGAACCAGTTATTTGAAATAAGAACGGAAAAAAGTGATTCAAACGAAGTTTCCAAACTTCGAAAAAAAATGTTTTTCTTTTCGAGATTCTTTGCGCATAATATACTTTTCCACGGCTATCAAACTAGTAAAATGAAAGAGAACCAGTTATCTCGAATAAGAACGGAAAAAAAGTGATTGTAACGAAGTTTCCAAACTTCGAAATAAATTTTTTTTCTTTTCGAGATTCTTTGCGCATAATATGCTTTACTGAGGCTATCAAACTAGTATAATGAAAGAGAACCAGTTATCTCGAATAAGAACGGAAAAAAAGTGATTCTAACGAAGTTTCCAAACTTCGAAAAAAAATGTTTTTCTTTTCGAGATTCTTTGCGCATAATATGCTTTACTGAGGCTATCAAACTAGTATAATGAAAGAGAAACAGTTATCTCAAATAAGAACGGGAAAAAAGTGATTCTAACGAAGTTTCCAAACTTCGAAAAAAATTTTTTTTTCTTTTCGAGATTCTTTGCGCATAATATGCTTTACTGAGGCTATCAAAGTAGTATAATGAAAGAGAACGAGTTATCTCAAATAAGAACGGAAAAAAAGTGATTCTAACGAAGTTTCCAAACTTCGAAAAAAAATGTTTTTCTTTTCGAGATTCTTTGCGCATAACATGCTTTTCTGAGGCTATCAAACTAGTATAATGAAAGAGAACCAGTTATTTCAAATAAGAACGGAAAAAAGTGATTCAAACGAAGTTTCCAAACTTCGAAAAAAAATGTTTTTCTTTTCGAGATTCTTTGCGCATAATATACTTTTCCACGGCTATCAAACTAGTAAAATGAAAGAGAACCAGTTATCTCGAATAAGAACGGAAAAAAAGTGATTGTAACGAAGTTTCCAAACTTCGAAAAAAATTTTTTTTCTTTTCGAGATTCTTTGCGCATAATATGCTTTACTGAGGCTATCAAACTAGTATAATGAAAGAGAACCAGTTATCTCGAATAAGAACGGAAAAAAAGTGATTCTAACGAAGTTTCCAAACTTCGAAAAAAAATGTTTTTCTTTTCGAGATTCTTTGCGCATAATATGCTTATCTGAGGCTATCAAAGTAGTATTATAAAAGAGAACCAGTTATCTCAAATAAGAACAGAAAAAAGGTGATTCTAAAGAATTTTCCAAACTTCGAAAAAAATTTTTTTTTCTTTTCGAGATTCTTTGCGCATAATATGCTTTACTGAGGCTATCAAAGTAGTATAATGAAAGAGAACGAGTTATCTCAAATAAGAACGGAAAAAAAGTGATTCTAACGAAGTTTCCAAACTTCGAAAAAATTTTTTTTTTCTTTTCGAGATTCTTTGCGCATAATATGCTTGTCTGAGGCTATCAAACTAGTATAATGAGAGATTACCATTTATCTCAAATTAGAATGGAAAAAAAGTGATTCTAATGAAGTTTCCAAACTTGGAAAAAATTTTTTTTTCTTTTCGAGATTCTTTGCGCATAATATGCTTTACTGAGGCTATCAAACTAGTATAATGAAAGAGAACCAGTTATCTCAAATAAGAACGGAAACAAATTGATTCTAAAGAAGTTTCCAAACTTCGAAAAAAAATGTTTTTCTTTTCGAGATTCTTTGCGCATAATATGCTTTACTGAGGCTATCAAACTAGTATAATGAAAGAGAACCAGTTATCTCAAATAAGAACGGGAAAAAAGTGATTCTAACGAAGTTTCGAAACTTCGAATAAATTTTTTTTTCTTTTCGAGATTCTTTGCGCATAATATGCTTTACTGAGGCTATCAAACTAGTATAATGAAAGAGAACCAGTTATCTCAAATAAGAACGGAAAAAAAGTGATTCAAACGAAGTTTCCAAACTTCGAAAAAAAATGTTATTCTTTTCGAGATTCTTTGCGCATAATATGCTTTACTGAGGCTATCAAACTAGTATATTGAAATAGAACGAGATATCTCGAATAAGAACGGAAAAAAAAGTGATTCTAACGAAGTTTCCAAACTTCGAAAAAAAATGTTTTTCTTTTCGAGATTCTTTGCGCATAATATGCTTTACTGAGGCTATCAAACTAGTATAATGAAAGAGAACCAGTTATCTCTAATAAGAACGGGAAAAAAGTGATTCTAACGAAGTTTCCAAACTTCGAAAAAAAATGTTTTTCTTTTCGAGATTCTTTGCGCATAATATGCTTATCTGAGGCTATCAAAGTAGTATTATAAAAGAGAACCAGTTATCTCAAATAAGAACAGAAAAAAGGTGATTCTAAAGAATTTTCCAAACTTCGAAAAAAATTTTTTTTTCTTTTCGAGATTCTTTGCGCATAATATGCTTTACTGAGGCTATCAAAGTAGTATAATGAAAGAGAACGAGTTATCTCAAATAAGAACGGAAAAAAAGTGATTCTAACGAAGTTTCCAAACTTCGAAAAAATTTTTTTTTTCTTTTCGAGATTCTTTGCGCATAATATGCTTGTCTGAGGCTATCAAACTAGTATAATGAGAGATTACCATTTATCTCAAATTAGAATGGAAAAAAAGTGATTCTAATGAAGTTTCCAAACTTGGAAAAAATTTTTTTTTCTTTTCGAGATTCTTTGCGCATAATATGCTTTACTGAGGCTATCAAACTAGTATAATGAAAGAGAACCAGTTATCTCAAATAAGAACGGAAACAAATTGATTCTAAAGAAGTTTCCAAACTTCGAAAAAAAATGTTTTTCTTTTCGAGATTCTTTGCGCATAATATGCTTTACTGAGGCTATCAAACTAGTATAATGAAAGAGAACCAGTTATCTCAAATAAGAACGGGAAAAAAGTGATTCTAACGAAGTTTCGAAACTTCGAATAATTTTTTTTTTCTTTTCGAGATTCTTTGCGCATAATATGCTATACTGAGGCTATCAAACTAGTATAATGTAAGAGAACCAGTTATCTCAAATAAGAACGGAAAAAAAGTGATTCAAACGAAGTTTCCAAACTTCGAAAAAAAATGTTTTTCTTTTCGAGATTCTTTGCGCATAACATGCTTTTCTGAGGCTATCAAACTAGTATAATGAAAGAGAACCAGTTATTTCAAATAAGAACGGAAAAAAGTGATTCAAACGAAGTTTCCAAACTTCGAAAAAAAATGTTTTTCTTTTCGAGATTCTTTGCGCATAATATACTTTTCCACGGCTATCAAACTAGTAAAATGAAAGAGAACCAGTTATCTCGAATAAGAACGGAAAAAAAGTGATTGTAACGAAGTTTCCAAACTTCGAAAAAAATTTTTTTTCTTTTCGAGATTCTTTGCGCATAATATGCTTTACTGAGGCTATCAAACTAGTATAATGAAAGAGAACCAGTTATCTCGAATAAGAACGGAAAAAAAGTGATTCTAACGAAGTTTCCAAACTTCGAAAAAAAATGTTTTTCTTTTCGAGATTCTTTGCGCATAATATGCTTTACTGAGGCTATCAAACTAGTATAATGAAAGAGAAACAGTTATCTCAAATAAGAACGGGAAAAAAGTGATTCTAACGAAGTTTCCAAACTTCGAAAAAAATTTTTTTTTCTTTTCGTGATTCTTTGCGCTAAATATCCTTTTCTGAGGCTATCAAAGTAGTATTATAAAAGAGAACCAGTTATCTCAAATAAGAACAGAAAAAAGGTGATTCTAAAGAATTTTCCAAACTTCGAAAAAATTTTTTTTTTCTTTTCGAGATTCTTTGCGCATAATATGCTTGTCTGAGGCTATCAAACTAGTATAATGAGAGATTACCATTTGTCTCAAATTAGAATGGAAAAAAAGTGATTCTAATGAAGTTTCCAAACTTCGAAAAATTTTTTTTTTCTTTTCGAGATTCTTTGCGCATAATATGCTTTACTGAGGCTATCAAACTAGTATAATGAAAGAGAACCAGTTATCTCAAATAAGAACGGAAACAAATTGATTCTAAAGAAGTTTCCAAACTTCGAAAAAAAATGTTTTTCTTTTCGAGATTCTTTGCGCATAATATGCTTTACTGAGGCTATCAAACTAGTATAATGAAAGAGAACCAGTTATCTCAAATAAGAACGGAAAAAAAGTGATTCTAACGAAGTTTCGAAACTTCGAATAAATTTTTTTTTCATTTCGAGATTCTTTGCGCATAATATGCTATACTGAGGCTATCAAACTAGTATAATGTAAGAGAACCAGTTATCTCAAATAAGAACGGAAAAAAAGGGATTCAAACGAAGTTTCCAAACTTCGAAAAAAAATGTTTTTCTTTTCGAGATTCTTTGCGCATAACATGCTTTTCTGAGGCTATCAAACTAGTATAATGAAAGAGAACCAGTTATTTCAAATAAGAACGGAAAAAAGTGATTCAAACGAAGTTTCCAAACTTCGAAAAAAAATGTTTTTCTTTTCGAGATTCTTTGCGCATAATATACTTTTCCACGGCTATCAAACTAGTAAAATGAAAGAGAACCAGTTATCTCGAATAAGAACGGAAAAAAAGTGATTGTAACGAAGTTTCCAAACTTCGAAAAAAATTTTTTTTCTTTTCGAGATTCTTTGCGCATAATATGCTTTACTGAGGCTATCAAACTAGTATAATGAAAGAGAACCAGTTATCTCAAATAAGAACGGAAAAAAAGTGATTCTAACGAAGTTTCCAAACTTCGAAAAAAATTTTTTTTCTTTTCGAGATTCTTTGCGCATAATATGCTTTACTGAGGCTATCAAACTAGTTAGACAGAGAACCAGTTATCTCAAATAAGAACAGAAAAAAAGTGATTCTAAAGAAGTATCCAAACTTCGAAAAAAAATTTTTTTCTTTTCGAGATTCTTTGCGCATAATATGCTTTACTGAGGCTATCAAACTAGTATAATGAAAGAGAACCAGTTATCTCAAATAAGAAGGGAAAAAAAGTGATTCTCAAGAAGTTTCCAAACTTCGAAAAAAAATTTTTTTCTTTTCGAGATTCTTTGCGCATAATATGCTTTACTGAGGCTATCAAACTAGTATAATGAAAGAGAAACAGTTATCTCAAATAAGAACGGAAAAAAAGTGATTCAAACGAAGTTTCCAAACCTCGAAAAAAAATGTTTTTCTTTTCGAGATTCTTTGCGCATAATATGCTTTTCTGAGGCTATCAAACTAGTATAATGAAAGAGAACCAGTCATCTCAAATAAGAACGGAAAAAAAGTGATTCTAACAAAGTTTCCAAACTTCGAAAAAATTTTTTTTTCTTTTCGAGATTCTTTGCGCATAATATTCTTTACTGAGGCTATCAAACTAATATAATGAAAGAGAACCAGTTATTTCAAATAAGAACGGAAAAAAGTGATTCAAACGAAGTTTCCAAACTCCGAAAAAAAGTTTTTCTTATCGAGATTCTTTGCGCATAATATACTTTTCCACGGCTATCAAACTAGTAAAATGAAAGAGAACCAGTTATCTCGAATAAGAACGGAAAAAAAGTGATTGTAACGAAGTTTCCAAACTTCGAAAAAAATTTTTTTTCTTTTCGAGATTCTTTGCGCATAATATGCTTTACTGAGGCTATCAAACTAGTATAATGAAAGAGAACCAGTTATCTCGAATAAGAACGGAAAAAATAATGATTCTAACGAAGTTTCCAAACTTCGAAAGAAAATGTTTTTCTTTTCGAGATTCTTTGCGCATAATATGCTTTACTGAGGCTATCAAACTAGTATAATGAAAGAGAACGAGTTATCTCGAATAAGAACGGAAAAAAAAGTGATTCTAACGAAGTTTCCAAACTTCGAAAAAAAATGTTTTTCTTTTCGAGATTCTTTGCGCATAATATGCTTTACTGAGGCTATCAAACTAGTATAATGAAAGAGAACCAGTTATCTCTAATAAGAACGGGAAAAAAGTGATTCTAACGAAGTTTCCAAACTTCGAAAAAAATTTTTTTTTCTTTTCGTGATTCTTTGCGCTAAATATGCTTTTCTGAGGCTATCAAAGTAGTATTATAAAAGAGAACCAGTTATCTCAAATAAGAACAGAAAAAAGGTGATTCTAAAGAATTTTCCAAACTTCGAAAAAAATTTTTTTTTCTTTTCGAGATTCTTTGCGCATAATATGCTTTACTGAGGCTATCAAAGTAGTATAATGAAAGAGAACGAGTTATCTCAAATAAGAACGGAAAAAAAGTGATTCTAACGAAGTTTCCAAACTTCGAAAAAATTTTTTTTTTCTTTTCGAGATTCTTTGCGCATAATATGCTTGTCTGATACTATCAAACTAGTATAATGAGAGATTACCATTTATCTCAAATTAGAATGGAAAAAAAGTGATTCTAATGAAGTTTCCAAACTTGGAAAAAATTTTTTTTTCTTTTCGAGATTCTTTGCGCATAATATGCTTTACTGAGGCTATCAAACTAGTATAATGAAAGAGAACCAGTTATCTCAAATAAGAACGGAAACAAATTGATTCTAAAGAAGTTTCCAAACTTCGAAAAAAAATGTTTTTCTTTTCGAGATTCTTTGCGCATAATATGCTTTACTGAGGCTATCAAACTAGTATAATGAAAGAGAACCAGTTATCTCAAATAAGAACGGGAAAAAAGTGATTCTAACGAAGTTTCGAAACTTCGAATAAATTTTTTTTTCTTTTCGAGATTCTTTGCGCATAATATGCTATACTGAGGCTATCAAACTAGTATAATGTAAGAGAACCAGTTATCTCAAATAAGAACGGAAAAAAAGTGATTCAAACGAAGTTTCCAAACTTCGAAAAAAAATGTTTTTCTTTTCGAGATTCTTTGCGCATAACATGCTTTTCTGAGGCTATCAAACTAGTATAATGAAAGAGAACCAGTTATTTCAAATAAGAACGGAAAAAAGTGATTCAAACGAAGTTTCCAAACTTCGAAAAAAAATGTTTTTCTTTTCGAGATTCTTTGCGCATAATATACTTTTCCACGGCTATCAAACTAGTAAAATGAAAGAGAACCAGTTATCTCGAATAAGAACGGAAAAAAAGTGATTGTAACGAAGTTTCCAAACTTCGAAAAAAATTTTTTTTCTTTTCGAGATTCTTTGCGCATAATATGCTTTACTGAGGCTATCAAACTAGTATAATTAAAGAGAACCAGTTATCTCGAATAAGAACGGAAAAAAAAGTGATTCTAACGAAGTTTCCAAACTTCGAAAAAAAATGTTTTTCTTTTCGAGATTCTTTGCGCATAATATGCTTTACTGAGGCTATCAAAATAGTATAATGAAAGAGAACCAGTTATCTCAAATAAGAACGGGAAAAAAGTGATTCTAACGAAGTTTCCAAACTTCGAAAAAAATTTTTTTTTCTTTTCGTGATTCTTTGCGCTAAATATGCTTTTCTGAGGCTATCAAAGTAGTATTATAAAAGAGAACCAGTTATCTCAAATAAGAACAGAAAAAAGGTGATTCTAAAGAATTTTCCAAACTTCGAAAAAATTTTTTTTTCTTTTCGAGATTCTTTGCGCATAATATGCTTGTCTGAGGCTATCAAACTAGTATAATGAGAGATTACCATTTGTCTCAAATTAGAATGGAAAAAAAGTGATTCTAATGAAGTTTCCAAACTTCGAAAAATTTTTTTTTTCTTTTCGAGATTCTTTGCGCATAATATGCTTTACTGAGGCTATCAAACTAGTATAATGAAAGAGAACCAGTTATCTCAAATAAGAACGGAAACAAATTGATTCTAAAGAAGTTTCCAAACTTCGAAAAAAAATGTTTTTCTTTTCGAGATTCTTTGCGCATAATATGCTTTACTGAGGCTATCAAACTAGTATAATGAAAGAGAACCAGTTATCTCAAATAAGAACGGGAAAAAAGTGATTCTAACGAAGTTTCGAAACTTCGAATAAATTTTTTTTTCATTTCGAGATTCTTTGCGCATAATATGCTATACTGAGGCTATCAAACTAGTATAATGTAAGAGAACCAGTTATCTCAAATAAGAACGGAAAAAAAGGGATTCAAACGAAATTTCCAAACTTCGAAAAAAATTTTTTTTTCTTTTCGAGATTCTTTGCGCATAATATGCTTTACTGAGGCTATCAAAGTAGTATAATGAAAGAGAACGAGTTATCTCAAATAAGAACGGAAAAAAAGTGATTCTAACGAAGTTTCCAAACTTCGAAAAAATTTTTTTTTTCTTTTCGAGATTCTTTGCGCATAATATGCTTGTCTGATACTATCAAACTAGTATAATGAGAGATTACCATTTATCTCAAATTAGAATGGAAAAAAAGTGATTCTAATGAAGTTTCCAAACTTGGAAAAAATTTTTTTTTCTTTTCGAGATTCTTTGCGCATAATATGCTTTACTGAGGCTATCAAACTAGTATAATGAAAGAGAACCAGTTATCTCAAATAAGAACGGAAACAAATTGATTCTAAAGAAGTTTCCAAACTTCGAAAAAAAATGTTTTTCTTTTCGAGATTCTTTGCGCATAATATGCTTTACTGAGGCTATCAAACTAGTATAATGAAAGAGAACCAGTTATCTCAAATAAGAACGGGAAAAAAGTGATTCTAACGAAGTTTCGAAACTTCGAATAAATTTTTTTTTCTTTTCGAGATTCTTTGCGCATAATATGCTATACTGAGGCTATCAAACTAGTATAATGTAAGAGAACCAGTTATCTCAAATAAGAACGGAAAAAAAGTGATTCAAACGAAGTTTCCAAACTTCGAAAAAAAATGTTTTTCTTTTCGAGATTCTTTGCGCATAACATGCTTTTCTGAGGCTATCAAACTAGTATAATGAAAGAGAACCAGTTATTTCAAATAAGAACGGAAAAAAGTGATTCAAACGAAGTTTCCAAACTTCGAAAAAAAATGTTTTTCTTTTCGAGATTCTTTGCGCATAATATACTTTTCCACGGCTATCAAACTAGTAAAATGAAAGAGAACCAGTTATCTCGAATAAGAACGGAAAAAAAGTGATTGTAACGAAGTTTCCAAACTTCGAAAAAAATTTTTTTTCTTTTCGAGATTCTTTGCGCATAATATGCTTTACTGAGGCTATCAAACTAGTATAATTAAAGAGAACCAGTTATCTCGAATAAGAACGGAAAAAAAAGTGATTCTAACGAAGTTTCCAAACTTCGAAAAAAAATGTTTTTCTTTTCGAGATTCTTTGCGCATAATATGCTTTACTGAGGCTATCAAAATAGTATAATGAAAGAGAACCAGTTATCTCAAATAAGAACGGGAAAAAAGTGATTCTAACGAAGTTTCCAAACTTCGAAAAAAATTTTTTTTTCTTTTCGTGATTCTTTGCGCTAAATATGCTTTTCTGAGGCTATCAAAGTAGTATTATAAAAGAGAACCAGTTATCTCAAATAAGAACAGAAAAAAGGTGATTCTAAAGAATTTTCCAAACTTCGAAAAAATTTTTTTTTCTTTTCGAGATTCTTTGCGCATAATATGCTTGTCTGAGGCTATCAAACTAGTATAATGAGAGATTACCATTTGTCTCAAATTAGAATGGAAAAAAAGTGATTCTAATGAAGTTTCCAAACTTCGAAAAATTTTTTTTTTCTTTTCGAGATTCTTTGCGCATAATATGCTTTACTGAGGCTATCAAACTAGTATAATGAAAGAGAACCAGTTATCTCAAATAAGAACGGAAACAAATTGATTCTAAAGAAGTTTCCAAACTTCGAAAAAAAATGTTTTTCTTTTCGAGATTCTTTGCGCATAATATGCTTTACTGAGGCTATCAAACTAGTATAATGAAAGAGAACCAGTTATCTCAAATAAGAACGGGAAAAAAGTGATTCTAACGAAGTTTCGAAACTTCGAATAAATTTTTTTTTCATTTCGAGATTCTTTGCGCATAATATGCTATACTGAGGCTATCAAACTAGTATAATGTAAGAGAACCAGTTATCTCAAATAAGAACGGAAAAAAAGGGATTCAAACGAAATTTCCAAACTTCGAAAAAAAATGTTTTTCTTTTCGAGATTCTTTGCGCATAACATGCTTTTCTGAGGCTATCAAACTAGTATAATGAAAGAGAACCAGTTATTTCAAATAAGAACGGAAAAAAGTGATTCAAACGAAGTTTCCAAACTTCGAAAAAAAATGTTTTTCTTTTTGAGATTCTTTGCGCATAATATGCTTTACTGAGGCTATCAAACTAGTATAATGAAAGAGAACCAGTTATCTCAAATAAGAACAGAAAAAAAGTGATTCTAAAGAAGTATCCAAACTTCGAAAAAAATTTTTTTTCTTTTCGAGATTCTTTGCGCATAATATGCTTTACTGAGGCTATCAAACTAGTATAATGAAAGAGAACCAGTTATCTCAAATAAGAACGGGAAAAAAGTGATTCTAACGAAGTTTCGAAACTTCGAATAAATTTTTTTTTCTTTTCGAGATTCTTTGCGCATAATATGCTATACCGAGGCTATCAAACTAGTATAATGTAAGAGAACCAGTTATCTCAAATAAGAACGGAAAAAAAGTGATTCAAACGAAGTTTCCAAACTTCGAAAAAAAATGTTTTTCTTTTCGAGATTCTTTGCGCATAACATGCTTTTCTGAGGCTATCAAACTAGTATAATGAAAGAGAACCAGTTATTTCAAATAAGAACGGAAAAAAGTGATTCAAACGAAGTTTCCAAACTTCGAAAAAAAATGTTTTTCTTTTCGAGATTCTTAGCGCATAATATACTTTTCCACGGCTATCAAACTAGTAAAATGAAAGAGAACCAGTTATCTCGAATAAGAACGGAAAAAAAGTGATTGTAACGAAGTTTCCAAACTTCGAAAAAAATTTTTTTTCTTTTCGAGATTCTTTGCGCATAATATGCTTTACTGAGGCTATCAAACTAGTATAATTAAAGAGAACCACTTATCTCGAATAAGAACGGAAAAAAATGATTCTAACGAAGTTTCCAAACTTCGAAAAAAAATGTTTTTCTTTTCGAGATTCTTTGCGCATAATATGCTTTACTGAGGCTATCAAACTAGTATAATGAAAGAGAACCAGTTATCTCAAATAAGAACGGGAAAACAGTGATTCTAACGAAGTTTCCAAACTTCGAAAAAAATTTTTTTTTCTTTTCGTGATTCTTTGCGCTAAATATGCTTTTCTGAGGCTATCAAAGTAGTATTATAAAAGAGAACCAGTTATCTCAAATAAGAACAGAAAAAAGGTGATTCTAAAGAATTTTCCAAACTTCGAAAAAATTTTTTTTTTCTTTTCGAGATTCTTTGCGCATAATATGCTTGTCTGAGGCTAACAAACTAGTATAATGAGAGATTACCATTTGTCTCAAATTAGAATGGAAAAAAAGTGATTCTAATGAAGTTTCCAAACTTCGAAAAATTTTTTTTTTCTTTTCGAGATTCTTTGCGCATAATATGCTTTACTGAGGCTATCAAACTAGTATGATGAAAGAGAACCAGTTATCTCAAATAAGAACGGAAACAAATTGATTCTAAAGAAGTTTCCAAACTTCGAAAAAAAATGTTCTTCTTTTCGAGATTCTTTGCGCATAATATGCTTTACTGAGGCTATCAAACTAGTATAATGAAAGAGAACCAATTATCTCAAATAAGAACGGGAAAAAAGTGATTCTAACGAAGTTTCGAAACTTCGAATAAATTTTTTTTTCATTTCGAGATTCTTTGCGCATAATATGCTATACTGAGGCTATCAAACTAGTATAATGTAAGAGAACCAGTTATCTCAAATAAGAACGGAAAAAAAGGGATTCAAACGAAGTTTCCAAACTTCGAAAAAAAATGTTTTTCTTTTCGAGATTCTTTGCGCATAACATGCTTTTCTGAGGCTATCAAACTAGTATAATGAAAGAGAACCAATTATTTCAAATAAGAACGGAAAAAAGTGATTCAAACGAAGTTTCCAAACTTCGAAAAAAAATGTTTTTCTTTTCGAGATTCTTTGCGCATAATATGCTTTACTGAGGCTATCAAACTAGTATAATGAAAGAGAACCAGTTATCTCAAATAAGAACAGAAAAAAAGTGATTCTAAAGAAGTATCCAAACTTCGAAAAAAAATTTTTTTCTTTTCGAGATTCTTTGCGCATAATATGCTTTACTGAGGCTATCAAACTAGTATAATGAAAGAGAACCAGTTATCTCAAATAAGAACGGAAAAAAAAGTGATTCTCAAGAAGTTTCCAAACTTCGAAAAAAAATTTTTTTCTTTTCGAGATTCTTTGCGCATAATATGCTTTACTGAGGCTATCAAACTAGTATAATGAAAGAGAAACAGTTATCTCAAATAAGAACGGAAAAAAAGTGATTCAAACGAAGTTTCCAAACCTCGAAAAAAAATGTTTTTCTTTTCGAAGATCTTTGCGCATAATATGCTTTTCTGAGGCTATCAAACTAGTATAATGAAAGAGAACCAGTCATCTCAAATAAGAACGGAAAAAAAGTGATTCTAACAATGTTTCCAAACTTCGAAAAAATTTTTTTTTCTTTTCGAGATTCTTTGCGCATAATATTCTTTACTGAGGCTATCAAACTAGTATAATGAAAGAGAACCAGTTATTTCAAATAAGAACGGAAAAAAGTGATTCAAACGAAGTTTCCAAACTCCGAAAAAAAATGTTTTTCTTTTCGAGATTCTTTGCGCATAATATACTTTTCCACGGCTATCAAACTAGTAAAATGAAAGAGAACCAGTTATCTCGAATAAGAACGGAAAAAAAGTGATTGTAACGAAGTTTCCAAACTTCGAAAAAAATTTTTTTTCTTTTCGAGATTCTTTGCGCATAATATGCTTTACTGAGGCTATCAAACTAGTATAATGAAAGAGAACCAGTTATCTCGAATAAGAACGGAAAAAAAAGTGATTCTAACGAAGTTTCCAAACTTCGAAAAAAAATGTTTTTCTTTTCGAGATTCTTTGCGCATAATATGCTTTACTGAGGCTATCAAACTAGTATAATGAAAGAGAACCAGTTATCTCAAATAAGAACCGGAAAAAAGTGATTCTAACGAAGTTTCCAAACTTCGAAAAAAATTTTTTTTTCTTTTCGTGATTCTTTGCGCATAATATGCTTTACTGAGGCTATCAAAGTAGTATAATGAAAGAGAACGAGTTATCTCAAATAAGAACGGAAAAAAAGTGATTCTAACGAAGTTTCCAAACTTCGAAAAAAATTTTTTTTTCTTTTCGAGATTCTTTGCGCATAATATGCTTGTCTGAAGCTATCAAACTAGTATAATGAGAGATTACCATTTATCTCAAATTAGAATGGAAAAAAAGTGATTCTAAAGAAGTTTCCAAACTTCGAAAAAAAATGTTTTTCTTTTCGAGATTCTTTGCGCATTATATGCTTTACTGAGGCTATCAAACTAGTATAATGAAAGAGAACCAGTTATCTCAAATAAGAACGGGAAAAAAGTGATTCTAACGAAGTTTCGAAACTTAGAATAAATTTTTTTTTCATTTCGAGATTCTTTGCGCATAATATGCTATACTGAGGCTATCAAACTAGTATAATGTAAGAGAACCAGTTATCTCAAATAAGAACGGAAAAAAAGGGATTCAAACGAAGTTTCCAAACTTCGAAAAAAAATGTATTTCTTTTCGAGTTTCTTTGCGCATAACATGCTTTTCTGAGGCTATCAAACTAGTATAATGAAAGAGAACCAGTTATTTCAAATAAGAACGGAAAAAAGTGATTCAAACGAAGTTTCCAAACTTCGAAAAAAAATGTTTTTCTTTTCGAGATTCTTTGCGCATAATATACTTTTCCACGGCTATCAAACTAGTAAAATGAAAGAGAACCAGTTATCTCGAATAAGAACGGAAAAAAAGTGATTGTAACGAAGTTTCCAAACTTCGAAAAAAATTTTTTTTCTTTTCGAGATTCTTTGCGCATAATATGCTTTACTGAGGCTATCAAACTAGTATAATGAAAGAGAACCAGTTATCTCAAATAAGAACGGAAAAAAAGTGATTCTAACGAAGTTTCCAAACTTCGAAAAAAATTTTTTTTCTTTTCGAGATTCTTTGGGCATAATATGCTTTACTGAGGCTATCAAACTAGTATAATGAAAGAGAACCAGTTATCTCAAATAAGAACAGAAAAAAAGTGATTCTAAAGAAGTATCCAAACTGCGAAAAAAAAATTTTTTCTTTTCGAGATTCTTTGCGCATAATATGCTTTACTGAAGCTATCAAACTAGTATAATGAAAGAGAACCAGTTATCTCAAATAAGAACGGAAAAAAAGTGATTCTCAAGAAGTTTCCAAACTTCGAAAAAAATTTTTTTTCTTTTCGAGATTCTTTGCGCATAATATGCTTTACTGAGGCTATCAAACTAGTATAATGAAAGAGAAACAGTTATCTCAAATAAGAACGGAAAAAAAGTGATTCAAACGAAGTTTCCAAACCTCGAAAAAAAATGTTTTTCTTTTCGAAGGTCTTTGCGCATAATATACTTTTCCACGGCTATCAAACTAGTAAAATGAAAGAGAACCAGTTATCTCGAATAAGAACGGAAAAAAAGTGATTGTAACGAAGTTTCCAAACTTCGAAAAAAATTTTTTTTCTTTTCGAGATTCTTTGCGCATAATATGCTTTACTGAGGCTATCAAACTAGTATAATGAAAGAGAACCAGTTATCTCGAATAAGAACGGAAAAAAAAGTGATTCTAACGAAGTTTCCATACTTCGAAAAAAAATGTTTTTCTTTTCGAGATTCTTTGCGCATAATATGCTTTACTGAGGCTATCAAACTAGTATAATGAAAGAGAACCAGTTATCTCAAATAAGAACCGGAAAAAAGTGATTCTAACGAAGTTTCCAAACTTCGAAAAAAATTTTTTTTTCTTTTCGTGATTCTTTGCGCATAATATGCTTTACTGAGGGTATCAAAGTAGTATAATGAAAGAGAACGAGTTATCTCAAATAAGAACGGAAAAAAAGTGATTCTAACGAAGTTTCCAAACTTCGAAAAAAATTTTTTTTTCTTTTCGAGATTCTTTGCGCATAATATGCTTGTCTGAGGCTATCAAACTAGTATAATGAGAGATTACCATTTATCTCAAATTAGAATGGAAAAAGTGATTCTAATGAAGTTTCCAAACTTCGAAAAAATTTTTTTTTCTTTTCGAGATTCTTTGCGCATAATATGCTTTACTGAGGCTATCAAACTAGTATAATGAAAGAGAACCAGTTATCTCAAATAAGAACGGAAACAAATTGATTCTAAAGAAGTTTCCAAACTTCGAAAAAAAATGTTTTTCTTTTCGAGATTCTTTGCGCATAATATGCTTGTCTGAGGCTATCAAACTAGTATAATGAGAGATTACCATTTATCTCAAATTAGAATGGAAAAAGTGATTCTAATGAAGTTTCCAAACTTCGAAAAAATTTTTTTTTCTTTTCGAGATTCTTTGCGCATAATATGCTTTACTGAGGCTATCAAACTAGTATAATGAAAGAGAACCAGTTATCTCAAATAAGAACGGAAACAAATTGATTCTAAAGAAGTTTCCAAACTTCGAAAAAAAATGTTTTTCTTTTCGAGATTCTTTGCGCATAATATGCTTTACTGAGGCTATCAAACTAGTATAATGAAAGAGAACCAGTTATCTCAAATAAGAACGGGAAAAAAGTGATTCTAACGAAGTTTCGAAACTTCGAATAAATTTTTTTTTCTTTTCGAGATTCTTTGCGCATAATATGCTATACTGAGGCTATCAAACTAGTATAATGTAAGAGAACCAGTTATCTCAAATAAGAACGGAAAAAAAAAGTGATTCTAACGAAGTTTCCAAACTTCGAAAAAAATTTTTTTTTCTTTTCGTGATTCTTTGCGCTAAATATGCTTTTCTGAGGCTATCAAAGTAGTATTATAAAAGAGAACCAGTTATCTCAAATAAGAACAGAAAAAAGGTGATTCTAAAGAATTTTCCAAACTTCGAAAAATTTTTTTTTTTCTTTTCGAGATTCTTTGCGCATAATATGCTTGTCTGAGGCTATCAAACTAGTATAATGAGAGATTACCATTTGTCTCAAATTAGAATGGAAAAAAAGTGATTCTAATGAAGTTTCCAAACTTCGAAAAATTTTTTTTTTCTTTTCGAGATTCTTTGCGCATAATATGCTTTACTGAGGCTATCAAACTAGTATAATGAAAGAGAACCAGTTATCTCAAATAAGAACGGAAACAAATTGATTCTAAAGAAGTTTCCAAACTTCGAAAAAAAATGTTTTTCTTTTCGAGATTCTTTGCGCATAATATGCTTTACTGAGGCTATCAAACTAGTATAATGAAAGAGAACCAGTTATCTCAAATAAGAACGGGAAAAAAGTGATTCTAACGAAGTTTCGAAACTTCGAATAAATTTTTTTTTCATTTCGAGATTCTTTGCGCATAATATGCTATACTGAGGCTATCAAACTAGTATAATGTAAGAGAACCAGTTATCTCAAATAAGAACGGAAAAAAAGGGATTCAAACGAAGTTTCCAAACTTCGAAAAAAAATGTTTTTCTTTTCGAGATTCTTTGCGCATAACATGCTTTTCTGAGGCTATCAAACTAGTATAATGAAAGAGAACCAGTTATTTCAAATAAGAACGGAAAAAAGTGATTCAAACGAAGTTTCCAAACTTCGAAAAAAAATGTTTTTCTTTTCGAGATTCTTTGCGCATAATATACTTTTCCACGGCTATCAAACTAGTAAAATGAAAGAGAACCAGTTATCTCGAATAAGAACGGAAAAAAAGTGATTGTAACGAAGTTTCCAAACTTCGAAAAAAATTTTTTTTCTTTTCGAGATTCTTTGCGCATAATATGCTTTACTGAGGCTATCAAACTAGTATAATGAAAGAGAACCAGTTATCTCAAATAAGAACGGAAAAAAAGTGATTCTAACGAAGTTTCCAAACTTCGAAAAAAATTTTTTTTCTTTTCGAGATTCTTTGCGCATAATATGCTTTACTGAGGCTATCAAACTAGTATAATGAAAGAGAACCAGTTATCTCAAATAAGAACAGAAAAAAAGTGATTCTAAAAAAGTATCCAAACTTCGAAAAAAAAATTTTTTTCTTTTCGAGATTCTTTGCGCATAACATGCTTTACTGAGGCTATCAAACTAGTATAATGAAAGAGAACCAGTTATCTCAAATAAGAAGGGAAAAAAAGTGATTCTCAAGAAGTTTCCAAACTTCGAAAAAAAATTTTTTTCTTTTCGAGATTCTTTGCGCATAATATGCTTTACTGAGGCTATCAAACTAGTATAATGAAAGAGAAACAGTTATCTCAAATAAGAACGGAAAAAAAGTGATTCAAACGAAGTTTCCAAACCTCGAAAAAAAATGTTTTTCTTTTCGAGATTCTTTGCGCATAATATGCTTTTCTGAGGCTATCAAACTAGTATAATGAAAGAGAACCAGTCATCTCAAATAAGAACGGAAAAAAAGTGATTCTAACAAAGTTTCCAAACTCCGAAAAAAAATGTTTTTCTTTTCGAGATTCTTTGCGCATAATATACTTTTCCACGGCTATCAAACTAGTAAAATGAAAGAGAACCAGTTATCTCGAATAAGAACGGAAAAAAATTGATTGTAACGAAGTTTCCAAACTTCGAAAAAAATTTTTTTTCTTTTCGAGATTCTTTGCGCATAATATGCTTTACTGAGGCTATCAAACTAGTATAATGAAAGAGAACCAGTTATCTCGAATAAGAACGGAAAAAAAAAAGTGATTCTAACGAAGTTTCCAAACTTCGAAAAAAAATGTTTTTCTTTTCGAGATTCTTTGCGCATAATATGCTTTACTGAGGCTATCAAACTAGTATAATGAAAGAGAACGAGTTATCTCGAATAAGAACTGAAAAAAAAGTGATTCTAACGAAGTTTCCAAACTTCGAAAAAAAATGTTTTTCTTTTCGAGATTCTTTGCGCATAATATGCTTTACTGAGGCTATCAAACTAGTATAATGAAAGAGAACCAGTTATCTCTAATAAGAACGGGAAAAAAGTGATTCTAACGAAGTTTCCAAACTTCGAAAAAAATTTTTTTTTCTTTTCGTGATTCTTTGCGCTAAATATGCTTTTCTGAGGCTATCAAAGTAGTATTATAAAAGAGAACCAGTTATCTCAAATAAGAACAGAAAAAAGGTGATTCTAAAGAATTTTCCAAACTTCGAAAAAAATTTTTTTTTCTTTTCGAGATTCTTTGCGCATAATATGCTTTACTGAGGCTATCAAAGTAGTATAATGAAAGAGAACGAGTTATCTCAAATAAGAACGGAAAAAAAGTGATTCTAACGAAGTTTCCAAACTTCGAAAAAATTTTTTTTTTCTTTTCGAGATTCTTTGCGCATAATATGCTTGTCTGATACTATCAAACTAGTATAATGAGAGATTACCATTTATCTCAAATTAGAATGGAAAAAAAGTGATTCTAATGAAGTTTCCAAACTTGGAAAAAATTTTTTTTTCTTTTCGAGATTCTTTGCGCATAATATGCTTTACTGAGGCTATCAAACTAGTATAATGAAAGAGAACCAGTTATCTCAAATAAGAACGGAAACAAATTGATTCTAAAGAAGTTTCCAAACTTCGAAAAAAAATGTTTTTCTTTTCGAGATTCTTTGCGCATAATATGCTTTACTGAGGCTATCAAACTAGTATAATGAAAGAGAACCAGTTATCTCAAATAAGAACGGGAAAAAAGTGATTCTAACGAAGTTTCGAAACTTCGAATAAATTTTTTTTTCTTTTCGAGATTCTTTGCGCATACTATGCTATACTGAGGCTATCAAACTAGTATAATGTAAGAGAACCAGTTATCTCAAATAAGAACGGAAAAAAAGTGATTCAAACGAAGTTTCCAAACTTCGAAAAAAAATGTTTTTCTTTTCGAGATTCTTTGCGCATAACATGCTTTTCTGAGGCTATCAAACTAGTATAATGAAAGAGAACCAGTTATTTCAAATAAGAACGGAAAAAAGTGATTCAAACGAAGTTTCCAAACTTCGAAAAAAAATGTTTTTCTTTTCGAGATTCTTTGCGCATAATATACTTTTCCACGGCTATCAAACTAGTAAAATGAAAGAGAACCAGTTATCTCGAATAAGAACGGAAAAAAAGTGATTGTAACGAAGTTTCCAAACTTCGAAAAAAATTTTTTTTCTTTTCGAGATTCTTTGCGCATAATATGCTTTACTGAGGCTATCAAACTAGTATAATTAAAGAGAACCAGTTATCTCGAATAAGAACGGAAAAAAAAGTGATTCTAACGAAGTTTCCAAACTTCGAAAAAAAATGTTTTTCTTTTCGAGATTCTTTGCGCATAATATGCTTTACTGAGGCTATCAAACTAGTATAATGAAAGAGAACCAGTTATCTCAAATAAGAACGGGAAAAAAGTGATTCTAACGAAGTTTCCAAACTTCGAAAAAAATTTTTTTTTCTTTTCGTGATTCTTTGCGCTAAATATGCTTTTCTGAGGCTATCAAAGTAGTATTATAAAAGAGAACCAGTTATCTCAAATAAGAACAGAAAAAAGGTGATTCTAAAGAATTTTCCAAACTTCGAAAAAATTTTTTTTTCTTTTCGAGATTCTTTGCGCATAATATGCTTGTCTGAGGCTATCAAACTAGTATAATGAGAGATTACCATTTGTCTCAAATTAGAATGGAAAAAAAGTGATTCTAATGAAGTTTCCAAACTTCGAAAAATTTTTTTTTTCTTTTCGAGATTCTTTGCGCATAATATGCTTTACTGAGGCTATCAAACTAGTATAATGAAAGAGAACCAGTTATCTCAAATAAGAACGGAAACAAATTGATTCTAAAGAAGTTTCCAAACTTCGAAAAAAAATGTTTTTCTTTTCGAGATTCTTTGCACATAATATGCTTTACTGAGGCTATCAAACTAGTATAATGAAAGAGAACCAGTTATCTCAAATAAGAACGGGAAAAAAGTGATTCTAACGAAGTTTCGAAACTTCGAATAAATTTTTTTTTCATTTCGAGATTCTTTGCGCATAATATGCTATACTGAGGCTATCAAACTAGTATAATGTAAGAGAACCAGTTATCTCAAATAAGAACGGAAAAAAAGGGATTCAAACGAAATTTCCAAACTTCGAAAAAAAATGTTTTTCTTTTCGAGATTCTTTGCGCATAACATGCTTTTCTGAGGCTATCAAACTAGTATAATGAAAGAGAACCAGTTATTTCAAATAAGAACGGAAAAAAGTGATTCAAACGAAGTTTCCAAACTTCGAAAAAAAATGTTTTTCTTTTTGAGATTCTTTGCGCATAATATGCTTTACTGAGGCTATCAAACTAGTATAATGAAAGAGAACCAGTTATCTCAAATAAGAACAGAAAAAAGTGATTCTAAAGAAGTATCCAAACTTCGAAAAAAATTTTTTTTCTTTTCGAGATTCTTTGCGCATAATATGCTTTACTGAGGCTATCAAACTAGTATAATGAAAGAGAACCAGTTATCTCAAATAAGAACGGGAAAAAAGTGATTCTAACGAAGTTTCGAAACTTCGAATAAATTTTTTTTTCTTTTCGAGATTCTTTGCGCATAATATGCTATACTGAGGCTATCAAACTAGTATAATGTAAGAGAACCAGTTATCTCAAATAAGAACGGAAAAAAAGTGATTCAAACGAAGTTTCCAAACTTCGAAAAAAAATGTTTTTCTTTTCGAGATTCTTTGCGCATAACATGCTTTTCTGAGGCTATCAAACTAGTATAATGAAAGAGAACCAGTTATTTCAAATAAGAACGGAAAAAAGTGATTCAAACGAAGTTTCCAAACTTCGAAAAAAAATGTTTTTCTTTTCGAGATTCTTTGCGCATAATATACTTTTCCACGGCTATCAAACTAGTAAAATGAAAGAGAACCAGTTATCTCGAATAAGAACGGAAAAAAAGTGATTGTAACGAAGTTTCCAAACTTCGAAAAAAATTTTTTTTCTTTTCGAGATTCTTTGCGCATAATATGCTTTACTGAGGCTATCAAACTAGTATAATTAAAGAGAACCAGTTATCTCGAATAAGAACGGAAAAAAATGATTCTAACGAAGTTTCCAAACTTCGAAAAAAAATGTTTTTCTTTTCGAGATTCTTTGCGCATAATATGCTTTACTGAGGCTATCAAACTAGTATAATGAAAGAGAACCAGTTATCTCAAATAAGAACGGGAAAAAAGTGATTCTAACGAAGTTTCCAAACTTCGAAAAAAATTTTTTTTTCTTTTCGTGATTCTTTGCGCTAAATATGCTTTTCTGAGGCTATCAAAGTAGTATTATAAAAGAGAACCAGTTATCTCAAATAAGAACAGAAAAAAGGTGATTCTAAAGAATTTTCCAAACTTCGAAAAAATTTTTTTTTTCTTTTCGAGATTCTTTGCGCATAATATGCTTGTCTGAGGCTAACAAACTAGTATAATGAGAGATTACCATTTGTCTCAAATTAGAATGGAAAAAAAGTGATTCTAATGAAGTTTCCAAACTTCGAAAAATTTTTTTTTTTCTTTTCGAGATTCTTTGCGCATAATATGCTTTACTGAGGCTATCAAACTAGTATAATGAAAGAGAACCAGTTATCTCAAATAAGAACGGAAACAAATTGATTCTAAAGAAGTTTCCAAACTTCGAAAAAAAATGTTTTTCTTTTCGAGATTCTTTGCGCATAATATGCTTTACTGAGGCTATCAAACTAGTATAATGAAAGAGAACCAGTTATCTCAAATAAGAACGGAAAAAAAAGTGATTCTCAAGAAGTTTCCAAACTTCGAAAAAAAATTTTTTTCTTTTCGAGATTCTTTGCGCATAATATGCTATACTGAGGCTATCAAACTAGTATAATGAAAGAGAAACAGTTATCTCAAATAAGAACGGAAAAAAAGTGATTCAAACGAAGTTTCCAAACCTCGAAAAAAAATGTTTTTCTTTTCGAAGATCTTTGCGCATAATATGCTTTTCTGAGGCTATCAAACTAGTATAATGAAAGAGAACCAGTCATCTCAAATAAGAACGGAAAAAAAGTGATTCTAAAGAATTTTCCAAACTTCAAAAAAAATTTTTTTTTCTTTTCGAGATTCTTTGCGCATAATATGCTTTACTGAGGCTATCAAAGTAGTATAATGAAAGAGAACGAGTTATCTCAAATAAGAACGGAAAAAAAGTGATTCTAACGAAGTTTCCAAACTTCGAAAAAATTTTTTTTTTCTTTTCGAGATTCTTTGCGCATAATATGCTTGTCTGATACTATCAAACTAGTATAATGAGGGATTACCATTTATCTCAAATTAGAATGGAAAAAAAGTGATTCTAATGAAGTTTCCAAACTTGGAAAAAATTTTTTTTTCTTTTCGAGATTCTTTGCGCATAATATGCTTTACTGAGGCTATCAAACTAGTATAATGAAAGAGAACCAGTTATCTCAAATAAGAACGGAAACAAATTGATTCTAAAGAAGTTTCCAAACTTCGAAAAAAAATGTTTTTCTTTTCGAGATTCTTTGCGCATAATATGCTTTACTGAGGCTATCAAACTAGTATAATGAAAGAGAACCAGTTATCTCAAATAAGAACGGGAAAAAAGTGATTCTAACGAAGTTTCGAAACTTCGAATAAATTTTTTTTTCTTTTCGAGATTCTTTGCGCATAATATGCTATACTGAGGCTATCAAACTAGTATAATGTAAGAGAACCAGTTATCTCAAATAAGAACGGAAAAAAAGTGATTCAAACGAAGTTTCCAAACTTCGAAAAAAAATGTTTTTCTTTTCGAGATTCTTTGCGCATAACATGCTTTTCTGAGGCTATCAAACTAGTATAATGAAAGAGAACCAGTTATTTCAAATAAGAACGGAAAAAAGTGATTCAAACGAAGTTTCCAAACTTCGAAAAAAAATGTTTTTCTTTTCGAGATTCTTTGCGCATAATATACTTTTCCACGGCTATCAAACTAGTAAAATGAAAGAGAACCAGTTATCTCGAATAAGATTGGAAAAAAAGTGATTGTAACGAAGTTTCCAAACTTCGAAAAAAATTTTTTTTCTTTTCGAGATTCTTTGCGCATAATATGCTTTACTGAGGCTATCAAACTAGTATAATTAAAGAGAACCAGTTATCTCGAATAAGAACGGAAAAAAAAGTGATTCTAACGAAGTTTCCAAACTTCGAAAAAAAATGTTTTTCTTTTCGAGATTCTTTGCGCATAATATGCTTTACTGAGGCTATCAAACTAGTATAATGAAAGAGAACCAGTTATCTCAAATAAGAACGGGAAAAAAGTGATTCTAACGAAGTTTCCAAACTTCGAAAAAAATTTTTTTTTCTTTTCGTGATTCTTTGCGCTAAATATGCTTTTCTGAGGCTATCAAAGTAGTATTATAAAAGAGAACCAGTTATCTCAAATAAGAACAGAAAAAAGGTGATTCTAAAGAATTTTCCAAACTTCGAAAAAATTTTTTTTTCTTTTCGAGATTCTTTGCGCATAATATGCTTGTCTGAGGCTATCAAACTAGTATAATGAGAGATTACCATTTGTCTCAAATTAGAATGGAAAAAAAGTGATTCTAATGAAGTTTCCAAACTTCGAAAAATTTTTTTTTTCTTATCGAGATTCTTTGCGCATAATATGCTTTACTGAGGTTATCAAACTAGTATAATGAAAGAGAACCAGTTATCTCAAATAAGAACGGAAACAAATTGATTCTAAAGAAGTTTCCAAACTTCGAAAAAAAATGTTTTTCTTTTCGAGATTCTTTGCGCATAATATGCTTTACTGAGGCTATCAAATTAGTATAATGAAAGAGAACCAGTTATCTCAAATAAGAACGGGAAAAAAGTGATTCTAACGAAGTTTCGAAACTTCGAATAAATTTTTTTTTCATTTCGAGATTCTTTGCGCATAATATGCTATACTGAGGCTATCAAACTAGTATAATGTAAGAGAACCAGTTATCTCAAATAAGAACGGAAAAAAAGGGATTCAAACGAAATTTCCAAACTTCGAAAAAAAATGTTTTTCTTTTCGAGATTCTTTGCGCATAACATGCTTTTCTGAGGCTATCAAACTAGTATAATGAAAGAGAACCAGTTATTTCAAATAAGAACGGAAAAAAGTGATTCAAACGAAGTTTCCAAACTTCGAAAAAAAATGTTTTTCTTTTTGAGATTCTTTGCGCATAATATGCTTTACTGAGGCTATCAAACTAGTATAATGAAAGAGAACCAGTTATCTCAAATAAGAACAGAAAAAAAGTGATTCTAAAGAAGTATCCAAACTTCGAAAAAAATTTTTTTTCTTTTCGAGATTCTTTGCGCATAATATGCTTTACTGAGGCTATCAAACTAGTATAATGAAAGAGAACCAGTTATCTCAAATAAGAACGGGAAAAAAGTGATTCTAACGAAGTTTCGAAACTTCGAATAAATTTTTTTTTCTTTTCGAGATTCTTTGCGCATAATATGCTATACTGAGGCTATCAAACTAGTATAATGTAAGAGAACCAGTTATCTCAAATAAGAACGGAAAAAAAGTGATTCAAACGAAGTTTCCAAACTTCGAAAAAAAATGTTTTTCTTTTCGAGATTCTTTGCGCATAACATGCTTTTCTGAGGCTATCAAACTAGTATAATGAAAGAGAACCAGTTATTTCAAATAAGAACGGAAAAAAGTGATTCAAACGAAGTTTCCAAACTTCGAAAAAAAATGTTTTTCTTTTCGAGATTCTTTGCGCATAATATACTTTTCCACGGCTATCAAACTAGTAAAATGAAAGAGAACCAGTTATCTCGAATAAGAACGGAAAAAAGTGATTGTAACGAAGTTTCCAAACTTCGAAAAAAATTTTTTTTCTTTTCGAGATTCTTTGCGCATAATATGCTTTACTGAGGCTATCAAACTAGTATAATTAAAGAGAACCAGTTATCTCGAATAAGAACGGAAAAAAATGATTCTAACGAAGTTTCCAAACTTCGAAAAAAAATGTTTTTCTTTTCGAGATTCTTTGCGCATAATATGCTTTACTGAGGCTATCAAACTAGTATAATGAAAGAGAACCAGTTATCTCAAATAAGAACGGGAAAAAAGTGATTCTAACGAAGTTTCCAAACTTCGAAAAAAATTTTTTTTTCTTTTCGTGATTCTTTGCGCTAAATATGCTTTTCTGAGGCTATCAAAGTAGTATTATAAAAGAGAACCAGTTATCTCAAATAAGAACAGAAAAAAGGTGATTCTAAAGAATTTTCCAAACTTCGAAAAAATTTTTTTTTTCTTTTCGAGATTCTTTGCGCATAATATGCTTGTCTGAGGCTAACAAACTAGTATAATGAGAGATTACCATTTGTCTCAAATTAGAATGGAAAAAAAGTGATTCTAATGAAGTTTCATACTTCGAAAAATTTTTTTTTTCTTTTCGAGATTCTTTGCGCATAATATGCTTTACTGAGGCTATCAAACTAGTATAATGAAAGAGAACCAGTTATCTCAAATAAGAACGGAAACAAATTGATTCTAAAGAAGTTTCCAAACTTCGAAAAAAAATGTTTTTCTTTTCGAGATTCTTTGCGCATAATATGCTTTACTGAGGCTATCAAACTAGTATAATGAAAGAGAACCAGTTATCTCAAATAAGAACGGGAAAAAAGTGAATCTAACGAAGTTTCGAAACTTCGAATAAATTTTTTTTTCATTTCGAGATTCTTTGCGCATAATATGCTATACTGAGGCTATCAAACTAGTATAATGTAAGAGAACCAGTTATCTCAAATAAGAACGGAAAAAAAGGGATTCAAACGAAGTTTCCAAACTTCGAAAAAAAATGTTTTTCTTTTCGAGATTCTTTGCGCATAACATGCTTTTCTGAGGCTATCAAACTAGTATAATGAAAGAGAACCAGTTATTTCAAATAAGAACGGAAAAAAGTGATTCAAACGAAGTTTCCAAACTTCGAAAAAAAATGTTTTTCTTTTCGAGATTCTTTGCGCATAATATGCTTTACTGAGGCTATCAAACTAGTATAATGAAAGAGAACCAGTTATCTCAAATAAGAACAGAAAAAAAGTGATTCTAAAGAAGTATCCAAACTTCGAAAAAAAATTTTTTTCTTTTCGAGATTCTTTGCGCATAATATGCTTTACTGAGGCTATCAAACTAGTATAATGAAAGAGAACCAGTTATCTCAAATAAGAACGGAAAAAAAAGTGATTCTCAAGAAGTTTCCAAACTTCGAAAAAAAATTTTTTTCTTTTCGAGATTCTTTGCGCATAATATGCTTTACTGAGGCTATCAAACTAGTATAATGAAAGAGAAACAGTTATCTCAAATAAGAACGGAAAAAAAGTGATTCAAACGAAGTTTCCAAACCTCGAAAAAAAATGTTTTTCTTTTCGAAGATCTTTGCGCATAATATGCTTTTCTGAGGCTATCAAACTAGTATAATGAAAGAGAACCAGTCATCTCAAATAAGAACGGAAAAAAAGTGATTCTAACAAAGTTTCCAAACTTCGAAAAAATTTTTTTTTCTTTTCGAGATTCTTTGCGCATAATATTCTTTACTGAGGCTATCAAACTAGTATAATGAAAGAGAACCAGTTATTTCAAATAAGAACGGAAAAAAGTGATTCAAACGAAGTTTCCAAACTCCGAAAAAAAATGTTTTTCTTTTCGAGATTCTTTGCGCATAATATACTTTTCCACGGCTATCAAACTAGTAAAATGAAAGAGAACCAGTTATCTCGAATAAGAACGGAAAAAAAGTGATTGTAACGAAGTTTCCAAACTTCGAAAAAAATTTTTTTTCTTTTCGAGATTCTTTGCGCATAATATGCTTTACTGAGGCTATCAAACTAGTATAATGAAAGAGAACCAGTTATCTCAAATAAGAACCGGAAAAAAGTGATTCTAACGAAGTTTCCAAACTTCGAAAAAAATTTTTTTTTCTTTTCGAGATTCTTTGCGCATAATATGCTTTACTGAGGCTATCAAAGTAGTATAATGAAAGAGAACGAGTTATCTCAAATAAGAACGGAAAAAAAGTGATTCTAACGAAGATTCCAAACTTCGAAAAAAATTTTTTTTTCTTTTCGAGATTCTTTGCGCATAATATGCTTGTCTGAAGCTATCAAACTAGTATAATGAGAGATTACCATTTATCTCAAATTAGAATGGAAAAAAAGTGATTCTAAAGAAGTTTCCAAACTTCGAAAAAAAATGTTTTTCTTTTCGAGATTCTTTGCGCATAATATGCTTTACTGAGGCTATCAAACTAGTATAATGAAAGAGAACCAGTTATCTCAAATAAGAACGGGAAAAAAGTGATTCTAACGAAGTTTCGAAACTTAGAATAAATTTTTTTTTCATTTCGAGATTCTTTGCGCATAATATGCTATACTGAGGCTATCAAACTAGTATAATGTAAGAGAACCAGTTATCTCAAATAAGAACGGAAAAAAAGGGATTCAAACGAAGTTTCCAAACTTCGAAAAAAAATGTATTTCTTTTCGAGATTCTTTGCGCATAACATGCTTTTCTGAGGCTATCAAACTAGTATAATGAAAGAGAACCAGTTATTTCAAATAAGAACGGAAAAAAGTGATTGTAACGAAGTTTGCAAACTTCGAAAAAAATTTTTTTTCTTTTCGAGATTCTTTGCGCATAATATGCTTTACAGAGGCTATCAAACTAGTATAATGAAAGAGAACCAGTTATCTCAAATAAGAACGGAAAAAAAGCGATTCTAACGAAGTTTCCAAACTTCGAAAAAAATTTTTTTTCTTTTCGAGATTCTTTGCGCATAATATGCTTTACTGAGGCTATCAAACTAGTATAATGAAAGAGAACCAGTTATCTCAAATAAGAACAGAAAAAAAGTGATTCTAAAGAAGTATCCAAACTTCGAAAAAAAATTTTTTTCTTTTCGAGATTCTTTGCGCATAATATGCTTTACTGAGGCTATCAAACTAGTATAATGAAAGAGAACCAGTTATCTCAAATAAGAACGGAAAAAAAGTGATTCTCAAGAAGTTTCCAAACTTCGAAAAAAAATTTTTTTCTTTTCGAGATTCTTTGCGCATAATATGCTTTACTGAGGCTATCAAACTAGTATAATGAAAGAGAAACAGTTATCTCAAATAAGAACGGAAAAAAAGTGATTCAAACGAAGTTTCCAAACCTCGAAAAAAAAATGTTTTTCTTTTCGAAGGTCTTTGCGCATAATATGCTTTTCTGAGGCTATCAAACTAGTATAATGAAAGAGAACCAGTCATCTCAAATAAGAACGGAAAAAAAGTGATTCTAACAAAGTTTCCAAACTTCGAAAAAATTTTTTTTTCTTTTCGAGATTCTTTGCGCATAATATTCTTTACTGAGGCTATCAAACTAGTATAATGAAAGAGAACCAGTTATTTCAAATAAGAACGGAAAAAAGTGATTCAAACGAAGTTTCCAAACTCCGAAAAAAAATGTTTTTCTTTTCGAGATTCTTTGCGCATAATATACTTTTCCACGGCTATCAAACTAGTAAAATGAAAGAGAACCAGTTATCTCGAATAAGAACGGAAAAAAAGTGATTGTAACGAAGTTTCCAAACTTCGAAAAAAATTTTTTTTCTTTTCGAGATTCTTTGCGCATAATATGCTTTACTGAGGCTATCAAACTAGTATAATGAAAGAGAACCAGTTATCTCGAATAAGAACGGAAAAAAAAGTGATTCTAACGAAGTTTCCAAACTTCGAAAAAAAATGTTTTTCTTTTCGAGATTCTTTGCGCATAATATGCTTTACTGAGGCTATCAAACTAGTATAATGAAAGAGAACCAGTTATCTCAAATAAGAACCGGAAAAAAGTGATTCTAACGAAGTTTCCAAACTTCGAAAAAAATTTTTTTTATTTTTCGTGATTCTTTGCGCATAATATGCTTTACTGAGGCTATCAAAGTAGTATAATGAAAGAGAACGAGTTATCTCAAATAAGAACGGAAAAAAAGTGATTCTAACGAAGTTTCCAAACTTCGAAAAAAATTTTTTTTTCTTTTCGAGATTCTTTGCGCATAATATGCTTGTCTGAGGCTATCAAACTAGTATAATGAGAGATTACCATTTATCTCAAATTAGAATGGAAAAAGTGATTCTAATGAAGTTTCCAAACTTCGAAAAAATTTTTTTTTCTTTTCGAGATTCTTTGCGCATAATATGCTTTACTGAGGCTATCAAACTAGTATAATGAAAGAGAACCAGTTATCTCAAATAAGAACGGAAACAAATTGATTCTAAAGAAGTTTCCAAACTTCGAAAAAAAATGTTTTTCTTTTCGAGATTCTTTGCGCATAATATGCTTTACTGAGGCTATCAAACTAGTATAATGAAAGAGAACCAGTTATCTCAAATAAGAACGGGAAAAAAGTGATTCTAACGAAGTTTCGAAACTTCGAATAAATTTTTTTTTCTTTTCGAGATTCTTTGCGCATAATATGCTATACTGAGGCTATCAAACTAGTATAATGTAAGAGAACCAGTTATCTCAAATAAGAACGGAAAAAAAAAGTGATTCTAACGAAGTTTCCAAACTTCGAAAAAAATTTTTTTTTCTTTCTGTGATTCTTTGCGCTAAATATGCTTTTCTGAGGCTATCAAAGTAGTATTATAAAAGAGAACCAGTTATCTCAAATAAGAACAGAAAAAAGGTGATTCTAAAGAATTTTCCAAACTTCGAAAAAATTTTTTTTTTCTTTTCGAGATTCTTTGCGCATAATATGCTTGTCTGAGGCTATCAAACTAGTATAATGAGAGATTACCATTTGTCTCAAATTAGAATGGAAAAAAAGTGATTCTAATGAAGTTTCCAAACTTCGAAAAATTTTTTTTTTCTTTTCGAGATTCTTTGCGCATAATATGCTTTACTGAGGCTATCAAACTAGTATAATGAAAGAGAACCAGTTATCTCAAATAAGAACGGAAACAAATTGATTCTAAAGAAGTTTCCAAACTTCGAAAAAAAATGTTTTTCTTTTCGAGATTCTTTGCGCATAATATGCTTTACTGAGGCTATCAAACTAGTATAATGAAAGAGAACCAGTTATCTCAAATAAGAACGGGAAAAAAGTGATTCTAACGAAGTTTCGAAACTTCGAATAAATTTTTTTTTCATTTCGAGATTCTTTGCGCATAATATGCTATACTGAGGCTATCAAACTAGTATAATGTAAGAGAACCAGTTATCTCAAATAAGAACGGAAAAAAAGGGATTCAAACGAAGTTTCCAAACTTCGAAAAAAAATGTTTTTCTTTTCGAGATTCTTTGCGCATAACATGCTTTTCTGAGGCTATCAAACTAGTATAATGAAAGAGAACCAGTTATTTCAAATAAGAACGGAAAAAAGTGATTCAAACGAAGTTTCCAAACTTCGAAAAAAAATGTTTTTCTTTTCGAGATTCTTTGCGCATAATATACTTTTCCACGGCTATCAAACTAGTAAAATGAAAGAGAACCAGTTATCTCGAATAAGAACGGAAAAAAAGTGATTGTAACGAAGCTTCCAAACTTCGAAAAAAATTTTTTTTCATTTCGAGATTCTTTGCGCATTATATGCTTTACTGAGGCTATCAAACTAGTATAATGAAAGAGAACCAGTTATCTCAAATAAGAACGGAAAAAAAGTGATTCTAACGAAGTTTCCAAACTTCGAAAAAAATTTTTTTTCTTTTCGAGATTCTTTGCGCATAATATGCTTTACTGAGGCTATCAAACTAGTATAATGAAAGAGAACCAGTTATCTCAAATAAGAACAGAAAAAAAGTGATTCTAAAGAAGTATCCAAACTTCGAAAAAAAAATTTTTTTCTTTTCGAGATTCTTTGCGCATAATATGCTTTACTGAGGCTATCAAACTAGTATAATGAAAGAGAACCAGTTATCTCAAATAAGAAGGGAAAAAAAGTGATTCTCAAGAAGTTTCCAAACTTCGAAAAAAAATTTTTTTCTTTTCGAGATTCTTTGCGCATAATATGCTTTACTGAGGCTATCAAACTAGTATAATGAAAGAGAAACAGTTATCTCAAATAAGAACGGAAAAAAAGTGATTCAAACGAAGTTTCCAAACCTCGAAAAAAAATGTTTTTCTTTTCGAGATTCTTTGCGCATAATATGCTTTTCTGAGGCTATCAAACTAGTATAATGAAAGAGAACCAGTCATCTCAAATAAGAACGGAAAAAAAGTGATTCTAACAAAGTTTCCAAACTTCGAAAAAATTTTTTTTTCTTTTCGAGATTCTTTGCGCATAATATTCTTTACTGAGGCTATCAAACTAGTATAATGAAAGAGAACCAGTTATTTCAAATAAGAACGGAAAAAAGTGATTCAAACGAAGTTTCCAAACTCCGAAAATAAATGTTTTTCTTTTCGAGATTCTTTGCGCATAATATACTTTTCCACGGCTAATAAACTAGTAAAATGAAAGAGAACCAGTTATCTCGAATAAGAACGGAAAAAAAGTGATTGTAACGAAGTTTCCAAACTTCGAAAAAAATTTTTTTTCTTTTCGAGATTCTTTGCGCATAATATGCTTTACTGAGGCTATCAAACTAGTATAATTAAAGAGAACCAGTTATCTCGAATAAGAACGGAAAAAAAAGTGATTCTAACGAAGTTTCCAAACTTCGAAAAAAAATGTTTTTCTTTTCGAGATTCTTTGCGCATAATATGCTTTACTGAGGCTATCAAACTAGTATAATGAAAGAGAACCAGTTATCTCAAATAAGAACGGGAAAAAAGTGATTCTAACGAAGTTTCCAAACTTCGAAAAAAATTTTTTTTTCTTTTCGTGATTCTTTGCGCTAAATATGCTTTTCTGAGGCTATCAAAGTAGTATTATAAAAGAGAACCAGTTATCTCAAATAAGAACAGATAAAAGGTGATTCTAAAGAATTTTCCAAACTTCGAAAAAATTTTTTTTTCTTTTCGAGATTCTTTGCGCATAATATGCTTGTCTGAGGCTATCAAACTAGTATAATGAGAGATTACCATTTGTCTCAAATTAGAATGGAAAAAAAGTGATTCTAATGAAGTTTCCAAACTTCGAAAAATTTTTTTTTTCTTAGAGATTCTTTGCGCATAATATGCTTTACTGAGGCTATCAAACTAGTATAATGAAAGAGAACCAGTTATCTCAAATAAGAACGGAAACAAATTGATTCTAAAGAAGTTTCCAAACTTCGAAAAAAAATGTTTTTCTTTTCGAGATTCTTTGCGCATAATATGCTTTACTGAGGCTATCAAACTAGTATAATGAAAGAGAACCAGTTATCTCAAATAAGAACGGGAAAAAAGTGATTCTAACGAAGTTTCGAAACTTCGAATAAATTTTTTTTTCATTTCGAGATTCTTTGCGCATAATATGCTATACTGAGGCTATCAAACTAGTATAATGTAAGGGAACCAGTTATCTCAAATAAGAACGGAAAAAAAGGGATTCAAACGAAATTTCCACACTTCGAAAAAAAATGTTTTTCTTTTCGAGATTCTTTGCGCATAACATGCTTTTCTGAGGCTATCAAACTAGTATAATGAAAGAGAACCAGTTATTTCAAATAAGAACGGAAAAAAGTGATTCAAACGAAGTTTCCAAACTTCAAAAAAAAATGTTTTTCTTTTTGAGATTCTTTGCGCATAATATGCTTTACTGAGGCTATCAAACTAGTATAATGAAAGAGAACCAGTTATCTCAAATAAGAACAGAAAAAAAGTGATTCTAAAGAAGTATCCAAACTTCGAAAAAAAATTTTTTTCTTTTCGAGATTCTTTGCGCATAATATGCTTTACTGAGGCTATCAAACTAGTATAATGAAAGAGAACCAGTTATCTCAAATAAGAACGGGAAAAAAGTGATTCTAACGAAGTTTCGAAACTTCGAATAAATTTTTTTTTCTTTTCGAGATTCTTTGCGCATAATATGCTATACTGAGGCTATCAAACTAGTATAATGTAAGAGAACCAGTTATCTCAAATAAGAACGGAAAAAAAGTGATTCAAACGAAGTTTCCAAACTTCGAAAAAAAATGTTTTTCTTTTCGAGATTCTTTGCGCATAACATGCTTTTCTGAGGCTATCAAACTAGTATAATGAAAGAGAACCAGTTATTTCAAATAAGAACGGAAAAAAGTGATTCAAACGAAGTTTCCAAACTTCGAAAAAAAATGTTTTTCTTTTCGAGATTCTTTGCGCATAATATACTTTTCCACGGCTATCAAACTAGTAAAATGAAAGAGAACCAGTTATCTCGAATAAGAACGGAAAATAAGTGATTGTAACGAAGTTTCCAAACTTCGAAAAAAATTTTTTTTCTTTTCGAGATTCTTTGCGCATAATATGCTTTACTGAGGCTATCAAACTAGTATAATTAAAGAGAACCAGTTATCTCGAATAAGAACGGAAAAAAATGATTCTAACGAAGTTTCCAAACTTCGAAAAAAAAATGTTTTTCTTTTCGAGATTCGTTGCGCATAATATGCTTTACTGAGGCTATCAAACTAGTATAATGAAAGAGAACCAGTTATCTCAAATAAGAACGGGAAAAAAGTGATTCTAACGAAGTTTCCAAACTTCGAAAAAAATTTTTTTTTCTTTTCGTGATTCTTTGCGCTAAATATGCTTTTCTGAGGCTATCAAAGTAGTATTATAAAAGAGAACCAGTTATCTCAAATAAGAACAGAAAAAAGGTGATTCTAAAGAATTTTCCAAACTTCGAAAAAATTTTTTTTTTCTTTTCGAGATTCTTTGCGCATAATATGCTTGTCTGAGGCTAACAAACTAGTATAATGAGAGATTACCATTTGTCTCAAATTAGAATGGAAAAAAAGTGATTCTAATGAAGTTTCCAAACTTCGAAAAATTTTTTTTTTCTTTTCGAGATTCTTTGCGCATTATATGCTTTACTGAGGCTATCAAACTAGTATAATGAAAGAGAACCAGTTATCTCAAATAAGAACGGAAACAAATTGATTCTAAAGAAGTTTCCAAACTTCGAAAAAAAATGTTTTTCTTTTCGAGATTCTTTGCGCATAATATGCTTTACTGAGGCTATCAAACTAGTATAATGAAAGAGAACCAGTTATCTCAAATAAGAACGGGAAAAAAGTGATTCTAACGAAGTTTCGAAACTTCGAATAAATTTTTTTTTCATTTCGAGATTCTTTGCGCATAATATGCTATACTGAGGCTATCAAACTAGTATAATGTAAGAGAACCAGTTATCTCAAATAAGAACGGAAAAAAAGGGATTCAAACGAAGTTTCCAAACTTCGAAAAAAAATGTTTTTCTTTTCGAGATTCTTTGCGCATAACATGCTTTTCTGAGGCTATCAAACTAGTATAATGAAAGAGAACCAGTTATTTCAAATAAGAACGGAAAAAAGTGATTCAAACAATGTTTCCAAACTTCGAAAAAAAATGTTTTTCTTTTCGAGATTCTTTGCGCATAATATGCATTACTGAGGCTATCAAACTAGTATAATGAAAGAGAACCAGTTATCTCAAATAAGAACAGAAAAAAAGTGATTCTAAAGAAGTATCCAAATTTCGAAAAAAAAATTTTTTCTTTTCGAGAATCTTTGCGCATAATATGCTTTACTGAGGCTATCAAACTAGTATAATGAAAGAGAACCAGTTATCTCAAATAAGAACGGAAAAAAAAGTGATTCTCAAGAAGTTTCCAAACTTCGAAAAAAAATTTTTTTCTTTTCGAGATTCTTTGCGCATAATATGCTTTACTGAGGCTATCAAACTAGTATAATGAAAGAGAAACAGTTATCTCAAATAAGAACGGAAAAAAAGTGATTCAAACGAAGTTTCCAAACCTCGAAAAAAAGTTTTTCTTTTCGAAGATCTTTGCGCATAATATGCTTTTCTGAGGCTATCAAACTAGTATAATGAAAGAGAACCAGTCATCTCAAATAAGAACGGAAAAAAAGTGATTCTAACAAAGTTTCCAAACTTCGAAAAAATTTTTTTTTCTTTTCGAGATTCTTTGCGCATAATATTCTTTACTGAGGCTATCAAACTAGTATAATGAAAGAGAACCAGTTATTTCAAATAAGAACGGAAAAAAGTGATTCAAACGAAGTTTCCAAACTCCGAAAAAAAATGTTTTTCTTTTCGAGATTCTTTGCGCATAATATGCTTTACTGAGGCTATCAAACTAGTATAATGAAAGAGAACCAGTTATCTCAAATAAGAACCGGAAAAAAGTGATTCTAACGAAGTTTCCAAACTTCGAAAAAATTTTTTTTTTCTTTTCGTGATTCTTTGCGCATAATATGCTTTACTGAGGCTATCAAAGTAGTATAATGAAAGAGAACGAGTTATCTCAAATAAGAACGGAAAAAAAGTGATTCTAACGAAGTTTCCAAACTTCGAAAAAAATTTTTTTTTCTTTTCGAGATTCTTTGCGCATAATATGCTTGTCTGAAGCTATCAAACTAGTATAATGAGAGATTACCATTTATCTCAAATTAGAATGGAAAAAAAGTGATTCTAAAGAAGTTTCCAAACTTCGAAAAAAAATGTTTTTCTTTTCGAGATTCTTTGCGCATAATATGCTTTACTGAGGCTATCAAACTAGTATAATGAAAGAGAACCAGTTATCTCAAATAAGAACGGGAAAAAAGTGATTCTAACGAAGTTTCGAAACTTAGAATAAATTTTTTTTTCATTTCGAGATTCTTTGCGCATAATATGCTATACTCAGGCTATCAAACTAGTATAATGTAAGAGAACCAGTTATCTCAAATAAGAACGGAAAAAAAGGGATTCAAACGAAGTTTCCAAACTTCGAAAAAAAATGTATTTCTTTTCGAGATTCTTTGCGCATAACAGGCTTTTCTGAGGCTATCAAACTAGTATAATGAAAGAGAACCAGTTATTTCAAATAAGAACGGAAAAAAGTGATTCAAACGAAGTTTCCAAACTTCGAAAAAAAAATGTTTTTCTTTTCGAGATTCTTTGCGCATAATATACTTTTCCACGGCTATCAAACTAGTAAAATGAAAGAGTACCAGTTATCTCGAATAAGAACGGAAAAAAAGTGATTGTAACGAAGTTTCCAAACTTCGAAAAAAATTTTTTTTCTTTTCGAGATTCTTTGCGCATAATATGCTTTACTGAGGCTATCAAACTAGTATAATGAAAGAGAACCAGTTATCTCGAATAAGAACGGAAAAAAAGTGATTGTAACGAAGTTTCCAAACTTCGAAAAAAATTTTTTTTCTTTTCGAGATTCTTTGCGCATAATATGCTTTACTGAGGCTATCAAACTAGTATAATGAAAGAGAACCAGTTATCTCGAATAAGAACGGAAAAAAAAGTGATTCTAACGAAGTTTCCAAACTTCGAAAAAAAATGTTTTTCTTTTCGAGATTCTTTGCGCATAATATGCTTTACTGAGGCTATCAAACTAGTATAATGAAAGAGAACCAGTTATCTCAAATAAGAACCGGAAAAAAGTGATTCTAACGAAGTTTCCAAACTTCGAAAAAAATTTTTTTTTCTTTTCGTGATTCTTTGCGCATAATATGCTTTACTGAGGCTATCAAAGTAGTATAATGAAAGAGAACGAGTTATCTCAAATAAGAACGGAAAAAAAGTGATTCTAACGAAGTTTCCAAACTTCGAAAAAAATTTTTTTTTCTTTTCGAGATTCTTTGCGCATAATATGCTTGTCTGAGGCTATCAAACTAGTATAATGAGAGATTACCATTTATCTCAAATTAGAATGGAAAAAGTGATTCTAATGAAGTTTCCAAACTTCGAAAAAATTTTTTTTTCTTTTCGAGATTCTTTGCGCATAATATGCTTTACTGAGGCTATCAAACTAGTATAATGAAAGAGAACCAGTTATCTCAAATAAGAACGGAAACAAATTGATTCTAAAGAAGTTTCCAAACTTCGAAAAAAAATGTTTTTCTTTTCGAGATTCTTTGCGCATAATATGCTTTACTGAGGCTATCAAACTAGTATAATGAAAGAGAACCAGTTATCTGAAATAAGAACGGGAAAAAAGTGATTCTAACAAAGTTTCGAAACTTCGAATAAATTTTTTTTTCTTTTCGAGATTCTTTGCGCATAATATGCTATACTGAGGCTATCAAACTAGTATAATGTAAGAGAACCAGTTATCTCAAATAAGAACGGGAAAAAAGTGATTCTAACGAAGTTTCGAAACTTCGAATAAATTTTTTTTTCATTTCGAGATTCTTTGCGCATAATATGCTATACTGAGGCTATCAAACTAGTATAATGTAAGAGAACCAGTTATCTCAAATAAGAACGGAAAAAAAGGGATTCAAACGAAATTTCCAAACTTCGAAAAAAAATGTTTTTCTTTTCGAGATTCTTTGCGCATAACATGCTTTTCTGAGGCTATCAAACTAGTATAATGAAAGAGAACCAGTTATTTCAAATAAGAACGGAAAAAAGTGATTCAAACGAAGTTTCCAAACTTCGAAAAAAAATGTTTTTCTTTTTGAGATTCTTTGCGCATAATATGCTTTACTGAGGCTATCAAACTAGTATAATGAAAGAGAACCAGTTATCTCAAATAAGAACAGAAAAAAAGTGATTCTAAAGAAGTATCCAAACTTCGAAAAAAAATTTTTTTCTTTTCGAGATTCTTTGCGCATAATATGCTTTACTGAGGCTATCAAACTAGTATAATGAAAGAGAACCAGTTATCTCAAATAAGAACGGGAAAAAAGTGATTCTAACGAAGTTTCGAAACTTCGAATAAATTTTTTTTTCTTTTCGAGATTCTTTGCGCATAATATGCTATACTGAGGCTATCAAACTAGTATAATGTAAGAGAACCAGTTATCTCAAATAAGAACGGAAAAAAAGTGATTCAAACGAAGTTTCCAAACTTCGAAAAAAAATGTTTTTCTTTTCGAGATTCTTTGCGCATAACATGCTTTTCTGAGGCTATCAAACTAGTATAATGAAAGAGAACCAGTTATTTCAAATAAGAACGGAAAAAAGTGATTCAAACGAAGTTTCCAAACTTCGAAAAAAAATGTTTTTCTTTTCGAGATTCTTTGCGCATAATATACTTTTCCACGGCTATCAAACTAGTAAAATGAAAGAGAACCAGTTATCTCGAATAAGAACGGAAAAAAAGTGATTGTAACGAAGTTTCCAAACTTCGAAAAAAATTTTTTTTCTTTTCGAGATTCTTTGCGCATAATATGCTTTACTGAGGCTATCAAACTAGTATAATTAAAGAGAACCAGTTATCTCGAATAAGAACGGAAAAAAATGATTCTAACGAAGTTTCCAAACTTCGAAAAAAAAATGTTTTTCTTTTCGAGATTCTTTGCGCATAATATGCTTTACTGAGGCTATCAAACTAGTATAATGAAAGAGAACCAGTTATCTCAAATAAGAACGGGAAAAAAGTGATTCTAACGAAGTTTCCAAACTTCGAAAAAAATTTTTTTTTCTTTTCGTGATTCTTTGCGCTAAATATGCTTTTCTGAGGCTATCAAAGTAGTATTATAAAAGAGAACCAGTTATCTCAAATAAGAACAGAAAAAAGGTGATTCTAAAGAATTTTCCAAACTTCGAAAAAATTTTTTTTTTCTTTTCGAGATTCTTTGCGCATAATATGCTTGTCTGAGGCTAACAAACTAGTATAATGAGAGATTACCATTTGTCTCAAATTAGAATGGAAAAAAAGTGATTCTAATGAAGTTTCCAAACTTCGAAAAATTTTTTTTTTCTTTTCGAGATTCTTTGCGCATAATATGCTTTACTGAGGCTATCAAACTAGTATAATGAAAGAGAACCAGTTATCTCAAATAAGAACGGAAAAAAAGGGATTCAAACGAAGTTTCCAAACTTCGAAAAAAAATGTTTTTCTTTTCGAGATTCTTTGCGCATAACATGCTTTTCTGAGGCTATCAAACTAGTATAATGAAAGAGAACCAGTTATTTCAAATAAGAACGGAAAAAAGTGATTCAAACGAAGTTTCCAAACTTCGAAAAAAAATGTTTTTCTTTTCGAGATTCTTTGCGCATAATATGCATTACTGAGGCTATCAAACTAGTATAATGAAAGAGAACCAGTTATCTCAAATAAGAACAGAAAAAAAGTGATTCTAAAGAAGTATCCAAATTTCGAAAAAAAATTTTTTTCTTTTCGAGAATCTTTGCGCATAATATGCTTTACTGAGGCTATCAAACTAGTATAATGAAAGAGAACCAGTTATCTCAAATAAGAACGGAAAAAAAAGTGATTCTCAAGAAGTTTCCAAACTTCGAAAAAAAATTTTTTTCTTTTCGAGATTCTTTGCGCATAATATGCTTTACTGAGGCTATCAAACTAGTATAATGAAAGAGAAACAGTTATCTCAAATAAGAACGGAAAAAAAGTGATTCAAACGAAGTTTCCAAACCTCGAAAAAAAATGTTTTTCTTTTCGAAGATCTTTGCGCATAATATGCTTTTCTGAGGCTATCAAACTAGTATAATGAAAGAGAACCAGTCATCTCAAATAAGAACGGAAAAAAAGTGATTCTAACAAAGTTTCCAAACTTCGAAAAAATTTTTTTTTCTTTTCGAGATTCTTTGCGCATAATATTCTTTACTGAGGCTATCAAACTAGTATAATGAAAGAGAACCAGTTATTTCAAATAAGAACGGAAAAAAGTGATTCAAACGAAGTTTCCAAACTCCGAAAAAAAATGTTTTTCTTTTCGAGATTCTTTGCGCATAATATGCTTTACTGAGGCTATCAAACTAGTATAATGAAAGAGAACCAGTTATCTCGAATAAGAACGGAAAAAAAAGTGATTCTAACGAAGTTTCCAAACTTCGAAAAAAAATGTTTTTCTTTTCGAGATTCTTTGCGCATAATATGCTTTACTGAGGCTATCAAACTAGTATAATGAAAGAGAACCAGTTATCTCAAATAAGAACCGGAAAAAAGTGATTCTAACGAAGTTTCCAAACTTCGAAAAAAATTTTTTTTTCTTTTCGTGATTCTTTGCGCATAATATGCTTTACTGAGGCTATCAAAGTAGTATAATGAAAGAGAACGAGTTATCTCAAATAAGAACGGGAAAAAAGTGATTCTAACGAAGTTTCCAAACTTCGAAAAAAATTTTTTTTTCTTTTCGTGATTCTTTGCGCTAAATATGCTTTTCTGAGGCTATCAAAGTAGTAAAATGAAAGAGAACCAGTTATCTCGAATAAGAACGGAAAAAAAGTGATTGTAACGAAGCTTCCAAACTTCAAAAAAAATTTTTTTTCATTTCGAGATTCTTTGCGCATTATATGCTTTACTGAGGCTATCAAACTAGTATAATGAAAGAGAACCAGTTATTTCAAATAAGAACGGAAAAAAGTGATTCAAACGAAGTTTCCAAACTTCGAAAAAAAATGTTTTTCTTTTCGAGATTCTTTGCGCATAATATGCATTACTGAGGCTATCAAACTAGTATAATGAAAGAGAACCAGTTATCTCAAATAAGAACAGAAAAAAAGTGATTCTAAAGAAGTATCCAAATTTCGAAAAAAAATTTTTTTCTTTTCGAGAATCTTTGCGCATAATATGCTTTACTGAGGCTATCAAACTAGTATAATGAAAGAGAACCAGTTATCTCAAATAAGAACGGAAAAAAAAGTGATTCTCAAGAAGTTTCCAAACTTCGAAAAAAAATTTTTTTCTTTTCGAGATTCTTTGCGCATAATATGCTTTACTGAGGCTATCAAACTAGTATAATGAAAGAGAAACAGTTATCTCAAATAAGAACGGAAAAAAAGTGATTCAAACGAAGTTTCCAAACCTCGAAAAAAAATGTTTTTCTTTTCGAAGATCTTTGCGCATAATATGCTTTTCTGAGGCTATCAAACTAGTATAATGAAAGAGAACCAGTCATCTCAAATAAGAACGGAAAAAAAGTGATTCTAACAAAGTTTCCAAACTTCGAAAAAATTTTTTTTTCTTTTCGAGATTCTTTGCGCATAATATTCTTTACTGAGGCTATCAAACTAGTATAATGAAAGAGAACCAGTTATTTCAAATAAGAACGGAAAAAAGTGATTCAAACGAAGTTTCCAAACTCCGAAAAAAAATGTTTTTCTTTTCGAGATTCTTTGCGCATAATATGCTTTACTGAGGCTATCAAACTAGTATAATGAAAGAGAACCAGTTATCTCGAATAAGAACGGAAAAAAAAGTGATTCTAACGAAGTTTCCAAACTTCGAAAAAAAATGTTTTTCTTTTCGAGATTCTTTGCGCATAATATGCTTTACTGAGGCTATCAAACTAGTATAATGAAAGAGAACCAGTTATCTCAAATAAGAACCGGAAAAAAGTGATTCTAACGAAGTTTCCAAACTTCGAAAAAAATTTTTTTTTCTTTTCGTGATTCTTTGCGCATAATATGCTTTACTGAGGCTATCAAAGTAGTATAATGAAAGAGAACGAGTTATCTCAAATAAGAACGGGAAAAAAGTGATTCTAACGAAGTTTCCAAACTTCGAAAAAAATTTTTTTTTCTTTTCGTGATTCTTTGCGCTAAATATGCTTTTCTGAGGCTATCAAAGTAGTAAAATGAAAGAGAACCAGTTATCTCGAATAAGAACGGAAAAAAAGTGATTGTAACGAAGCTTCCAAACTTCGAAAAAAATTTTTTTTCATTTCGAGATTCTTTGCGCATTATATGCTTTACTGAGGCTATCAAACTAGTATAATGAAAGAGAACCAGTTATCTCAAATAAGAACGGAAAAAAAGTGATTCTAACGAAGTTTCCAAACTTCGAAAAAAATTTTTTTTCTTTTCGAGATTCTTTGCGCATAATATGCTTTACTGAGGCTATCAAACTAGTATAATGAAAGAGAACCAGTTATCTCAAATAAGAACAGAAAAAAAGTGATTCTAAAGAAGTATCCAAACTTCGAAAAAAAAATTTTTTTCTTTTCGAGATTCTTTGCGCATAATATGCTTTACTGAGGCTATCAAACTAGTATAATGAAAGAGAACCAGTTATCTCAAATAAGAAGGGAAAAAAAGTGATTCTCAAGAAGTTTCCAAACTTCGAAAAAAAATTTTTTTCTTTTCGAGATTCTTTGCGCATAATATGCTTTACTGAGGCTATCAAACTAGTATAATGAAAGAGAAACAGTTATCTCAAATAAGAACGGAAAAAAAGTGATTCAAACGAAGTTTCCAAACCTCGAAAAAAAATGTTTTTCTTTTCGAGATTCTTTGCGCATAATATGCTTTTCTGAGGCTATCAAACTAGTATAATGAAAGAGAACCAGTCATCTCAAATAAGAACGGAAAAAAAGTGATTCTAACAAAGTTTCCAAACTTCGAAAAAATTTTTTTTTCTTTTCGAGATTCTTTGCGCATAATATTCTTTACTGAGGCTATCAAACTAGTATAATGAAAGAGAACCAGTTATTTCAAATAAGAACGGAAAAAAGTGATTCAAACGAAGTTTCCAAACTCCGAAAAAAAATGTTTTTCTTTTCGAGATTCTTTGCGCATAATATACTTTTCCACGGCTAATAAACTAGTAAAATGAAAGAGAACCAGTTATCTCGAATAAGAACGGAAAAAAAGTGATTGTAACGAAGTTTCCAAACTTCGAAAAAAATTTTTTTTCTTTTCGAGATTCTTTGCGCATAATATGCTTTACTGAGACTATCAAACTAGTATAATTAAAGAGAACCAGTTATCTCGAATAAGAACGGAAAAAAAAGTGATTCTAACGAAGTTTCCAAACTTCGAAAAAAAATGTTTTTCTTTTCGAGATTCTTTGCGCATAATATGCTTTACTGAGGCTATCAAACTAGTATAATGAAAGAGAACCAGTTATCTCAAATAAGAACGGGAAAAAAGTGATTCTAACGAAGTTTCCAAACTTCGAAAAAAATTTTTTTTTCTTTTCGTGATTCTTTGCGCTAAATATGCTTTTCTCAGGCTATCAAAGTAGTATTATAAAAGAGAACCAGTTATCTCAAATAAGAACGGGAAAAAAGTGATTCTAACGAAGTTTCCAAACTTCGAAAAAAATTTTTTTTTCTTTTCGTGATTCTTTGCGCTAAATATGCGTTTCTGAGGCTATCAAAGTAGTATTATAAAAGAGAACCAGTTATCTCAAATAAGAACAGAAAAAAGGTGATTCTAAAGAATTTTCCAAACTTCGAAAAAATTTTTTTTTTCTTTTCGAGATTCTTTGCGCATAATATGCTTGTCTGAGGCTATCAAACTAGTATAATGAGAGATTACCATTTGTCTCAAATTAGAATGGAAAAAAAGTGATTCTAATGAAGTTTCCAAACTTCGAAAAATTTTTTTTTTCTTTTCGAGATTCTTTGCGCATAATATGCTTTACTGAGGCTATCAAACTAGTATAATGAAAGAGAACCAGTTATCTCAAATAAGAACGGGAAAAAAGTGATTCTAACGAAGTTTCGAAACTTCGAATAAATTTTTTTTTCATTTCGAGATTCTTTGCGCATAATATGCTATACTGAGGCTATCAAACTAGTATAATGTAAGAGAACCAGTTATCTCAAATAAGAACGGAAAAAAAGGGATTCAAACGAAGTTTCCAAACTTCGAAAAAAAATGTTTTTCTTTTCGAGATTCTTTGCGCATAACATGCTTTTCTGAGGCTATCAAACTAGTATAATGAAAGAGAACCAGTTATTTCAAATAAGAACGGAAAAAAGTGATTCAAACGAAGTTTCCAAACTTCGAAAAAAAATGTTTTTCTTTTCGAGATTCTTTGCGCATAATATACTTTTCCACGGCTATCAAACTAGTAAAATGAAAGAGAACCAGTTATCTCGAATAAGAACGGAAAAAAAGTGATTGTAACGAAGTTTCCAAACTTCGAAAAAAATTTTTTTTCTTTTCGAGATTCTTTGCGCATAATATGCTTTACTGAGGCTATCAAACTAGTATAATGAAAGAGAACCAGTTATCTCAAATAAGAACGGAAAAAAAGTGATTCTAACGAAGTTTCCAAACTTCGAAAAAAATTTTTTTTCTTTTCGAGATTCTTTGCGCATAATATGCTTTACTGAGGCTATCAAACTAGTATAATGAAAGAGAACCAGTTATCTCAAATAAGAACGGGAAAAAAGTGATTCTAACGAAGTTTCGAAACTTCGAATAAATTTTTTTTTCATTTCGAGATTCTTTGCGCATAATATGCTATACTGAGGCTATCAAACTAGTATAATGTAAGAGAACCAGTTATCTCAAATAAGAACGGAAAAAAAGGGATTCAAACGAAGTTTCCAAACTTCGAAAAAAAATGTTTTTCTTTTCGAGATTCTTTGCGCATAACATGCTTTTCTGAGGCTATCAAACTAGTATAATGAAAGAGAACCAGTTATTTCAAATAAGAACGGAAAAAAGTGATTCAAACGAAGTTTCCAAACTTCGAAAAAAAATGTTTTTCTTTTCGAGATTCTTTGCGCATAATATACTTTTCCACGGCTATCAAACTAGTAAAATGAAAGAGAACCAGTTATCTCGAATAAGAACGGAAAAAAAGTGATTGTAACGAAGCTTCCAAACTTCGAAAAAAATTTTTTTTCATTTCGAGATTCTTTGCGCATTATATGCTTTACTGAGGCTATCAAACTAGTATAATGAAAGAGAACCAGTTATCTCAAATAAGAACGGAAAAAAAGTGATTCTAACGAAGTTTCCAAACTTCGAAAAAAATTTTTTTTCTTTTCGAGATTCTTTGCGCATAATATGCTTTACTGAGGCTATCAAACTAGTATAATGAAAGAGAACCAGTTATCTCAAATAAGAACAGAAAAAAAGTGATTCTAAAGAAGTATCCAAACTTCGAAAAAAAAATTTTTTTCTTTTCGAGATTCTTTGCGCATAATATGCTTTACTGAGGCTATCAAACTAGTATAATGAAAGAGAACCAGTTATCTCAAATAAGAAGGGAAAAAAAGTGATTCTCAAGAAGTTTCCAAACTTCGAAAAAAAATTTTTTTCTTTTCGAGATTCTTTGCGCATAATATGCTTTACTGAGGCTATCAAACTAGTATAATGAAAGAGAAACAGTTATCTCAAATAAGAACGGAAAAAAAGTGATTCAAACGAAGTTTCCAAACCTCGAAAAAAAATGTTTTTCTTTTCGAGATTCTTTGCGCATAATATGCTTTTCTGAGGCTATCAAACTAGTATAATGAAAGAGAACCAGTCATCTCAAATAAGAACGGAAAAAAAGTGATTCTAACAAAGTTTCCAAACTTCGAAAAATTTTTTTTTCTTTTCGAGATTCTTTGCGCATAATATTCTTTACTGAGGCTATCAAACTAGTATAATGAAAGAGAACCAGTTATTTCAAATAAGAACGGAAAAAAGTGATTCAAACGAAGTTTCCAAACTCCGAAAAAAAATGTTTTTCTTTTCGAGATTCTTTGCGCATAATATACTTTTCCACGGCTAATAAACTAGTAAAATGAAAGAGAACCAGTTATCTCGAATAAGAACGGAAAAAAAGTGATTGTAACGAAGTTTCCAAACTTCGAAAAAAATTTTTTTTCTTTTCGAGATTCTTTGCGCATAATATGCTTTACTGAGGCTATCAAACTAGTATAATTAAAGAGAACCAGTTATCTCGAATAAGAACGGAAAAAAAAGTGATTCTAACGAAGTTTCCAAACTTCGAAAAAAAATGTTTTTCTTTTCGAGATTCTTTGCGCATAATATGCTTTACTGAGGCTATCAAACTAGTATAATGAAAGAGAACCAGTTATCTCAAATAAGAACGGGAAAAAAGTGATTCTAACGAAGTTTCCAAACTTCGAAAAAAATTTTTTTTTCTTTTCGTGATTCTTTGCGCTAAATATGCTTTTCTGAGGCTATCAAAGTAGTATTATAAAAGAGAACCAGTTATCTCAAATAAGAACAGATAAAAGGTGATTCTAAAGAATTTTCCAAACTTCGAAAAAATTTTTTTTTCTTTTCGAGATTCTTTGCGCATAATATGCTTGTCTGAGGCTATCAAACTAGTATAATGAGAGATTACCATTTGTCTCAAATTAGAATGGAAAAAAAGTGATTCTAATGAAGTTTCCAAACTTCGAAAAATTTTTTTTTTCTTAGAGATTCTTTGCGCATAATATGCTTTACTGAGGCTATCAAACTAGTATAATGAAAGAGAACCAGTTATCTCAAATAAGAACGGAAACAAATTGATTCTAAAGAAGTTTCCAAACTTCGAAAAAAAATGTTTTTCTTTTCGAGATTCTTTGCGCATAATATGCTTTACTGAGGCTATCAAACTAGTATAATGAAAGAGAACCAGTTATCTCAAATAAGAACGGGAAAAAAGTGATTCTAACGAAGTTTCGAAACTTCGAATAAATTTTTTTTTCATTTCGAGATTCTTTGCGCATAATATGCTATACTGAGGCTATCAAACTAGTATAATGTAAGGGAACCAGTTATCTCAAATAAGAACGGAAAAAAAGGGATTCAAACGAAATTTCCACACTTTGAAAAAAAATGTTTTTCTTTTCGAGATTCTTTGCGCATAACATGCTTTTCTGAGGCTATCAAACTAGTATAATGAAAGAGAACCAGTTATTTCAAATAAGAACGGAAAAAAGTGATTCAAACGAAGTTTCCAAACTTCGAAAAAAAATGTTTTTCTTTTTGAGATTCTTTGCGCATAATATGCTTTACTGAGGCTATCAAACTAGTATAATGAAAGAGAACCAGTTATCTCAAATAAGAACAGAAAAAAAGTGATTCTAAAGAAGTATCCAAACTTCGAAAAAAAATTTTTTTCTTTTCGAGATTCTTTGCGCATAATATGCTTTACTGAGGCTATCAAACTAGTATAATGAAAGAGAACCAGTCATCTCAAATAAGAACGGAAAAAAAGTGATTCTAACAAAGTTTCCAAACTTCGAAAAAATTTTTTTTTCTTTTCGAGATTCTTTGCGCATAATATTCTTTACTGAGGCTATCAAACTAGTATAATGAAAGAGAACCAGTTATTTCAAATAAGAACGGAAAAAAGTGATTCAAACGAAGTTTCCAAACTCCGAAAAAAAATGTTTTTCTTTTCGAGATTCTTTGCGCATAATATACTTTTCCACGGCTAATAAACTAGTAAAATGAAAGAGAACCAGTTATCTCGAATAAGAACGGAAAAAAAGTGATTGTAACGAAGTTTCCAAACTTCGAAAAAAATTTTTTTTCTTTTCGAGATTCTTTGCGCATAATATGCTTTACTGAGGCTATCAAACTAGTATAATTAAAGAGAACCAGTTATCTCGAATAAGAACGGAAAAAAAAGTGATTCTAACGAAGTTTCCAAACTTCGAAAAAAAATGTTTTTCTTTTCGAGATTCTTTGCGCATAATATGCTTTACTGAGGCTATCAAACTAGTATAATGAAAGAGAACCAGTTATCTCAAATAAGAACGGGAAAAAAGTGATTCTAACGAAGTTTCCAAACTTCGAAAAAAATTTTTTTTTCTTTTCGTGATTCTTTGCGCTAAATATGCTTTTCTCAGGCTATCAAAGTAGTATTATAAAAGAGAACCAGTTATCTCAAATAAGAACGGGAAAAAAGTGATTCTAACGAAGTTTCCAAACTTCGAAAAAAATTTTTTTTTCTTTTCGTGATTCTTTGCGCTAAATATGCGTTTCTGAGGCTATCAAAGTAGTATTATAAAAGAGAACCAGTTATCTCAAATAAGAACAGAAAAAAGGTGATTCTAAAGAATTTTCCAAACTTCGAAAAAATTTTTTTTTTCTTTTCGAGATTCTTTGCGCATAATATGCTTGTCTGAGGCTATCAAACTAGTATAATGAGAGATTACCATTTGTCTCAAATTAGAATGGAAAAAAAGTGATTCTAATGAAGTTTCCAAACTTCGAAAAATTTTTTTTTTCTTTTCGAGATTCTTTGCGCATAATATGCTTTACTGAGGCTATCAAACTAGTATAATGAAAGAGAACCAGTTATCTCAAATAAGAACGGGAAAAAAGTGATTCTAACGAAGTTTCGAAACTTCGAATAAATTTTTTTTTCATTTCGAGATTCTTTGCGCATAATATGCTATACTGAGGCTATCAAACTAGTATAATGTAAGAGAACCAGTTATCTCAAATAAGAACGGAAAAAAAGGGATTCAAACGAAGTTTCCAAACTTCGAAAAAAAATGTTTTTCTTTTCGAGATTCTTTGCGCATAACATGCTTTTCTGAGGCTATCAAACTAGTATAATGAAAGAGAACCAGTTATTTCAAATAAGAACGGAAAAAAGTGATTCAAACGAAGTTTCCAAACTTCGAAAAAAAATGTTTTTCTTTTCGAGATTCTTTGCGCATAATATACTTTTCCACGGCTATCAAACTAGTAAAATGAAAGAGAACCAGTTATCTCGAATAAGAACGGAAAAAAAGTGATTGTAACGAAGTTTCCAAACTTCGAAAAAAATTTTTTTTCTTTTCGAGATTCTTTGCGCATAATATGCTTTACTGAGGCTATCAAACTAGTATAATGAAAGAGAACCAGTTATCTCAAATAAGAACGGAAAAAAAGTGATTCTAACGAAGTTTCCAAACTTCGAAAAAAATTTTTTTTCTTTTCGAGATTCTTTGCGCATAATATGCTTTACTGAGGCTATCAAACTAGTATAATGAAAGAGAACCAGTTATCTCAAATAAGAACGGGAAAAAAGTGATTCTAACGAAGTTTCGAAACTTCGAATAAATTTTTTTTTCATTTCGAGATTCTTTGCGCATAATATGCTATACTGAGGCTATCAAACTAGTATAATGTAAGAGAACCAGTTATCTCAAATAAGAACGGAAAAAAAGGGATTCAAACGAAGTTTCCAAACTTCGAAAAAAAATGTTTTTCTTTTCGAGATTCTTTGCGCATAATATACTTTTCCACGGCTATCAAACTAGTAAAATGAAAGAGAACCAGTTATCTCGAATAAGAACGGAAAAAAAGTGATTGTAACGAAGCTTCCAAACTTCGAAAAAAATTTTTTTTCATTTCGAGATTCTTTGCGCATTATATGCTTTACTGAGGCTATCAAACTAGTATAATGAAAGAGAACCAGTTATCTCAAATAAGAACGGAAAAAAAGTGATTCTAACGGAGTTTCCAAACTTCGAAAAAAATTTTTTTTCTTTTCGAGATTCTTTGCGCATAATATGCTTTACTGAGGCTATCAAACTAGTATAATGAAAGAGAACCAGTTATCTCAAATAAGAACAGAAAAAAAGTGATTCTAAAGAAGTATCCAAACTTCGAAAAAAAAATTTTTTTCTTTTCGAGATTCTTTGCGCATAATATGCTTTACTGAGGCTATCAAACTAGTATAATGAAAGAGAACCAGTTATCTCAAATAAGAAGGGAAAAAAAGTGATTCTCAAGAAGTTTCCAAACTTCGAAAAAAAATTTTTTTCTTTTCGAGATTCTTTGCGCATAATATGCTTTACTGAGGCTATCAAACTAGTATAATGAAAGAGAAACAGTTATCTCAAATAAGAACGGAAAAAAAGTGATTCAAACGAAGTTTCCAAACCTCGAAAAAAAATGTTTTTCTTTTCGAGATTCTTTGCGCATAATATGCTTTTCTGAGGCTATCAAACTAGTATAATGAAAGAGAACCAGTCATCTCAAATAAGAACGGAAAAAAAGTGATTCTAACAAAGTTTCCAAACTTCGAAAAATTTTTTTTTCTTTTCGAGATTCTTTGCGCATAATATTCTTTACTGAGGCTATCAAACTAGTATAATGAAAGAGAACCAGTTATTTCAAATAAGAACGGAAAAAAGTGATTCAAACGAAGTTTCCAAACTCCGAAAAAAAATGTTTTTCTTTTCGAGATTCTTTGCGCATAATATACTTTTCCACGGCTAATAAACTAGTAAAATGAAAGAGAACCAGTTATCTCGAATAAGAACGGAAAAAAAGTGATTGTAACGAAGTTTCCAAACTTCGAAAAAAATTTTTTTTCTTTTCGAGATTCTTTGCGCATAATATGCTTTACTGAGGCTATCAAACTAGTATAATTAAAGAGAACCAGTTATCTCGAATAAGAACGGAAAAAAAAGTGATTCTAACGAAGTTTCCAAACTTCGAAAAAAAATGTTTTTCTTTTCGAGATTCTTTGCGCATAATATGCTTTACTGAGGCTATCAAACTAGTATAATGAAAGAGAACCAGTTATCTCAAATAAGAACGGGAAAAAAGTGATTCTAACGAAGTTTCCAAACTTCGAAAAAAATTTTTTTTTCTTTTCGTGATTCTTTGCGCTAAATATGCTTTTCTGAGGCTATCAAAGTAGTATTATAAAAGAGAACCAGTTATCTCAAATAAGAACAGATAAAAGGTGATTCTAAAGAATTTTCCAAACTTCGAAAAAATTTTTTTTTCTTTTCGAGATTCTTTGCGCATAATATGCTTGTCTGAGGCTATCAAACTAGTATAATGAGAGATTACCATTTGTCTCAAATTAGAATGGAAAAAAAGTGATTCTAATGAAGTTTCCAAACTTCGAAAAATTTTTTTTTTCTTAGAGATTCTTTGCGCATAATATGCTTTACTGAGGCTATCAAACTAGTATAATGAAAGAGAACCAGTTATCTCAAATAAGAACGGAAACAAATTGATTCTAAAGAAGTTTCCAAACTTCGAAAAAAAATGTTTTTCTTTTCGAGATTCTTTGCGCATAATATGCTTTACTGAGGCTATCAAACTAGTATAATGAAAGAGAACCAGTTATCTCAAATAAGAACGGGAAAAAAGTGATTCTAACGAAGTTTCGAAACTTCGAATAAATTTTTTTTTCATTTCGAGATTCTTTGCGCATAATATGCTATACTGAGGCTATCAAACTAGTATAATGTAAGGGAACCAGTTATCTCAAATAAGAACGGAAAAAAAGGGATTCAAACGAAATTTCCACACTTTGAAAAAAAATGTTTTTCTTTTCGAGATTCTTTGCGCATAACATGCTTTTCTGAGGCTATCAAACTAGTATAATGAAAGAGAACCAGTTATTTCAAATAAGAACGGAAAAAAGTGATTCAAACGAAGTTTCCAAACTTCGAAAAAAAATGTTTTTCTTTTTGAGATTCTTTGCGCATAATATGCTTTACTGAGGCTATCAAACTAGTATAATGAAAGAGAACCAGTTATCTCAAATAAGAACAGAAAAAAAGTGATTCTAAAGAAGTATCCAAACTTCGAAAAAAAATTTTTTTCTTTTCGAGATTCTTTGCGCATAATATGCTTTACTGAGGCTATCAAACTAGTATAATGAAAGAGAACCAGTTATCTCAAATAAGAACGGGAAAAAAGTGATTCTAACGAAGTTTCGAAACTTCGAATAAATTTTTTTTTCTTTTCGAGATTCTTTGCGCATAATATGCTATACTGAGGCTATCAAACTAGTATAATGTAAGAGAACCAGTTATCTCAAATAAGAACGGAAAAAAAGTGATTCAAACGAAGTTTCCAAACTTCGAAAAAAAATGTTTTTCTTTTCGAGATTCTTTGCGCATAACATGCTTTTCTGAGGCTATCAAACTAGTATAATGAAAGAGAACCAGTTATTTCAAATAAGAACGGAAAAAAGTGATTCAAACGAAGTTTCCAAACTTCGAAAAAAAATGTTTTTCTTTTCGAGATTCTTTGCGCATAATATACTTTTCCACGGCTATCAAACTAGTAAAATGAAAGAGAACCAGTTATCTCGAATAAGAACGGAAAAAAAGTGATTGTAACGAAGTTTCCAAACTTCGAAAAAAATTTTTTTTCTTTTCGAGATTCTTTGCGCATAATATGCTTTACTGAGGCTATCAAACTAGTATAATTAAAGAGAACCAGTTATCTCGAATAAGAACGGAAAAAAATGATTCTAACGAAGTTTCCAAACTTCGAAAAAAAAATGTTTTTCTTTTCGAGATTCTTTGCGCATAATATGCTTTACTGAGGCTATCAAACTAGTATAATGAAAGAGAACCAGTTATCTCAAATAAGAACGGGAAAAAAGTGATTCTAACGAAGTTTCCAAACTTCGAAAAAAATTTTTTTTTCTTTTCGTGATTCTTTGCGCTAAATATGCTTTTCTGAGGCTATCAAAGTAGTATTATAAAAGAGAACCAGTTATCTCAAATAAGAACAGAAAAAAGGTGATTCTAAAGAATTTTCCAAACTTCGAAAAATTTTTTTTTTCTTTTCGAGATTTTTTGCGCATAATATGCTTGTCTGAGGCTAACAAACTAGTATAATGAGAGATTACCATTTGTCTCAAATTAGAATGGAAAAAAAGTGATTCTAATGAAGTTTCCAAACTTCGAAAAATTTTTTTTTTCTTTTCGAGATTCTTTGCGCATTATATGCTTTACTGAGGCTATCAAACTAGTATAATGAAAGAGAACCAGTTATCTCAAATAAGAACGGAAACAAATTGATTCTAAAGAAGTTTCCAAACTTCGAAAAAAAATGTTTTTCTTTTCGAGATTCTTTGCGCATAATATGCTTTACTGAGGCTATCAAACTAGTATAATGAAAGAGAACCAGTTATCTCAAATAAGAACGGGAAAAAAGTGATTCTAACGAAGTTTCGAAACTTCGAATAAATTTTTTTTTCATTTCGAGATTCTTTGCGCATAATATGCTATACTGAGGCTATCAAACTAGTATAATGTAAGAGAACCAGTTATCTCAAATAAGAACGGAAAAAAAGGGATTCAAACGAAGTTTCCAAACTTCGAAAAAAAATGTTTTTCTTTTCGAGATTCTTTGCGCATAACATGCTTTTCTGAGGCTATCAAACTAGTATAATGAAAGAGAACCAGTTATTTCAAATAAGAACGGAAAAAAGTGATTCAAACGAAGTTTCCAAACTTCGAAAAAAAATGTTTTTCTTTTCGAGATTCTTTGCGCATAATATGCATTACTGAGGCTATCAAACTAGTATAATGAAAGACAACCAGTTATCTCAAATAAGAACAGAAAAAAAGTGATTCTAAAGAAGTATCCAAATTTCGAAAAAAAAATTTTTTCTTTTCGAGAATCTTTGCGCATAATATGCTTTACTGAGGCTATCAAACTAGTATAATGAAAGAGAACCAGTTATCTCAAATAAGAACGGAAAAAAAAGTGATTCTCAAGAAGTTTCCAAACTTCGAAAAAAAATTTTTTTCTTTTCGAGATTCTTTGCGCATAATATGCTTTACTGAGGCTATCAAACTAGTATAATGAAAGAGAAACAGTTATCTCAAATAAGAACGGAAAAAAAGTGATTCAAACGAAGTTTCCAAACCTCGAAAAAAAGTTTTTCTTTTCGAAGATCTTTGCGCATAATATGCTTTTCTGAGGCTATCAAACTAGTATAATGAAAGAGAACCAGTCATCTCAAATAAGAACGGAAAAAAAGTGATTCTAACAAAGTTTCCAAACTTCGAAAAAATTTTTTTTTCTTTTCGAGATTCTTTGCGCATAATATTCTTTACTGAGGCTATCAAACTAGTATAATGAAAGAGAACCAGTTATTTCAAATAAGAACGGAAAAAAGTGATTCAAACGAAGTTTCCAAACTCCGAAAAAAAATGTTTTTCTTTTCGAGATTCTTTGCGCATAATATACTTTTCCACGGCTATCAAACTAGTAAAATGAAAGAGAACCAGTTATCTCGAATAAGAACGGAAAAAAAGTGATTGTAACGAAGTTTCCAAACTTCGAAAAAAATTTTTTTTCTTTTCGAGATTCTTTGCGCATAATATGCTTTACTGAGGCTATCAAACTAGTATAATGAAAGAGAACCAGTTATCTCGAATAAGAACGGAAAAAAAAGTGATTCTAACGAAGTTTCCAAACTTCGAAAAAAAATGTTTTTCTTTTCGAGATTCTTTGCGCATAATATGCTTTACTGAGGCTATCAAACTAGTATAATGAAAGAGAACCAGTTATCTCAAATAAGAACCAGAAAAAAGTGATTCTAACGAAGTTTCCAAACTTCGAAAAAATTTTTTTTTTCTTTTCGTGATTCTTTGCGCATAATATGCTTTACTGAGGCTATCAAAGTAGTATAATGAAAGAGAACGAGTTATCTCAAATAAGAACGGAAAAAAAGTGATTCTAACGAAGTTTCCAAACTTCGAAAAAAATTTTTTTTTCTTTTCGAGATTCTTTGCGCATAATATGCTTGTCTGAAGCTATCAAACTAGTATAATGAGAGATTACCATTTATCTCAAATTAGAATGGAAAAAAAGTGATTCTAAAGAAGTTTCCAAACTTCGAAAAAAAATGATTTTCTTTTCGAGATTCTTTGCGCATAATATGCTTTACTGAGGCTATCAAACTAGTATAATGAAAGAGAAACAGTTATCTCAAATAAGAACGGGAAAAAAGTGATTCTAACGAAGTTTCGAAACTTAGAATAAATTTTTTTTTCATTTCGAGATTCTTTGCGCATAATATGCTATACTGAGGCTATCAAACTAGTATAATGTAAGAGAACCAGTTATCTCAAATAAGAACGGAAAAAAAGGGATTCAAACGAAGTTTCCAAACTTCGAAAAAAAATGTATTTCTTTTCGAGATTCTTTGCGCATAACAGGCTTTTCTGAGGCTATCAAACTAGTATAATGAAAGAGAACCAGTTATTTCAAATAAGAACGGAAAAAAGTGATTCAAACGAAGTTTCCAAACTTCGAAAAAAAAATGTTTTTCTTTTCGAGATTCTTTGCGCATAATATACTTTTCCACGGCTATCAAACTAGTAAAATGAAAGAGAACCAGTTATCTCGAATAAGAACGGAAAAAAAGTGATTGTAACGAAGTTTCCAAACTTCGAAAAAAATTTTTTTTCTTTTCGAGATTCTTTGCGCATAATGTGCTTTACTGAGGCTATCAAACTAGTATAATGAAAGAGAACCAGTTATCTCGAATAAGAACGGAAAAAAAGTGATTGTAACGAAGTTTCCAAACTTCGAAAAAAATTTTTTTTCTTTTCGAGATTCTTTGCGCATAATATGCTTTACTGAGGCTATCAAACTAGTATAATGAAAGAGAACCAGTTATCTCGAATAAGAACGGAAAAAAAAGTGATTCTAACGAAGTTTCCAAACTTCGAAAAAAAATGTTTTTCTTTTCGAGATTCTTTGCGCATAATATGCTTTACTGAGGCTATCAAACTAGTATAATGAAAGAGAACCAGTTATCTCAAATAAGAACCGGAAAAAAGTGATTCTAACGAAGTTTCCAAACTTCGAAAAAAATTTTTTTTTCTTTTCGTGATTCTTTGCGCATAATATGCTTTACTGAGGCTATCAAAGTAGTATAATGAAAGAGAACGAGTTATCTCAAATAAGAACGGAAAAAAAGTGATTCTAACGAAGTTTCCAAACTTCGAAAAAAATTTTTTTTTCTTTTCGAGATTCTTTGCGCATAATATGCTTGTCTGAGGCTATCAAACTAGTATAATGAGAGATTACCATTTATCTCAAATTAGAATGGAAAAAGTGATTCTAATGAAGTTTCCAAACTTCGAAAAATTTTTTTTTTCTTTTCGAGATTCTTTGCGCATAATATGCTTTACTGAGGCTATCAAACTAGTATAATGAAAGAGAACCAGTTATCTCAAATAAGAACGGAAACAAATTGATTCTAAAGAGGTTTCCAAACTTCGAAAAAAAATGTTTTTCTTTTCGAGATTCTTTGCGCATAATATGCTTTACTGAGGCTATCAAACTAGTATAATGAAAGAGAACCAGTTATCTCAAATAAGAACGGGAAAAAAGTGATTCTAACGAAGTTTCGAAACTTCGAATAAATTTTTTTTTCTTTTCGAGATTCTTTGCGCATAATATGCTATACTGAGTCTATCAAACTAGTATAATGTAAGAGAACCAGTTATCTCAAATAAGAACGGGAAAAAAGTGATTCTAACGAAGTTTCGAAACTTCGAATAAATTTTTTTTTCATTTCGAGATTCTTTGCGCATAATATGCTATACTGAGGCTATCAAACTAGTATAATGTAAGAGAACCAGTTATCTCAAATAAGAACGGAAAAAAAGGGATTCAAACGAAATTTCCAAACTTCGAAAAAAAATGTTTTTCTTTTCGAGATTCTTTGCGCATAACATGCTTTTCTGAGGCTATCAAACTAGTATAATGAAAGAGAACCAGTTATTTCAAATAAGAACGGAAAAAAGTGATTCAAACGAAGTTTCCAAACTTCGAAAAAAAATGTTTTTCTTTTTGAGATTCTTTGCGCATAATATGCTTTACTGAGGCTATCAAACTAGTATAATGAAAGAGAACCAGTTATCTCAAATAAGAACAGAAAAAAAGTGATTCTAAAGAAGTATCCAAACTTCGAAAAAAAATTTTTTTCTTTTCGAGATTCTTTGCGCATAATATGCTTTACTGAGGCTATCAAACTAGTATAATGAAAGAGAACCAGTTATCTCAAATAAGAACGGGAAAAAATTGATTCTAACGAAGTTTCGAAACTTCGAATAAATTTTTTTTTCTTTTCGAGATTCTTTGCGCATAATATGCTATACTGAGGCTATCAAACTAGTATAATGTAAGAGAACCAGTTATCTCAAATAAGAACGGAAAAAAAGTGATTCAAACGAAGTTTCCAAACTTCGAAAAAAAATGTTTTTCTTTTCGAGATTCTTTGCGCATAACATGCTTTTCTGAGGCTATCAAACTAGTATAATGAAAGAGAACCAGTTATTTCAAATAAGAACGGAAAAAAGTGATTCAAACGAAGTTTCCAAACTTCGAAAAAAAATGTTTTTCTTTTCGAGATTCTTTGCGCATAATATACTTTTCCACGGCTATCAAACTAGTAAAATGAAAGAGAACCAGTTATCTCGAATAAGAACGGAAAAAAAGTGATTGTAACGAAGTTTCCAAACTTCGAAAAAAATTTTTTTTCTTTTCGAGATTCTTTGCGCATAATATGCTTTACTGAGGCTATCAAACTAGTATAATTAAAGAGAACCAGTTATCTCGAATAAGAACGGAAAAAAATGATTCTAACGAAGTTTCCAAACTTCGAAAAAAAAATGTTTTTCTTTTCGAGATTCTTTGCGCATAATATGCTTTACTGAGGCTATCAAACTAGTATAATGAAAGAGAACCAGTTATCTCAAATAAGAACGGGAAAAAAGTGATTCTAACGAAGTTTCCAAACTTCGAAAAAATTTTTTTTTTCTTTTCGTGATTCTTTGCGCTAAATATGCTTTTCTGAGGCTATCAAAGTAGTATTATAAAAGAGAACCAGTTATCTCAAATAAGAACAGAAAAAAGGTGATTCTAAAGAATTTTCCAAACTTCGAAAAAATTTTTTTTTTCTTTTCGAGATTCTTTGCGCATAATATGCTTGTCTGAGGCTAACAAACTAGTATAATGAGAGATTACCATTTGTCTCAAATTAGAATGGAAAAAAAGTGATTCTAATGAAGTTTCCAAACTTCGAAAAATTTTTTTTTTTCTTTTCGAGATTCTTTGCGCATAATATGCTTTACTGAGGCTATCAAACTAGTATAATGAAAGAGAACCAGTTATCTCAAATAAGAACGGAAACAAATTGATTCTAAAGAAGTTTCCAAACTTCGAAAAAAAATGTTTTTCTTTTCGAGATTCTTTGCGCATAATATGCTTTACTGAGGCTATCAAACTAGTATAATGAAAGAGAACCAGTTTTCTCAAATAAGAACGGGAAAAAAGTGATTCTAACGAAGTTTCGAAACTTCGAATAAATTTTTTTTTCATTTCGAGATTCTTTGCGCATAATATGCTATACTGAGGCTATCAAACTAGTATAATGTAAGAGAACCAGTTATCTCAAATAAGAACGGAAAAAAAGGGATTCAAACGAAGTTTCCAAACTTCGAAAAAAAATGTTTTTCTTTTCGAGATTCTTTGCGCATAACATGCTTTTCTGAGGCTATCAAACTAGTATAATGAAAGAGAACCAGTTATTTCAAATAAGAACGGAAAAAAGTGATTCAAACGAAGTTTCCAAACTTCGAAAAAAAATGTTTTTCTTTTCGAGATTCTTTGCGCATAATATGCATTACTGAGGCTATCAAACTAGTATAATGAAAGAGAACCAGTTATCTCAAATAAGAACAGAAAAAAAGTGATTCTAAAGAAGTATCCAAATTTCGAAAAAAAATTTTTTTCTTTTCGAGAATCTTTGCGCATAATATGCTTTACTGAGGCTATCAAACTAGTATAATGAAAGAGAACCAGTTATCTCAAATAAGAACGGAAAAAAAAGTGATTCTCAAGAAGTTTCCAAACTTCGAAAAAAAATTTTTTTCTTTTCGAGATTCTTTGCGCATAATATGCTTTACTGAGGCTATCAAACTAGTATAATGAAAGAGAAACAGTTATCTCAAATAAGAACGGAAAAAAAGTGATTCAAACGAAGTTTCCAAACCTCGAAAAAAAATGTTTTTCTTTTCGAAGATCTTTGCGCATAATATGCTTTTCTGAGGCTATCAAACTAGTATAATGAAAGAGAACCAGTCATCTCAAATAAGAACGGAAAAAAAGTGATTCTAACAAAGTTTCCAAACTTCGAAAAAATTTTTTTTTCTTTTCGAGATTCTTTGCGCATAATATTCTTTACTGAGGCTATCAAACTAGTATAATGAAAGAGAACCAGTTATTTCAAATAAGAACGGAAAAAAGTGATTCAAACGAAGTTTCCAAACTCCGAAAAAAAATGTTTTTCTTTTCGAGATTCTTTGCGCATAATATGCTTTACTGAGGCTATCAAACTAGTATAATGAAAGAGAACCAGTTATCTCGAATAAGAACGGAAAAAAAAGTGATTCTAACGAAGTTTCCAAACTTCGAAAAAAAATGTTTTTCTTTTCGAGATTCTTTGCGCATAATATGCTTTACTGAGGCTATCAAACTAGTATAATGAAAGAGAACCAGTTATCTCAAATAAGAACCGGAAAAAAGTGATTCTAACGAAGTTTCCAAACTTCGAAAAAAATTTTTTTTTCTTTTCGTGATTCTTTGCGCATAATATGCTTTACTGAGGCTATCAAAGTAGTATAATGAAAGAGAACGAGTTATCTCAAATAAGAACGGAAAAAAAGTGATTCTAACGAAGTTTCCAAACTTCGAAAAAAATTTTTTTTTCTTTTCGAGATTCTTTGCGCATAATATGCTTGTCTGAGGCTATCAAACTAGTATAATGAGAGATTACCATTTATCTCAAATTAGAATGGAAAAAGTGATTCTAATGAAGTTTCCAAACTTCGAAAATTTTTTTTTTCTTTTCGAGATTCTTTGCGCATAATATGCTTTACTGAGGCTATCAAACTAGTATAATGAAAGAGAACCAGTTATCTCAAATAAGAACGGAAACAAATTGATTCTAAAGAAGTTTCCAAACTTCGAAAAAAAATGTTTTTCTTTTCGAGATTCTTTGCGCATAATATGCTTTACTGAGGCTATCAAACTAGTATAATGAAAGAGAACCAGTTATCTCAAATAAGAACGGGAAAAAAGTGATTCTAACGAAGTTTCGAAACTTCGAATAAATTTTTTTTTCTTTTCGAGATTCTTTGCGCATAATATGCTATACTGAGGCTATCAAACTAGTATAATGTAAGAGAACCAGTTATCTCAAATAAGAACGGGAAAAAAGTGATTCTAACGAAGTTTCGAAACTTCGAATAATTTTTTTTTTCATTTCGAGATTCTTTGCGCATAATATGCTATACTGAGGCTATCAAACTAGTATAATGTAAGAGAACCAGTTATCTCAAATAAGAACGGAAAAAAAGGGATTCAAACGAAATTTCCAAACTTCGAAAAAAAATGTTTTTCTTTTCGAGATTCTTTGCGCATAACATGCTTTTCTGAGGCTATCAAACTAGTATAATGAAAGAGAACCAGTTATTTCAAATAAGAACGGAAAAAAGTGATTCAAACGAAGTTTCCAAACTTCGAAAAAAAATGTTTTTCTTTTTGAGATTCTTTGCGCATAATATGCTTTACTGAGGCTATCAAACTAGTATAATGAAAGAGAACCAGTTATCTCAAATAAGAACAGAAAAAAAGTGATTCTAAAGAAGTATCCAAACTTCGAAAAAAAATTTTTTTCTTTTCGAGATTCTTTGCGCATAATATGCTTTACTGAGGCTATCAAACTAGTATAATGAAAGAGAACCAGTTATCTCAAATAAGAACGGGAAAAAAGTGATTCTAACGAAGTTTCGAAACTTCGAATAAATTTTTTTTTCTTTTCGAGATTCTTTGCGCATAATATGCTATACTGAGGCTATCAAACTAGTATAATGTAAGAGAACCAGTTATCTCAAATAAGAACGGAAAAAAAGTGATTCAAACGAAGTTTCCAAACTTCGAAAAAAAATGTTTTTCTTTTCGAGATTCTTTGCGCATAACATGCTTTTCTGAGGCTATCAAACTAGTATAATGAAAGAGAACCAGTTATTTCAAATAAGAACGGAAAAAAGTGATTCAAACGAAGTTTCCAAACTTCGAAAAAAAATGTTTTTCTTTTCGAGATTCTTTGCGCATAATATACTTTTCCACGGCTATCAAACTAGTAAAATGAAAGAGAACCAGTTATCTCGAATAAGAACGGAAAAAAAGTGATTGTAACGAAGTTTCCAAACTTCGAAAAAAATTTTTTTTCTTTTCGAGATTCTTTGCGCATAATATGCTTTACTGAGGCTATCAAACTAGTATAATTAAAGAGAACCAGTTATCTCGAATAAGAACGGAAAAAAATTATTCTAACGAAGTTTCCAAACTTCGAAAAAAAAATGTTTTTCTTTTCGAGATTCTTTGCGCATAATATGCTTTACTGATGCTATCAAACTAGTATAATGAAAGAGAACCAGTTATCTCAAATAAGAACGGGAAAAAAGTGATTCTAACGAAGTTTCCAAACTTCGAAAAAAATTTTTTTTTCTTTTCGTGATTCTTTGCGCTAAATATGCTTTTCTGAGGCTATCAAAGTAGTATTATAAAAGAGAACCAGTTATCTCAAATAAGAACAGAAAAAAGGTGATTCTAAAGAATTTTCCAAACTTCGAAAAAATTTTTTTTTTCTTTTCGAGATTCTTTGCGCATAATATGCTTGTCTGAGGCTAACAAACTAGTATAATGAGAGATTACCATTTGTCTCAAATTAGAATGGAAAAAAAGTGATTCTAATGAAGTTTCCAAACTTCGAAAAATTTTTTTTTTCTTTTCGAGATTCTTTGCGCATAATATGCTTTACTGAGGCTATCAAACTAGTATAATGAAAGAGAACCAGTTATCTCAAATAAGAACGGAAACAAATTGATTCTAAAGAAGTTTCCAAACTTCGAAAAAAAATGTTTTTCTTTTCGAGATTCTTTGCGCATAATATGCTTTACTGAGGCTATCAAACTAGTATAATGAAAGAGAACCAGTTATCTCAAATAAGAACGGGAAAAAAGTGATTCTAACGAAGTTTCGAAACTTCGAATAAATTTTTTTTTCATTTCGAGATTCTTTGCGCATAATATGCTATACTGAGGCTATCAAACTAGTATAATGTAAGAGAACCAGTTATCTCAAATAAGAACGGAAAAAAAGGGATTCAAACGAAGTTTCCAAACTTCGAAAAAAAATGTTTTTCTTTTCGAGATTCTTTGCGCATAACATGCTTTTCTGAGGCTATCAAACTAGTATAATGAAAGAGAACCAGTTATTTCAAATAAGAACGGAAAAAAGTGATTCAAACGAAGTTTCCAAACTTCGAAAAAAAATGTTTTTCTTTTCGAGATTCTTTGCGCATAATATGCATTACTGAGGCTATCAAACTAGTATAATGAAAGAGAACCAGTTATCTCAAATAAGAACAGAAAAAAAGTGATTCTAAAGAAGTATCCAAATTTCGAAAAAAAATTTTTTTCTTTTCGAGAATCTTTGCGCATAATATGCTTTACTGAGGCTATCAAACTAGTATAATGAAAGAGAACCAGTTATCTCAAATAAGAACGGAAAAAAAAGTGATTCTCAAGAAGTTTCCAAACTTCGAAAAAAAATTTTTTTCTTTTCGAGATTCTTTGCGCATAATATGCTTTACTGAGGCTATCAAACTAGTATAATGAAAGAGAAACAGTTATCTCAAATAAGAACGGAAAAAAAGTGATTCAAACGAAGTTTCCAAACCTCGAAAAAAAATGTTTTTCTTTTCGAAGATCTTTGCGCATAATATGCTTTTCTGAGGCTATCAAACTAGTATAATGAAAGAGAACCAGTCATCTCAAATAAGAACGGAAAAAAAGTGATTCTAACAAAGTTTCCAAACTTCGAAAAAATTTTTTTTTCTTTTCGAGATTCTTTGCGCATAATATTCTTTACTGAGGCTATCAAACTAGTATAATGAAAGAGAACCAGTTATTTCAAATAAGAACGGAAAAAAGTGATTCAAACGAAGTTTCCAAACTCCGAAAAAAAATGTTTTTCTTTTCGAGATTCTTTGCGCATAATATACTTTTCCACGGCTATCAAACTAGTAAAATGAAAGAGAACCAGTTATCTCGAATAAGAACGGAAAAAAAGTGATTGTAACGAAGTTTCCAAACTTCCAAAAAAATTTTTTTTCTTTTCGAGATTCTTTGCGCATAATATGCTTTACTGAGGCTATCAAACTAGTATAATGAAAGAGAACCAGTTATCTCGAATAAGAACGGAAAAAAAAGTGATTCTAACGAAGTTTCCAAACTTCGAAAAAAAATGTTTTTCTTTTCGAGATTCTTTGCGCATAATATGCTTTACTGAGGCTATCAAACTAGTATAATGAAAGAGAACCAGTTATCTCAAATAAGAACCGGAAAAAAGTGATTCTAACGAAGTTTCCAAACTTCGAAAAAAATTTTTTTTTCTTTTCGTGATTCTTTGCGCATAATATGCTTTACTGAGGCTATCAAAGTAGTATAATGAAAGAGAACGAGTTATCTCAAATAAGAACGGAAAAAAAGTGATTCTAACGAAGTTTCCAAACTTCGAAAAAATTTTTTTTTTCTTTTCGAGATTCTTTGCGCATAATATGCTTGTCTGAAGCTATCAATCTAGTATAATGAGAGATTACCATTTATCTCAAATTAGAATGGAAAAAAAGTGATTCTAAAGAAGTTTCCAAACTTCGAAAAAAAATGTTTTTCTTTTCGAGATTCTTTGCGCATAATATGCTTTACTGAGGCTATCAAACTAGTATAATGAAAGAGAACCAGTTATCTCAAATAAGAACGGGAAAAAAGTGATTCTAACGAAGTTTCGAAACTTAGAATAAATTTTTTTTTCATTTCGAGATTCTTTGCGCATAATATGCTATACTGAGGCTATCAAACTAGTATAATGTAAGAGAACCAGTTATCTCAAATAAGAACGGAAAAAAAGGGATTCAAACGAAGTTTCCAAACTTCGAAAAAAAATGTATTTCTTTTCGAGATTCTTTGCGCATAACATGCTTTTCTGAGGCTATCAAACTAGTATAATGAAAGAGAACCAGTTATTTCAAATAAGAACGGAAAAAAGTGATTCAAACGAAGTTTCCAAACTTCGAAAAAAAAATGTTTTTCTTTTCGAGATTCTTTGCGCATAATATACTTTTCCACGGCTATCAAACTAGTAAAATGAAAGAGAACCAGTTATCTCGAATAAGAACGGAAAAAAAGTGATTGTAACGAAGTTTCCAAACTTCGAAAAAATTTTTTTTTCTTTTCGAGATTCTTTGCGCATAATATGCTTTACTGAGGCTATCAAACTAGTATAATGAAAGAGAACCAGTTATCTCAAATAAGAACGGAAAAAAAGTGATTCTAACGAAGTTTCCAAACTTCGAAAAAAATTTTTTTTCTTTTCGAGATTCTTTGCGCATAATATGCTTTACTGAGGCTATCAAACTAGTATAATGAAAGAGAACCAGTTATCTCAAATAAGAACAGAAAAAAAGTGATTCTAAAGAAGTATCCAAACTTCGAAAAAAAATTTTTTTCTTTTCGAGATTCTTTGCGCATAATATGCTTTACTGAGGCTATCAAACTAGTATAATGAAAGAGAACCAGTTATCTCAAATAAGAACGGAAACAAATTGATTCTAAAGAAGTTTCCAAACTTCGAAAAAAAATGTTTTTCTTTTCGAGATTCTTTGCGCATAATATGCTTTACTGAGGCTATCAAACTAGTATAATGAAAGAGAACCAGTTTTCTCAAATAAGAACGGGAAAAAAGTGATTCTAACGAAGTTTCGAAACTTCGAATAAATTTTTTTTTCATTTCGAGATTCTTTGCGCATAATATGCTATACTGAGGCTATCAAACTAGTATAATGTAAGAGAACCAGTTATCTCAAATAAGAACGGAAAAAAAGGGATTCAAACGAAGTTTCCAAACTTCGAAAAAAAATGTTTTTCTTTTCGAGATTCTTTGCGCATAACATGCTTTTCTGAGGCTATCAAACTAGTATAATGAAAGAGAACCAGTTATTTCAAATAAGAACGGAAAAAAGTGATTCAAACGAAGTTTCCAAACTTCGAAAAAAAATGTTTTTCTTTTCGAGATTCTTTGCGCATAATATGCATTACTGAGGCTATCAAACTAGTATAATGAAAGAGAACCAGTTATCTCAAATAAGAACAGAAAAAAAGTGATTCTAAAGAAGTATCCAAATTTCGAAAAAAAATTTTTTTCTTTTCGAGAATCTTTGCGCATAATATGCTTTACTGAGGCTATCAAACTAGTATAATGAAAGAGAACCAGTTATCTCAAATAAGAACGGAAAAAAAAGTGATTCTCAAGAAGTTTCCAAACTTCGAAAAAAAATTTTTTTCTTTTCGAGATTCTTTGCGCATAATATGCTTTACTGAGGCTATCAAACTAGTATAATGAAAGAGAAACAGTTATCTCAAATAAGAACGGAAAAAAAGTGATTCAAACGAAGTTTCCAAACCTCGAAAAAAAATGTTTTTCTTTTCGAAGATCTTTGCGCATAATATGCTTTTCTGAGGCTATCAAACTAGTATAATGAAAGAGAACCAGTCATCTCAAATAAGAACGGAAAAAAAGTGATTCTAACAAAGTTTCCAAACTTCGAAAAAATTTTTTTTTCTTTTCGAGATTCTTTGCGCATAATATTCTTTACTGAGGCTATCAAACTAGTATAATGAAAGAGAACCAGTTATTTCAAATAAGAACGGAAAAAAGTGATTCAAACGAAGTTTCCAAACTCCGAAAAAAAATGTTTTTCTTTTCGAGATTCTTTGCGCATAATATGCTTTACTGAGGCTATCAAACTAGTATAATGAAAGAGAACCAGTTATCTCGAATAAGAACGGAAAAAAAAGTGATTCTAACGAAGTTTCCAAACTTCGAAAAAAAATGTTTTTCTTTTCGAGATTCTTTGCGCATAATATGCTTTACTGAGGCTATCAAACTAGTATAATGAAAGAGAACCAGTTATCTCAAATAAGAACCGGAAAAAAGTGATTCTAACGAAGTTTCCAAACTTCGAAAAAAATTTTTTTTTCTTTTCGTGATTCTTTGCGCATAATATGCTTTACTGAGGCTATCAAAGTAGTATAATGAAAGAGAACGAGTTATCTCAAATAAGAACGGAAAAAAAGTGATTCTAACGAAGTTTCCAAACTTCGAAAAAAATTTTTTTTTCTTTTCGAGATTCTTTGCGCATAATATGCTTGTCTGAGGCTATCAAACTAGTATAATGAGAGATTACCATTTATCTCAAATTAGAATGGAAAAAGTGATTCTAATGAAGTTTCCAAACTTCGAAAATTTTTTTTTTCTTTTCGAGATTCTTTGCGCATAATATGCTTTACTGAGGCTATCAAACTAGTATAATGAAAGAGAACCAGTTATCTCAAATAAGAACGGAAACAAATTGATTCTAAAGAAGTTTCCAAACTTCGAAAAAAAATGTTTTTCTTTTCGAGATTCTTTGCGCATAATATGCTTTACTGAGGCTATCAAACTAGTATAATGAAAGAGAACCAGTTATCTCAAATAAGAACGGGAAAAAAGTGATTCTAACGAAGTTTCGAAACTTCGAATAAATTTTTTTTTCTTTTCGAGATTCTTTGCGCATAATATGCTATACTGAGGCTATCAAACTAGTATAATGTAAGAGAACCAGTTATCTCAAATAAGAACGGGAAAAAAGTGATTCTAACGAAGTTTCGAAACTTCGAATAATTTTTTTTTTCATTTCGAGATTCTTTGCGCATAATATGCTATACTGAGGCTATCAAACTAGTATAATGTAAGAGAACCAGTTATCTCAAATAAGAACGGAAAAAAAGGGATTCAAACGAAATTTCCAAACTTCGAAAAAAAATGTTTTTCTTTTCGAGATTCTTTGCGCATAACATGCTTTTCTGAGGCTATCAAACTAGTATAATGAAAGAGAACCAGTTATTTCAAATAAGAACGGAAAAAAGTGATTCAAACGAAGTTTCCAAACTTCGAAAAAAAATGTTTTTCTTTTTGAGATTCTTTGCGCATAATATGCTTTACTGAGGCTATCAAACTAGTATAATGAAAGAGAACCAGTTATCTCAAATAAGAACAGAAAAAAAGTGATTCTAAAGAAGTATCCAAACTTCGAAAAAAAATTTTTTTCTTTTCGAGATTCTTTGCGCATAATATGCTTTACTGAGGCTATCAAACTAGTATAATGAAAGAGAACCAGTTATCTCAAATAAGAACGGGAAAAAAGTGATTCTAACGAAGTTTCGAAACTTCGAATAAATTTTTTTTTCTTTTCGAGATTCTTTGCGCATAATATGCTATACTGAGGCTATCAAACTAGTATAATGTAAGAGAACCAGTTATCTCAAATAAGAACGGAAAAAAAGTGATTCAAACGAAGTTTCCAAACTTCGAAAAAAAATGTTTTTCTTTTCGAGATTCTTTGCGCATAACATGCTTTTCTGAGGCTATCAAACTAGTATAATGAAAGAGAACCAGTTATTTCAAATAAGAACGGAAAAAAGTGATTCAAACGAAGTTTCCAAACTTCGAAAAAAAATGTTTTTCTTTTCGAGATTCTTTGCGCATAATATACTTTTCCACGGCTATCAAACTAGTAAAATGAAAGAGAACCAGTTATCTCGAATAAGAACGGAAAAAAAGTGATTGTAACGAAGTTTCCAAACTTCGAAAAAAATTTTTTTTCTTTTCGAGATTCTTTGCGCATAATATGCTTTACTGAGGCTATCAAACTAGTATAATTAAAGAGAACCAGTTATCTCGAATAAGAACGGAAAAAAATTATTCTAACGAAGTTTCCAAACTTCGAAAAAAAAATGTTTTTCTTTTCGAGATTCTTTGCGCATAATATGCTTTACTGATGCTATCAAACTAGTATAATGAAAGAGAACCAGTTATCTCAAATAAGAACGGGAAAAAAGTGATTCTAACGAAGTTTCCAAACTTCGAAAAAAATTTTTTTTTCTTTTCGTGATTCTTTGCGCTAAATATGCTTTTCTGAGGCTATCAAAGTAGTATTATAAAAGAGAACCAGTTATCTCAAATAAGAACAGAAAAAAGGTGATTCTAAAGAATTTTCCAAACTTCGAAAAAATTTTTTTTTTCTTTTCGAGATTCTTTGCGCATAATATGCTTGTCTGAGGCTAACAAACTAGTATAATGAGAGATTACCATTTGTCTCAAATTAGAATGGAAAAAAAGTGATTCTAATGAAGTTTCCAAACTTCGAAAAATTTTTTTTTTCTTTTCGAGATTCTTTGCGCATAATATGCTTTACTGAGGCTATCAAACTAGTATAATGAAAGAGAACCAGTTATCTCAAATAAGAACGGAAACAAATTGATTCTAAAGAAGTTTCCAAACTTCGAAAAAAAATGTTTTTCTTTTCGAGATTCTTTGCGCATAATATGCTTTACTGAGGCTATCAAACTAGTATAATGAAAGAGAACCAGTTATCTCAAATAAGAACGGGAAAAAAGTGATTCTAACGAAGTTTCGAAACTTCGAATAAATTTTTTTTTCATTTCGAGATTCTTTGCGCATAATATGCTATACTGAGGCTATCAAACTAGTATAATGTAAGAGAACCAGTTATCTCAAATAAGAACGGAAAAAAAGGGATTCAAACGAAGTTTCCAAACTTCGAAAAAAAATGTTTTTCTTTTCGAGATTCTTTGCGCATAACATGCTTTTCTGAGGCTATCAAACTAGTATAATGAAAGAGAACCAGTTATTTCAAATAAGAACGGAAAAAAGTGATTCAAACGAAGTTTCCAAACTTCGAAAAAAAATGTTTTTCTTTTCGAGATTCTTTGCGCATAATATGCATTACTGAGGCTATCAAACTAGTATAATGAAAGAGAACCAGTTATCTCAAATAAGAACAGAAAAAAAGTGATTCTAAAGAAGTATCCAAATTTCGAAAAAAAATTTTTTTCTTTTCGAGAATCTTTGCGCATAATATGCTTTACTGAGGCTATCAAACTAGTATAATGAAAGAGAACCAGTTATCTCAAATAAGAACGGAAAAAAAAGTGATTCTCAAGAAGTTTCCAAACTTCGAAAAAAAATTTTTTTCTTTTCGAGATTCTTTGCGCATAATATGCTTTACTGAGGCTATCAAACTAGTATAATGAAAGAGAAACAGTTATCTCAAATAAGAACGGAAAAAAAGTGATTCAAACGAAGTTTCCAAACCTCGAAAAAAAATGTTTTTCTTTTCGAAGATCTTTGCGCATAATATGCTTTTCTGAGGCTATCAAACTAGTATAATGAAAGAGAACCAGTCATCTCAAATAAGAACGGAAAAAAAGTGATTCTAACAAAGTTTCCAAACTTCGAAAAAATTTTTTTTTCTTTTCGAGATTCTTTGCGCATAATATTCTTTACTGAGGCTATCAAACTAGTATAATGAAAGAGAACCAGTTATTTCAAATAAGAACGGAAAAAAGTGATTCAAACGAAGTTTCCAAACTCCGAAAAAAAATGTTTTTCTTTTCGAGATTCTTTGCGCATAATATACTTTTCCACGGCTATCAAACTAGTAAAATGAAAGAGAACCAGTTATCTCGAATAAGAACGGAAAAAAAGTGATTGTAACGAAGTTTCCAAACTTCCAAAAAAATTTTTTTTCTTTTCGAGATTCTTTGCGCATAATATGCTTTACTGAGGCTATCAAACTAGTATAATGAAAGAGAACCAGTTATCTCGAATAAGAACGGAAAAAAAAGTGATTCTAACGAAGTTTCCAAACTTCGAAAAAAAATGTTTTTCTTTTCGAGATTCTTTGCGCATAATATGCTTTACTGAGGCTATCAAACTAGTATAATGAAAGAGAACCAGTTATCTCAAATAAGAACCGGAAAAAAGTGATTCTAACGAAGTTTCCAAACTTCGAAAAAAATTTTTTTTTCTTTTCGTGATTCTTTGCGCATAATATGCTTTACTGAGGCTATCAAAGTAGTATAATGAAAGAGAACGAGTTATCTCAAATAAGAACGGAAAAAAAGTGATTCTAACGAAGTTTCCAAACTTCGAAAAAATTTTTTTTTTCTTTTCGAGATTCTTTGCGCATAATATGCTTGTCTGAAGCTATCAATCTAGTATAATGAGAGATTACCATTTATCTCAAATTAGAATGGAAAAAAAGTGATTCTAAAGAAGTTTCCAAACTTCGAAAAAAAATGTTTTTCTTTTCGAGATTCTTTGCGCATAATATGCTTTACTGAGGCTATCAAACTAGTATAATGAAAGAGAACCAGTTATCTCAAATAAGAACGGGAAAAAAGTGATTCTAACGAAGTTTCGAAACTTAGAATAAATTTTTTTTTCATTTCGAGATTCTTTGCGCATAATATGCTATACTGAGGCTATCAAACTAGTATAATGTAAGAGAACCAGTTATCTCAAATAAGAACGGAAAAAAAGGGATTCAAACGAAGTTTCCAAACTTCGAAAAAAAATGTATTTCTTTTCGAGATTCTTTGCGCATAACATGCTTTTCTGAGGCTATCAAACTAGTATAATGAAAGAGAACCAGTTATTTCAAATAAGAACGGAAAAAAGTGATTCAAACGAAGTTTCCAAACTTCGAAAAAAAAATGTTTTTCTTTTCGAGATTCTTTGCGCATAATATACTTTTCCACGGCTATCAAACTAGTAAAATGAAAGAGAACCAGTTATCTCGAATAAGAACGGAAAAAAAGTGATTGTAACGAAGTTTCCAAACTTCGAAAAAATTTTTTTTTCTTTTCGAGATTCTTTGCGCATAATATGCTTTACTGAGGCTATCAAACTAGTATAATGAAAGAGAACCAGTTATCTCAAATAAGAACGGAAAAAAAGTGATTCTAACGAAGTTTCCAAACTTCGAAAAAAATTTTTTTTCTTTTCGAGATTCTTTGCGCATAATATGCTTTACTGAGGCTATCAAACTAGTATAATGAAAGAGAACCAGTTATCTCAAATAAGAACAGAAAAAAAGTGATTCTAAAGAAGTATCCAAACTTCGAAAAAAAATTTTTTTCTTTTCGAGATTCTTTGCGCATAATATGCTTTACTGAGGCTATCAAACTAGTATAATGAAAGAGAACCAGTTATCTCAAATAAGAACGGAAAAAAAGTGATTCTCAAGAAGTTTCCAAACTTCGAAAAAAAATTTTTTTCTTTTCGAGATTCTTTGCGCATAATATGCTTTACTGAGGCTATCAAACTAGTATAATGAAAGAGAAACAGTTATCTCAAATAAGAACGGAAAAAAAGTGATTCAAACGAAGTTTCCAAACCTCGAAAAAAAATGTTTTTCTTTTGGAAGATCTTTGCGCATAATATGCTTTTCTGAGGCTATCAAACTAGTATAATGAAAGAGAACCAGTCATCTCAAATAAGAACGGAAAAAAAGTGATTCTAACAAAGTTTCCAAACTTCGAAAAAATTTTTTTTTCTTTTCGAGATTCTTTGCGCATAATATTCTTTACTGAGGCTATCAAACTAGTATAATGAAAGAGAACCAGTTATTTCAAATAAGAACGGAAAAAAGTGATTCAAACGAAGTTTCCAAACTCCGAAAAAAAATGTTTTTCTTTTCGAGATTCTTTGCGCATAATATACTTTTCCACGGCTATCAAACTAGTAAAATGAAAGAGAACCAGTTATCTCGAATAAGAACGGAAAAAAAGTGATTGTAACGAAGTTTCCAAACTTCGAAAAAAATTTTTTTTCTTTTCGAGATTCTTTGCGCATAATATGCTTTACTGAGGCTATCAAACTAGTATAATGAAAGAGAACCAGTTATCTCGAATAAGAACGGAAAAAAAAGTGATTCTAACGAAGTTTCCAAACTTCGAAAAAAAATGTTTTTCTTTTCGAGATTCTTTGCGCATAATATGCTTTACTGAGGCTATCAAACTAGTATAATGAAAGAGAACCAGTTATCTCAAATAAGAACCGGAAAAAAGTGATTCTAACGAAGTTTCCAAACTTCGAAAAAAATTTTTTTTTCTTTTCGTGATTCTTTGCGCATAATATGCTTTACTGAGGCTATCAAAGTAGTATAATGAAAGAGAACGAGTTATCTCAAATAAGAACGGAAAAAAAGTGATTCTAACGAAGTTTCCAAACTTCGAAAAAAATTTTTTTTTCTTTTCGAGATTCTTTGCGCATAATATGCTTGTCTGAGGCTATCAAACTAGTATAATGAGAGATTACCATTTATCTCAAATTAGAATGGAAAAAGTGATTCTAATGAAGTTTCCAAACTTCGAAAAAATTTTTTTTTCTTTTCGAGATTCTTTGCGCATAATATGCTTTACTGAGGCTATCAAACTAGTATAATGAAAGAGAACCAGTTATCTCAAATAAGAACGGAAACAAATTGATTCTAAAGAAGTTTCCAAACTTCGAAAAAAAATGTTTTTCTTTTCGAGATTCTTTGCGCATAATATGCTTTACTGAGGCTATCAAACTAGTATAATGAAAGAGAACCAGTTATCTCAAATAAGAACGGGAAAAAAGTGATTCTAACGAAGTTTCGAAACTTCGAATAAATTTTTTTTTCTTTTCGAGATTCTTTGCGCATAATATGCTATACTGAGGCTATCAAACTAGTATAATGTAAGAGAACCAGTTATCTCAAATAAGAACGGAAAAAAAGTGATTCAAATGAAGTTTCCAAACTTCGAAAAAAAATGTTTTTCTTTTCGAGATTCTTTGCGCATAACATGCTTTTCTGAGGCTATCAAACTAGTATAATGAAAGAGAACCAGTTATTTCAAATAAGAACGGAAAAAAGTGATTCAAACGAAGTTTCCAAACTTCGAAAAAAAATGTTTTTCTTTTCGAGATTCTTTGCGCATAATATACTTTTCCACGGCTATCAAACTAGTAAAATGAAAGAGAACCAGTTATCTCGAATAAGAACGGAAAAAAAGTGATTGTAACGAAGTTTCCAAACTTCGAAAAAAATTTTTTTTCTTTTCGAGATTCTTTGCGCATAATATGCTTTACTGAGGCTATCAAACTAGTATAATGAAAGAGAACCAGTTATCTCAAATAAGAACGGAAAAAAAGTGATTCTAACGAAGTTTCCAAACTTCGAAAAAAATTTTTTTTCTTTTCGAGATTCTTTGTGCATAATATGCTTTACTGAGGCTATCAAACTAGTATAATGAAAGAGAACCAGTTATCTCATATAAGAACGGAAAAAAAGTGATTCTCAAGAAGTTTCCAAACTTCGAAAAAAAATTTTTTTCTTTTCGAGATTCTTTGCGCATAATATGCTTTACTGAGGCTATCAAACTAGTATAATGAAAGAGAAACAGTTATCTCAAATAAGAACGGAAAAAAAGTGATTCAAACGAAGTTTCCAAACCTCGAAAAAAAATGTTTTTCTTTTCGAGATTCTTTGCGCATAATATGCTTTTCTGAGGCTATCAAACTAGTATAATGAAAGAGAACCAGTCATCTCAAATAAGAACGGAAAAAAAGTGATTCTAACGAAGTTACCAAACTTCGAAAAAATTTTTTTTTCTTTTCGTGATTGTTTGCGCTAAATATGCTTTTCTGAGGCTATCAAACTAGTATAATGAAAGAGAACCAGTTATCTCAAATAAGAACAGAAAAAAAGTGATTCTAAAGAAGTTTCCAAACTTCGAAAAAAAAATTTTGTCTTTTCGAGATTCTTTGCGCATAATATGCTTTACTGAGGATATCAAACTAGTATAATGAAAGAGAACCAGTTATCTCAAATAAGAACAGAAAAAAAGTGATTCTAAAGAAGTTTCCAAACTTCGAAAAAAATTTTTTTTCTTTTCGAGATTCATTGCGCATAAAATGCTTTACTGAGGCTATCAAACTAGTATAATGAAAGAGAACCAGTTATCTCAAATAAGAACGGAAAAAAAGTGATTCAAACGAAGTTTCCAAACTTCGAAAAAAAATGTTTTTCTTTTCGAGATTCTTTGCGCATAAAATGCTTTACTGAGGCTATCAAACTAGTGTAATGAAAGAGAACCAGTTATCTCAAATAAGAACGGAAAAAAAGTGATTCAAACGAAGTTTCCAAATTTCGAAAAAAAATGTTTTTCTTTTCGAGATTCTTTGCGCATAATATACTTTTCTACGGCTATCAAACTAGTAAAATGAAAGAGAACCAGTTATCTCGAATAAGAACGGAAAAAAAGTGATTGTAACGTGGTTTCCAAACTTCGAAAAAAAATGTTTTTCTTTACGAGATTCTTTGCGCATAATATGCTTTTCTGAGGCTATCAAACTAGTATAATGAAAGAGAACCAGTTATCTCAAATAAGAAGGGAAAAAAAGTGATTCTAACGAAGTTTCCAAACTTCGAAAAAATTTTTTTTTTCTTTTCGTGATTCTTTTCGCTAAATATGCTTTTCTGAGGCTATCAAAGTAGTATTATAAAAGAGAACCATTTATCTCAAATAAGAACAGAAAAAAAGTTATTCTAAAGAAGTTGGCAAACTTCGAAAAAAAATTTTTTTCTTTTCGAGATTCTTTGCGCATAATATGCTTTACTGAGGCTATCAAACTAATATAATGAAAGAGAAACAGTTATCTCAAATAAGAACGGAAAAAAATGATTCAAACGAAGTTTCCAAACTTCGAAAAAAAATGTTTTTCTTTTCGAGATTCTTTGCGCTAAATATGCTTTTCTGAGGTTATCAAACTAGTATAATGAAAGAGAACCAGTTATCTCAAATAAGAACAGAAAAAAGTGATTTTAAAGAAGTTTCCAAACTTCGAAAAAATAATTTTTTCTTTTCGAGATTCTTTGCGTATTATATGCTTTTCTGAGGCTATCAAAGTAGTATTATAAAAGAGAACCAGTTATCTCAAATAAGAACAGAAAAAAAGTGATTCTAAAGAAGTTTCCAAACTTCGAAAAAAATTTTTTTTCTTTTCGAGATTCTTAGCGCATAATATACTTTTCTACGGCTATCAAACTAGTAAAATGAAAGAGAAACAGTTATCTCGAATAAGAACGGAAAAAAAAGTGATTCTAACGAAGTTTCCAAACTTCGAAAAAAAATGTTTTTCTTTTCGAGATTCTTTGCGCATAATATGCTTTACTGAGGCTATCAAACTAGTATAATGAAAGAGAAACAGTTATCTAAAATAAGAACGGGAAAAAAGTGATTCAAACGAAGTTTCCAAACTTCGGAAAAAATTTTTTTTTTTTTTTCGTGATTCTTTGCGCTAAATATGCTTTTCTGAGGCTATCAAAGTAAGTAACATAAAATAGAACCAGTTATCTCAAATAAGAACAGAAAAAAGGTGATTCTAAAGAAGTTTCCAAACTTCGAAAAAAAATTTTTTTCTTTTCCAGATTCTTTGCGCATAATATGCTTGTCTGAGGCTATCAAACTAGTATAATGAGAGATTACCATTTATCTCAAATTAGAATGGAAAAAAAGTGATTCTAATGAAGTTTCCAAACTTCGAAAAAAACTTTTTTTCTTTTCGTGATTCTTTGGGCATAATATGCTTTTGTGAGGCTATCAAACTAGTATAATGAAAGAGAACGAGTTATCTCAAATAAGAACGGAAAAAAAGTGATTCTAACGAAGTTTCCAAACTTCGAAAAAATTTTTTTTTCTTTTCGAGATTCTTTGCGCATAATATGCATTTCTGAGGCTATCAAACTAGTATAATGAAAGAGAACCAGTTATCTCAAATAAGAACGGGCAGAAAAAAAGTGATTCTAAAGAAGTTTCCAAACTACGAAAAAAAATTTTTTTCTTTTCGAGATTCTTTGCGCATAATATGCTTTACTGAGGCTATCAAACTAGTATAATGTAAGAGAACCAGTTATCTCAAATAAGAACGGAAAAAAAGGGATTCAAACGAAGTTTCCAAACTTCGAAAAAAAATGTATTTCTTTTCGAGATTCTTTGCGCATAACATGCTTTTCTGAGGCTATCAAACTAGTATAATGAAAGAGAACCAGTTATTTCAAATAAGAACGGAAAAAAGTGATTCAAACGAAGTTTCCAAACTTCGAAAAAAAAATGTTTTTCTTTTCGAGATTCTTTGCGCATAATATACTTTTCCACGGCTATCAAACTAGTAAAATGAAAGAGAACCAGTTATCTCGAATAAGAACGGAAAAAAAGTGATTGTAACGAAGTTTCCAAACTTCGAAAAAATTTTTTTTTCTTTTCGAGATTCTTTGCGCATAATATGCTTTACTGAGGCTATCAAACTAGTATAATGAAAGAGAACCAGTTATCTCAAATAAGAACGGAAAAAAAGTGATTCTAACGAAGTTTCCAAACTTCGAAAAAAATTTTTTTTCTTTTCGAGATTCTTTGCGCATAATATGCTTTACTGAGGCTATCAAACTAGTATAATGAAAGAGAACCAGTTATCTCAAATAAGAACAGAAAAAAAGTGATTCTAAAGAAGTATCCAAACTTCGAAAAAAAATTTTTTTCTTTTCGAGATTCTTTGCGCATAATATGCTTTACTGAGGCTATCAAACTAGTATAATGAAAGAGAACCAGTTATCTCAAATAAGAACGGAAAAAAAGTGATTCTCAAGAAGTTTCCAAACTTCGAAAAAAAATTTTTTTCTTTTCGAGATTCTTTGCGCATAATATGCTTTACTGAGGCTATCAAACTAGTATAATGAAAGAGAAACAGTTATCTCAAATAAGAACGGAAAAAAAGTGATTCAAACGAAGTTTCCAAACCTCGAAAAAAAATGTTTTTCTTTTGGAAGATCTTTGCGCATAATATGCTTTTCTGAGGCTATCAAACTAGTATAATGAAAGAGAACCAGTCATCTCAAATAAGAACGGAAAAAAAGTGATTCTAACAAAGTTTCCAAACTTCGAAAAAATTTTTTTTTCTTTTCGAGATTCTTTGCGCATAATATTCTTTACTGAGGCTATCAAACTAGTATAATGAAAGAGAACCAGTTATTTCAAATAAGAACGGAAAAAAGTGATTCAAACGAAGTTTCCAAACTCCGAAAAAAAATGTTTTTCTTTTCGAGATTCTTTGCGCATAATATACTTTTCCACGGCTATCAAACTAGTAAAATGAAAGAGAACCAGTTATCTCGAATAAGAACGGAAAAAAAGTGATTGTAACGAAGTTTCCAAACTTCGAAAAAAATTTTTTTTCTTTTCGAGATTCTTTGCGCATAATATGCTTTACTGAGGCTATCAAACTAGTATAATGAAAGAGAACCAGTTATCTCGAATAAGAACGGAAAAAAAAGTGATTCTAACGAAGTTTCCAAACTTCGAAAAAAAATGTTTTTCTTTTCGAGATTCTTTGCGCATAATATGCTTTTCTGAGGCTATCAAAGTAAGTAACATAAAATAGAACCAGTTATCTCAAATAAGAACAGAAAAAAGGTGATTCTAAAGAAGTTTCCAAACTTCGAAAAAAAATTTTTTTCTTTTCCAGATTCTTTGCGCATAATATGCTTGTCTGAGGCTATCAAACTAGTATAATGAGAGATTACCATTTATCTCAAATTAGAATGGAAAAAAAGTGATTCTAATGAAGTTTCCAAACTTCGAAAAAAACTTTTTTTCTTTTCGTGATTCTTTGGGCATAATATGCTTTTGTGAGGCTATCAAACTAGTATAATGAAAGAGAACGAGTTATCTCAAATAAGAACGGAAAAAAAGTGATTCTAACGAAGTTTCCAAACTTCGAAAAAATTTTTTTTTCTTTTCGAGATTCTTTGCGCATAATATGCATTTCTGAGGCTATCAAACTAGTATAATGAAAGAGAACCAGTTATCTCAAATAAGAACGGGCAGAAAAAAAGTGATTCTAAAGAAGTTTCCAAACTACGAAAAAAAATTTTTTTCTTTTCGAGATTCTTTGCGCATAATATGCTTTACTGAGGCTATCAAACTAGTATAATGTAAGAGAACCAGTTATCTCAAATAAGAACGGAAAAAAAGGGATTCAAACGAAGTTTCCAAACTTCGAAAAAAAATGTATTTCTTTTCGAGATTCTTTGCGCATAACATGCTTTTCTGAGGCTATCAAACTAGTATAATGAAAGAGAACCAGTTATTTCAAATAAGAACGGAAAAAAGTGATTCAAACGAAGTTTCCAAACTTCGAAAAAAAAATGTTTTTCTTTTCGAGATTCTTTGCGCATAATATACTTTTCCACGGCTATCAAACTAGTAAAATGAAAGAGAACCAGTTATCTCGAATAAGAACGGAAAAAAAGTGATTGTAACGAAGTTTCCAAACTTCGAAAAAATTTTTTTTTCTTTTCGAGATTCTTTGCGCATAATATGCTTTACTGAGGCTATCAAACTAGTATAATGAAAGAGAACCAGTTATCTCAAATAAGAACGGAAAAAAAGTGATTCTAACGAAGTTTCCAAACTTCGAAAAAAATTTTTTTTCTTTTCGAGATTCTTTGCGCATAATATGCTTTACTGAGGCTATCAAACTAGTATAATGAAAGAGAACCAGTTATCTCAAATAAGAACAGAAAAAAAGTGATTCTAAAGAAGTATCCAAACTTCGAAAAAAAATTTTTTTCTTTTCGAGATTCTTTGCGCATAATATGCTTTACTGAGGCTATCAAACTAGTATAATGAAAGAGAACCAGTTATCTCAAATAAGAACGGAAAAAAAGTGATTCTCAAGAAGTTTCCAAACTTCGAAAAAAAATTTTTTTCTTTTCGAGATTCTTTGCGCATAATATGCTTTACTGAGGCTATCAAACTAGTATAATGAAAGAGAAACAGTTATCTCAAATAAGAACGGAAAAAAAGTGATTCAAACGAAGTTTCCAAACCTCGAAAAAAAATGTTTTTCTTTTGGAAGATCTTTGCGCATAATATGCTTTTCTGAGGCTATCAAACTAGTATAATGAAAGAGAACCAGTCATCTCAAATAAGAACGGAAAAAAAGTGATTCTAACAAAGTTTCCAAACTTCGAAAAAATTTTTTTTTCTTTTCGAGATTCTTTGCGCATAATATTCTTTACTGAGGCTATCAAACTAGTATAATGAAAGAGAACCAGTTATTTCAAATAAGAACGGAAAAAAGTGATTCAAACGAAGTTTCCAAACTCCGAAAAAAAATGTTTTTCTTTTCGAGATTCTTTGCGCATAATATACTTTTCCACGGCTATCAAACTAGTAAAATGAAAGAGAACCAGTTATCTCGAATAAGAACGGAAAAAAAGTGATTGTAACGAAGTTTCCAAACTTCGAAAAAAATTTTTTTTCTTTTCGAGATTCTTTGCGCATAATATGCTTTACTGAGGCTATCAAACTAGTATAATGAAAGAGAACCAGTTATCTCGAATAAGAACGGAAAAAAAAGTGATTCTAACGAAGTTTCCAAACTTCGAAAAAAAATGTTTTTCTTTTCGAGATTCTTTGCGCATAATATGCTTTACTAAGGCTATCAAACTAGTATAATGAAAGAGAACCAGTTATCTCAAATAAGAACCGGAAAAAAGTGATTCTAACGAAGTTTCCAAACTTCGAAAAAAATTTTTTTTTCTTTTCGTGATTCTTTGCGCATAATATGCTTTACTGAGGCTATCAAAGTAGTATAATGAAAGAGAACGAGTTATCTCAAATAAGAACGGAAAAAAAGTGATTCTAACGAAGTTTCCAAACTTCGAAAAAAATTTTTTTTTCTTTTCGAGATTCTTTGCGCATAATATGCTTGTCTGAGGCTATCAAACTAGTATAATGAGAGATTACCATTTATCTCAAATTAGAATGGAGAAAGTGATTCTAATGAAGTTTCCAAACTTCGAAAAAATTTTTTTTTCTTTTCGAGATTCTTTGCGCATAATATGCTTTACTGAGGCTATCAAACTAGTATAATGAAAGAGAACCAGTTATCTCAAATAAGAACGGAAACAAATTGATTCTAAAGAAGTTTCCAAACTTCGAAAAAAAATGTTTTTCTTTTCGAGATTCTTTGCGCATAATATGCTTTACTGAGGCTATCAAACTAGTATAATGAAAGAGAACCAGTTATCTCAAATAAGAACGGGAAAAAAGTGATTCTAACGAAGTTTCGAAACTTCGAATAAATTTTTTTTTCTTTTCGAGATTCTTTGCGCATAATATGCTATACTGAGGCTATCAAACTAGTATAATGTAAGAGAACCAGTTATCTCAAATAAGAACGGAAAAAAAGTGATTCAAATGAAGTTTCCAAACTTCGAAAAAAAATGTTTTTCTTTTCGAGATTCTTTGCGCATAACATGCTTTTCTGAGGCTATCAAACTAGTATAATGAAAGAGAACCAGTTATTTCAAATAAGAACGGAAAAAAGTGATTCAAACGAAGTTTCCAAACTTCGAAAAAAAATGTTTTTCTTTTCGAGATTCTTTGCGCATAATATACTTTTCCACGGCTATCAAACTAGTAAAATGAAAGAGAACCAGTTATCTCGAATAAGAACGGAAAAAAAGTGATTGTAACGAAGTTTCCAAACTTCGAAAAAAATTTTTTTTCTTTTCGAGATTCTTTGCGCATAATATGCTTTACTGAGGCTATCAAACTAGTATAATGAAAGAGAACCAGTTATCTCAAATAAGAACGGAAAAAAAGTGATTCTAACGAAGTTTCCAAACTTCGAAAAAAATTTTTTTTCTTTTCGAGATTCTTTGCGCATAATATGCTTTACTGAGGCTATCAAACTAGTATAATGAAAGAGAACCAGTTATCTCATATAAGAACGGAAAAAAAGTGATTCTCAAGAAGTTTCCAAACTTCGAAAAAAAATTTTTTTCTTTTCGAGATTCTTTGCGCATAATATGCTTTACTGAGGCTATCAAACTAGTATAATGAAAGAGAAACAGTTATCTCAAATAAGAACGGAAAAAAAGTGATTCAAACGAAGTTTCCAAACCTCGAAAAAAAATGTTTTTCTTTTCGAGATTCTTTGCGCATAATATGCTTTTCTGAGGCTATCAAACTAGTATAATGAAAGAGAACCAGTCATCTCAAATAAGAACGGAAAAAAAGTGATTCTAACGAAGTTACCAAACTTCGAAAAAATTTTTTTTTCTTTTCGTGATTGTTTGCGCTAAATATGCTTTTCTGAGGCTATCAAACTAGTATAATGAAAGAGAACCAGTTATCTCAAATAAGAACAGAAAAAAAGTGATTCTAAAGAAGTTTCCAAACTTCGAAAAAAAAATTTTGTCTTTTCGAGATTCTTTGCGCATAATATGCTTTACTGAGGCTATCAAACTAGTATAATGAAAGAGAACCAGTTATCTCAAATAAGAACAGAAAAAAAGTGATTCTAAAGAAGTTTCCAAACTTCGAAAAAAATTTTTTTTCTTTTCGAGATTCATTGCGCATAAAATGCTTTACTGAGGCTATCAAACTAGTATAATGAAAGAGAATCAGTTATCTCAAATAAGAACGGAAAAAAAGTGATTCAAACGAAGTTTCCAAACTTCGAAAAAAAATGTTTTTCTTTTCGAGATTCTTTGCGCATAAAATGCTTTACTGAGGCTATCAAACTAGTGTAATGAAAGAGAACCAGTTATCTCAAATAAGAACGGAAAAAAAGTGATTCAAACGAAGTTTCCAAATTTCGAAAAAAAATGTTTTTCTTTTCGAGATTCTTTGCGCATAATATACTTTTCTACGGCTATCAAACTAGTAAAATGAAAGAGAACCAGTTATCTCGAATAAGAACGGAAAAAAAGTGATTGTAACGTGGTTTCCAAACTTCGAAAAAAAATGTTTTTCTTTACGAGATTCTTTGCGCATAATATGCTTTTCTGAGGCTATCAAACTAGTATAATGAAAGAGAACCAGTTATCTCAAATAAGAAGGGAAAAAAAGTGATTCTAACGAAGTTTCCAAACTTCGAAAAAATTTTTTTTTTCTTTTCGTGATTCTTTTCGCTAAATATGCTTTTCTGAGGCTATCAAAGTAGTATTATAAAAGAGAACCATTTATCTCAAATAAGAACAGAAAAAAAGTTATTCTAAAGAAGTTGGCAAACTTCGAAAAAAAATTTTTTTCTTTTCGAGATTCTTTGCGCATAATATGCTTTACTGAGGCTATCAAACTAATATAATGAAAGAGAAACAGTTATCTCAAATAAGAACGGAAAAAAATGATTCAAACGAAGTTTCCAAACTTCGAAAAAAAATGTTTTTCTTTTCGAGATTCTTTGCGCTAAATATGCTTTTCTGAGGTTATCAAACTAGTATAATGAAAGAGAACCAGTTATCTCAAATAAGAACAGAAAAAAGTGATTTTAAAGAAGTTTCCAAACTTCGAAAAAATAATTTTTTCTTTTCGAGATTCTTTGCGTATTATATGCTTTTCTGAGGCTATCAAAGTAGTATTATAAAAGAGAACCAGTTATCTCAAATAAGAACAGAAAAAAAGTGATTCTAAAGAAGTTTCCAAACTTCGAAAAAAATTTTTTTTCTTTTCGAGATTCTTTGCGCATAATATACTTTTCTACGGCTATCAAACTAGTAAAATGAAAGAGAAACAGTTATCTCGAATAAGAACGGAAAAAAAAGTGATTCTAACGAAGTTTCCAAACTTCGAAAAAAAATGTTTTTCTTTTCGAGATTCTTTGCGCATAATATGCTTTACTGAGGCTATCAAACTAGTATAATGAAAGAGAAACAGTTATCTAAAATAAGAACGGGAAAAAAGTGATTCAAACGAAGTTTCCAAACTTCGAAAAAAATTTTTTTTTCTTTTCGTGATTCTTTGCGCTAAATATGCTTTTCTGAGGCTATCAAAGTAAGTAACATAAAATAGAACCAGTTATCTCAAATAAGAACAGAAAAAAGGTGATTCTAGAGAAGTTTCCAAACTTCGAAAAAAAATTTTTTTCTTTTCCAGATTCTTTGCGCATAATATGCTTGTCTGAGGCTATCAAACTAGTATAATGAGAGATTACCATTTATCTCAAATTAGAATGGAAAAAAAGTGATTCTAATGAAGTTTCCAAACTTCGAAAAAAACTTTTTTTCTTTTCGTGATTCTTTGGGCATAATATGCTTTTGTGAGGCTATCAAACTAGTATAATGAAAGAGAACGAGTTATCTCAAATAAGAACGGAAAAAAAGTGATTCTAACGAAGTTTCCAAACTTCGAAAAAATTTTTTTTTCTTTTCGAGATTCTTTGCGCATAATATGCATTTCTGAGGCTATCAAACTAGTATAATGAAAGAGAACCAGTTATCTCAAATAAGAACAGAAAAAAAGTGATTCTAAAGAAGTTTCCAAACTACGAAAAAAAATTTTTTTCTTTTCGAGATTCTTTGCGCATAATATGCTTTACTGAGGCTATCAAACTAGTATAATGAAAGAGAACCAGTTATCTCAAATAAGAACGGAAAAAATGTGATTCAAACGAAGTTTCCAAACTTCGAAAAAAATGTTTTTCTTTTCGAGATTCTTTGTGCATAATATGCTTTTGTGAGGCTATCAAACTAGTATAATGAAAGAGAACCAGTTATTTCAAATAAGAACGTAAAAAAAGTGATTCAAACGAAGGTTCTTAAACTTGAAAAAAAATGTTTTTCTTTTCAAGATTCTTTGCGCATAATATACTTTTCTACGGCTATCAAACTAGTAAAATGAAAGAGAACCAGTTATCTCGAATAAGAACGGAAAAAAAGTGATTCTAACGAAGTTTCCAAACTTCGAAAAAAAATGTTTTTCTTTACGAGATTCTTTGCGCATAATATGCTTTTCCGAGGCTATCAAACTAGTATAATGAAAGAGAACCAGTTATCTCAAATAAGAACGGAAAAAAAGTTATTCAAACGAAGTTTCCAAACTTCGAAAAAAAATGTTTTTCTTTTCAGGATTCTTTGCGCTAAATATGCTTTTCTGAGGCTATCAAACTAGTATAATGAAAGAGAACCAGTTATCTCAAATAAGAACAGAAAAAAAGTGATTCTAAAGAAGTTTCCAATCTTCGAAAAAAAAATTTTTTCTTTTCGAGATTCTTTGCGCATTATATGTATTTCTGAGGCTATCAAAGTAGTATTATAAAAGAGAACCAGTTATCTCAAATAAGAACGGAAAAAAAGTGATTCTAAAGAAGTTTCCAAACTTCGAAAAAATTTTTTTTTCTTTTCGAGATTCTTTGCGCATAATATACTTTTCTACGGCTATCAAACTAGTAAAATGAAAGAGAACCAGTTATCTCGAATAAGAACGGAAAAAAAAGTGATTCTAACGAAGTTTCCAAACTTCGAAAAAAAATGTTTTTCTTTTCGAGATTCTTTGCGCATAATATGCTTTACTGAGGCTATCAAACTAGTATAATGAAAGAGAACCAGTTATCTCAAATAAGAACGGGAAAAAAGTGATTCTAACGAAGTTTCCAAACTTCGAAAAAAATTTTTTTTTCTTTTCGTGATTCTTTGGGCATAATATGCTTTTGTGAGGCTATCAAACTAGTATAATGAAAGAGAACGAGTTATCTCAAATAAGAACGGAAAAAAAGTGATTCTAACGAAGTTTCCAAACTTCGAAAAAATTTTTTTTTCTTTTCGAGATTCTTTGCGCATAATATGCTTTTCTGAGGCTATCAAACTTAAAATGAAAGAGAACCAGTTATCTCGAATAAGAACGGAAAAAAAGTGATTGTAACGAAGTTTCCAAACTTCGAAAAAAAATTTTTTTCTTTTCGAGATTCTTTGCGCATAATATGCTTTACTGAGGCTATCAAACTAGTATAATGAAAGAGAACCAGTTATCTCAAATAAGAACAAAAAAAAAAGTCATTCTAAAGAAGTTTCCAAACTTGGAAAAAAATTTTTTTTCTTTTTGAGATTCTTTGCGCATAATATGCTTTACTGAGGCTATCAAACTAGTATAATGAAAGAGAACCAGTTATCGCAAATAAGAACGGAAAAAAATTGTATCTAAAGAAGTTTCCAAACTTCGAAAAAAAATTTTTTCTTTTCGAGATTCTTTGCGCATAATATGCTTTACTGAGGCTATCAAACTAGTATAATGAAAGAGAACGAGTTATCTCAAATAAGAACGGAAAAAAAGTGATTCAAACGAAGTTTCCAAACTTCGAAAAAAATGTTTTTCTTTTCGAGATTCTTTGCGCATAATATGCTTTACTGAGGCTATCAAACTAGTATAATGTAAGAGAACCAGTTATCTCAAATAAGAACGGAAAAAAAGTGATTCTAACGAAGTTTCCAAACTTCGAAAAAAATTTTTTTTTCTTTTCGTGATTGTTTGCGCTAAATATGCTTTTCTGAGGCTATCAAACTAGTATAATGAAAGAGAACCAGTTATCTCAAATAAGAACGGAAAAAAAGTGATTCAAACGAAGTTTCCAAACTTCGAAAAAAAAATGTTTTTCTTTTCAGGATTCTTTGCGCTAAATATGCTTTTCTGAGGCTATCAAACTAGTATAATGAAAGAGAACCAGTTATCTCAAATAAGAACAGAAAAAAAGTGATTCTAAAGAAGTTTCCAATCTTCGAAAAAAAAATTTTTTCTTTTCGAGATTCTTTGCGCATTATATGTATTTCTGAGGCTATCAAAGTAGTATTATAAAAGAGAACCAGTTATCTCAAATAAGAACGGAAAAAAAGTGATTCTAAAGAAGTTTCCAAACTTCGAAAAAATTTTTTTTTCTTTTCGAGATTCTTTGCGCATAATATACTTTTCTACGGCTATCAAACTAGTAAAATGAAAGAGAACCAGTTATCTCGAATAAGAACGGAAAAAAAAGTGATTCTAACGAAGTTTCCAAACTTCGAAAAAAAATGTTTTTCTTTTCGAGATTCTTTGCGCATAATATGCTTTACTGAGGCTATCAAACTAGTATAATGAAAGAGAACCAGTTATCTCAAATAAGAACGGGAAAAAAGTGATTCTAACGAAGTTTCCAAACTTCGAAAAAATTTTTTTTTTCTTTTCGTGATTCTTTGCGCTAAAAATGCTTTTCTGAGGCTATCAAAGTAGTATTATAAAAGAGAACCAGTTATCTCAATAAGAACAGAAAAAAGGTGATTCTAAAGAAGTTTCCAAACTTCGAAAAAATTTTTTATTCTTTTCGAGATTCTTTGCGCATAATATGCTTGTCTGAGGCTATCAAACTAGTATAATGAGAGATTACCATTTATCTCAAATTAGAATGGAAAAAAAGTGATTCTAATGAAGTTTCCAAACTTCGAAAAAATTTTTTTTTCCTTTTCGTGATTCTTTGGGCATAATATGCTTTTGTGAGGCTATCAAACTAGTATAATGAAAGAGAACGAGTTATCTCAAATAAGAACGGAAAAAAAGTGATTCTAACGAAGTTTCCAAACTTCGAAAAAATTTTTTTTTCTTTTCGAGATTCTTTGCGCATAATATGCTTTTCTGAGGCTATCAAACTTAAAATGAAAGAGAACCAGTTATCTCGAATAAGAACGGAAAAAAAGTGATTGTAACGAAGTTTCCAAACTTCGAAAAAAAATTTTTTTCTTTTCGAGATTCTTTGCGCATAATATGCTTTACTGAGGCTATCAAACTAGTATATTGAAAGAGAACCAGTTATCTCAAATAAGAACAAAAAAAAAAAGTCATTCTAAAGAAGTTTCCAAACTTGGAAAAAAATTTTTTTTCTTTTTGAGATTCTTTGCGCATAATATGCTTTACTGAGGCTATCAAACTAGTATAATGAGAGAGAACCAGTTATCGCAAATAAGAACGGAAAAAAATTGTATCTAAAGAAGTTTCCAAACTTCGAAAAAAAATTTTTTCTTTTCGAGATTCTTTGCGCATAATATGCTTTACTGAGGCTATCAAACTAGTATAATGAAAGAGAACGAGTTATCTCAAATAAGAACGGAAAAAAAGTGATTCAAACGAAGTTTCCAAACTTCGAAAAAAATGTTTTTCTTTTCGAGATTCTTTGCGCATAATATGCTTTACTGAGGCTATCAAACTAGTGTAATGTAAGAGAACCAGTTATCTCAAATAAGAACGGAAAAAAAGTGATTCTAACGAAGTTTCCAAACTTCGAAAAAAATTTTTTTTTCTTTTCGTGATTGTTTGCGCTAAATATGCTTTTCTGAGGCTATCAAACTAGTATAATGAAAGAGAACCAGTTATCTCAAATAAGAACCTAAAAAAAGTGATTCTAAAGAAGTTTCCAAACTTCGAAAAAAATTTTTTTTCTTTTCGAGATTCTTTGCGCATAATATGCTTTACTGAGGCTATCAAACTAGTATAATTAAAGAGAACCAGTTATCTCAAATAAGAACAGAAAAAAAGTGATTCTAAAGAAGTTTCCAAACTTCGAAAAAAATTTTTTTCCTTTCAAGATTCTTTGCGCATAAAATGCTTTACTGAGGCTATCAAACTAGTATAATGAAAGAGAACCAGTTATCTCAAATAAGAACGGAAAAAAAGTGATTCAAACGAAGTTTCCAAACTTCGAAAAAAAATGTTATTCTTTTCGAGATTCTTTGCGCATAATATGCTTTACTGAGGCTATCAAACTAGTATAATGAAAGAGAAACAGTTATCTCGAATAAGAACGGAAAAAAAAGTGATTCTAACGAAGTTTCCAAACTTCGAAAAAAAATGTTTTTCTTTTCGAGATTCTTTGCGCATAATATCCTTTACTGAGGCTATCAAACTAGTATAATGAAAGAGAACCAGTTATCTCTAATAAGAACGGGAAAAAAGTGATTCTAACGAAGTTTCCAAACTTCGAAAAAATTTTTTTTTTCTTTTCGTGATTCTTTGCGCTAAATATGCTTTTCTGAGGCTATCAAACTAGTATAATGAGAGATTACCATTTATCTCAAATTAGAATGGAAAAAAAGTGATTCTAATGAAGTTTCCAAACTTGGAAAAAATTTTTTTTTCTTTTCGAGATTCTTTGCGCATAATATGCTTTACTGAGGCTATCAAACTAGTATAATGAAAGAGAACCAGTTATCTCAAATAAGAACGGAAACAAATTGATTCTAAAGAAGTTTCCAAACTTCGAAAAAAAATGTTTTTCTTTTCGAGATTCTTTGCGCATAATATGCTTTACTGAGGCTATCAAACTAGTATAATGAAAGAGAACCAGTTATCTCAAATAAGAACGGGAAAAAAGTGATTCTAACGAAGTTTCGAAACTTCGAATAAATTTTTTTTTCTTTTCGAGATTCTTTGCGCATAATATGCTATACTGAGGCTATCAAACTAGTATAATGTAAGAGAACAAGTTATCTCAATAAGAACAGAAAAAAGGTGATTCTAAAGAAGTTTCCAAACTTCGAAAAAATTTTTTATTCTTTTCGAGATTCTTTGCGCATAATATGCTTGTCTGAGGCTATCAAACTAGTATAATGAGAGATTACCATTTATCTCAAATTAGAATGGAAAAAAAGTGATTCTAATGAAGTTTCCAAACTTCGAAAAAATTTTTTTTTCCTTTTCGTGATTCTTTGGGCATAATATGCTTTTGTGAGGCTATCAAACTAGTATAATGAAAGAGAACGAGTTATCTCAAATAAGAACGGAAAAAAAGTGATTCTAACGAAGTTTCCAAACTTCGAAAAAATTTTTTTTTCTTTTCGAGATTCTTTGCGCATAATATGCTTTTCTGAGGCTATCAAACTTAAAATGAAAGAGAACCAGTTATCTCGAATAAGAACGGAAAAAAAGTGATTGTAACGAAGTTTCCAAACTTCGAAAAAAAATTTTTTTCTTTTCGAGATTCTTTGCGCATAATATGCTTTACTGAGGCTATCAAACTAGTATATTGAAAGAGAACCAGTTATCTCAAATAAGAACAAAAAAAAAAAGTCATTCTAAAGAAGTTTCCAAACTTGGAAAAAAATTTTTTTTCTTTTTGAGATTCTTTGCGCATAATATGCTTTACTGAGGCTATCAAACTAGTATAATGAGAGAGAACCAGTTATCGCAAATAAGAACGGAAAAAAATTGTATCTAAAGAAGTTTCCAAACTTCGAAAAAAAATTTTTTCTTTTCGAGATTCTTTGCGCATAATATGCTTTACTGAGGCTATCAAACTAGTATAATGAAAGAGAACGAGTTATCTCAAATAAGAACGGAAAAAAAGTGATTCAAACGAAGTTTCCAAACTTCGAAAAAAATGTTTTTCTTTTCGAGATTCTTTGCGCATAATATGCTTTACTGAGGCTATCAAACTAGTGTAATGTAAGAGAACCAGTTATCTCAAATAAGAACGGAAAAAAAGTGATTCTAACGAAGTTTCCAAACTTCGAAAAAAATTTTTTTTTCTTTTCGTGATTGTTTGCGCTAAATATGCTTTTCTGAGGCTATCAAACTAGTATAATGAAAGAGAACCAGTTATCTCAAATAAGAACCTAAAAAAAGTGATTCTAAAGAAGTTTCCAAACTTCGAAAAAAATTTTTTTTCTTTTCGAGATTCTTTGCGCATAATATGCTTTACTGAGGCTATCAAACTAGTATAATTAAAGAGAACCAGTTATCTCAAATAAGAACAGAAAAAAAGTGATTCTAAAGAAGTTTCCAAACTTCGAAAAAAATTTTTTTCCTTTCAAGATTCTTTGCGCATAAAATGCTTTACTGAGGCTATCAAACTAGTATAATGAAAGAGAACCAGTTATCTCAAATAAGAACGGAAAAAAAGTGATTCAAACGAAGTTTCCAAACTTCGAAAAAAAATGTTATTCTTTTCGAGATTCTTTGCGCATAATATGCTTTACTGAGGCTATCAAACTAGTATAATGAAAGAGAAACAGTTATCTCGAATAAGAACGGAAAAAAAAGTGATTCTAACGAAGTTTCCAAACTTCGAAAAAAAATGTTTTTCTTTTCGAGATTCTTTGCGCATAATATCCTTTACTGAGGCTATCAAACTAGTATAATGAAAGAGAACCAGTTATCTCTAATAAGAACGGGAAAAAAGTGATTCTAACGAAGTTTCCAAAATTCGAAAAAATTTTTTTTTTCTTTTCGTGATTCTTTGCGCTAAATATGCTTTTCTGAGGCTATCAAAGTAGTATTATAAAAGAGAACCAGTTATCTCAAATAAGAACAGAAAAAAGGTGATTCTAAAGAATTTTCAAAACTTCGAAAAAAATTTTTTTTTCTTTTCGAGATTCTTTGCGCATAATATGCTTTACTGAGGCTATCAAAGTAGTATAATGAAAGAGAACGAGTTATCTCAAATAAGAACGGAAAAAAAGTGATTCTAACGAAGTTTCCAAACTTCGAAAAAATTTTTTTTTTCTTTTCGAGATTCTTTGCGCATAATATGCTTGTCTGAGGCTATCAAACTAGTATAATGAGAGATTACCATTTATCTCAAATTAGAATGGAAAAAAAGTGATTCTAATGAAGTTTCCAAACTTGGAAAAAATTTTTTTTTCTTTTCGAGATTCTTTGCGCATAATATGCTTTACTGAGGCTATCAAACTAGTATAATGAAAGAGAACCAGTTATCTCAAATAAGAACGGAAACAAATTGATTCTAAAGAAGTTTCCAAACTTCGAAAAAAAATGTTTTTCTTTTCGAGATTCTTTGCGCATAATATGCTTTACTGAGGCTATCAAACTAGTATAATGAAAGAGAACCAGTTATCTCAAATAAGAACGGGAAAAAAGTGATTCTAACGAAGTTTCGAAACTTCGAATAAATTTTTTTTTCTTTTCGAGATTCTTTGCGCATAATATGCTATACTGAGGCTATCAAACTAGTATAATGTAAGAGAACAAGTTATCTCAAATAAGAACGGAAAAAAAGTGATTCAAACGAAGTTTCCAAACTTCGAAAAAAAATGTTTTTCTTTTCGAGATTCTTTGCGCATAACATGCTTTTCTGAGGCTATCAAACTAGTATAATGAAAGAGAACCAGTTATTTCAAATAAGAACGGAAAAAAGTGATTCAAACGAAGTTTCCAAACTTCGAAAAAAAATGTTTTTCTTTTCGAGATTCTTTGCGCATAATATACTTTTCCACGGCTATCAAACTAGTAAAATGAAAGAGAACCAGTTATCTCGAATAAGAACGGAAAAAAATTGATTGTAACGAAGTTTCCAAACTTCGAAAAAAATTTTTTTTCTTTTCGAGATTCTTTGCGCATAATATGCTTTACTGAGGCTATCAAACTAGTATAATGAAAGAGAACCAGTTATCTCGAATAAGAACGGAAAAAAAAGTGATTCTAACGAAGTTTCCAAACTTCGAAAAAAAATGTTTTTCTTTTCGAGATTCTTTGCGCATAATATGCTTTACTGAGGCTATCAAACTAGTAATGAATAATGAAAGAGAACCAGTTATCTCAAATAAGAACGGGAAAAAAGTGATTCTAACGAAGTTTCCAAACTTCGAAAAAAAATTTTTTTTCTTTTCGTGATTCTTTGCGCTAAATATGCTTTTCTGAGGCTATCAAAGTAGTATTATAAAAGAGAACCAGTTATCTCAAATAAGAACAGAAAAAAGGTGATTCTAAAGAATTTTCCAAACTTCGAAAAAATTTTTTTTTTCTTTTCGAGATTCTTTGCGCATAATATGCTTTACTGAGGCTATCAAACTAGTATAATGAAAGAGAACCAGTTATCTCAAATAAGAACGGAAACAAATTGATTCTAAAGAATTTTCCAAACTTCGAAAAAAAATGTTTTTCTTTTCGAGATTCTTTGCGCATAATATGCTTTACTGAGGCTATCAAACTAGTATAATGAAAGAGAACCAGTTATCTCAAATAAGAACGGGAAAAAAGTGATTCTAACGAAGTTTCCAAACTTCGAAAAAAAATGTTTTTCTTTTCGAGATTCTTTGCGCATAACATGCTTTTCTGAGGCTATCAAACTAGTATAATGAAAGAGAACCAGGTATTTCAAATAAGAACGGAAAAAAGTGATTCAAACGAAGTTTCCAAACTTCGAAAAAAAATGTTTTTCTTTTCGAGATTCTTTGCGCATAATATACTTTTCCACGGCTATCAAACTAGTAAAATGAAAGAGAACCAGTTATCTCGAATAAGAACGGAAAAAAAGTGATTGTAACGAAGTTTCCAAACTTCGAAAAAAATTTTTTTTCTTTTCGAGATTCTTTGCGCATAATATGCTTTACTGAGGCTATCAAACTAGTACAATGAAAGAGAACCAGTTATCTCAAATAAGAACGGAAAAAAAGTGATTCTAACGAAGTTTCCAAACTTCGAAAAAAATTTTTTTTCTTTTCGAGATTCTTTGCGCATAATATGCTTTACTGAGGCTATCAAACTAGTATAATGAAAGAGAACCAGTTATCTCAAATAAGAACAGAAAAAAAGTGATTCTAAAGAAGTATCCAAACTTCGAAAAAAATTTTTTTTCTTTTCGAGATTCTTTGCGCATAATATGCTTTACTGAGGCTATCAAACTAGTATAATGAAAGAGAACCAGTTATCTCAAATAAGAACGGAAAAAAAGTGATTCTCAAGAAGTTTCCAAACTTCGAAAAAAAATTTTTTTCTTTTCGAGATTCTTTGCGCATAATATGCTTTACTGAGGCTATCAAACTAGTATAATGAAAGAGAAACAGTTATCTCAAATAAGAACGGAAAAAAAGTGATTCAAACGAAGTTTCCAAACCTCGAAAAAAAATGTTTTTCTTTTCGAGATTCTTTGCGCATAATATGCTTTTCTGAGGCTATCAAACTAGTATAATGAAAGAGAACCAGTCATCTCAAATAAGAACGGAAAAAAAGTGATTCTAACAAAGTTTCCAAACTTCGAAAAAATTTTTTTTTCTTTTCGAGATTCTTTGCGCATAATATTCTTTACTGAGGCTATCAAACTAGTATAATGAAAGAGAACCAGTTATTTCAAATAAGAACGGAAAAAAGTGATTCAAACGAAGTTTCCAAACTCCGAAAAAAAATGTTTTTCTTTTCGAGATTCTTTGCGCATAATATACTTTTCCACGGCTATCAAACTAGTAAAATGAAAGAGAACCAGTTATCTCGAATAAGAACGGAAAAAAAGTGATTGTAACGAAGTTTCCAAACTTCGAAAAAAATTTTTTTTCTTTTCGAGATTCTTTGCGCATAATATGCTTTACTGAGGCTATCAAACTAGTATAATGAAAGAGAACCAGTTATCTCGAATAAGAACGGAAAAAAAAGTGATTCTAACGAAGTTTCCAAACTTCGAAAAAAATGTTTTTCTTTTCGAGATTCTTTGCGCATAATATGCTTTACTGAGGCTATCAAACTAGTATAATGAAAGAGAACGAGTTATCTCGAATAAGAACGGAAAAAAAAGTGATTCTAACGAAGTTTCCAAACTTCGAAAAAAAATGTTTTTCTTTTCGAGATTCTTTGCGCATAATATGCTTTACTGAGGCTATCAAACTAGTATAATGAAAGAGAACCAGTTATCTCTAATAAGAACGGGAAAAAAGTGATTCTAACGAAGTTTCCAAACTTCGAAAAAAATTTTTTTTTCTTTTCGTGATTCTTTGCGCTAAATATGCTTTTCTGAGGCTATCAAAGTAGTATTATAAAAGAGAACCAGTTATCTCAAATAAGAACAGAAAAAAGGTGATTCTAAAGAATTTTCCAAACTTCGAAAAAAATTTTTTTTTCTTTTCGAGATTCTTTGCGCATAATATGCTTTACTGAGGCTATCAAAGTAGTATAATGAAAGAGAACGAGTTATCTCAAATAAGAACGGAAAAAAAGTGATTCTAACGAAGTTTCCAAACTTCGAAAAAATTTTTTTTTTCTTTTCGAGATTCTTTGCGCATAATATGCTTGTCTGATACTATCAAACCAGTATAATGAGAGATTACCATTTATCTCAAATTAGAATGGAAAAAAAGTGATTCTAATGAAGTTTCCAAACTTGGAAAAAATTTTTTTTTCTTTTCGAGATTCTTTGCGCATAATATGCTTTACTGAGGCTATCAAACTAGTATAATGAAAGAGAACCAGTTATCTCAAATAAGAACGGAAACAAATTGATTCTAAAGAAGTTTCCAAAGTTCGAAAAAAAATGTTTTTCTTTTCGAGATTCTTTGCGCATAATATGCTTTACTGAGGCTATCAAACTAGTATAATGAAAGAGAACCAGTTATCTCAAAAAAGAACGGGAAAAAAGTGATTCTAACGAAGTTTCGAAACTTCGAATAAATTTTTTTTTCTTTTCGAGATTCTTTGCGCATAATATGCTATACTGAGGCTATCAAACTAGTATAATGTAAGAGAACCAGTTATCTCAAATAAGAACGGAAAAAAAGTGATTCAAACGAAGTTTCCAAACTTCGAAAAAAAATGTTTTTCTTTTCGAGATTCTTTGCGCATAACATGCTTTTCTGAGGCTATCAAACTAGTATAATGAAAGAGAACCAGTTATTTCAAATAAGAACGGAAAAAAGTGATTCAAACGAAGTTTCCAAACTTCGAAAAAAATGTTTTTCTTTTCGAGATTCTTTGCGCATAATATACTTTTCCACGGCTATCAAACTAGTAAAATGAAAGAGAACCAGTTATCTCGAATAAGAACGGAAAAAAAGTGATTGTAACGAAGTTTCCAAACTTCGAAAAAAATTTTTTTTCTTTTCGAGATTCTTTGCGCATAATATGCTTTACTGAGGCTATCAAACTAGTATAATTAAAGAGAACCAGTTATCTCGAATAAGAACGGAAAAAAAATTGATTCTAACGAAGTTTCCAAACTTCGAAAAAAAATGTTTTTCTTTTCGAGATTCTTTGCGCATAATATGCTTTACTGAGGCTATCAAACTAGTATAATGAAAGAGAACCAGTTATCTCAAATAAGAACGGGAAAAAAGTGATTCTAACGAAGTTTCCAAACTTCGAAAAAAATTTTTTTTTCTTTTCGTGATTCTTTGCGCTAAATATGCTTTTCTGAGGCTATCAAAGTAGTATTATAAAAGAGAACCAGTTATCTCAAATAAGAACAGAAAAAAAGTGATTCTAAACAATTTTCCAAACTTCGAAAAAATTTTTTTTTTCTTTTCGAGATTCTTTGCGCATAATATGCTTTTCCGAGGCTATCAAACTAGTATAATGAAAGAGAACCAGTTATCTCAAATAAGAACAGAAAAAAAGTGATTCTAAAGAAGTTTCCAATCTTCGAAAAAAAAATTTTTTCTTTTCGAGATTCTTTGCGCATTATATGTATTTCTGAGGCTATCAAAGTAGTATTATAAAAGAGAACCAGTTATCTCAAATAAGAACGGAAAAAAAGTGATTCTAAAGAAGTTTCCAAACTTCGAAAAAATTTTTTTTTCTTTTCAAGATTCTTTGCGCATAATATACTTTTCTACGGCTATCAAACTAGTAAAATGAAAGAGAACCAGTTATCTCGAATAAGAACGGAAAAAAAAGTGATTCTAACGAAGTTTCCAAACTTCGAAAAAATTTTTTTTCTTTTCGGGATTCTTTGCGCATAATATGCTTTACTGAGGCTATCAAACTAGTATAATGAAAGAGAACCAGTTATCTCAAATAAGAACGGGAAAAAAGTGATTCTAACGAAGTTTCCAAACTTCGAAAAAAATTTTTTTTCTTTTCGAGATTCTTTGCGCATAATATGCTTTATTGAGGCTATCAAACTAGTTTAATGAAAGAGAACCAGTTATCTCAAATAAGAACGGGAAAAAAGTGATTCCAACTAAGTTTCCAAACTTCGAAAAAATTTTTTTTTTCTTTTCGTGATTCTTTGCGCTAAATATGCTTTTCTGAGGCTATCAAAGTAGTATTATAAAAGAGAACACGTTATCTCAAATAAGAACAGAAAAAAGGTGATTCTAAAGAAGTTTCCAAACTTCGAAAAAAATTTTTTTTCTTTTCGAGATTCTTTGCGCATAATATGCTTTACTGAGGCTATCAAACTAGTATAATGAAAGAGAACCAGTTATCTCAAATAAGAACAGAAAAAAAGTGATTCTAAAGAAGTTTCCAAACTTCGAAAAAAATTTTTTTTCTTTTCGAGATTCTTTGCGCATAATATGCTTTACTGAGGCTATCAAACTAGTATAATGAAAAAGAACCAGTTATCTCAAATAAGAACGGAAAAAAATTGATTCTAAAGAAGTTTCCAAACTTCGAAAAAAAAATTTTTTCTTTTCGAGATTCTTTGCGCATAATATGCTTTACTGAGGCTATCAAACTAGTATAATGAAAGAGAACGAGTTATCTCAAATAAGAACGGAAAAAAAGTGATTCAAACGAAGTTTCCAAACTTCGAAAAAAAATGTTTTTCTTTTCGAGATTCTTTGCGCATAATATGCTTTTCTGAGGCTATCAACTAGTATAATGAAAGAGAACCAGTTATCTCAAATAAGAACGGGAAAAAAGTGATTCTAACGAAGTTTCCAAACTTCGAAAAAATTTTTTTTTCTTTTCGTGATTCTTTGCGCTAAATATGCTTTTCTGAGGCTATCAAAGTAGTATTATAAAAGAGAACCAGTTATCTCAAATAAGAACAGAAAAAAAGTGATTCTAAAGAAGTTTCCAAACTTCGAAAAAAATTTTTTTCTTTTCGGGATTCTTTGCGCATAATATGCTTTACTGAGGCTATCAAACTAGTATAATGAAAGAGAACCAGTTATCTCAAATAAGAACGGGAAAAAAGTGAATCTAACGAAGTTTCCAAACTTCGAAAAAATTTTTTTTTCTTTTCGTGATTGTTTGCGCTAAATATGCTTTTCTGAGGCTATCAAACTAGTATAATGAAAGAGAACCAGTTATCTCAAATAAGAACAGAAAAAAAGTGATTCAAACGAAATTTCCAAACTTCGAAAAAAAAATTTTGTCTTTTCGAGATTCTTTGCGCATAATATGCTTTACTGAGGCTATCAAACTAGTGTAATGAAAGAGAACCAGTTATCTCAAATAAGAACGGAAAAGAAGTGATTCAAACGAAGTTTCCAAACTTCGAAAAAAAATTTTTTTCTTTTGGAGATTCTTTGGTCATAATATGCTTTTCTGAGGCTATCAAACTAGTATAATGAAAGAGAACCAGTTATGTCAAATAAGAACGGAAAAAAAGTGATTCAAACGAAGTTTCCAACTTCGAAAAAAAATCTTTTTCTTTTCGAGATTCTTTGCGCATAATATTCTTTTCTGAGGCTATCAAACTAGTATAATGAAAGAGAACCAGTTATCTCAAATTAGAACGGAAAAAAGTGATTCTAAGGAAGTTTCCAAACTTCGAAAAAAAATTTTTTTCTTTTCGAGATTCTTTGCGCATAGTATGCTTTTCTGAGGCTATCAAAATAGTATAATGAAAGAGAACCAATTATCTCAAATAAGAACGGAAAAAAAGTGATTCTAACGGTTTCCAAACTTCGAAAATAATTTTTTTTCTTTTTGAGATTCTTTGCGCATAATATGCTTTATGAGGCTATCAAACTTGTATAATGAAAGAGAACCAGTGTTCTCAAATAAGAACGGAAAAAAAGTGATTCAAACGAAGTTTCCAAACTTCGAAAAAAATTTTTTTTCTTTTCGAGATTCTTTGCGCATAATATGCTTTACTGAGGCTATCAAACTAGTATAATGAAAGAGTACCAGTTATCTCAATAAAGAACGGAAAAAAAGTGATTCAAACGAAGTTTCCAAACTTCGAAAAAAAATGTTTTTCTTTTCGAATTTCTTTGCGCATAATATGCTTTACTGAGGCTATCAAACTAGTATAATGAAAGAGAACCAGTTATCTCAAATAAGAACGGAAAAAAAGATATTCTAACGAAGTTTCCAAAATTCGAAAAAATTTTTTTTTTCTTTTCGAGATTCTTTGCGCATAATATGCTTTACTGAGGCTATCAAACTAGTATAATGAAAGAGAACCAGTTATCTCAAATAAGAACGGAAAAAAATTGATTCTAAAGAAGTTTCCAAACTTCGAAAAAAATGTTTTTCTTTTCGAGATTCTTTGCGCATAATATACTTTTCCACGGCTATCAAACTAGTAAAATGAAAGAGAACCAGTTATCTCGAATAAGAACGGAAAAAAAGTGATTGTAACGAAGTTTCCAAACTTCGAAAAAAATTTTTTTTCTTTTCGAGATTCTTTGCGCATAATATGCTTTACTGAGGCTATCAAACTAGTATAATTAAAGAGAACCAGTTATCTCGAATAAGAACGGAAAAAAAATTGATTCTAACGAAGTTTCCAAACTTCGAAAAAAAATGTTTTTCTTTTCGAGATTCTTTGCGCATAATATGCTTTACTGAGGCTATCAAACTAGTATAATGAAAGAGAACCAGTTATCTCAAATAAGAACGGGAAAAAAGTGATTCTAACGAAGTTTCCAAACTTCGAAAAAAATTTTTTTTTCTTTTCGTGATTCTTTGCGCTAAATATGCTTTTCTGAGGCTATCAAAGTAGTATTATAAAAGAGAACCAGTTATCTCAAATAAGAACAGAAAAAAAGTGATTCTAAACAATTTTCCAAACTTCGAAAAAATTTTTTTTTTCTTTTCGAGATTCTTTGCGCATAATATGCTTTTCCGAGGCTATCAAACTAGTATAATGAAAGAGAACCAGTTATCTCAAATAAGAACAGAAAAAAAGTGATTCTAAAGAAGTTTCCAATCTTCGAAAAAAAAATTTTTTCTTTTCGAGATTCTTTGCGCATTATATGTATTTCTGAGGCTATCAAAGTAGTATTATAAAAGAGAACCAGTTATCTCAAATAAGAACGGAAAAAAAGTGATTCTAAAGAAGTTTCCAAACTTCGAAAAAATTTTTTTTTCTTTTCAAGATTCTTTGCGCATAATATACTTTTCTACGGCTATCAAACTAGTAAAATGAAAGAGAACCAGTTATCTCGAATAAGAACGGAAAAAAAAGTGATTCTAACGAAGTTTCCAAACTTCGAAAAAATTTTTTTTCTTTTCGGGATTCTTTGCGCATAATATGCTTTACTGAGGCTATCAAACTAGTATAATGAAAGAGAACCAGTTATCTCAAATAAGAACGGGAAAAAAGTGATTCTAACGAAGTTTCCAAACTTCGAAAAAAATTTTTTTTCTTTTCGAGATTCTTTGCGCATAATATGCTTTATTGAGGCTATCAAACTAGTTTAATGAAAGAGAACCAGTTATCTCAAATAAGAACGGGAAAAAAGTGATTCCAACTAAGTTTCCAAACTTCGAAAAAATTTTTTTTTTCTTTTCGTGATTCTTTGCGCTAAATATGCTTTTCTGAGGCTATCAAAGTAGTATTATAAAAGAGAACACGTTATCTCAAATAAGAACAGAAAAAAGGTGATTCTAAAGAAGTTTCCAAACTTCGAAAAAAATTTTTTTTCTTTTCGAGATTCTTTGCGCATAATATGCTTTACTGAGGCTATCAAACTAGTATAATGAAAGAGAACCAGTTATCTCAAATAAGAACAGAAAAAAAGTGATTCTAAAGAAGTTTCCAAACTTCGAAAAAAATTTTTTTTCTTTTCGAGATTCTTTGCGCATAATATGCTTTACTGAGGCTATCAAACTAGTATAATGAAAAAGAACCAGTTATCTCAAATAAGAACGGAAAAAAATTGATTCTAAAGAAGTTTCCAAACTTCGAAAAAAAAATTTTTTCTTTTCGAGATTCTTTGCGCATAATATGCTTTACTGAGGCTATCAAACTAGTATAATGAAAGAGAACGAGTTATCTCAAATAAGAACGGAAAAAAAGTGATTCAAACGAAGTTTCCAAACTTCGAAAAAAAATGTTTTTCTTTTCGAGATTCTTTGCGCATAATATGCTTTTCTGAGGCTATCAACTAGTATAATGAAAGAGAACCAGTTATCTCAAATAAGAACGGGAAAAAAGTGATTCTAACGAAGTTTCCAAACTTCGAAAAAATTTTTTTTTCTTTTCGTGATTCTTTGCGCTAAATATGCTTTTCTGAGGCTATCAAAGTAGTATTATAAAAGAGAACCAGTTATCTCAAATAAGAACAGAAAAAAAGTGATTCTAAAGAAGTTTCCAAACTTCGAAAAAAATTTTTTTCTTTTCGGGATTCTTTGCGCATAATATGCTTTACTGAGGCTATCAAACTAGTATAATGAAAGAGAACCAGTTATCTCAAATAAGAACGGGAAAAAAGTGAATCTAACGAAGTTTCCAAACTTCGAAAAAATTTTTTTTTCTTTTCGTGATTGTTTGCGCTAAATATGCTTTTCTGAGGCTATCAAACTAGTATAATGAAAGAGAACCAGTTATCTCAAATAAGAACAGAAAAAAAGTGATTCAAACGAAATTTCCAAACTTCGAAAAAAAAATTTTGTCTTTTCGAGATTCTTTGCGCATAATATGCTTTACTGAGGCTATCAAACTAGTGTAATGAAAGAGAACCAGTTATCTCAAATAAGAACGGAAAAGAAGTGATTCAAACGAAGTTTCCAAACTTCGAAAAAAAATTTTTTTCTTTTGGAGATTCTTTGGTCATAATATGCTTTTCTGAGGCTATCAAACTAGTATAATGAAAGAGAACCAGTTATGTCAAATAAGAACGGAAAAAAAGTGATTCAAACGAAGTTTCCAACTTCGAAAAAAAATCTTTTTCTTTTCGAGATTCTTTGCGCATAATATTCTTTTCTGAGGCTATCAAACTAGTATAATGAAAGAGAACCAGTTATCTCAAATTAGAACGGAAAAAAGTGATTCTAAGGAAGTTTCCAAACTTCGAAAAAAAATTTTTTTCTTTTCGAGATTCTTTGCGCATAGTATGCTTTTCTGAGGCTATCAAAATAGTATAATGAAAGAGAACCAATTATCTCAAATAAGAACGGAAAAAAAGTGATTCTAACGGTTTCCAAACTTCGAAAATAATTTTTTTTCTTTTTGAGATTCTTTGCGCATAATATGCTTTATGAGGCTATCAAACTTGTATAATGAAAGAGAACCAGTGTTCTCAAATAAGAACGGAAAAAAAGTGATTCAAACGAAGTTTCCAAACTTCGAAAAAAATTTTTTTTCTTTTCGAGATTCTTTGCGCATAATATGCTTTACTGAGGCTATCAAACTAGTATAATGAAAGAGTACCAGTTATCTCAATAAAGAACGGAAAAAAAGTGATTCAAACGAAGTTTCCAAACTTCGAAAAAAAATGTTTTTCTTTTCGAATTTCTTTGCGCATAATATGCTTTACTGAGGCTATCAAACTAGTATAATGAAAGAGAACCAGTTATCTCAAATAAGAACGGAAAAAAAGATATTCTAATGAAGTTTCCAAAATTCGAAAAAATTTTTTTTTTCTTTTCGAGATTCTTTGCGCATAATATGCTTTACTGAGGCTATCAAACTAGTATAATGAAAGAGAACCAGTTATCTCAAATAAGAACGGAAAAAAATTGATTCTAAAGAAGTTTCCAAACTTCGAAAAAAAAATTTTTTCTTTTCGAGATTCTTTGCGCATAATATACTTTACTGAGGCTATCAAACTAGTATAATGAAAGAGAACGAGTTATCTCAAATAAGAACGGAAAAAAAGTGATTCAAACGAAGTTTCCAAACTTCGAAAAAAAATGTTTTTCTTTTCGAGATTCTTTGCGCATAACATGCTTTTCTGAGGCTATCAAACTAGTATAATGAAAGAGAACCAGTTATTTCAAATAAGAACGGAAAAAAGTGATTCAAACGAAGTTTCCAAACTTCGAAAAAAATGTTTTTCTTTTCGAGATTCTTTGCGCATAATATACTTTTCCACGGCTATCAAACTAGTAAAATGAAAGAGAACCAGTTATCTCGAATAAGAACGGAAAAAAAGTGATTGTAACGAAGTTTCCAAACTTCGAAAAAAATTTTTTTTCTTTTCGAGATTCTTTGCGCATAATATGCTTTACTGAGGCTATCAAACTAGTATAATTAAAGAGAACCAGTTATCTCGAATAAGAACGGAAAAAAAATTGATTCTAACGAAGTTTCCAAACTTCGAAAAAAAATGTTTTTCTTTTCGAGATTCTTTGCGCATAATATGCTTTACTGAGGCTATCAAACTAGTATAATGAAAGAGAACCAGTTATCTCAAATAAGAACGGGAAAAAAGTGATTCTAACGAAGTTTCCAAACTTCGAAAAAAATTTTTTTTTCTTTTCGTGATTCTTTGCGCTAAATATGCTTTTCTGAGGCTATCAAAGTAGTATTATAAAAGAGAACCAGTTATCTCAAATAAGAACAGAAAAAAAGTGATTCTAAACAATTTTCCAAACTTCGAAAAAATTTTTTTTTTCTTTTCGAGATTCTTTGCGCATAATATGCTTTTCCGAGGCTATCAAACTAGTATAATGAAAGAGAACCAGTTATCTCAAATAAGAACAGAAAAAAAGTGATTCTAAAGAAGTTTCCAATCTTCGAAAAAAAAATTTTTTCTTTTCGAGATTCTTTGCGCATTATATGTATTTCTGAGGCTATCAAAGTAGTATTATAAAAGAGAACCAGTTATCTCAAATAAGAACGGAAAAAAAGTGATTCTAAAGAAGTTTCCAAACTTCGAAAAAATTTTTTTTTCTTTTCAAGATTCTTTGCGCATAATATACTTTTCTACGGCTATCAAACTAGTAAAATGAAAGAGAACCAGTTATCTCGAATAAGAACGGAAAAAAAAGTGATTCTAACGAAGTTTCCAAACTTCGAAAAAAAATGTTTTTCTTTTCGAGATTCTTTGCGCATAATATGCTTTTCTGAGGCTATCAAACTAGTATAATGAAAGAGAACCAGTTATCTCAAATAAGAACGGGAAAAAAGTGATTCTAACGAAGTTTCCAAACTTCGAAAAAATTTTTTTTCTTTTCGAGATTCTTTGCGCATAATATGCTTTACTGAGGCTATCAAACTAGTATAATGAAAGAGAACCAGTTATCTCAAATAAGAACGGAAAAAAAGTGATTCTAACGAAGTTTCCAAACTTCGAAAAAAATTTTTTTTCTTTTCGAGATTCTTTGCGCATAATATGCTTTATTGAGGCTATCAAACTAGTATAATGAAAGAGAACCAGTTATCTCAAATAAGAACGGGAAAAAAGTGATTCCAACTAAGTTTCCAAACTTCGAAAAAATTTTTTTTTTCTTTTCGTGATTCTTTGCGCTAAATATGCTTTTCTGAGGCTATCAAAGTAGTATTATAAAAGAGAACACGTTATCTCAAATAAGAACAGAAAAAAGGTGATTCTAAAGAAGTTTCCAAACTTCGAAAAAAATTTTTTTTCTTTTCGAGATTCTTTGCGCATAATATGCTTTACTGAGGCTATCAAACTAGTATAATGAAAGAGAACCAGTTATCTCAAATAAGAACAGAAAAAAAGTGATTCTAAAGAAGTTTCCAAACTTCGAAAAAAATTTTTTTTCTTTTCGAGATTCTTTGCGCATAATATGCTTTACTGAGGCTATCAAACTAGTATAATGAAAAAGAACCAGTTATCTCAAATAAGAACGGAAAAAAATTGATTCTAAAGAAGTTTCCAAACTTCGAAAAAAAAATTTTTTCTTTTCGAGATTCTTTGCGCATAATATGCTTTACTGAGGCTATCAAACTAGTATAATGAAAGAGAACGAGTTATCTCAAATAAGAACGGAAAAAAAGTGATTCAAACGAAGTTTCCAAACTTCGAAAAAAAATGTTTTTCTTTTCGAGATTCTTTGCGCATAATATGCTTTTCTGAGGCTATCAACTAGTATAATGAAAGAGAACCAGTTATCTCAAATAAGAACGGGAAAAAAGTGATTCTAACGAAGTTTCCAAACTTCGAAAAAATTTTTTTTTCTTTTCGTGATTCTTTGCGCTAAATATGCTTTTCTGAGGCTATCAAACTAGTATAATGAAAGAGAACCAGTTATCTCAAATTAGAACGGAAAAAAGTGATTCTAAGGAAGTTTCCAAACTTCGAAAAAAAATTTTTTTCTTTTCGAGATTCTTTGCGCATAGTATGCTTTTCTGAGGCTATCAAAATAGTATAATGAAAGAGAACCAATTATCTCAAATAAGAACGGAAAAAAAGTGATTCTAACGGTTTCCAAACTTCGAAAATAATTTTTTTTCTTTTTGAGATTCTTTGCGCATAATATGCTTTATGAGGCTATCAAACTTGTATAATGAAAGAGAACCAGTGTTCTCAAATAAGAACGGAAAAAAAGTGATTCAAACGAAGTTTCCAAACTTCGAAAAAAATTTTTTTTCTTTTCGAGATTCTTTGCGCATAATATGCTTTACTGAGGCTATCAAACTAGTATAATGAAAGAGTACCAGTTATCTCAAATAAGAACGGAAAAAAAGTGATTCAAACGAAGTTTCCAAACTTCGAAAAAAAATGTTTTTCTTTTCGAATTTCTTTGCGCATAATATGCTTTACTGAGGCTATCAAACTAGTATAATGAAAGAGAACCAGTTATCTCAAATAAGAACGGAAAAAAAGATATTCTAACGAAGTTTCCAAAATTCGAAAAAATTTTTTTTTTCTTTTCGAGATTCTTTGCGCATAATATGCTTTACTGAGGCTATCAAACTAGTATAATGAAAGAGAACCAGTTATCTCAAATAAGAACGGAAAAAAATTGATTCTAAAGAAGTTTCCAAACTTCGAAAAAAAAATTTTTTCTTTTCGAGATTCTTTGCGCATAATATACTTTACTGAGGCTATCAAACTAGTATAATGAAAGAGAACGAGTTATCTCAAATAAGAACGGAAAAAAAGTGATTCAAACGAAGTTTCCAAACTTCGAAAAAAAATGTTTTTCTTTTCGAGATTCTTTGCGCATAATATGCTTTTCTGAGGCTATCAGGCTAGTATAATGAAAGAGAACCAGTTATCTCAAATAAGAACGGGAAAAAAGTGATTCTAACGAAGTGTCCAAACTTCGAAAAAAATTTTTTTTCTTTTCGTGATTCTTTGCGCTAAATATGCTTTTCTGAGGCTATCAAAGTAGTATTATAAAGGAGAACCAGTTATCTCAAATGAGAACAGAAAATAAGTGATTCTAAAAAAGTTTCCAAACTTGAAAAAAAATTTTTTTCTTTTCGAGATTCTTTGCGCATAATATGCTTTTCTGAGGCTATCAAACTAGTATAATGAAAGAGAACCAGTTATGTCAAATAAGAACGGAAAAAAAGTGATTCAAACGAAGTTTCCAAACTTCGAAAAGAAATCTTTTTCTTTTCGAGATTCTTTGCGCATAATATTCTTTTCTGAGGCTATCAAACTAGTATAATGAAAGAGAACCAGTTATCTCAAATTAGAACGGAAAAAAAGTGATTCTAAGGAAGTTTCCAAACTTCGAAAAAAAATTTTTTTCTTTTCGAGATTCTTTGCGCATAATATGCTTTTCTGAGGCTATCAAAATAGTGTAATCAAAGAGAACCAATTATCTCAAATAAGAACGGAAAAAAAGTGATTCTAACGGTTTCCAAACTTCGAAAAAATTTTTTTTTCTTTTCGAGATTCTTTGCGCATAATTAAATTAGTATAATGAAAGAGAACCAGTGTTCTCAAATAAGAACGGAAAAAAAGTGATTCAAACGAATTTTCCAAACTTCGAAAAAAAAGTTTTTTCTTTTCGAGATTCTTTTCGCTAAATATGCTTTTCTGAGGCAATCAAACTAGTATAATGAAAGAGAACCAGTTATCTCAAATAAGAACAGAAAAAAAGTGATTCTAAAGAAGTTTCCAAACTTCGAAAAAAAATCTTTTTCTTTTCGAGATTCTTTGCGCATAATATTCTTTTCTGAGGCTATCAAACTAGTATAATGAAAGAGAACCAGTTATCTCAAATTAGAACGGAAAAAAAGTGATTCTAAGGAAGTTTCCAAACTTCGAAAAAAATTTTTTTCTTTTCGAGATTCTTTGCGCATAATATGCTTTTCTGAGGCTATCAAAATAGTGTAATCAAAGAGAACCAATTATCTCAAATAAGAACGGAAAAAAAGTGATTCTAACGGTTTCCAAACTTCGAAAAAATTTTTTTTTCTTTTCGAGATTCTTTGCGCATAATATGCTTTATGAGGCTATCAAATTAGTATAATGAAAGAGAACCAGTGTTCTCAAATAAGAACGGAAAAAAAGTGATTCAAACGAATTTTCCAAACTTCGAAAAAAAAGTTTTTTCTTTTCGAGATTCTTTTCGCTAAATATGCTTTTCTGAGGATATCAAACTAGTATAATGAAAGAGAACCAGTTATCTCAAATAAGAACAGAAAAAAAGTGATTCTAAAGAAGTTTCCAAACTTCGAAAAAAATTTTTTTTCTTTTCGTGATTCTTTGCGCTAAATATGCTTTTCTGAGGCTATCAAAGTAGTATTATAAAAGAGAACCAGTTATCTCAAATGAGAACAGAAAAAAAGTGATTCTAAAAAAGTTTCCAAACTTCAAAAAAAATTTTTTTCTTTTCGAGATTCTTTGCGCATAATATGCTTTTCTGAGGCTATCAAACTAGTATAATGAAAGAGAACCAGTTATGTCAAATAAGAACGGAAAAAAAGTGATTCAAACGAAGTTTCCAAACTTCGAAAAAAAATCTTTTTCTTTTCGAGATTCTTTGCGCATAATATTCTTTTCTGAGGCTATCAAACTAGTATAATGAAAGAGAACCAGTTATCTCAAATTAGAACGGAAAAAAAGTGATTCTAAGGAAGTTTCCAAACTTCGAAAAAGAATTTTTTTCTTTTCGAGATTCTTTGCGCATAATATGCTTTTCTGAGGCTATCAAAATAGTGTAATGAAAGAGAACCAATTATCTCAAATAAGAATGGAAAAAAAGTGATTCTAACGGTTTCCAAACTTCGAAAAAATTTTTTTTTCTTTTCGAGATTCTTTGCGCATAATATGCTTTATGAGGCTATCAAACTAGTATAATGAAAGAGAACCAGTGTTCTCAAATAAGAACGGAAAAAAAGTGATTCAAACGAATTTTCCAAACTTCGAAAAAAAAGTTTTTTCTTTTCGAGATTCTTTTCGCTAAATATGCTTTTCTGAGGCTATCAAACTAGTATAATGAAAGAGAACCAGTTATCTCAAATAAGAACAGAAAAAAAGTGATTCTAAAGAAGTTTCCAAACTTCGAAAAAAATTTTTTTTCTTTTCGAGATTCTTTGCGCATAATATGCTTTACTGAGGCTATCAAACTAGTATAATGAAAGAGAACCAGTTATCTCAAATAAGAACGGAAAAAAAGTGATTCAAACGAAGTTTCCAAACTTCGAAAAAAAATGTTATTCTTTTCGAGATTCTTTGCGCATAATATGCTTTTCTGAGGCTATCAAACTAGTATAATGAAAGAGAACTAGTTATTTCAAATAAGAACGGAAAAAAAGTGATTCAAACGAAGTTTCCAAACTTCGAAAAAGAATGTTTTTCTTTTCGAGATTCTTTGCGCATAATATACTTTTCTACGGCTATCAAACTAGTAAAATAAAAAAGAACCAGTTATCTCGAATAAGAACGGAAAAAAAGTGATTCAAACGAAGTTTCCAAACTTCGAAAAAAAATGTTTTTCTTTACGAGATTCTTTGCGCATATTATGCTTTTGTGAGGCTATCAAACTAGTATAATGAAAGAGAACCAGTTATCTCAAATAAGAACGGAAAAAAAGTGATTGTAACGAAGTTTCCAAACTTCGAAAAAAATCTTTTTCTTTTCGAGATTCTTTGCGCATAATATTCTTTCTGAGGCTATCAAACTAGTATAATGAAAGAGAACCAGTTATCTCAAATTAGAACGGAAAAAAAGTGATTCTAAGGAAGTTTCCAAACTTCGAAAAAAAATTTTTTTCTTTTCGAGATTCTTTGCGCTTAATATGCTTTTCTGAGGCTATCAAAATAGTATAATGAAAGAGAACTAATTATCTCAAATAAGAACGGAAAAAAAGTGATTCTAACGGTTTCCAAACTTCGGAAATAATTTTTTTTCTTTTTGAGATTCTTTGCGCATAATATGCTTTATGAGGCTATAAAACTAGTATAATGAAAGAGAACCAGTTATCTCAAATAAGAAGGGAAAAAAAGTGATTCTAACGAAGTTTCCAAACTTCGAAAAAATTTTTTTTTTCTTTTCGTGATTCTTTTCGCTAAATATGCTTTTCTGAGGCTATCAAAGTAGTATTATAAAAGAGAACCATTTATCTCAAATAAGAACAGAAAAAAAGTTATTCTAAAGAAGTTGGCAAACTTCGAAAAAAATTTTTTTTCTTTTCGAGATTCTTTGCGCATAATATGCTTTACTGAGGCTATCAAACTAATATAATGAAAGAGAAACAGTTATCTCAAATAAGAACGGAAAAAAATGATTCAAACGAAGTTTCCAAACTTCGAAAAAAAATGTTTTTCTTTTCGAGATTCTTTGCGCTAAATATGCTTTTCTGAGGTTATCAAACTAGTATAATGAAAGAGAACCAGTTATCTCAAATAAGAACAGAAAAAAGTGATTTTAAAGAAGTTTCCAAACTTCGAAAAAATAATTTTTTCTTTTCGAGATTCTTTGCGTATTATATGCTTTTCTGAGGCTATCAAAGTAGTATTATAAAAGAGAACCAGTTATCTCAAATAAGAACAGAAAAAAAGTGATTCTAAAGAAGTTTCCAAACTTCGAAAAAAATTTTTTTTCTTTTCGAGATTCTTTGCGCATAATATACTTTTCTACGGCTATCAAACTAGTAAAATGAAAGAGAAACAGTTATCTCGAATAAGAACGGAAAAAAAAGTGATTCTAACGAAGTTTCCAAACTTCGAAAAAAAATGTTTTTCTTTTCGAGATTCTTTGCGCATAATATGCTTTACTGAGGCTATCAAACTAGTATAATGAAAGAGAAACAGTTATCTAAAATAAGAACGGGAAAAAAGTGATTCAAACGAAGTTTCCAAACTTCGAAAAAAATTTTTTTTTCTTTTCGTGATTCTTTGCGCTAAATATGCTTTTCTGAGGCTATCAAAGTAAGTAACATAAAATAGAACCAGTTATCTCAAATAAGAACAGAAAAAAGGTGATTCTAAAGAAGTTTCCAAACTTCGAAAAAAAATTTTTTTCTTTTCCAGATTCTTTGCGCATAATATGCTTGTCTGAGGCTATCAAACTAGTATAATGAGAGATTACCATTTATCTCAAATTAGAATGGAAAAAAAGTGATTCTAATGAAGTTTCCAAACTTCGAAAAAAACTTTTTTTCTTTTCGTGATTCTTTGGGCATAATATGCTTTTGTGAGGCTATCAAACTAGTATAATGAAAGAGAACGAGTTATCTCAAATAAGAACGGAAAAAAAGTGATTCTAACGAAGTTTCCAAACTTCGAAAAAATTTTTTTTTCTTTTCGAGATTCTTTGCGCATAATATGCATTTCTGAGGCTATCAAACTAGTATAATGAAAGAGAACCAGTTATCTCAAATAAGAACAGAAAAAAAGTGATTCTAAAGAAGTTTCCAAACTACGAAAAAAAATTTTTTTCTTTTCGAGATTCTTTGCGCATAATATGCTTTACTGAGGCTATCAAACTAGTATAATGAAAGAGAACCAGTTATCTCAAATAAGAACGGAAAAAATGTGATTCAAACGAAGTTTCCAAACTTCGAAAAAAATGTTTTTCTTTTCGAGATTCTTTGTGCATAATATGCTTTTGTGAGGCTATCAAACTAGTATAATGAAAGAGAACCAGTTATTTCAAATAAGAACGTAAAAAAAGTGATTCAAACGAAGGTTCTTAAACTTGAAAAAAAATGTTTTTCTTTTCAAGATTCTTTGCGCATAATATACTTTTCTACGGCTATCAAACTAGTAAAATGAAAGAGAACCAGTTATCTCGAATAAGAACGGAAAAAAAGTGATTCTAACGAAGTTTCCAAACTTCGAAAAAAAATGTTTTTCTTTTCAGGATTCTTTGCGCTAAATATGCTTTTCTGAGGCTATCAAACTAGTATAATGAAAGAGAACCAGTTATCTCAAATAAGAACAGAAAAAAAGTGATTCTAAAGAAGTTTCCAATCTTCGAAAAAAAAATTTTTTCTTTTCGAGATTCTTTGCGCATTATATGTATTTCTGAGGCTATCAAAGTAGTATTATAAAAGAGAACCAGTTATCTCAAATAAGAACGGAAAAAAAGTGATTCTAAAGAAGTTTCCAAACTTCGAAAAAATTTTTTTTTCTTTTCGAGATTCTTTGCGCATAATATACTTTTCTACGGCTATCAAACTAGTAAAATGAAAGAGAACCAGTTATCTCGAATAAGAACGGAAAAAAAAGTGATTCTAACGAAGTTTCCAAACTTCGAAAAAAAATGTTTTTCTTTTCGAGATTCTTTGCGCATAATATGCTTTACTGAGGCTATCAAACTAGTATAATGAAAGAGAACCAGTTATCTCAAATAAGAACGGGAAAAAAGTGATTCTAACGAAGTTTCCAAACTTCGAAAAAAATTTTTTTTTCTTTTCGTGATTCTTTGGGCATAATATGCTTTTGTGAGGCTATCAAACTAGTATAATGAAAGAGAACGAGTTATCTCAAATAAGAACGGAAAAAAAGTGATTCTAACGAAGTTTCCAAACTTCGAAAAAATTTTTTTTTCTTTTCGAGATTCTTTGCGCATAATATGCTTTTCTGAGGCTATCAAACTTAAAATGAAAGAGAACCAGTTATCTCGAATAAGAACGGAAAAAAAGTGATTGTAACGAAGTTTCCAAACTTCGAAAAAAAATTTTTTTCTTTTCGAGATTCTTTGCGCATAATATGCTTTACTGAGGCTATCAAACTAGTATAATGAAAGAGAACCAGTTATCTCAAATAAGAACAAAAAAAAAAGTCATTCTAATGAAGTTTCCAAACTTGGAAAAAAATTTTTTTTCTTTTTGAGATTCTTTGCGCATAATATGCTTTACTGAGGCTATCAAACTAGTATAATGAAAGAGAACCAGTTATCGCAAATAAGAACGGAAAAAAATTGTATCTAAAGAAGTTTCCAAACTTCGAAAAAAAATTTTTTCTTTTCGAGATTCTTTGCGCATAATATGCTTTACTGAGGCTATCAAACTAGTATAATGAAAGAGAACGAGTTATCTCAAATAAGAACGGAAAAAAAGTGATTCAAACGAAGTTTCCAAACTTCGAAAAAAATGTTTTTCTTTTCGAGATTCTTTGCGCATAATATGCTTTACTGAGGCTATCAAACTAGTATAATGTAAGAGAACCAGTTATCTCAAATAAGAACGGAAAAAAAGTGATTCTAACGAAGTTTCCAAACTTCGAAAAAAATTTTTTTTTCTTTTCGTGATTGTTTGCGCTAAATATGCTTTTCTGAGGCTATCAAACTAGTATAATGAAAGAGAACCAGTTATCTCAAATAAGAACGGAAAAAAAGTGATTCAAACGAAGTTTCCAAACTTCGAAAAAAAAATGTTTTTCTTTTCAGGATTCTTTGCGCTAAATATGCTTTTCTGAGGCTATCAAACTAGTATAATGAAAGAGAACCAGTTATCTCAAATAAGAACAGAAAAAAAGTGATTCTAAAGAAGTTTCCAATCTTCGAAAAAAAAATTTTTTCTTTTCGAGATTCTTTGCGCATTATATGTATTTCTGAGGCTATCAAAGTAGTATTATAAAAGAGAACCAGTTATCTCAAATAAGAACGGAAAAAAAGTGATTCTAAAGAAGTTTCCAAACTTCGAAAAAATTTTTTTTTCTTTTCGAGATTCTTTGCGCATAATATACTTTTCTACGGCTATCAAACTAGTAAAATGAAAGAGAACCAGTTATCTCGAATAAGAACGGAAAAAAAAGTGATTCTAACGAAGTTTCCAAACTTCGAAAAAAAATGTTTTTCTTTTCGAGATTCTTTGCGCATAATATGCTTTACTGAGGCTATCAAACTAGTATAATGAAAGAGAACCAGTTATCTCAAATAAGAACGGGAAAAAAGTGATTCTAACGAAGTTTCCAAACTTCGAAAAAATTTTTTTTTTCTTTTCGTGATTCTTTGCGCTAAAAATGCTTTTCTGAGGCTATCAAAGTAGTATTATAAAAGAGAACCAGTTATCTCAATAAGAACAGAAAAAAGGTGATTCTAATGAAGTTTCCAAACTTCGAAAAAATTTTTTTTTCCTTTTCGTGATTCTTTGGGCATAATATGCTTTTGTGAGGCTATCAAACTAGTATAATGAAAGAGAACGAGTTATCTCAAATAAGAACGGAAAAAAAGTGATTCTAACGAAGTTTCCAAACTTCGAAAAAATTTTTTTTTCTTTTCGAGATTCTTTGCGCATAATATGCTTTTCTGAGGCTATCAAACTTAAAATGAAAGAGAACCAGTTATCTCGAATAAGAACGGAAAAAAAGTGATTGTAACGAAGTTTCCAAACTTCGAAAAAAAATTTTTTTCTTTTCGAGATTCTTTGCGCATAATATGCTTTACTGAGGCTATCAAACTAGTATATTGAAAGAGAACCAGTTATCTCAAATAAGAACAAAAAAAAAAAGTCATTCTAAAGAAGTTTCCAAACTTGGAAAAAAATTTTTTTTCTTTTTGAGATTCTTTGCGCATAATATGCTTTACTGAGGCTATCAAACTAGTATAATGAAAGAGAACCAGTTATCGCAAATAAGAACGGAAAAAAATTGTATCTAAAGAAGTTTCCAAACTTCGAAAAAAAATTTTTTCTTTTCGAGATTCTTTGCGCATAATATGCTTTACTGAGGCTATCAAACTAGTATAATGAAAGAGAACGAGTTATCTCAAATAAGAACGGAAAAAAAGTGATTCAAACGAAGTTTCCAAACTTCGAAAAAAATGTTTTTCTTTTCGAGATTCTTTGCGCATAATATGCTTTACTGAGGCTATCAAACTAGTGTAATGTAAGAGAACCAGTTATCTCAAATAAGAACGGAAAAAAAGTGATTCTAACGAAGTTTCCAAACTTCGAAAAAAATTTTTTTTTCTTTTCGTGATTGTTTGCGCTAAATATGCTTTTCTGAGGCTATCAAACTAGTATAATGAAAGAGAACCAGTTATCTCAAATAAGAACAGAAAAAAAGTGATTCTAAAGAAGTTTCCAAACTTCGAAAAAAATTTTTTTTCTTTTCGAGATTCTTTGCGCATAATATGCTTTACTGAGGCTATCAAACTAGTATAATTAAAGAGAACCAGTTATCTCAAATAAGAACAGAAAAAAAGTGATTCTAAAGAAGTTTCCAAACTTCGAAAAAAATTTTTTTCCTTTCAAGATTCTTTGCGCATAAAATGCTTTACTGAGGCTATCAAACTAGTATAATGAAAGAGAACCAGTTATCTCAAATAAGAACGGAAAAAAAGTGATTCAAACGAAGTTTCCAAACTTCGAAAAAAAATGTTATTCTTTTCGAGATTCTTTGCGCATAATATGCTTTACTGAGGCTATCAAACTAGTATAATGAAAGAGAAACAGTTATCTCGAATAAGAACGGAAAAAAAAGTGATTCTAACGAAGTTTCCAAACTTCGAAAAAAAATGTTTTTCTTTTCGAGATTCTTTGCGCATAATATCCTTTACTGAGGCTATCAAACTAGTATAATGAAAGAGAACCAGTTATCTCTAATAAGAACGGGAAAAAAGTGATTCTAACGAAGTTTCCAAACTTCGAAAAAAATTTTTTTTTCTTTTCGTGATTCTTTGCGCTAAATATGCTTTTCTGAGGCTATCAAAGTAGTATTATAAAAGAGAACCAGTTATCTCAAATAAGAACAGAAAAAAGGTGATTCTAAAGAATTTTCCAAACTTCGAAAAAAATTTTTTTTTCTTTTCGAGATTCTTTGCGCATAATATGCTTTACTGAGGCTATCAAAGTAGTATAATGAAAGAGAACGAGTTATCTCAAATAAGAACGGAAAAAAAGTGATTCTAACGAAGTTTCCAAACTTCGAAAAAAATTTTTTTTTCTTTTCGAGATTCTTTGCGCATAATATGCTTGTCTGAGGCTATCAAACTAGTATAATGAGAGATTACCATTTATCTCAAATTAGAATGGAAAAAAAGTGATTCTAATGAAGTTTCCAAACTTGGAAAAAATTTTTTTTTCTTTTCGAGATTCTTTGCGCATAATATGCTTTACTGAGGCTATCAAACTAGTATAATGAAAGAGAACCAGTTATCTCAAATAAGAACGGAAACAAATTGATTCTAAAGAAGTTTCCAAACTTCGAAAAAAAATGTTTTTCTTTTCGAGATTCTTTGCGCATAATATGCTTTACTGAGGCTATCAAACTAGTATAATGAAAGAGAACCAGTTATCTCAAATAAGAACGGGAAAAAAGTGATTCTAACGAAGTTTCGAAACTTCGAATAAATTTTTTTTTCTTTTCGAGATTCTTTGCGCATAATATGCTATACTGAGGCTATCAAACTAGTATAATGTAAGAGAACCAGTTATCTCAAATAAGAACGGAAAAAAAGTGATTCAAACGAAGTTTCCAAACTTCGAAAAAAAATGTTTTTCTTTTCGAGATTCTTTGCGCATAACATGCTTTTCTGAGGCTATCAAACTAGTATAATGAAAGAGAACCAGTTATTTCAAATAAGAACGGAAAAAAGTGATTCAAACGAAGTTTCCAAACTTCGAAAAAAAATGTTTTTCTTTTCGAGATTCTTTGCGCATAATATACTTTTCCACGGCTATCAAACTAGTAAAATGAAAGAGAACCAGTTATCTCGAATAAGAACGGAAAAAAATTGATTGTAACGAAGTTTCCAAACTTCGAAAAAAATTTTTTTTCTTTTCGAGATTCTTTGCGCATAATATGCTTTACTGAGGCTATCAAACTAGTATAATGAAAGAGAACCAGTTATCTCGAATAAGAACGGAAAAAAAAGTGATTCCAACGAAGTTTCCAAACTTCGAAAAAAAATGTTTTTCTTTTCGAGATTCTTTGCGCATAATATGCTTTACTGAGGCTATCAAACTAGTAATGAATAATGAAAGAGAACCAGTTATCTCAAATAAGAACGGGAAAAAAGTGATTCTAACGAAGTTTCCAAACTTCGAAAAAAATTTTTTTTTCTTTTCGTGATTCTTTGCGCTAAATATGCTTTTCTGAGGCTATCAAAGTAGTATTATAAAAGAGAACCAGTTATCTCAAATAAGAACAGAAAAAAGGTGATTCTAAAGAATTTTCCAAACTTCGAAAAAATTTTTTTTTTCTTTTCGAGATTCTTTGCGCATAATATGCTTTACTGAGGCTATCAAACTAGTATAATGAAAGAGAACCAGTTATCTCAAATAAGAACGGAAACAAATTGATTCTAAAGAATTTTCCAAACTTCGAAAAAATATGTTTTTCTTTTCGAGATTCTTTGCGCATAATATGCTTTACTGAGGCTATCAAACTAGTATAATGAAAGAGAACCAGTTATCTCAAATAAGAACGGGAAAAAAGTGATTCTAACGAAGTTTCGAAACTTCGAATAAATTTTTCTTTCATTTCGAGATTCTTTGCGCATAATATGCTATACTGAGGCTATCAAACTAGTATAATGTAAGAGAACCAGTTATCTCAAATAAGAACGGAAAAAAAGGGATTCAAACGAAGTTTCCAAACTTCGAAAAAAAATGTTTTTCTTTTCGAGATTCTTTGCGCATAACATGCTTTTCTGAGGCTATCAAACTAGTATAATGAAAGAGAACCAGTTATTTCAAATAAGACCGGAAAAAAGTGATTCAAACGAAGTTTCCAAACTTCGAAAAAAAATGTTTTTCTTTTCGAGATTCTTTGCGCATAACATGCTTTTCTGAGGCTATCAAACTAGTATAATGAAAGAGAACCAGTTATTTCAAATAAGAACGGAAAAAAGTGATTCAAACGAAGTTTCCAAACTTCGAAAAAAAATGTTTTTCTTTTCGAGATTCTTTGCGCATAATATACTTTTCCACGGCTATCAAACTAGTAAAATGAAAGAGAACCAGTTATCTCGAATAAGAACGGAAAAAAAGTGATTGTAACGAAGTTTCCAAACTTCGAAAAAAATTTTTTTTCTTTTCGAGATTCTTTGCGCATAATATGCTTTACTGAGGCTATCAAACTAGTACAATGAAAGAGAACCAGTTATCTCAAATAAGAACGGAAAAAAAGTGATTCTAACGAAGTTTCCAAACTTCGAAAAAAATTTTTTTTCTTTTCGAGATTCTTTGCGCATAATATGCTTTACTGAGGCTATCAAACTAGTATAATGAAAGAGAACCAGTTATCTCAAATAAGAACAGAAAAAAAGTGATTCTAAAGAAGTATCCAAACTTCGAAAAAAAATTTTTTTCTTTTCGAGATTCTTTGCGCATAATATGCTTTACTGAGGCTATCAAACTAGTATAATGAAAGAGAACCAGTTATCTCAAATAAGAACGGAAAAAAAGTGATTCTCAAGAAGTTTCCAAACTTCGAAAAAAAATTTTTTTCTTTTCGAGATTCTTTGCGCATAATATGCTTTACTGAGGCTATCAAACTAGTATAATGAAAGAGAAACAGTTATCTCAAATAAGAACGGAAAAAAAGTGATTCAAACGAAGTTTCCAAACCTCGAAAAAAAATGTTTTTCTTTTCGAGATTCTTTGCGCATAATATGCTTTTCTGAGGCTATCAAACTAGTATAATGAAAGAGAACCAGTCATGTCAAATAAGAACGGAAAAAAAGTTATTCTAACAAAGTTTCCAAACTTCGAAAAAATTTTTTTTTCTTTTCGAGATTCTTTGCGCATAATATTCTTTACTGAGGCTATCAAACTAGTATAATGAAAGAGAACCAGTTATTTCAAATAAGAACGGAAAAAAGTGATTCAAACGAAGTTTCCAAACTCCGAAAAAAAATGTTTTTCTTTTAGAGATTCTTTGCGCATAATATACTTTTCCACGGCTATCAAACTAGTAAAATGAAAGAGAACCAGTTATCTCGAATAAGAACGGGAAAAAAGTGATTCTAACGAAGTTTCCAAACTTCGAAAAAAATTTTTTTTTCTTTTCGTGATTCTTTGCGCTAAATATGCTTTTCTGAGGCTATCAAAGTAGTATTATAAAAGAGAACCAGTTATCTCAAATAAGAACAGAAAAAAGGTGATTCTAAAGAATTTTCCAAACTTCGAAAAAAATTTTTTTTTCTTTTCGAGATTCTTTGCGCATAATATGCTTTACTGAGGCTATCAAAGTAGTATAATGAAAGAGAACGAGTTATCTCAAATAAGAACGGAAAAAAAGTGATTCTAACGAAGTTTCCAAACTTCGAAAAAATTTTTTTTTTCTTTTCGAGATTCTTTGCGCATAATATGCTTGTCTGATACTATCAAACTAGTATAATGAGAGATTACCATTTATCTCAAATTAGAATGGAAAAAAAGTGATTCTAATGAAGTTTCCAAACTTGGAAAAAATTTTTTTTTCTTTTCGAGATTCTTTGCGCATAATATGCTTTACTGAGGCTATCAAACTAGTATAATGAAAGAGAACCAGTTATCTCAAATAAGAACGGAAACAAATTGATTCTAAAGAAGTTTCCAAAGTTCGAAAAAAAATGTTTTTCTTTTCGAGATTCTTTGCGCATAATATGCTTTACTGAGGCTATCAAACTAGTATAATGAAAGAGAACCAGTTATCTCAAAAAAGAACGGGAAAAAAGTGATTCTAACGAAGTTTCGAAACTTCGAATAAATTTTTTTTTCTTTTCGAGATTCTTTGCGCATAATATGCTATACTGAGGCTATCAAACTAGTATAATGTAAGAGAACCAGTTATCTCAAATAAGAACGGAAAAAAAGTGATTCAAACGAAGTTTCCAAACTTCGAAAAAAAATGTTTTTCTTTTCGAGATTCTTTGCGCATAACATGCTTTTCTGAGGCTATCAAACTAGTATAATGAAAGAGAACCAGTTATTTCAAATAAGAACGGAAAAAAGTGATTCAAACGAAGTTTCCAAACTTCGAAAAAAATGTTTTTCTTTTCGAGATTCTTTGCGCATAATATGCTTTACTGAGGCTATCAAACTAGTATAATGAAAGAGAACCAGTTATCTCAAATAAGAACGGGAAAAAAGTGATTCTAACGAAGTTTCCAAACTTCGAAAAAAATTTTTTTTTCTTTTCGTGATTCTTTGCGCTAAATATGCTTTTCTGAGGCTATCAAAGTAGTATTATAAAAGAGAACCAGTTATCTCAAATAAGAACAGAAAAAAGGTGATTCTAAACAATTTTCCAAACTTCGAAAAAATTTTTTTTTTCTTTTCGAGATTCTTTGCGCATAATATGCTTTTCCGAGGCTATCAAACTAGTATAATGAAAGAGAACCAGTTATCTCAAATAAGAACAGAAAAAAAGTGATTCTAAAGAAGTTTCCAATCTTCGAAAAAAAAATTTTTTCTTTTCGAGATTCTTTGCGCATTATATGTATTTCTGAGGCTATCAAAGTAGTATTATAAAAGAGAACCAGTTATCTCAAATAAGAACGGAAAAAAAGTGATTCTAAAGAAGTTTCCAAACTTCGAAAAAATTTTTTTTTCTTTTCAAGATTCTTTGCGCATAATATACTTTTCTACGGCTATCAAACTAGTAAAATGAAAGAGAACCAGTTATCTCGAATAAGAACGGAAAAAAAAGTGATTCTAACGAAGTTTCCAAACTTCGAAAAAAAATGTTTTTCTTTTCGAGATTCTTTGCGCATAATATGCTTTTCTGAGGCTATCAAACTAGTATAATGAAAGAGAACCAGTTATCTCAAATAAGAACGGGAAAAAAGTGATTCTAACGAAGTTTCCAAACTTCGAAAAATTTTTTTTTCTTTTCGAGATTCTTTGCGCATAATATGCTTTACTGAGGCTATCAAACTAGTATAATGAAAGAGAACCAGTTATCTCAAATAAGAACGGAAAAAAAGTGATTCTAACGAAGTTTCCAAACTTCGAAAAAAATTTTTTTTCTTTTCGAGATTCTTTGCGCATAATATGCTTTATTGAGGCTATCAAACTAGTATAATGAAAGAGAACCAGTTATCTCAAATAAGAACGGGAAAAAAGTGATTCCAACTAAGTTTCCAAACTTCGAAAAAATTTTTTTTTTCTTTTCGTGATTCTTTGCGCTAAATATGCTTTTCTGAGGCTATCAAAGTAGTATTATAAAAGAGAACACGTTATCTCAAATAAGAACAGAAAAAAGGTGATTCTAAAGAAGTTTCCAAACTTCGAAAAAAATTTTTTTTCTTTTCGAGATTCTTTGCGCATAATATGCTTTACTGAGGCTATCAAACTAGTATAATGAAAGAGAACCAGTTATCTCAAATAAGAACAGAAAAAAAGTGATTCTAAAGAAGTTTCCAAACTTCGAAAAAAATTTTTTTTCTTTTCGAGATTCTTTGCGCATAATATGCTTTACTGAGGCTATCAAACTAGTATAATGAAAGAGAACGAGTTATCTCAAATAAGAACGGAAAAAAAGTGATTCAAACGAAGTTTCCAAACTTCGAAAAAAAATGTTTTTCTTTTCGAGATTCTTTGCGCATAATATGCTTTTCTGAGGCTATCAACTAGTATAATGAAAGAGAACCAGTTATCTCAAATAAGAACGGGAAAAAAGTGATTCTAACGAAGTTTCCAAACTTCGAAAAAATTTTTTTTTCTTTTCGTGATTCTTTGCGCTAAATATGCTTTTCTGAGGCTATCAAAGTAGTATTATAAAAGAGAACCAGTTATCTCAAATAAGAACAGAAAAAAAGTGATTCTAAAGAAGTTTCCAAACTTCGAAAAAAATTTTTTTCTTTTCGGGATTCTTTGCGCATAATATGCTTTACTGAGGCTATCAAACTAGTATAATGAAAGAGAACCAGTTATCTCAAATAAGAACGGGAAAAAAGTGAATCTAACGAAGTTTCCAAACTTCGAAAAAATTTTTTTTTCTTTTCGTGATTGTTTGCGCTAAATATGCTTTTCTGAGGCTATCAAACTAGTATAATGAAAGAGAACCAGTTATCTCAAATAAGAACAGAAAAAAAGTGATTCAAACGAAATTTCCAAACTTCGAAAAAAAAATTTTGTCTTTTCGAGATTCTTTGCGCATAATATGCTTTACTGAGGCTATCAAACTAGTGTAATGAAAGAGAACCAGTTATCTCAAATAAGAACGGAAAAGAAGTGATTCAAACGAAGTTTCCAAACTTGGAAAAAAAATTTTTTTCTTTTGGAGATTCTTTGGTCATAATATGCTTTTCTGAGGCTATCAAACTAGTATAATGAAAGAGAACCAGTTATGTCAAATAAGAACAGAAAAAAAGTGATTCAAACGAAGTTTCCAACTTCGAAAAAAAATCTTTTTCTTTTCGAGATTCTTTGCGCATAATATTCTTTTCTGAGGCTATCAAACTAGTATAATGAAAGAGAACCAGTTATCTCAAATTAGAACGGAAAAAAAGTGATTCTAAGGAAGTTTCCAAACTTCGAAAAAAAATTTTTTTCTTTTCGAGATTCTTTGCGCATAGTATGCTTTTCTGAGGCTATCAAAATAGTATAATGAAAGAGAACCAATTATCTCAAATAAGAACGGAAAAAAAGTGATTCTAACGGTTTCCAAACTTCGAAAATAATTTTTTTTCTTTTTGAGATTCTTTGCGCATAATATGCTTTATGAGGCTATCAAACTTGTATAATGAAAGAGAACCAGTGTTCTCAAATAAGAACGGAAAAAAAGTGATTCAAACGAAGTTTCCAAACTTCGAAAAAAATTTTTTTTCTTTTCGAGATTCTTTGCGCATAATATGCTTTACTGAGGCTATCAAACTAGTATAATGAAAGAGTACCAGTTATCTCAAATAAGAACGGAAAAAAAGTGATTCAAACGAAGTTTCCAAACTTCGAAAAAAAATGTTTTTCTTTTCGAATTTCTTTGCGCATAATATGCTTTACTGAGGCTATCAAACTAGTATAATGAAAGAGAACCAGTTATCTCAAATAAGAACGGAAAAAAAGATATTCTAACGAAGTTTCCAAAATTCGAAAAAATTTTTTTTTTCTTTTCGAGATTCTTTGCGCATAATATGCTTTACTGAGGCTATCAAACTAGTATAATGAAAGAGAACCAGTTATCTCAAATAAGAACGGAAAAAAATTGATTCTAAAGAAGTTTCCAAACTTCGAAAAAAAAATTTTTTCTTTTCGAGATTCTTTGCGCATAATATACTTTACTGAGGCTATCAAACTAGTATAATGAAAGAGAACGAGTTATCTCAAATAAGAACGGAAAAAAAGTGATTCAAACGAAGTTTCCAAACTTCGAAAAAAAATGTTTTTCTTTTCGAGATTCTTTGCGCATAATATGCTTTTCTGAGGCTATCAGGCTAGTATAATGAAAGAGAAGCAGTTATCTCAAATAAGAACGGGAAAAAAGTGATTCTAACGAAGTGTCCAAACTTCGAAAAAAATTTTTTTTCTTTTCGTGATTCTTTGCGCTAAATATGCTTTTCTGAGGCTATCAAAGTAGTATTATAAAGGAGAACCAGTTATCTCAAATGAGAACAGAAAATAAGTGATTCTAAAAAAGTTTCCAAACTTCAAAAAAAATTTTTTTCTTTTCGAGATTCTTTGCGCATAATATGCTTTTCTGAGGCTATCAAACTAGTATAATGAAAGTGAACCAGTTATGTCAAATAAGAACGGAAAAAAAGTGATTCAAACGAAGTTTCCAAACTTCGAAAAAAAATCTTTTTCTTTTCGAGATTCTTTGCGCATAATATTCTTTTCTGAGGCTATCAAACTAGTATAATGAAAGAGAACCAGTTATCTCAAATTAGAACGGAAAAAAAGTGATTCTAAGGAAGTTTCCAAACTTCGAAAAAAAATTTTTTTCTTTTCGAGATTCTTTGCGCATAATATGCTTTTCTGAGGCTATCAAAATAGTGTAATCAAAGAGAACCAATTATCTCAAATAAGAACGGAAAAAAAGTGATTCTAACGGTTTCCAAACTTCGAAAAAATTTTTTTTTCTTTTCGAGATTCTTTGCGCATAATATGCTTTATGAGGCTATTAAATTAGTATAATGAAAGAGAACCAGTGTTCTCAAATAAGAACGGAAAAAAAGTGATTCAAACGAATTTTCCAAACTTCGAAAAAAAAGTTTTTTCTTTTCGAGATTCTTTTCGCTAAATATGCTTTTCTGAGGCAATCAAACTAGTATAATGAAAGAGAACCAGTTATCTCAAATAAGAACAGAAAAAAAGTGATTCTAAAGAAGTTTCCAAACTTCGAAAAAAAATCTTTTTCTTTTCGAGATTCTTTGCGCATAATATTCTTTTCTGAGGCTATCAAACTAGTATAATGAAAGAGAACCAGTTATCTCAAATTAGAACGGAAAAAAAGTGATTCTAAGGAAGTTTCCAAACTTCGAAAAAAATTTTTTTCTTTTCGAGATTCTTTGCGCATAATATGCTTTTCTGAGGCTATCAAAATAGTGTAATCAAAGAGAACCAATTATCTCAAATAAGAACGGAAAAAAAGTGATTCTAACGGTTTCCAAACTTCGAGAAAATTTTTTTTTCTTTTCGAGATTCTTTGCGCATAATATGCTTTATGAGGCTATCAAATTAGTATAATGAAAGAGAACCAGTGTTCTCAAATAAGAACGGAAAAAAAGTGATTCAAACGAATTTTCCAAACTTCGAAAAAAAAGTTTTTTCTTTTCGAGATTCTTTTCGCTAAATATGCTATTCTGAGGCTATCAAACTAGTATAATGAAAGAGAACCAGTTATCTCAAATAAGAACAGAAAAAAAGTGATTCTAAAGAAGTTTCCAAACTTCGAAAAAAATTTTTTTTCTTTTCGTGATTCATTGCGCTAAATATGCTTTTCTGAGGCTATCAAAGTAGTATTATAAAAGAGAACCAGTTATCTCAAATGAGAACAGAAAAAAAGTGATTCTAAAAAAGTTTCCAAACTTCAAAAAAAATTTTTTTCTTTTCGAGATTCTTTGCGCATAATATGCTTTTCTGAGGCTATCAAACTAGTATAATGAAAGAGAACCAGTTATGTCAAATAAGAACGGAAAAAAAGTGATTCAAACGAAGTTTCCAAACTTCGAAAAAAAATCTTTTTCTTTTCGAGATTCTTTGCGCATAATATTCTTTTCTGAGGCTATCAAACTAGTATAATGAAAGAGAACCAGTTATCTCAAATTAGAACGGAAAAAAAGTGAATCTAAGGAAGTTTCCAAACTTCGAAAAAGAATTTTTTTCTTTTCGAGATTCTTTGCGCATAATATGCTTTTCTGAGGCTATCAAAATAGTGTAATGAAAGAGAACCAATTATCTCAAATAAGAATGGAAAAAAAGTGATTCTAACGGTTTCCAAACTTCGAAAAAATTTTTTTTTCTTTTCGAGATTCTTTGCGCATAATATGCTTTATGAGGCTATCAAACTAGTATAATGAAAGAGAACCAGTGTTCTCAAATAAGAACGGAAAAAAAGTGATTCAAACGAATTTTCCAAACTTCGAAAAAAAAGTTTTTTCTTTTCGAGATTCTTTTCGCAAAATATGCTTTTCTGAGGCTATCAAACTAGTATAATGAAAGAGAACCAGTTATCTCAAATAAGAACAGAAAAAAAGTGATTCTAAAGAAGTTTCCAAACTTCGAAAAAAATTTTTTTTCTTTTCGAGATTCTTTGCGCATAATATGCTTTACTGAGGCTATCAAACTAGTATAATGAAAGAGAACCAGTTATCTCAAATAAGAACGGAAAAAAAGTGATTCAAACGAAGTTTCCAAACTTCGAAAAAAAATGTTATTCTTTTCGAGATTCTTTGCGCATAATATGCTTTTCTGAGGCTATCAAACTAGTATAATGAAAGAGAACTAGTTATTTCAAATAAGAACGGAAAAAAAGTGATTCAAACGAAGTTTCCAAACTTCGAAAAAGAATGTTTTTCTTTTCGAGATTCTTTGCGCATAATATACTTTTCTACGGCTATCAAACTAGTAAAATAAAAAAGAACCAGTTATCTCGAATAAGAACGGAAAAAAAGTGATTCAAACGAAGTTTCCAAACTTCGAAAAAAAATGTTTTTCTTTACGAGATTCTTTGCGCATATTATGCTTTTGTGAGGCTATCAAACTAGTATAATGAAAGAGAACCAGTTATCTCAAATAAGAACGGAAAAAAAGTGATTGTAACGAAGTTTCCAAACTTCGAAAAAAATCTTTTTCTTTTCGAGATTCTTTGCGCATAATATTCTTTCTGAGGCTATCAAACTAGTATAATGAAAGAGAACCAGTTATCTCAAATTAGAACGGAAAAAAAGTGATTCTAAGGAAGTTTCCAAACTTCGAAAAAAAATTTTTTTCTTTTCGAGATTCTTTGCGCTTAATATGCTTTTCTGAGGCTATCAAAATAGTATAATGAAAGAGAACTAATTATCTCAAATAAGAACGGAAAAAAAGTGATTCTAACGGTTTCCAAACTTCGGAAATAATTTTTTTTCTTTTTGAGATTCTTTGCGCATAATATGCTTTATGAGGCTATAAAACTAGTATAATGAAAGAGAACCAGTGTTCTCAAATAAGAACGGAAAAAAAGTGATTCAAACGAAGTTTCCAAACTTCGAAAAAAATTTTTTTTCTTTTCGAGATTCTTTGCGCATAATATGCTTTACTGAGGCTATCAAACTAGTATAATGAAAGAGAACCAGTTATCTCAAATAAGAACGGAGAAAAAGTGATTCAAACGAAGTTTCCAAACTTCGAAAAAAAATCTTTTTCTTTTCGAGATTCTTTGCGCATAATATTCTTTTCTGAGGCTATCAAACTAGTATAATGAAAGAGAACCAGTTATCTCAAATTAGAACGGAAAAAAAGTGATTCTAAGGAAGTTTCCAAACTTCGAAAAAGAATTTTTTTCTTTTCGAGATTCTTTGCGCATAATATGCTTTTCTGAGGCTATCAAAATAGTGTAATGAAAGAGAACCAATTATCTCAAATAAGAATGGAAAAAAAGTGATTCTAACGGTTTCCAAACTTCGAAAAATTTTTTTTTTCTTTTCGAGATTCTTTGCGCATAATATTCTTTATGAGGCTATCAAACTAGTATAATGAAAGAGAACCAGTGTTCTCAAATAAGAACGGAAAAAAAGTGATTCAAACGAATTTTCCAAACTTCGAAAAAAAAGTTTTTTCTTTTCGAGATTCTTTTCGCTAAATATGCTTTTCTGAGGCTATCAAACTAGTATAATGAAAGAGAACCAGTTATCTCAAATAAGAACAGAAAAAAAGTGATTCTAAAGAAGTTTCCAAACTTCGAAAAAAATTTTTTTTCTTTTCGAGATTCTTTGCGCATAATATGCTTTACTGAGGCTATCAAACTAGTATAATGAAAGAGAACCAGTTATCTCAAATAAGAACGGAAAAAAAGTGATTCAAACGAAGTTTCCAAACTTCGAAAAAAAATGTTATTCTTTTCGAGATTCTTTGCGCATAATATGCTTTTCTGAGGCTATCAAACTAGTATAATGAAAGAGAACTAGTTATTTCAAATAAGAACGGAAAAAAAGTGATTCAAACGAAGTTTCCAAACTTCGAAAAAGAATGTTTTTCTTTTCGAGATTCTTTGCGCATAATATACTTTTCTACGGCTATCAAACTAGTAAAATAAAAAAGAACCAGTTATCTCGAATAAGAACGGAAAAAAAGTGATTCAAACGAAGTTTCCAAACTTCGAAAAAAAATGTTTTTCTTTACGAGATTCTTTGCGCATATTATGCTTTTGTGAGGCTATCAAACTAGTATAATGAAAGAGAACCAGTTATCTCAAATAAGAACGGAAAAAAAGTGATTGTAACGAAGTTTCCAAACTTCGAAAAAAATCTTTTTCTTTTCGAGATTCTTTGCGCATAATATTCTTTCTGAGGCTATCAAACTAGTATAATGAAAGAGAACCAGTTATCTCAAATTAGAACGGAAAAAAAGTGATTCTAAGGAAGTTTCCAAACTTCGAAAAAAAATTTTTTTCTTTTCGAGATTCTTTGCGCTTAATATGCTTTTCTGAGGCTATCAAAATAGTATAATGAAAGAGAACTAATTATCTCAAATAAGAACGGAAAAAAAGTGATTCTAACGGTTTCCAAACTTCGGAAATAATTTTTTTTCTTTTTGAGATTCTTTGCGCATAATATGCTTTATGAGGCTATCAAACTAGTATAATGAAAGAGAACCAGTGTTCTCAAATAAGAACGGAAAAAAAGTGATTCAAACGAAGTTTCCAAACTTCGAAAAAAATTTTTTTTCTTTTCGAGATTCTTTGCGCATAATATGCTTTACTGAGGCTATCAAACTAGTATAATGAAAGAGAACCAGTTATCTCAAATAAGAACGGAGAAAAAGTGATTCAAACGAAGTTTCCAAACTTCGAAAAAAAATGTTATTCTTTTCAAATTTCTTTGCGCATAATATGCTTTACTGAGGCTATCAAACTAGTATAATGAAAGAGAACCAGTTATCTCAAATAAGAACGGAAAAAAAGATATTCTAACGAAGTTTCCAAAATTCGAAAAAATTTTTTTTTCTTTTCGAGATTCTTTGCGCATAATATGCTTTACTGAGGCTATCAAACTAGTATAATGAAAGAGAACCAGTTATCTCAAATAAGAACGGAAAAAAATTGATTCTAAAGAAGTTTCCAAACTTCGAAAAAAAAATTTTTTCTTTTCGAGATTCTTTGCGCATAATATGCTTTACTGAGGCTATCAAACTAGTATAATGAAAGAGAACGAGTTATCTCAAATAAGAACGGAAAAAAAGTGATTCAAACGAAGTTTCCAAACTTCGAAAAAAAATGTTTTTCTTTTCGAGATTCTTTGCGCATAATATGCTTTTCTGAGGCTATCAGGCTAGTATAATGAAAGAGAACCAGTTATCTCAAATAAGAACGGGAAAAAAGTGATTCTAACGAAGTTTCCAAAATTCGAAAAAAATTTTTTTTCTTTTCGTGATTCTTTGCGCTAAATATGCTTTTCTGAGGCTATCAAAGTAGTATTATAAAAGAGAACCAGTTATCTCAAATGAGAACAGAAAAAAAGTGATTCTAAAAAAGTTTCCAAACTTCAAAAAAAATTTTTTCTTTTCGAGATTCTTTGCGCATAATATGCTTTTCTGAGGCTATCAAACTAGTATAATGAAAGAGAACCAGTTATGTCAAATAAGAACGGAAAAAAAGTGATTCAAACGAAGTTTCCAAACTTCGAAAAAAAATCTTTTTCTTTTCGAGATTCTTTGCGCATAATATTCTTTTCTGAGGCTATCAAACTAGTATAATGAAAGAGAACCAGTTATCTCAAATTAGAACGGAAAAAAAGTGATTGTAAGGAAGTTTCCAAACTTCGAAAAAAAATTTTTTTCTTTTCGAGATTCTTTGCGCATAATATGCTTTTCTGAGGCTATCAAAATAGTGTAATGAAAGAGAACCAATTATCTCAAATAAGAACGGAAAAAAAGTGATTCTAACGGTTTCCAAACTTCGAAAAAAATTTTTTTTCTTTTCGAGATTCTTTGCGCATAATATGCTTTTCTGAGGCTATCAAACTAGTATAATGAAAGAGAACTAGTTATTTCAAATAAGAACGGAAAAAAAGTGATTCAAACGAAGTTTCCAAACTTCGAAAAAGAATGTTTTTCTTTTCGAGATTCTTTGCGCATAATATACTTTTCTACGGCTATCAAACTAGTAAAATAAAAAAGAACCAGTTATCTCGAATAAGAACGGAAAAAAAGTGATTCAAACGAAGTTTCCAAACTTCGAAAAAAAATGTTTTTCTTTACGAGATTCTTTGCGCATATTATGCTTTTGTGAGGCTATCAAACTAGTATAATGAAAGAGAACCAGTTATCTCAAATAAGAACGGAAAAAAAGTGATTGTAACGAAGTTTCCAAACTTCGAAAAAAATCTTTTTCTTTTCGAGATTCTTTGCGCATAATATTCTTTCTGAGGCTATCAAACTAGTATAATGAAAGAGAACCAGTTATCTCAAATTAGAACGGAAAAAAAGTGATTCTAAGGAAGTTTCCAAACTTCGAAAAAAAATTTTTTTCTTTTCGAGATTCTTTGCGCTTAATATGCTTTTCTGAGGCTATCAAAATAGTATAATGAAAGAGAACTAATTATCTCAAATAAGAACGGAAAAAAAGTGATTCTAACGGTTTCCAAACTTCGGAAATAATTTTTTTTCTTTTTGAGATTCTTTGCGCATAATATGCTTTATGAGGCTATCAAACTAGTATAATGAAAGAGAACCAGTGTTCTCAAATAAGAACGGAAAAAAAGTGATTCAAACGAAGTTTCCAAACTTCGAAAAAAATTTTTTTTCTTTTCGAGATTCTTTGCGCATAATATGCTTTACTGAGGCTATCAAACTAGTATAATGAAAGAGAACCAGTTATCTCAAATAAGAACGGAGAAAAAGTGATTCAAACGAAGTTTCCAAACTTCGAAAAAAAATGTTATTCTTTTCAAATTTCTTTGCGCATAATATGCTTTACTGAGGCTATCAAACTAGTATAATGAAAGAGAACCAGTTATCTCAAATAAGAACGGAAAAAAAGATATTCTAACGAAGTTTCCAAAATTCGAAAAAATTTTTTTTTCTTTTCGAGATTCTTTGCGCATAATATGCTTTACTGAGGCTATCAAACTAGTATAATGAAAGAGAACCAGTTATCTCAAATAAGAACGGAAAAAAATTGATTCTAAAGAAGTTTCCAAACTTCGAAAAAAAAATTTTTTCTTTTCGAGATTCTTTGCGCATAATATGCTTTACTGAGGCTATCAAACTAGTATAATGAAAGAGAACGAGTTATCTCAAATAAGAACGGAAAAAAAGTGATTCAAACGAAGTTTCCAAACTTCGAAAAAAAATGTTTTTCTTTTCGAGATTCTTTGCGCATAATATGCTTTTCTGAGGCTATCAGGCTAGTATAATGAAAGAGAACCAGTTATCTCAAATAAGAACGGGAAAAAAGTGATTCTAACGAAGTTTCCAAAATTCGAAAAAAATTTTTTTTCTTTTCGTGATTCTTTGCGCTAAATATGCTTTTCTGAGGCTATCAAAGTAGTATTATAAAAGAGAACCAGTTATCTCAAATGAGAACAGAAAAAAAGTGATTCTAAAAAAGTTTCCAAACTTCAAAAAAAATTTTTTCTTTTCGAGATTCTTTGCGCATAATATGCTTTTCTGAGGCTATCAAACTAGTATAATGAAAGAGAACCAGTTATGTCAAATAAGAACGGAAAAAAAGTGATTCAAACGAAGTTTCCAAACTTCGAAAAAAAATCTTTTTCTTTTCGAGATTCTTTGCGCATAATATTCTTTTCTGAGGCTATCAAACTAGTATAATGAAAGAGAACCAGTTATCTCAAATTAGAACGGAAAAAAAGTGATTGTAAGGAAGTTTCCAAACTTCGAAAAAAAATTTTTTTCTTTTCGAGATTCTTTGCGCATAATATGCTTTTCTGAGGCTATCAAAATAGTGTAATGAAAGAGAACCAATTATCTCAAATAAGAACGGAAAAAAAGTGATTCTAACGGTTTCCAAACTTCGAAAAAAATTTTTTTTCTTTTCGAGATTCTTATGCTTTATGCTTTATGCTTTATGCTTTATGAGGCTATCAAACTAGTATAATGAAAGAGAACCAGTGTTCTCAAATAAGAACGGAAAAAAAGTGATTCAAACGAATTTTCCAAACTTCGTAAAAATTTTTTTCTTTTCGAGAATCTTTTCGCTAAATATGCTTTTCTGAGGCTATCAAACTAGTATAATGAAAGAGAACCAGTTATCTCAAATAAGAACAGAAAAAAAGTGATTCTAAAGAAGTTTCCAAACTTCGAAAAAAATTTTTTTTCTTTTCGTGATTCTTTTCGCTAAATATGCTTTTCTGAGGCTATCAAACTAGTATAATGAAAGAGAACCAGTTATCTCAAATAAGAACAGAAAAAAAGTGATTCTAAAGAAGTTTCCAAACTTCGAAAAAAATTTTTTTTCTTTTCGAGATTCTTTGCGCATAATATGCTTTACTGAGGCTATCAAACTAGTATAATGAAAGAGAACCAGTTATCTCAAATAAGAACGGAAAAAAAGTGATTCAAACGAAGTTTCCAAACTTCGAAAAAAAATGTTATTCTTTTCGAGATTCTTTGCGCATAATATGCTTTTCTGAGGCTATCAAACTAGTATAATGAAAGAGAACTAGTTATTTCAAATAAGAACGGAAAAAAAGTGATTCAAACGAAGTTTCCAAACTTCGAAAAAAAATGTTTTTCTTTTCGAGATTCTTTGCGCATAATATACTTTTCTACGGCTATCAAACTAGTAAAATAAAAAAGAACCAGTTATCTCGAATAAGAACGGAAAAAAAGTGATTCAAACGATGTTTCCAAACTTCGAAAAAAAATGTTTTTCTTTACGAGATTCTTTGCGCATAATATGCTTTTGTGAGGCTATCAAACTAGTATAATGAAAGAGAACCAGTTATCTCAAATAAGAACGGGAAAAAAGTGATTCTAACGAAGTTTCCAAACTTCTCAAAAATTTTTTTTCTTTTCGAGATTCTTTGCACATAATATGCTTCTAATGAGGCTATCAAACTAGTATAATGAAAGAGAAGCAGTTATCTCAAATAAGAACGGAAAAAAAGTAATTCAAACGAAGTTTCGAAACTTCGAAAAAAAATCTTTTTCTTTTCGAGATTCTTTGCGCATAATATTCTTTCTGAGGCTATCAAACTAGTATAATGAAAGAGAACCAGTTATCTCAAATTAGAACGGAAAAAAAGTGATTCTAACGGTTTCCAAACTTCGAAAAAAATTTTTTTTCTTTTCGAGATTCTTTGCGCATAATATGCTTTTCTGAGGCTATCAAACTAGTATAATGAAAGAGAACCAGTTATCTCAAATAAGAGCGGAAAAAAAGTGATTTAAACGAAGTTTCCAAACTTCGAAAAAAATTTTTTTCTTTTCGTGATTCTTTTCGCTAAATATGCTTTTCTGAGGCTATCAAACAAGTATAATGAAAGAGAACCAGTTATCTCAAATAAGAACAGAAAAAAAAAAGATTCTAAAGAAGTTTCCAAACTTCGAAAAAAATTTTTTTTCTTTTCGAGATTCTTTGCGCATAATATGCTTCACTGAGGCTATCAAACTAGCATAATGAAAGAGAACCAGTTATCTCAAATAAGAACGGAAAAAAAGTGATTCAAACGAAGTTTCCAAACTTCGAAAAAAAATTTTATTCTTTTCGAGATTCTTTCCGCATAATATACTTTTCTACGGCTATCAAACTAGTAATATGAAAGAGAACCAGTTATCTCGAATAAGAACGTAAAAAAAGTGAATCTAATCAAGTTTCCAAACTTCGAAAATTTTTTTTTTTCTTTTCGAGGTTCTTTGCGCATAATATGCTTGTCTGAGGCTATCAAACTAGTATAATGAGAGATTACCAGTTATCTCAAATAAGAACGGAAAAAAAGTGATTCTAACGAAGTTTCCAAACTTCGAAAAAAAATTTTTTTCTTTTCGAGATTCTTTGCCCATAATATGCTTTTCTGAGGCTATCAAAATAGTATAATGAAAGAGAACCAGTTATCTCAAATAAGAACGGGGAAAAAATGATTCTAACGAAGTTTTCAAACTTCGAAAATAATTTTTTTTCTTTTCGTGATTCTTTGCGCTAAATATGCTTTTCTGAGGCTATCAAACTAGTAAAATGAAAGAGAACCAGTTATCTCAAATAAGAATGGAAAAAAAGTGATTCTAATGAAGTTTCCAAACTTCTAAAAAAATTTTTTTTATTTTCGAGATTCTTTGTGCATAATATGCTTTTTGAGGCTATCTTATTAGTATAATGAAAGAGAACCAGTTATCTCGAATAGGAACGGAAAAAAGTGATTCTAACGAAGTTTCCAAACATGGAAAAAAAATTTTTTTCTTTTCGAGATTCTTTGCGCATAATATGATTTTCCGAGTCTATCAAACTAGTATAATGAGAGATTACCAGTTATCTCAAATAAGAAAGGAAAAAAAGTGATTCTAACGAAGTTTCAAAACTTCGAAAAAAATTTTTTTTCTTTTCGAGATTCTTTGCGCATAATATGATTTTCTGAGGCTATCAAACTAGTATAATGAAAGAGAACCATTTATCTCAAATAAGAACAGAAAAAAAGTAATTCTAATGAAGTTTCCAAAGTTTGAAAAATTTTTTCTTTCCTTTTCGAGATTCTTTCCGCATAATATAGTTTTCTACGGCTATCAAACTAGTAAAATGAAAGAGAACCAGTTATCTCGAATAAGAACGGAAAAAAAGTGAATCTAATCAAGTTTCCAAACTTCGAAAATTTTTTTTTTCTTTTCGAGATTCTTTGCGCATAATATGCTTGTCTGAGGCTTTCAAACTAGTATAATGAGAGATTACCAATTATCTCAAATAAGAACGTAAAAAAAGTGATTCTAAGGAAGTTTCCAAACTTCGAAAAAAATTTTTTTCTTATCGAGATTGTTTGCGCATAATATGCTTTTCTGAGGCTATCAAACTAGTATAATGAGAGATTACCAGTTATCTGAAATAAGAATGGAAAAAAAGTGATTCTAATTAAGTTTCCAAACTTCGAAAAAAATTTTTTTTTCTTTTCGTGATTCTTTGCGCTAAATATGCTTTTCTGAGGCTATCAAAGTAGTATAAAAAAGAGAACCAGTTATCTCAAATAAGAACAGAAAAAAAGTGATTCTAAAGAAGTTTCCAAACTTCTCAAAAATTTCTTTTCTTTTCCAGATTCTTTGCACATAATATGCTTCTAATGAGGCTATCAAACTATTATAATGAAAGAGAACCAGTTATCTCAAATAAGAACGGGAAAAAAGTGATTCTAACGAAGTTTCCAAACTTCGAAAAAATTTTTTTTTCTTTTCGTGATTGTTTGCGCTAAATATGCTTTTCTGAGGCTATCAAACTAGTATAATGAAAGAGAACCAGTTATCTCAAATAAGAACAGAAAAAAAGTGATTCAAACGAAGTTTCCAAACTTCGAAAAAAAAATTTTGTCTTTTCGAGATTCTTTGCGCATAATATGCTTTACTGAGGCTATCAAACTAGTGTAATGAAAGAGAACCAGTTATCTCAAATAAGAACGGAAAAGAAGTGATTCAAACGAAGTTTCCAAACTTCGAAAAAAAATTTTTTTCTTTTGGAGACTCTTTGGGCATAATATGCTTTTCTGAGGCTATCAAACTAGTATAATGAAAGAGAACCAGTTATGTCAAATAAGAACGGAAAAAAAGTGATTCAAACGAAGTTTCCAACTTCGAAAAAAAATCTTTTTCTTTTCGAGATTCTTTGCGCATAATATTCTTTTCTGAGGCTATCAAACTAGTATAATGAAAGAGAACCAGTTATCTCAAATTAGAACGGAAAAAAAGTGATTCTAAGGAAGTTTCCAAACTTCGAAAAAAAATTTTTTTCTTTTCGAGATTCTTTGCGCATAATATGCTTTTCTGAGGCTATCAAAATAGTATAATGAAAGAGAACCAATTATCTCAAATAAGAACGGAAAAAGAGTGATTCTAACGGTTTCCAAACTTCGAGAATAATTTTTTTTCTTTTTGAGATTCTTTGCGCATAATATGCTTTATGAGGCTATCAAAATTGTATAATGAAAGAGAACCAGTGTTCTCAAATAAGAACGGAAAAAAAGTGATTCAAACGAAGTTTCCAAACTTCGAAAAAAATTTTTTTTCTTTTCGAGATTCTTTGCGCATAATATGCTTTACTGAGGCTATCAAACTAGTATAATGAAAGAGTACCAGTTATCTCAAATAAGAACGGAAAAAAAGTGATTCAAACGAAGTTTCCAAACTTCGAAAAAAAATGTTTTTCTTTTCAAATTTCTTTGCGCATAATATGCTTTACTGAGGCTATCAAACTAGTATAATGAAAGAGAACCAGTTATCTGAAATAAGAACGGAAAAAAAGATATTCTAACGAAGTTTCCAAAATTCGAAAAAATTTTTTTTTCTTTTCGAGATTCTTTGCGCATAATATGCTTTACTGAGGCTATCAAACTAGTATAATGAAAGAGAACCAGTTATCTCAAATAAGAACGGAAAAAAATTGATTCTAAAGAAGTTTCCAAACTTCGAAAAAAAAATTTTTTCTTTTCGAGATTCTTTGCGCATAATATGCTTTACTGAGGCTATCAAACTAGTATAATGAAAGAGAACGAGTTATCTCAAATAAGAACGGAAAAAAAGTGATTCAAACGATGTTTCCAAACTTCGAAAAAAAATGTTTTTCTTTTCGAGATTCTTTGCGCATAATATGCTTTTCTGAGGCTATCAGGCTAGTATAATGAAAGAGAACCAGTTATCTCAAATAAGAACGGGAAAAAAGTGATTCTAACGAAGTTTCCAAAATTCGAAAAAAATTTTTTTTCTTTTCGTGATTCTTTGCGCTAAATATGCTTTTCTGAGGCTATCAAAGTAGTATTATAAAGGAGAACCAGTTATATCAAATGAGAACAGAAAAAAAGTGATTCTAAAAAAGTTTCCAAACTTCAAAAAAAATTTTTTTCTTTTCGAGATTCTTTGCGCATAATATGCTTTTCTGAGGCTATCAAACTAGTATAATGAAAGATAACCAGTTATGTCAAATAAGAACGGAAAAAAAGTGATTCAAACGAAGTTTCCAAACTTCGAAAAAAAATCTTTTTCTTTTCGAGATTCTTTGCGCATAATATTCTTTTCTGAGGCTATCAAACTAGTATAATGAAAGAGAACCAGTTATCTCAAATTAGAACGGAAAAAAAGTGATTCTAAGGAAGTTTCCAAACTTCGAAAAAAAATTTTTTTCTTTTCGAGATTCTTTGCGCATAATATGCTTTTCTGAGGCTATCAAAATAGTGTAATCAAAGAGAACCAATTATCTCAAATAAGAACGGAAAAAAAGTGATTCTAACGGTTTCCAAACTTCGAAAAAATTTTTTTTTCTTTTCGAGATTCTTTGCGCATAATATGCTTTATGAGGCTATTAAATTAGTATAATGAAAGAGAACCAGTGTTCTCAAATAAGAACGGAAAAAAAGTGAGTCAAACGAATTTTCCAAACTTTGAAAAAAAAGTTTTTTCTTTTCGAGATTCTTTTCGCTAAATATGCTTTTCTGAGGCTATCAAACTAGTATAATGAAAGAGAACCAGTTATCTCAAATAAGAACAGAAAAAAAGTGATTCTAAAGAAGTTTCCAAACTTCGAAAAAAAATCTTTTTCTTTTCGAGATTCTTTGCGCATAATATTCTTTTCTGAGGCTATCAAACTAGTATAATGAAAGAGAACCAGTTATCTCAAATTAGAACGGAAAAAAAGTGATTCTAAGGAAGTTTCCAAACTTCGAAAAAAAATTTTTTTCTTTTCGAGATTCTTTGCGCATAATATGCTTTTCTGAGGCTATCAAAATAGTGTAATCAAAGAGAACCAATTATCTCAAATAAGAACGGAAAAAAAGTGATTCTAACGGTTTCCAAACTTCGAAAAATTTTTTTTTTCTTTTCGAGATTCTTTGCGCATAATATGCTTTATGAGGCTATCAAATTAGTATAATGAAAGAAAACCAGTGTTCTCAAATAAGAACGGAAAAAAAGTGATTCAAACGAATTTTCCAAACTTCGAAAAAAAAGTTTTTTCTTTTCGAGATTCTTTTCGCTAAATATGCTTTTCTGAGGCTATCAAACTAGTATAATGAAAGAGAACCAGTTATCTCAAATAAGAACAGAAAAAAAGTGATTCTAAAGAAGTTTCCAAACTTCGAAAAAAATTTTTTTTCTTTTCGTGATTCTTTGCGCTAAATATGCTTTTCTGAGGCTATCAAAGTAGTATTATAAAAGAGAACCAGTTATCTCAAATGAGAACAGAAAAAAAGTGATTCTAAAAAAGTTTCCAAACTTCAAAAAAATTTTTTTCTTTTCGAGATTCTTTGCGCATAATATGCTTTTCTGAGGCTATTAAACTAGTATAATGAAAGAGAACCAGTTATGTCAAATAAGAACGGAAAAAAAGTGATTCAAACGAAGTTTCCAAACTTCGAAAAAAAATCTTTTTCTTTTCGAGATTCTTTGCGCATAATATGCTTTACTGAGGCTATCAAACTAGTATAATGAAAGAGAACCAGTTATCTCAAATAAGAACGGAAAAAAAGTGATTCAAACGAAGTTTCCAAACTTCGAAAAAAAATGTTATTCTTTTCGAGATTCTTTGCGCATAATATGCTTTTCTGAGGCTATCAAACTAGTATAATGAAAGAGAACTAGTTATTTCAAATAAGAACGGAAAAAAAGTGATTCAAAAGAAGTTTCCAATCTTCGAAAAAAATCTTTTTCTTTTCGAGATTCTTTGCGCATAATATTCTTTCTGAGGCTATCAAACTAGTATAATGAAAGAGAACCAGTTATCTCAAATTAGAACGGAAAAAAAGTGATTCTAAGGAAGTTTCCAAACTTCGAAAAAAAATTTTGTTCTTTTCGAGATTCTTTGCGCTTAATATGCTTTTCTGAGGCTATCAAAATAGTATAATGAAAGAGAACTAATTATCTCAAATAAGAACGGAAAAAAAGTGATTCTAACGGTTTCCAAACTTCGGAAATAATTTTTTTTCTTTTTGAGATTCTTTGCGCATAATATGCTTTATGAGGCTATCAAACTAGTATAATGAAAGAGAACCAGTGTTCTCATATAAGAACGGAAAAAAAGTGATTCAAACGAAGTTTCCAAACTTCGAAAAAAATTTTTTTTCTTTTCGAGATTCTTTGCGCATAATATGCTTTACTGAGGCTATCAAACTAGTATAATGAAAGAGAACCAGTTATCTCAAATAAGAACGGAGAAAAAGTGATTCAAACGAAGTTTCCAAACTTCGAAAAAAAGTGTTATTCTTTTCCAATTTCTTTGCGCATAATATGCTTTACTGAGGCTATCAAACTAGTATAATGAAAGAGAACCAGTTATCTCAAATAAGAACGGAAAAAAAGATATTCTAACGAAGTTTCCAAAATTCGAAAAAATTTTTTTTTCTTTTCGAGATTCTTTGCGCATAATATGCTTTACTGAGGCTATCAAACTAGTATAATGAAAGAGAACCAGTTATCTCAAATAAGAACGGAAAAAAATTGATTCTAAAGAAGTTTCCAAACTTCGAAAAAAAAATTTTTTCTTTTCGAGATTCTTTGCGCATAATATGCTTTACTGAGGCTATCAAACTAGTATAATGAAAGAAAACGAGTTATCTCAAATAAGAACGGAAAAAAAGTGATTCAAAGGAAGTTACCAAACTTCGAAAAAAAATGTTTTTCTTTTCGAGATTCTTTGCGCATAATATGCTTTTCTGAGGCTATCAGGCTAGTATAATGAAAGAGAACCAGTTATCTCAAATAAGAACGGGAAAAAAGTGATTCTAACGAAGTTTCCAAACTTCGAAAAAAATTTTTTTTCTTTTCGTGATTCTTTGCGCTAAATATGCTTTTCTGAGGCTATCAAAGTAGTATTATAAAAGAGAACCAGTTTTCTCAAATGAGAACAGAAAAAAAGTGATTCTAAAAAAGTTTCCAAACTTCAAAAAAAATTTTTTTCTTTTCGAGATTCTTTGCGCATAATATGCTTTTCTGAGGCTATCAAACTAGTATAATGAAAGAGAACCAGTTATGTCAAATAAGAACGGAAAAAAAGTGATTCAAACGAAGTTTCCAAACTTGGAAAAAAAATCTTTTTCTTTTCGAGATTCTTTGCGCATAATATTCTTTTCTGAGGCTATCAAACTAGTATAATGAAAGAGAACCAGTTATCTCAAATTAGAACGGAAAAAAAGTGATTGTAAGGAAGTTTCCAAACTTCGAAAAAAAATTTTTTTCTTTTCGAGATTCTTTGCGCATAATATGCTTTTCTGAGGCTATCAAAATAGTGTAATGAAAGAGAACCAATTATCTCAAATAAGAACGGAAAAAAAGTGATTCTAACGGTTTCCAAACTTCGAAAAAAATTTTTTTTCTTTTCGAGATTCTTTGCGCATAATATGCTTTATGAGGCTATCAAACTAGTATAATGAAAGAGAACCAGTGTTCTCAAATAAGAACGGAAAAAAAGTGATTCAAACGAATTTTCCAAACTTCGTAAAAATTTTTTTCTTTTCGAGAATCTTTTCGCTAAATATGCTTTTCTGAGGCTATCAAACTAGTATAATGAAAGAGAACCAGTTATCTCAAATAAGAACAGAAAAAAAGGGATTCTAAAGAAGTTTCTAAACTTCGAAAAAAATTTTTTTTCTTTTCGTGATTCTTTTCGCTAAATATGCTTTTCTGAGGCTATCAAACTAGTATAATGAAAGAGAACCAGTTATCTCAAATAAGAACAGAAAAAAAGTGATTCTAAAGAAGTTTCCAAACTTCGAAAAAAATTTTTTTTCTTTTCGAGATTCTTTGCGCATAATATGCTTTACTGAGGCTATCAAACTAGTATAATGAAAGAGAACCAGTTATCTCAAATAAGAACGGAAAAAAAGTGATTCAAACGAAGTTTCCAAACTTCGAAAAAAAATGTTATTCTTTTCGAGATTCTTTGCGCATAATATGCTTTTCTGAGGCTATCAAACTAGTATAATGAAAGAGAACTAGTTATTTCAAATAAAAACGGAAAAAAAGTGATTCAAACGAAGTTTCCAAACTTCGAAAAAAAATGTTTTTCTTTTCGAGATTCTTTGCGCATAATATACTTTTCTACGGCTATCAAACTAGTAAAATAAAAAAGAACCAGTTATCTCGAATAAGAACGGAAAAAAAGTGATTCAAACGAAGTTTCCAAACTTCGAAAAAAAATTTTTTTTTCTTTACGAGATTCTTTGCGCATAATATGCTTTTGTGAGGCTATCAAACTAGTATAATGAAAGAGAACCAGTTATCTCAAATAAGAACGGAAAAAAAGTGATTCTAACGAAGTTTCCAAACTTCGAAAAAAATTTTTTTTTCTTTTCGTGATTCTTTGCGCTAAATATGCTTTTCTGAGGCTATCAAAGTAGTATAAAAAAGAGAACCAGTTATCTCAAATAAGAGCAGAAAAAAAGTGATTCTAAAGAAGTTTCCAAACTTCTCAAAATTTTTTTTTCTTTTCGAGATTCTTTGCACATAATATGCTTCTAATGAGGCTATCAAACTAGTATAATGAAAGAGAACCAGTTATCTCAAATAAGAACGGAAAAAAAGTGATTCAAACGAAGTTTCCAAACTTCGAAAAAAAATCTTTTTCTTTTCGAGATTCTTTGCGCATAATATTCTTTCTGAGGCTATCAAACTAGTATAATGAAAGAGAACCAGTTATCTCAAATTAGAACGGAAAAAAAGTGATTCTAAGGAAGTTTCCAAACTTCGAAAAAAAATTTTTTTCTTTTCGAGATTCTTTGCGCATAATATGCTTTTCTGAGGATATCAAAATAGTATAATGAAAGAGAACTAATTATCTCAAATAAAAACGGAAAAAAAGTGATTCTAACGGTTTCCAAACTTCGAAAAAAATTTTTTTTCTTTTCGAGATTCTTTGCGCATAATATGCTTTATGAGGCTATCAAACTAGTATAATGAAAGAGAACCAGTGTTCTCAAATAAGAACGGAAAAAAAGTGATTCAAACGAATTTTCCAAACTTCGAAAAAAAAATTTTTTCTTTTCGAGATTCTTTGCGCATAATATGCTTTTCAAAGGCTATCAAACTAGTATAATGATAGAGAACCAGTTATCTCAAATAAGAACGGAAAAAAAGTGATTCTAACGGTTTCCAAACTTCGAAAAATTTTTTTTTTCTTTTCGAGATTCTTTGCGCATAATATGCTTTATGAGGCTATTAAATTAGTATAATGAAAGAGAACCAGTGTTCTCAAATAAGAACGGAAAAAAAGTGATTCAAACGAATTTTCCAAACTTTGAAAAAAAAGTTTTTTCTTTTCGAGATTCTTTTCGCTAAATATGCTTTTCTGAGGCTATCAAACTAGTATAATGAAAGAGAACCAGTTATCTCAAATAAGAACAAAAAAAAGTGATTCTAAAGAAGTTTCCAAACTTCGAAAAAATATCTTTTTCTTTTCGAGATTCTTTGCGCATAATATTCTTTTCTGAGGCTATCAAACTAGTATAATGAAAGAGAACCAGTTATCTCAAATTAGAACGGAAAAAAAGTGATTCTAAGGAAGTTTCCAAACTTCGAAAAAAAATTTTTTTCTTTTCGAGATTTTTTGCGCATAATATGCTTTTCTGAGGCTATCAAAATAGTGTAATCAAAGAGAACCAATTATCTCAAATAAGAACGGAAAAAAAGTGATTCTAACGGTTTCCAAACTTCGAAAAATTTTTTTTTTCTTTTCGAGATTCTTTGCGCATAATATGCTTTATGAGGCTATCAAATTAGTATAATGAAAGAGAACCAGTGTTCTCAAATAAGAACGGAAAAAAAGTGATTCAAACGAATTTTCCAAACTTCGAAAAAAAAGTTTTTTCTTTTCGAGATTCTTTTCGCTAAATATGCTTTTCTGAGGCTATCAAACTAGTATAATGAAAGAGAACCAGTTATCTCAAATAAGAACAGAAAAAAAGTGATTCTAAAGAAGTTTCCAAACTTCGAAAAAAATTTTTTTTCTTTTCGTGATTCTTTGCGCTAAATATGCTTTTCTGAGGCTATCAAAGTAGTATTATAAAAGAGAACCAGTTATCTCAAATGAGAACAGAAAAAAAGTGATTCTAAAAAAGTTTCCAAACTTCAAAAAAAATTTTTTTCTTTTCGAGATTCTTTGCGCATAATATGCTTTTCTGAGGCTATCAAACTAGTATAATGAAAGAGAACCAGTTATGTCAAATAAGAACGGAAAAAAAGTGATTCAAACGAAGTTTCCAAACTTCGAAAAAAAATCTTTTTCTTTTCGAGATTCTTTGCGCATAATATTCTTTTCTGAGGCTATCAAAATAGTATAATGAAAGAGAACCAGTTATCTCAAATTAGAACGGAAAAAAAGTGATTCTAAGGAAGTTTCCAAACTTCGAAAAAAAATTTTTTTCTTTTCTAGATTCTTTGCGCATAATATGCTTTTCTGAGGCTATCAAAATAGTGTAATGAAAGAGAACCAATTATCTCAAATAAGAATGGAAAAAAAGTGATTCTAACGGTTTCCAAACTTCGAAAATATTTTTTTTTCTTTTCGAGATTCTTTGCGCATAATATGCTTTATGAGGCTATCAAACTAGTATAATGAAAGAGAACCAGTGTTCTCAAATAAGAACGGAAAAAAAGTGATTCAAACGAATTTTCCAAACTTCGAAAAAAAAGTTTTTTCTTTTCGAGATTCTTTTCGCTAAATATGCTTTTCTGAGGCTATCAAACTAGTATAATGAAAGAGAACCAGTTATCTCAAATAAGAACAGAAAAAAAGTGATTCTAAAGAAGTTTCCAAACTTCGAAAAAAATTTTTTTTCTTTTCGTGATTCTTTTCGCTAAATATGCTTTTCTGAGGCTATCAAACTAGTATAATGAAAGAGAACCAGTTATCTCAAATAAGAACAGAAAAAAAGTGATTCTAAAGAAGTTTCCAAACTTCGAAAAAAATTTTTTTTCTTTTCGAGATTCTTTGCGCATAATATGCTTTACTGAGGCTATCAAACTAGTATAATGAAAGAGAACCAGTTATCTCAAATAAGAACGGAAAAAAAGTGATTCAAACGAAGTTTCCAAACTTCGAAAAAAAATGTTATTCTTTTCGAGATTCTTTGCGCATAATATGCTTTTCTGAGGCTATCAAACTAGTATAATGAAAGAGAACTAGTTATTTCAAATAAGAACGGAAAAAAAGTGATTCAAACGAAGTTTCCAAACTTCGAAAAAAATCTTTTTCTTTTCGAGATTCTTTGCGCATAATATTCTTTCTGAGGCTATCAAACTAGTATAATGAAAGAGAACCAGTTATCTCAAATTAGAACGGAAAAAAAGTGATTCTAAGGAAGTTTCCAAACTTCGAAAAAAATTTTTTTTCTTTTCGAGATTCTTTGCGCTTAATATGCTTTTCTGAGGCTATCAAAATAGTATAATGAAAGAGAACTAATTATCTCAAATAAGAACGGAAAAAAAGTGATTCTAACGGTTTCCAAACTTCGGAAATAATTTTTTTTCTTTTTGAGATTCTTTGCGCATAATATGCTTTATGAGGCTATCAAACTAGTATAATGAAAGAGAACCAGTGTTCTCAAATAAGAACGGAAAAAAAGTGATTCAAACCAAGTTTCCAAACTTCGAAAAAAATTTTTTTTCTTTTCGAGATTCTTGCGCATAATATGCTTTACTGAGGCTATCAAACTAGTATAATGAAAGAGAACCAGTTATCTCAAATAAGAACGGAGAAAAAGTGATTCAAACGAAGTTTCCAAACTTCGAAAAAAAGTGTTATTCTTTTCAAATTTCTTTGCGCATAATATGCTTTACTGAGGCTATCAAACTAGTATAATGAAAGAGAACCAGTTATCTCAAATAAGAACGGAAAAAAAGATATTCTAACGAAGTTTCCAAAATTCGAAAAAATTTTTTTTTCTTTTCGAGATTCTTTGCGCATAATATGCTTTACTGAGGCTATCAAACTAGTATAATGAAAGAGAACCAGTTATCTCAAATAAGAACGGAAAAAAATTGATTCTAAAGAAGTTTCCAAACTTCGAAAAAAAATTTTTTTCTTTTCGAGATTCTTTGCGCATAATATGCTTTACTGAGGCTATCAAACTAGTATAATGAAAGAGAACGAGTTATCTCAAATAAGAACGGAAAAAAAGTGATTCAAACGAAGTTTCCAAACTTCGAAAAAAAATGTTTTTCTTTTCAAGATTCTTTGCGCATAATATGCTTTTCTGAGGCTATCAGGCTAGTATAATGAAAGAGAACCAGTTATCTCAAATAAGAACGGGAAAAAAGTGATTCTAACGAAGTTTCCAAACTTCGAAAAAAATTTTTTTCTTTTCGTGATTCTTTGCGCTAAATATGCTTTTCTGAGGCTATCAAAGTAGTATTATAAAAGAGAACCAGTTATCTCAAATGAGAACAGAAAAAAAGTGATTCTAAAAAAGTTTCCAAACTTCAAAAAAAATTTTTTTCTTTTCGAGATTCTTTGCGCATAATATGCTTTTCTGAGGCTATCAAACTAGTATAATGAAAGAGAACCAGTTATGTCAAATAAGAACGGAAAAAAAGTGATTCAAACGAAGTTTCCAAACTTCGAAAAAAAATCTTTTTCTTTTCGAGATTCTTTGCGCATAATATTCTTTTCTGAGGCTATCAAACTAGTATAATGAAAGAGAACCAGTTATCTCAAATTAGAACGGAAAAAAAGTGATTGTAAGGAAGTTTCCAAACTTCGAAAAAAATTTTTTTTCTTTTCGAGATTCTTTGCGCATAATATGCTTTTCTGAGGCTATCAAAATAGTGTAATGAAAGAGAACCAATTATCTCAAATAAGAACGGAAAAAAAGTGATTCTAACGGTTTCCAAACTTCGAAAAAAATTTTTTTTCTTTTCGAGATTCTTTGCGCATAATATGCTTTATGAGGCTATCAAACTAGTATAATGAAAGAGAACCAGTGTTCTCAAATAAGAACGGAAAAAAAGTGATTCAAACGAATTTTCCAAACTTCGTAAAAATTTTTTTCTTTTCGAGAATCTTTTCGCTAAATATGCTTTTCTGAGGCTATCAAACTAGTATAATGAAAGAGAACCAGTTATCTCAAATAAGAACAGAAAAAAAGGGATTCTAAAGAAGTTTCCAAACTTCGAAAAAAATTTTTTTTCTTTTCGTGATTCTTTTCGCTAAATATGCTTTTCTGAGGCTATCAAACTAGTATAATGAAAGAGAACCAGTTATCTCAAATAAGAACAGAAAAAAAGTGATTCTAAAGAAGTTTCCAAACTTCGAAAAAATTTTTTTTTCTTTTCGAGATTCTTTGCGCATAATATGCTTTACTGAGGCTATCAAACTAGTATAATGAAAGAGAACCAGTTATCTCAAATAAGAACGGAAAAAAAGTGATTCAAACGAAGTTTCCAAACTTCGAAAAAAAATGTTATTCTTTTCCAGATTCTTTGCGCATAATATGCTTTTCTGAGGCTATCAAACTAGTATAATGAAAGAGAACTAGTTATTTCAAATAAAAACGGAAAAAAAAGTGATTCAAACGAAGTTTCCAAACTTCGAAAAAAAATGTTTTTCTTTTCGAGATTCTTTGCGCATAATATACTTTTCTACGGCTATCAAACTAGTAAAATAAAAAAGAACCAGTTATCTCGAATAAGAACGGAAAAAAAGTGATTCAAACGAAGTTTCCAAACTTCGAAAAAAAATGTTTTTCTTTACGAGATTCTTTGCGCATAATATGCTTTTGTGAGGCTATCAAACTAGTATAATGAAAGAGAACCAGTTATCTCAAATAAGAACGGAAAAAAAGTGATTCTAACGAAGTTTCCAAACTTCGAAAAAAATTTTTTTTTCTTTTCGTGATTCTTTGCGCTAAATATGCTTTTCTGAGGCTATCAAAGTAGTATAAAAAAGAGAACCAGTTATCTCAAATAAGAACAGAAAAAAAGTGATTCTAAAGAAGTTTCCAAACTTCTCAAAATTTTTTTTTCTTTTCGAGATTCTTTGCACATAATATGCTTCTAATGAGGCTATCAAACTAGTATAATGAAAGAGAACCAGTTATCTCAAATAAGAACGGAAAAAAAGTGATTCAAACGAAGTTTCCAAACTTCGAAAAAAAATCTTTTTCTTTTCGAGATTCTTTGCGCATAATATTCTTTCTGAGGCTATCAAACTAGTATAATGAAAGAGAACCAGTTATCTCAAATTAGAACGGAAAAAAAGTGATTCTAAGGAAGTTTCCAAACTTCGAAAAAAAATTTTTTTCTTTTCGAGATTCTTTGCGCATAATATGCTTTTCTGAGGCTATCAAAATAGTATAATGAAAGAGAATTAATTATCTCAAATAAGAACGGAAAAAAAGTGATTCTAACGAATTTTCCAAACTTCGAAAAAAAAATTTTTTCTTTTCGAGATTCTTTGCGCATAATATGCTTTTCTGAGGCTATCAAACTAGTATAATGAAAGATAACCAGTTATCTCAAATAAGAGCGGAAAAAAAGTGATTTAAACGAAGTTTCCAAACTTCGAAAAAAATTTTTTTCTTTTCGTGATTCTTTTCGCTAAATATGCTTTTCTGAGGCTATCAAACAAGTATAATGAAAGAGAACCAGTTATCTCAAATAAGAACAGAAAAAAAAAAGATTCTAAAGAAGTTTACAAACTTCTAAAAAAAATTTTATTCTTTTCGAGATTCTTTCCGCATAATATACTTTTCTACGGCTATCAAACTAGTAATATGAAAGAGAACCAGTTCTCTCGAATAAGAACGTAAAAAAAGTGAATCTAATCAAGTTTCCAAACTTCGAAAATTTTTTTTTTTCTTTTCGAGATTCTTTGCGCATAATATGCTTGTCTGAGGCTATCAAACTAGTATAATGAGAGATTACCAGTTATCTCAAATAAGAACGGAAAAAAAGTGATTCTAACGAAGTTTCCAAACTTCGAAAAAAAATTTTTTTCTTTTCGAGATTCTTTGCCCATAATATGCTTTTCTGAGGCTATCAAAATAGTATAATGAAAGAGAACCAGTTATCTCAAATAAGAACGGGGAAAAACTGATTCTAACGAAGTTTTCAAACTTCGAAAATAATTTTTTTTCTTTTCGTGATTCTTTGCGCTAAATATGCTTTTCTGAGGCTATCAAACTAGTAAAATGAAAGAGAACCAGTTATCTCAAATAAGAATGGAAAAAAAGTGATTCTAATGAAGTTTCCAAACTTCTAAAAAAAATTTTTTTATTTTCGAGATTCTTTGTGCATAATATGCTTTTTTGAGGCTATCTTATTAGTATAATGAAAGAGAACCAGTTATCTCGAATAGGAACGGAAAAAAGTGATTCTAACGAAGTTTCAAAACATGGAAAAAAAATTTTTTTCTTTTCGAGATTCTTTGCGCATAATATGATTTTCCGAGTCTATCAAACTAGTATAATGAGAGATTACCAGTTATCTCAAATAAGAAAGGAAAAAAAGTGATTCTAACGAAGTTTCAAAACTTCGAAAAAAATTTTTTTTCTTTTCGAGATTCTTTGCGCATAATATGATTTTCTGAGGCTATCAAACTAGTATAATGAAAGAGAACCATTTATCTCAAATAAGAACAGAAAAAAAGTAATTCTAATGAAGTTTCCAAAGTTTGAAAAATTTTTTCTTTCCTTTTCGAGATTCTTTCCGCATAATATAGTTTTCTACGGCTATCAAACTAGTAAAATGAAAGAGAACCAGTTATCTCGAATAAGAACGGAAAAAAAGTGAATCTAATCAAGTTTCCAAACTTCGAAAATTTTTTTTTTCTTTTCGAGATTCTTTGCGCATAATATGCTTGTCTGAGGCTTTCAAACTAGTATAATGAGAGATTACCAATTATCTCAAATAAGAATGTAAAAAAAGTGATTCTAAGGAAGTTTCCAAACTTCGAAAAAAAATTTTTTTCTTATCGAGATTGTTTGCGCATAATATGCTTTTCTGAGGCTATCAAACTAGTATAATGAGAGATTACCAGTTATCTGAAATAAGAATGGAAAAAAAGTGATTCTAATTAAGTTTCCAAACTTCGAAAAAAATTTTTTTTTCTTTTCGTGATTCTTTGCGCTAAATATGCTTTTCTGAGGCTATCAAAGTAGTATAAAAAAGAGAACCAGTTATCTCAAATAAGAACAGAAAAAAAGTGATTCTAAAGAAGTTTCCAAACTTCTCAAAAATTTCTTTTCTTTTCCAGATTCTTTGCACATAATATGCTTCTAATGAGGCTATCAAACTATTATAATGAAAGAGAACCAGTTATCTCAAATAAGAACGGAAAAAAAGTGATTCAAACGAAGTTTCCAAACTTCGAAAAAAAATCTTTTTCTTTTCGAGATTCTTTGCGCATAATATTCTTTCTGAGGCTATCAAACTAGTATAATGAAAGAGAACCAGTTATCTCAAATTAGAACGGAAAAAAAGTGATTCTAAGGAAGTTTCCAAACTTCGAAAAAAATTTTTTTTCTTTTCGGGATTCTTTGCGCATAATATGCTTTTCTGAGGCTATCAAAATTGTATAATGAAAGAGAACTAATTATCTCAAATAAGAACGGAAAAAAAGTGATTCTAACGGTTTCCAAACTTCGAAAAAAATTTTTTTTCTTTTCGAGATTCTTTGCGCATAATATGCTTTATGAGGCTATCAAACTAGTATAATGAAAGAGAACCAGTGTTCTCAAATAAGAACGGAAAAAAAGTGATTTAAACGAAGTTTCCAAACTTCGAAAAGAATTTTTTTCTTTTCGTGATTCTTTTCGCTAAATATGCTTTTCTGAGGCTATCAAACAAGTATAATGAAAGAGAACCAGTTATCTCAAATAAGAACAGAAAAAAAGTGATTCTAAAGAAGTTTCCAAACTCCGAAAAAAATTTTTTTTCTTTTCGAGATTCTTTGCGCATAATATGCTTTACTGAGGCTATCAAACTAGTATAATGAAAGAGAACCAGATATCTCAAATAAGAACGGAAAAAAAGTGATTCAAACGATGTTTCCAAACTTCGAAAAAAAATGTTATTCTTTTCGAGATTCTTTGCGCATAATATGCTTTTCTGAGGCTATCAAACTAGTATAATGAAAGAGAACCGGTTATCTCAAATAAGAATGGAAAAAAAGTGATTCTAATGAAGTTTCCAAACTTCTAAAAAAATTTTTTTTATTTTCGAGATTCTTTGTGCATAATATGCTTTTCTGAGGCTATCTAATTAGTATAATGAAAGAGAACCACTTATCTCGAATAGGAACGGAAAAAAGTGATTCTAACGAAGTTTCCAAACATGGAAAAAAAATTTTTTTCTTTTCGAGATTCTTTGCGCATAATATGATTTTCCGAGTCTATCAAACTAGTATAATGAGAGATTACCAGTTATCTCAAATAAGAACGGAAAAAAAGTGATTCTAACGAAGTTTCAAAACTTCGAAAAATTATTTCTTTTCTTTTCGAGATTCTTTCCGCATAATATACTTTTCTACGTCTATCAAACTAGTAATATGAAAGAGAACCAGTTATCTCTAATAAGAACGTAAAAAAAGTGAATCTAATCAAATTTCCAAACTTCGAAAAATTTTTTTTTTCTTTTCGAGATTCTTTGCGCATAATATGCTTGTCTGAGGCTATCAAACTAGTATAATGAGAGATTACCAGTTATCTCAAATAAGAATGGAAAAAAAGTGATTTTAATGAAGTTTCCAAACTTCGAAAAAAAATTTTTTTCTTTTCGAGGTTCTTTGCGCATAATATGCTTTTCTGAGGTTATCAAACTAGTATAATGAAAGAGAACCAATTATCTCAAGTAAGAACGGAAAAAAAGTGATTCTAACGAAGTTTCCAAACTTCGAAAAAATTTTTTTTTCTTTTCGAGATTCTTTGCGCATAATATGCTTTACTAGGCTATCAAACTAGTATAATGAAAGAGAACCAGTTATCTCAAATAAGAACGGAAAAAAAGTGATTCAAACGAAGTTTCCAAACTTCGAAAAAAAATTTTTTTCTTTTCGAGATTCTTTGCGCATAATATGCTTTTCTGAGGCTATCAAACTAGTATAATGAAAGAGAACCAGTTATCTCAAATAAGAACGGAAAAAAAGTGATTCTAACGAAGTTTCCAAACTTCGAAAAATTATTTTTTTCTTTTCGAGATTCTTTGCGCATAATATGCTTTCAAGGCTATCAAACTAGTATAATGAAAGAGAACCAGTTATCTCAAATAAGAACAGAAAAAAAGTGATTCTAAAGAAGTTTCCAAACTTCGAAAAAAATTTTTTTTCTTTTCGAGATTCTTTGCGCATAATAGGCTTTACTGAGGCTATCAAACTAGTTTATACTTTTCTTTTCGAGATTCTTTGCGCATAATATGCTTTTCTGAGGCTATCAAACTAGTATAATGAAAGAGAACCAGAAATCTCAAGTAAGAACGGAAAAAAAGTGATTCAAACGAAGTTTCCAAACTTCGAAAAAACATTTTTTTCTTTTCGAGATTCTTTGCGCATAATATGCTTTTCTGAGGCTGTCAAACTAGTATAATGAAAGAGAACCAGTTATCTCAAATAAGAACGGAAAAAAAGTGATTCTAACGAAGTTTCCAAACTTCGAAAAAAAATTTTTTTCTTTTCGAGATTCTTTGCCTATAATATGCTTTTCTGAGGCTATCAAAATAGTATAATGAAAGAGAACCAGTTATCTCAAATAAGAACAGAAAAAAAGTAATTCTAATGAAGTTTCCAAAGTTTGAAAAATTTTTTCTTTTCTTTTCGAGATTCTTTCCGCATAATATACTTTTCTACGGCTATCAAAATAGTAAAATGAAAGAGAACCAGCTATCTCGAATAAGAACGGAAAAAAAGTTAATCTAATCAAGTTTCCAAACTTCGAAAATTTTTTTTTTTCTTTTCGAGATTCTTTGCGCATAATATGCTTGTCTGAGGCTTTCAAACTAGTATAATGAGAGATTACCAATTATCTCAAATAAGAACGTAAAAAAAGTGATTCTAACGAAGTTTCAAAACTTCGAAAAAAATTTTTTTTCTTTTCGAGATTCTTTGCGCATAATATGATTTTCTGAGTCTATCAAACTAGTATAATGAAAGAGAACCATTTATCTCAAATAAGAACAGAAAAAAAGTAATTCTAATGAAGTTTCCAAAGTTTGAAAAATTTTTTCTTTTCTTTTCGAGATTCTTTCCGCATAATATACTTTTCTACGGCTATCAAACTAGTAAAATGAAAGAGAACCAGTTATCTCGAATAAGAACGGAAAAAAAGTGAATCTAATCAAGTTTCCAAACTTCGAAAAGTTTTTTTTTTCTTTTCGAGATTCTTTGCGCATAATATGCTTGTCTGAGGCTTTCAAACTAGTATAATGAGAGATTACCAATTATCTCAAATAAGAACGTAAAAAAAGTGATTCTAAGGAAGTTTCCAAACTTCGAAAAAAAATTTTTTTCTTATCGAGATTGTTTGCGCATAATATGCTTTTCTGAGGCTATCAAACTAGTATAATGAAAGAGAACCACTTATCTCGAATAGGAACGGAAAAATGTGATTCTAACGAAGTTTCCAAACATGGAAAAAAATTTTTTTCTTTTCGAGATTCTTTGCGCATAATATGATTTTCCGAGTCTATCAAACTAGTATAATGAGAGATTACCAGTTATCTCAAATAAGAACGGAAAAAAAGTGATTCTAACGAAGTTTCAAAACTTCGAAAAAAATTTTTTTCTTTTCGAGATTCTTGCGCATAATATGATTTTCTGAGGCTATCAAACTAGTATAATGAAAGAGAACCATTTATCTCAAATAAGAACAGAAAAAAAGTAATTCTAATGAAGTTTCCAAAGTTTGAAAAATTTTTTCTTTTCTTTTCGAGATTCTTTCCGCATAATATACTTTTCTACGGCTATCAAACTAGTAATATGAAAGAGAACCAGTTATCTCGAATAAGAACGTAAAAAAAGTGAATCTAATCAAGTTTCCAAACTTCGAAAAATTTTTTTTTTCTTTTCGAGATTCTTTGCGCATAATATGCTTGTCTGAGGCTATCAAACTAGTATAATGAGAGATTACCAGTTATCTCAAATAAGAATGGAAAAAAAGTGATTTTAATGAAGTTTCCAAACTTCGAAAAAAAATTTTTTTCTTTTCGAGGTTCTTTGCGCATAATATGCTTTTCTGAGGCTATCAAACTAGTATAATGAAAGAGAACCAATTATCTCAAGTAAGAACGGAAAAAAAGTGATTCTAACGAAGTTTCCAAACTTAGAAAAAATTTTTTTTTCTTTTCGAGATTCTTTGCCCATAATATGCTTACTAGGCTATCAAACTAGTATAATGAAAGAGAACCAGTTATCTCAAATTAGAACGGAAAAAAAGTCATTCAAACGAAGTTTCCAAACTTCGAAAAAAAATTTTTTTCTTTTCGAGATTCTTTGCGCATAATATGCTTTTCTGAGGCTATCAAACTAGTATAATGAAAGAGAACCAGAAATCTCAAATAAGAACGGAAAAAAAGTGATTCTAACGAAGTTTCCAAACTTCGAAAAAACATTTTTTTTTTTTCGAGATTCTTTGCCCATAATATGCTTTTCTGAGGCTATCAAAATAGTATAATGAAAGAGAACCAGTTATCTCAAATAAGAACGGGGAAAAACTGATTCTAACGAAGTTTTCAAACTTCGAAAATAATTTTTTTTCTTTTCGTGATTCTTTGCGCTAAATATACATTTCTGAGGCTATCAAACTAGTAAAATGAAAGAGTACCAGTTATCTCAAATAAGAATGGAAAAAAAGTGATTCTAATGAAGTTTCCAAACTTCTAAAAAAATTTTTTTTTTCGAGATTCTTTGTGCATAATATGCTTTTTTGAGGCTATGTTATTAGTATAATGAGAGATTACCAGTTATCTGAAATAAGAATGGAAAAAAAGTGATTCTAATTAAGTTTCCAAACTTCGAAAAAAATTTTTTTTTCTTTTCGTGATTCTTTGCGCTAAATATGCTTTTCTGAGGCTATGAAAGTAGTATAAAAAAGAGAACCAGTTATCTCAAATAAGAACAGAAAAAAAGTGATTCTAAAGAAGTTTCCAAACTTCTCAAAAATTTCTTTTCTTTTCCAGATTCTTTGCACATAATATGCTTCTAATGAGGCTATCAAACTAGTATAATGAAAGAGAACCAGTTATCTCAAATAAGAACGGAAAAAAAGTGATTCAAACGAAGTTTCCAAACTTCGAAAAAAAATCTTTTTCTTTTCGAGATTCTTTGCGCATAATATTCTTTCTGAGGCTATCAAACTAGTATAATGAAAGAGAACCAGTTATCTCAAATTAGAACGGAAAAAAGTGATTGTAAGGAAGTTTCCAAACTTCGAAAAAAAATTTTTTTCTTTTCGAGATTCTTTGCGCATAATATGCTTTTCTGAGGCTATCAAACTAGTATAATGAAAGAGAACCAGTTATCTCAAATAAGAACAGAAAAAAAGTGATTCTAAAGAAGTTTCCAAACTTCGAAAAAAATTTTTTTTCTTTTCGAGATTCTTTGCGCATAATATGCTTTACTGAGGCTATCAAACTAGTTTATACTTTTCTTTTCGAGATTCTTTGCGCATAATATGCTTTTCTGAGGCTATCAAACTAGTATAATGAAAGAGAACCAGAAATCTCAAATAAGAACGGAAAAAAAGTGATTCAAACGAAGTTTCCAAACTTCGAAAAAACATTTTTTTCTTTTCGAGATTCTTTGCGCATAATATGCTTTTCTGAGGCTGTCAAACTAGTATAATGAAAGAGAACCAGTTATCTCAAATAAGAACGGAAAAAAAGTGATTCTAACGAAGTTTCCAAACTTCGAAAAAAAATTTTTTTCTTTTCGAGATTCTTTGCCCATAATATGCTTTTCTGAGGCTATCAAAATAGTATAATGAAAAAGAACCAGTTATCTCAAATAAGAACGGGGAAAAACTGATTCTAACGAAGTTTTCAAACTTCGAAAATAATTTTTTTTCTTTTCGTGATTCTTTGCGCTAAATATGCTTTTCTGAGGCTATCAAACTAGTAAAATGAAAGAGAACCAGTTATCTCAAATAAGAATGGAAAAAAAGTGATTCTAATGAAGTTTCCAAACTTCTAAAAAAATTTTTTTTATTTTCGAGATTCTTTGTGCATAATATGCTTTTGAGAGGCTATCTTATTAGTATAATGAAAGAGAACCAGTTATCTCGAATAGGAACGGAAAAAAGTGATTCTAACGAAGTTTCCAAACATGGAAAAAAAATTTTTTTCTTTTCGAGATTCTTTGCGCATAATATGATTTTCCGAGTCTATCAAACTAGTATAATGAGAGATTACCAGTTATCTCAAATAAGAACGGAAAAAAAGTGATTCTAACGAAGTTTCAAAACTTCGAAAAAATTTTTTTTTCTTTTCGAGATTCTTTGCGCATAATATGATTTTCTGAGGCTATCAAACTAGTATAATGAAAGAGAACCATTTATCTCAAATAAGAACAGAAAAAAAGTAATTCTAATGAAGTTTCCAAAGTTTGAAAAATTTTTTCTTTTCTTTTCGAGATTCTTTCCGCATAATATACTTTTCTACGGCTATCAAACTAGTAAAATGAAAGAGAACCAGTTATCTCGAATAAGAGCGGAAAAAAAGTGAATCTAATCAAGTTTCCAAACTTCGAAAAGTTTTTTTTTTTCTTTTCGAGATTCTTTGCGCATAATATGCTTGTCTGAGGCTTTCAAACTAGTATAATGAGAGATTACCAATTATCTCAAATAAGAACGTAAAAAAAGTGATTCTAAGGAAGTTTCCAAACTTCGAAAAAAAATTTTTTTCTTATCGAGATTGTTTGCGCATAATATGATTTTCTGAGGCTATCAAACTAGTATAATGAGAGATTACCAGTTATCTGAAATAAGAATGGAAAAAAAGTGATTCTAATTAAATTTCCAAACTTCGAAAAAAATTTTTTTCTTTTCGAGATTCTTTGCGCATAATATGCTTGTCTGAGGCTATCAAACTAGTATAATGAGAGATTACCATTTATCTCAAATTAGAATGGAAAAAAAGTGATTCTAATGAAGTTTCCAAACTTCGAAAAAAATTTTTTTTCTTTTCGTGATTCTTTGGGCATAATATGCTTTTGTGAGGCTATCAAACTAGTATAATGAAAGAGAACCAGTTATCTCAAATAAGAACGGAAAAAAAGTGATTCTAAGGGAGTTTCCAAACTTCGAAAAAAAATTTTTTTTTTCTTTTCGAGATTCTTTGCGCATAATATGCTTTTCTGAGGCTATCAAACTAGTTTAATGAAAGAGAACCTGTTATCTCAAATAAGAACGGAAAAAAAGTGATTCTAACGAAGTTTCCAAACTTGAAAAAAATTTTTTTTCTTTTGGAGATTTATTGCGCATAATATGCTTTTCTGAAGCTATCAAACTAGTATAATGAAAGAGAACCAGTTATCTCAAATAAGAACAGGAAAAAAAGTGATTCTAACGAAGTTTGCAAACTTCGAAAAATTTTTTTTTTCTTTTAGTGATTCTTTGCGCTAAATATGCTTTTCTGAGGCTATCAAACTAGTATAATGAAAGAGAACCAGTTATCTCAAATAAGAACAGAAAAAAAGTGATTCTAAAGAAGTTTCCAAACTTCGAAAAAAATTTTTTTTGCTTTTCGTGATTCTTTTCGCTAAATATGCTTTTCTGAGGCTATCAAACTAGTATAATGAAAGAGAACCAGTTATCTCAAATAAGAACAGAAAAAAAGTGATTCTAAAGAAGTTTCCAAACTTCGAAAAAAATTTTTTTTCTTTTCGAGATTCTTTGCGCATAATATGCTTTACTGAGGCTATCAAACTAGTATAATGAAAGAGAACCAGTTATCTCAAATAAGAACGGAAAAAAAGTTATTCAAACGAAGTTTCCAAACTTCGAAAAAAAATGTTATTCTTTTCGAGATTCTTTGCGCATAATATGCTTTTCTGAGGCTATCAAACTAGTATAATGAAAGAGAACTAGTTATTTCAAATAAGAACGGAAAAAAAGTGATTCAAACGAAGTTTCCAAACTTCGAAAAAAAATGTTTTTATTTTCGAGATTCTTTGCGCATAATATACTTTTCTACGGCTATCAAACTAGTAAAATAAAAAAGAACCAGTTATCTCGAATAAGAACGGAAAAAAAGTGATTCAAACGAAGTTTCCAAACTTCGAAAAAAAATGTTTTTCTTTACGAGATTCTTTGCGCATAATATGCTTTTGTGAGGCTATCAAACTAGTATAATGAAAGAGAACCAGTTATCTCAAATAAGAACGGAAAAAAAGTGATTCTAACGAAGTTTCCAAACTTCGAAAAAAATTTTTTTTTCTTTTCGTGATTCTTTGCGCTAAATATGCTTTTCTGAGGCTATCAAAGTAGTATAAAAAAGAGAACCAGTTATCTCAAATAAGAACAGAAAAAAAGTGATTCTAAAGAAGTTTCCAAACTTCTCAAAAATTTTTTTTCTTTTCGAGATTCTTTGCACATAATATGCTTCTAATGAGGCTATCAAACTAGTATAATGAAAGAGAACCAGTTATCTCAAATAAGAACGGAAAAAAAGTGATTCAAACGAAGTTTCCAAACTTCGAAAAAAAATTATTTTCTTTTCGAGATTCTTTGCGCATAATATGCTTTTCTGAGGCTATCAAAATAGTATAATGAAAGAGAACCAATTATCTCAAATAAGAACGGAAAAAAAGTGATTCTAACGGTTTCCAAACTTCGAAAAAAATTTTTTTTCTTTTCGAGATTCTTTGCGCATAATATGCTTTATGAGGCTATCAAACTAGTATAATGAAAGAGAACCAGTGTTCTCAAATAAGAACGGAAAAAAAGTGGTTCAAACGAATTTTCCAAACTTCGAAAAAAAATTTTTTTCTTTTCGAGATTCTTTGCGCATAATATGCTTTTCTGAGGCTATCAAACTAGTATAATGAAAGAGAACCAGTTATCTCAAATAAGAACGGAAAAAAAGTGATTTAAACGAAGTTTCCAAACTACGAAAAAATTTTTTTTCTTTTCGTGATTCTTTTCGCTAAATATGCTTTTCTGAGGCTATCAAACAAGTATAATGAAAGAGAACCAGTTATCTCAAATAAGAACAGAAAAAAAGTGATTCTAAAGAAGTTTCCAAACTTCGAAAAAAATTTTTTTTCTTTTCGAGATTCTTTGCGCATAATATGCTTTACTGAGGCTATCAAACTAGTATAATGAAAGAGAACCAGTTATGTCAAATAAGAACGGAAAAAAAGTGATTCAAACGAAGTTTCCAAACTTCGAAAAAAAATGTTATTCTTTTCGAGATTCTTTGTGCATAATATGCTTTTCTGAGGCTATCAAACTAGTATAATGAAAGAGAACCGGTTATCTCAAATAAGAATGGAAAAAAAGTGATTCTAATGAAGTTTCCAAACTTCTAAAAAAATTTTTTTTATTTTCGAGATTCTTTGTGCATAATATGCTTTTCTGAGGCTATCTAATTAGTATAATGAAAGAGAACCACTTATCTCGAATAGGAACGGAAAAAAATGATTCTAACGAAGTTTCCAAACATGGAAAAAAAATTTTTTTCTTTTCGAGATTCTTTGCGCATAATATGATTTTCCGAGTCTATCAAACTAGTATAATGAGAGATTACCAGTTATCTCAAATAAGAACGGAAAAAAGTGATTCTAACGAAGTTTCAAAACTTCGAAAAAAATTTTTTTCTTTTCGAGATTCTTGCGCATAATATGATTTTCTGAGGCTATCAAACTAGTATAATGAAAGAGAACCATTTATCTCAAATAAGAACAGAAAAAAAGTAATTCTAATGAAGTTTCCAAAGTTTGAAAAATTTTTTCTTTTCTTTTCGAGATTCTTTCCGCATAATATACTTTTCTACGGCTATCAAACTAGTAATATGAAAGAGAACCAGTTATCTCGAATAAGAACGTAAAAAAAGTGAATCTAACAAAGTTTCCAAACTTCAAAAAAAAATTTTTTTCTTTTCGAGATTCTTTGCCCATAATATGCTTTTCTGAGGCTATCAAAATAGTATAATGAAAGAGAACCATTTATCTCAAATAAGAACGGGGAAAAACTGATTCTAACGAAGTTTTCAAACTTCGCAAATAATTTTTTTTCTTTTCGTGATTCTTTGCGCTAAATATGCTTTTCTGAGGCCATCAAACTAGTAAAATGAAAGAGAACCAGTTATCTCAAATAAGAATGGAAAAAAAGTGATTCTAATGAAGTTTCCAAACTTCTAAAAAAATTTTTTTTTTTTTCGAGATTCTTTGTGCATAATATGCTTTTTTGAGGCTATCTTATTAGTATAATGAAAGAGAACCAGTTATCTCGAATAGGAACGGAAAAAAGTGATTCTAACGAAGTTTCCAAACATGGAAAAAAATTTTTTTTCTTTTCGAGATTCTTTGGGCATAATATGATTTTCTGAGGCTATCAAACTAGTATAATGAAAGAGAACCATTTATATCAAATAAGAACGGAAAAAAAGTAATTTTAATGAAGTTTCCAAACTTCGAAAAAAATTTTTTTCTTTTCGAGATTCTTTGCGCATAATATGCTTGTCTGAGGCTATCAAAATAGTATAATGAGAGATTACCATTTATCTCAAATTAGAATGGAAAAAAAGTGATTCTAATGAAGTTTCCAAACTTCGAAAAAAATTTTTTTTCTTTTCGTGATTCTTTGGGCATAATATGCTTTTGTGAGGCTATCAAACTAGTATAATGAAAGAGAACCAGTTATCTCAAATAAGAACGGAAAAAAAGTGATTCTAAGGGAGTTTCCAAACTTCGAAAAAAAATTTTTTTCTTTTCGAGATTCTTTGCGCGTAATAAGCTTTTCTGAGGCTATCAAACTAGTATGATGAAAGAGAACCAGTTATCTCAAATAAGAACGGAAAAAAAGTGATTCTAACGAAGTTTCCAAACTTCGAAAAAAATTTTTTTCTTTTCGAAATTCTTTGCGCATGATATGCTTTACTGAGGCTATCAAACTAGTATAATGAAAGAGAACCAGTTATCTCAAATAAGAACAGAAAAAAAGTGATTCTAAAGAAGTTTCCAAACTTCGAAAAAAATTTTTTTTCTTTTCGAGATTCTTTGCGCATAATATGCTTTACTGAGGCTATCAAACTAGTTTATACTTTTCTTTTCGAGATTCTTTGCGCATAATATGCTTTTCTGAGGCTATCAAACTAGTATAATGAAAGAGAACCAGAAATCTCAAATAAGAACGGAAAAAAAGTGATTCAAACGAAGTTTCCAAACTTCGAAAAAACATTTTTTTCTTTTCGAGATTCTTTGCGCATAATATGCTTTTCTGAGTCTGTCAAACTAGTATAATGAAAGAGAACCAGTTATCTCAAATAAGAACGGAAAAAAAGTGATTCTAACGAAGTTTCCAAACTTCGAAAAAAATTTTTTTCTTTTCGAGATTCTTGCGCATAATATGATTTTCTGAGGCTATCAAACTAGTATAATGAAAGAGAACCATTTATCTCAAATAAGAACAGAAAAAAAGTAATTCTAATGAAGTTTCCAAAGTTTGAAAAATTTTTTCTTTTCTTTTCCAGATTCTTTCCGCATAATATACTTTTCTACGGCTATCAAACTAGTAATATGAAAGAGAACCAGTTATCTCGAATAAGAACGTAAAAAAAGTGAATCTAATCAAGTTTCCAAACTTCGAAATTTTTTTTTTTTCTTTTCGAGATTCTTTGCGCATAATATGCTTGTCTGAGGCTATCAAACTAGTATAATGAGAGATTACCAGTTATCTCAAATAAGAATGGAAAAAAAGTGATTTTAATGAAGTTTCCAAACTTCGAAAAAAAATTTTTTTCTTTTCGAGGTTCTTTGCGCATAATATGCTTTTCTGAGGCTATCAAACTAGTATAATGAAAGAGAACCAATTATCTCAAGTAAGAACGGAAAAAAAGTGATTCTAACGAAGTTTCCAAACTTCGAAAAAAATTTTTTTCTTTTCGAGATTCTTTGCGCATAATATGCTTTACTGAGGTTATCAAACTAGTATAATGAAAGAGAACCAGTTATCTCAAATAAGAACGGAAAAAAAGTGATTCAAACGAAGTTTCCAAACTTCGAAAAAAAATTTTTTTCTTTTCGAGATTCTTTGCGCATAATAAGCTTTTCTGAGGCTATCAAACTAGTATAATGAAAGAGAACCAGTTATCTCAAATAAGAACGGAAAAAAAGTGATTCTAACGAAGTTTCCAAACTTCGAAAAAAATTTTTTTCTTTTCGAAATTCTTTGCGCATGATATGCTTTTCTGAGGCTATCAAACTAGTATAATGAAAGAGAACCAGTTATCTCAAATAAGAACAGAAAAAAAGTGATTCTAAAGAAGTTTCCAAACTTCGAAAAAAATTTTTTTTCTTTTCGAGATTCTTTGCGCATAATATGATTTACTGAGGCTATCAAACTAGTTTATACTTTTCTTTTCGAGATTCTTTGCGCATAATATGCTTTTCTGAGGCTATCAAACTAGTATAATGAAAGAGAACCAGAAATCTCAAATAAGAACGGAAAAAAAGTGATTCAAACGAAGTTTCCAAACTTCGAAAAAACATTTTTTTCTTTTCGAGATTCTTTGCGCATAATATGCTTTTCTGAGTCTGTCAAACTAGTATAATGAAAGAGAACCAGTTATCTCAAATAAGAACGGAAAAAAAGTGATTCTAACAAAGTTTCCAAACTTCAAAAAAAAATTTTTTTCTTTTCGAGATTCTTTGCCCATAATATGCTTTTCTGAGGCTATCAAAATAGTATAATGAAAGAGAACCATTTATCTCAAATAAGAACGGGGAAAAACTGATTCTAACGAAGTTTTCAAACTTCGCAAATAATTTTTTTTCTTTTCGTGATTCTTTGCGCTAAATATGCTTTTCTGAGGCCATCAAACTAGTAAAATGAAAGAGAACCAGTTATCTCAAATAAGAATGGAAAAAAAGTGATTCTAATGAAGTTTCCAAACTTCTAAAAAAATTTTTTTTATTTTCGAGATTCTTTGTGCATAATATGCTTTTTTGAGGCTATCTTATTAGTATAATGAAAGAGAACCAGTTATCTCGAATAGGAACGGAAAAAAGTGATTCTAACGAAGTTTCTAAACATGGAAAAAAATTTTTTTTCTTTTCGAGATTCTTTGGGCATAATATGATTTTCTGAGGCTATCAAACTAGTATAATGAAAGAGAACCATTTATATCAAATAAGAACGGAAAAAAAGTAATTTTAATGAAGTTTCCAAACTTCGAAAAAAATTTTTTTCTTTTCGAGATTCTTTGCGCATAATATGCTTGTCTGAGGCTATCAAAATAGTATAATGAGAGATTACCATTTATCTCAAATTAGAATGGAAAAAAAGTGATTCTAATGAAGTTTCCAAACTTCGAAAAAAATTTTTTTTCTTTTCGTGATTCTTTGGGCATAATATGCTTTTGTGAGGCTATCAAACTAGTATAATGAAAGAGAACCAGTTATCTCAAATAAGAACGGAAAAAAAGTGATTCTAAGGGAGTTTCCAAACTTCGAAAAAAAAATTTTTTCTAATCGAGATTCTTTGCGCATAATATGCTTTTCTGAGGCTATCAAACTAGTATAATGAGAAATTACCAGTTATCTCAAATAAGAATGGAAAAAAAGTGATTCTAATTAAGTTTCCAAACTTCGAAAAAATTTTTTTTTCTTTTCGAGATTCTTTGCGCATAATATGCTTTTCTGAGGCTATCAAACTAGTATAATGAAAGAGTACCTGTTATCTCAAATAAGAGCAGGAAAAAAAGTGATTCTAACGAAGTTTGCAAACTTCGAAAAATTTTTTTTTTCTTTTCGTGATTCTTTGCGCTAAATATGCTTTTCTGAGGATATCAAACTAGTATAATGAAAGAGAACCAGTTATCTCAAATAAGAACAGAAAAAAAGTGATTCTAAAGAAGTTTCCAAACTTCGAAAAAAAATTTTTTTCCTGTCGAGATTCTTTGCGCATAATATGCTTTTCTGAGGCATCAAACTAGCATAATGAAAGAGAACCAGTTATCTCAAATAAGAATGGAAAAAAAGTGATTCTAAGGAAGTTTCCAAACTTCGAAAAAAAATTTTTTTCATTTCGAGATTCTTTGCGCATAATATGCTTTTCTGAGGCTATCAAACTACTATAATGAAAGAGAACCAGTTATCTCCAATAAGAACGGAAAAAAAGTGATTCAAACGAAGTTTCCAAACTTCGAAAAAAAATTTTTTTCTTTCCAGATTCTTTGCGCATAATATGCTTTTCTGAGGCTATCAAACTAGTATAATGAAAGAGAACCAGTTATCTGAAATAAGAACGGAAAAAAAGTGATTCTAACGAAGTTTCAAAGCTTCGAAAAAAATTTTTTTCTTTTAGAGATTCTTGCGCATAATATGATTTTCTGAGGCTATCAAACTAGTATAATGAAAGAGAACCATTTATCTCAAATAAGAACAGAAAAAAAGTAATTCTAATGAAGTTTCCAAAGTTTGAAAAATTTTTTCTTTTCTTTTCGAGATTCTTTCCGCATAATATGCTTTTCTTCGGCTATCAAACTAGTAATATGAAAGAGAACCAGTTATCTCGAATAATAACGTAAAAAAAGTGAATCTAATCAAGTTTCCAAACTTCGAAAATTTTTTTTTTCTTTTCGAGGTTCTTTGCGCATAATATGCTTTTCTGAGGCTATCAAATTAGTATAATGAAAGAGAACCAATTATCTCAAGTAAGAACGGAAAAAAAGTGATTCTAACGAAGTTTCCAAACTTCGAAAAAATTTTTTTTTCTTTTCGAGATTCTTTGCGCATAATATGCTTTACTGAGGCTATCAAACTAGTATAATGAAAGAGAACCAGTTATCTCAAATAAGAACGGAAAAAAAGTGATTCAAACGAAGTTTCCAAACTTCGAAAAAAAATTTTTTTCTTTTCGAGATTCTTTGCGCATAATATGCTTTTCTGAGGCTATCAAACTAGTATAATGAAAGAGAACCAGTTATCTCAAATAAGAACGGAAAAAAAGTGATTCTAACGAAGTTTCCAAACTTCGAAAAAAAATTTTTTTCTTTTCGAGATTCTTTGCGCATAATATGCTTTTCTGAGGGTATCAAACTAGTATAATGAAAGAGAACCAGTTATCTCAAATAAGAACAGAAAAAATGTGATTCTAAAGAAGTTTCCAAACTTCGAAAAAAATTTTTTTTCTTTTCGAGATTCTTTGCGCATAATATGCTTTACTGAGGCTATCAAACTAGTTTATACTTTTCTTTTCGAGATTCTTTGCGCATAATATGCTTTTCTGAGGCTATCAAACTAGTATAATGAAAGAGAACCAGAAATCTCAAATAAGAACGGAAAAAAAGTGATTCAAACGAAGTTTCCAAACTTCGAAAAAACATTTTTTTCTTTTCGAGATTCTTTGCGCATAATATGCTTTTCTGAGGCTATCAAACTAGTATAATGAAAGAGAACCAGTTATCTCAAATAAGAACGGAAAAAAAGTGATTTTAACGAAGTTTCCAAACTTCGAAAAAAAAATTTTTTCTTTTCGAGATTCTTTGCCCATAATATGCTTTTCTGAGGCTATCAAAATAGTATAATGAAAGAGAACCAGTTATCTCAAATAAGAACGGGAAAAAACTGATTCTAACGAAGTTTTCAAACTTCGAAAATAATTTTTTTTCTTTTCGTGAATCTTTGCGCTAAATATGCTTTTCTGAGGCTATCAAACTAGTAAAATGAAAGTGAACCAGTTATCTCAAATAAGAATGGAAAAAAAGTGATTCTAATGAAGTTTCCAAACTTCTAAAAAAATTTTTTTTATTTTCGAGATTCTTTGTGCATAATATGCTTTTTTGAGGCTATCTTATTAGTATAATGAAAGAGAACCAGTTATCTCGAATAGGAACGGAAAAAAGTGATTCTAACGAAGTTTCTAAACATGGAAAAAAATTTTTTTTCTTTTCGAGATTCTTTGGGCATAATATGATTTTCTGAGGCTATCAAACTAGTATAATGAAAGAGAACCATTTATATCAAATAAGAACGGAAAAAAAGTAATTTTAATGAAGTTTCCAAACTTCGAAAAAAATTTTTTTCTTTTCGAGATTCTTTGCGCATAATATGCTTGTCTGAGGCTATCAAAATAGTATAATGAGAGATTACCATTTATCTCAAATTAGAATGGAAAAAAAGTGATTCTAATGAAGTTTCCAAACTTCGAAAAAAATTTTTTTTCTTTTCGTGATTCTTTGGGCATAATATGCTTTTGTGAGGCTATCAAACTAGTATAATGAAAGAGAACCAGTTATCTCAAATAAGAACGGAAAAAAAGTGATTCTAAGGGAGTTTCCAAACTTCGAAAAAAAAATTTTTTCTAATCGAGATTCTTTGCGCATAATATGCTTTTCTGAGGCTATCAAACTAGTATAATGAGAAATTACCAGTTATCTCAAATAAGAATGGAAAAAAAGTGATTCTAATTAAGTTTCCAAACTTCGAAAAAATTTTTTTTTCTTTTCGAGATTCTTTGCGCATAATATGCTTTTCTGAGGCTATCAAACTAGTATAATGAAAGAGTACCTGTTATCTCAAATAAGAGCAGGAAAAAAAGTGATTCTAACGAAGTTTGCAAACTTCGAAAAATTTTTTTTTTCTTTTCGTGATTCTTTGCGCTAAATATGCTTTTCTGAGGATATCAAACTAGTATAATGAAAGAGAACCAGTTATCTCAAATAAGAACAGAAAAAAAGTGATTCTAAAGAAGTTTCCAAACTTCGAAAAAAAATTTTTTTCCTGTCGAGATTCTTTGCGCATAATATGCTTTTCTGAGGCATCAAACTAGCATAATGAAAGAGAACCAGTTATCTCAAATAAGAATGGAAAAAAAGTGATTCTAAGGAAGTTTCCAAACTTCGAAAAAAAATTTTTTTCATTTCGAGATTCTTTGCGCATAATATGCTTTTCTGAGGCTATCAAACTACTATAATGAAAGAGAACCAGTTATCTCCAATAAGAACGGAAAAAAAGTGATTCAAACGAAGTTTCCAAACTTCGAAAAAAAATTTTTTTCTTTCCAGATTCTTTGCGCATAATATGCTTTTCTGAGGCTATCAAACTAGTATAATGAAAGAGAACCAGTTATCTGAAATAAGAACGGAAAAAAAGTGATTCTAACGAAGTTTCAAAGCTTCGAAAAAAATTTTTTTCTTTTAGAGATTCTTGCGCATAATATGATTTTCTGAGGCTATCAAACTAGTATAATGAAAGAGAACCATTTATCTCAAATAAGAACAGAAAAAAAGTAATTCTAATGAAGTTTCCAAAGTTTGAAAAATTTTTTCTTTTCTTTTCGAGATTCTTTCCGCATAATATGCTTTTCTTCGGCTATCAAACTAGTAATATGAAAGAGAACCAGTTATCTCGAATAATAACGTAAAAAAAGTGAATCTAATCAAGTTTCCAAACTTCGAAAATTTTTTTTTTCTTTTCGAGGTTCTTTGCGCATAATATGCTTTTCTGAGGCTATCAAACTAGTATAATGAAAGAGAACCAATTATCTCAAGTAAGAACGGAAAAAAAGTGATTCTAACGAAGTTTCCAAACTTCGAAAAAATTTTTTTTTCTTTTCGAGATTCTTTGCGCATAATATGCTTTACTGAGGCTATCAAACTAGTATAATGAAAGAGAACCAGTTATCTCAAATAAGAACGGAAAAAAAGTGATTCAAACGAAGTTTCCAAACTTCGAAAAAAAATTTTTTTCTTTTCGAGATTCTTTGCGCATAATATGCTTTTCTGAGGCTATCAAACTAGTATAATGAAAGAGAACCAGTTATCTCAAATAAGAACGGAAAAAAAGTGATTCTAACGAAGTTTCCAAACTTCGAAAAAAAATTTTTTTCTTTTCGAGATTCTTTGCGCATAATATGCTTTTCTGAGGGTATCAAACTAGTATAATGAAAGAGAACCAGTTATCTCAAATAAGAACAGAAAAAATGTGATTCTAAAGAAGTTTCCAAACTTCGAAAAAAATTTTTTTTCTTTTCGAGATTCTTTGCGCATAATATGCTTTACTGAGGCTATCAAACTAGTTTATACTTTTCTTTTCGAGATTCTTTGCGCATAATATGCTTTTCTGAGGCTATCAAACTAGTATAATGAAAGAGAACCAGAAATCTCAAATAAGAACGGAAAAAAAGTGATTCAAACGAAGTTTCCAAACTTCGAAAAAACATTTTTTTCTTTTCGAGATTCTTTGCGCATAATATGCTTTTCTGAGGCTATCAAACTAGTATAATGAAAGAGAACCAGTTATCTCAAATAAGAACGGAAAAAAAGTGATTTTAACGAAGTTTCCAAACTTCGAAAAAAAAATTTTTTCTTTTCGAGATTCTTTGCCCATAATATGCTTTTCTGAGGCTATCAAAATAGTATAATGAAAGAGAACCAGTTATCTCAAATAAGAACGGGAAAAAACTGATTCTAACGAAGTTTTCAAACTTCGAAAATAATTTTTTTTCTTTTCGTGAATCTTTGCGCTAAATATGCTTTTCTGAGGCTATCAAACTAGTAAAATGAAAGTGAACCAGTTATCTCAAATAAGAATGGAAAAAAAGTGATTCTAATGAAGTTTCCAAACTTCTAAAAAAATTTTTTTTATTTTCGAGATTCTTTGTGCATAATATGCTTTTTTGAGGCTATCTTATTAGTATAATGAAAGAGAACCAGTTATCTCGAATAGGAACGGAAAAAAGTGATTCTAACGAAGTTTCCAAACATGGAAAAAAAATTTTTTTCTTTTGGAGATTCTTTGCGCATAATATGATTTTCCGAGTCTATCAAACTAGTATAATGAGAGATTACCAGTTATCTCAAATAAGAACGGAAAAAAAGTGATTCTAACGAAGTTTCAAAACTTCGAAAAAATTTTTTTTTCTTTTCGAGATTCTTTGCGCATAATATGGTTTTCTGAGGCTATCAAACTAGTATAATGAAAGAGAACCATTTATCTCAAATAAGAACAGAAAAAAAGTAATTCTAATGAAGTTTCCAAAGTTTGAAAAATTATTTCTTTTCTTTTCGAGATTCTTTCCGCATAATATACTTTTCTACGGCTATCAAACTAGTAAAATGAAAGAGAAAAAGTTATCTCGAATAAGAACGGAAAAAAAGTGAATCTAATCAAGTTTCCAACTTCGAAAAATTTTTTTTTTCTTTTCGAGATTCTTTGCGCATAATATGCTTGTCTGAGGCTTTCAAACTAGTATAATGAGAGATTACCAGTTATCTCAAATAAGAATGGAAAAAAAGTGATTTTAATGAAGTTTCCAAACTCGAAAAAAATTTTTTTTCTTTTCGAGGTTCTTTGCGCATAATATGCTTTTCTGAGGCCATCAAACTAGTATAATGAAAGAGAACCAATTATCTCAAATAAGAACGTAAAAAAAGTGATTCTAAGGAAGTTTCCAAACTTCGAAAAAAAATTTTTTTCTTATCGAGATTATTTGCGCATAATATGCTTTTCTGAGGCTATCAAACTAGTATAATGAGAGATTACCCGTTATCTGAAATAAGAATGGAAAAAAGTGATTCTAATTAAGTTTCCAAACTTCGAAAAAAATGTTTTTCTTTTCGAGATTCTTTGCGTATAATATGCTTGTCTGAGGCTATCAAACTAGTATAATGAGAGATTACCATTTATCTCAAATTAGAATGTAAATAAAGTGATTCTAATGAAGTTTCCAAACTTCGAAAAAAATTTTTTTTCTTTTCGTGATTCTTTGGGCATAATATGCTTTTGTGAGGCTATCAAACTAGTATAATGAAAGAGAACCAGTTATCTCAAATAAGAACGGAAAAAAAGTGATTCTAAGGAAGTTTCCAAACTTCGAAAAAAAAATTTTTTCTAATCGAGATTCTTTGCGCATAATATGCTTTTCTGAGGCTATCAAACTAGTATAATGAGAAATTACCAGTTATCTCAAATAAGAATGGAAAAAAAGTGATTCTAATGAAGTTTCCAAACTTCGAAAAAAATTTTTTTTCTTTTCGAGATTCTTTGCGCATAATATGCTTTTCTGTGGCTATCAAACTAGTATAATGAAAGAGAACCAGTTATCTCAAATAAGAACGGAAAAAAGTGATTCTAACGAAGTTTCCAAACTTCTAAAAAAATTTTTTTATTTTCGAGATTCTTTGGGCATAATATCCTTTTCTGAGGCTATCTAATTAGTATAATGAAAGAGAACCAGTTATCTCAAATAAGAACGGAAAAAAGTGATTCTAACGAAGTTTCCAAACATCGAAAAAAATTTTTTTCTTTTCGAGATTCTTTGCGCATAATATGATTTTCTGAGTCTATCAAACTAGTATAATGAGAGATTACCAGTTATCTCAAATATGAACGGAAAAAAAGTGATTCTAACGAAGTTTCAAAACTTCGAAAAATTTTTTTTTTCTTTTCGAGAATCTTTGCGCATAATATGCATTTCTGAGGCTATCAAACTAGTATAATGAAAGAGAACCTGTTATCTCAAATAAGAACGGAAAAAAAGTGATTCTAACGAAGTTTCCAAACTTCGAAAAAAATTTTTTTTCTTTTGAAGATTGTATGCGCATAATATGCTTTTCTGAAGCTATCAAACTAGTATAATGAAAGAGAACCAGTTATCTCAAATAAGAACAGGAAAAAAGTGATTCTAACGAAGTTTACAAATTTCGAAAATTTTTTTTTTTCTTTTCGTGATTCTTTGCGCTAAATATGCTTTTCTGAGGCTATCAATCTAGTATAATGAAAGAGAACCAGTTATCTCAAATAAGAACAGAAAAAAAGTGATTCTAAAGAAGTTTCCAAACTTCGAAAAAAAATTTTTTTCCTGTCGAGATTCTTTGCGCATAATATGCTTTTCTGAGGCTATCAAACTAGTATAATGAAAGAGAACCAGTTATCTCAAATAAGAATGGAAAAAAAGTGATTCTAAGGAAGTTTCCAAACTTCGAAAAAAAAATTTTTTCATTTCGAGATTCTTTGCCATAATATGCTTTTCTGAGGCTATCAAACTACTATAATGAAAGAGAACCAGTTATCTCCAATAAGAACGGGAAAAAAGTGATTCTAACGAAGTTTCCAAACTTCGAAAATTTTTTTTTTCTTTTCGTGATTCTTTGCGCTAAATAAACTTTTCTGAGGCTATCAAACTAGTATAATGAAAGAGAACCAGTTATCTCAAATAAGAACAGAAAAAAAGTGATTCTAAAGAAGTTTCCAAACTTCGAAAAAATTTTTTTTCTTTTCGAGATTCTTTGCGCATAATATGCTTTACTGAGGCTATCAAACTAGTATAATGGAAGACAACCAGTTATCTCAAATAAGAACGGAAAAAAAGTGATTCAAACGAAGTTTCCAAACTTCGAAAAAAAATTTTTTTCTTTCCAGATTCTTTGCGCATAATATGCTTTTCTGAGGCTATCAAACTAGTATAATGAAAGAGAACCAGTTATCTCAAATAAGAACAGGAAAAAAGTGATTCTAACGAAGTTTGCTAACTTCGAAAAATTTTTCTTTTCTTTTCGTGATTCTTTGCGCTAAATATGCTTTTCTGAGGCTATCAATCTAGTATAATGAAAGAGAACCAGTTATCTCAAATAAGAGCAGAAAAAAAGTGATTCTAAAGAAGTTTCCAAACTTCGAAAAAAAATTTTTTTCCTGTCGAGATTCTTTGCGCATAATATGCTTTTCTGAGGCTATCAAACTAGTATAATGAAAGAGAACCAGTTATCTCAAATAAGAATGGAAAAAAAGTGATTCTAAGGAAGTTTCCAAACATCGAAAAAAAATTTTTTTCATTTCGAGATTCTTTGCGCATAATATGCTTTTCTGAGGCTATCAAACTACTATAATGAAAGAGAACCAGTTATCTCCAATAAGAACGGGAAAAAAGTGATTCTAACGAAGTTTCCAAACTTCGAAAAAAATTTTTTTCTTTTCGTGATTCTTTGCGCTAAATAAACTTTTCTGAGGCTATCAAACAAGTATAATGAAAGAGAACCAGTTATCTCAAATAAGAACAGAAAAAAAGTGATTCTAAAGAAGTTTCCAAACTTCGAAAAAAATTTTTTTCTTTTCGAGATTCTTTGCGCATAATATGCTTTACTGAGGCTATCAAACTAGTATAATGGAAGACAACCAGTTATCTCAAATAAGAACGGAAAAAAAGTGATTCAAACGAAGTTTCCAAACTTCGAAAAAAAATGTTTTTCTTTTCGAGATTCTTTTGCGGATAATATCCTTTTCTACGGCTATCAAACTAGTACAATGAAAGACAATCAGTTATCTCGAATAAGAATGGCAAAAAAGTGATTCTAACGAAGTTTCCTAACTTCGAAAAAAATTTTTTTTCTTTTCGAGATTCTTTGCGCATAATATGCTTTACTGAGACTATCAAACTAGTATAATGAAAGAGAACCAGTTATCTCAAATAAGAACGGAAAAAAAGTGATACTAACGAAGTTTCCAAACTTCGAAAAAAATTTTTTTTCTTTTCGAGATTCTTTGCGCATAATATGCTTTACTGAGGCTATCAAACTAGTTTATACTTTTCTTTTCGAGATTCTTTGCGCATAATATGCTTTTCTGAGGCTATCAAACTAGTATAATGAAAGAGAACCAGTTATCTCAAATAAGAACGGAAAAAAAGTGATTCAAACGAAGTTTCCAAACTTGAAAAAATTTTTTTTTCTTTTCGAGATTCTTTGCGCATAATATGCTTTTCTGAGGCTATCAAACTACTATAATGAAAGAGAACCAGTTATCTCCAATAAGAACGGGAAAAAAGTGATTCTAACGAAGTTTCCAAACTTCGAAAAAAATTTTTTTCTTTTCGTGATTCTTTGCGCTAAATAAACTTTTCTGAGGCTATCAAACTAGTATAATGAAAGAGAACCAGTTATCTCAAATAAGAACAGAAAAAAAGTGATTCTAAAGAAGTTTCCAAACTTCGAAAAAATTTTTTTTCTTTTCGAGATTCTTTGCGCATAATATGCTTTACTGAGGCTATCAAACTAGTATAATGGAAGACAACCAGTTATCTCAAATAAGAACGGAAAAAAAGTGATTCAAACGAAGTTTCCAAACTTCGAAAAAAAATGTTTTTCTTTTCGAGATTCTTTGCGGATAATATACTTTTCTACGGCTATCAAACTAGTAAAATGAAAGACAATCAGTTATCTCGAATAAGAATGGCAAAAAAGTGATTCTAACGAAGTTTGCAAATTTCGAAAATTTTTTTTTTTCTTTTCGTGATTCTTTGCGCTAAATATGCTTTTCTGAGGCTATCAATCTAGTATAATGAAAGAGAACCAGTTATCTCAAATAAGAACAGAAAAAAAGTGATTCTAAAGAAGTTTCCAAACTTCGAAAAAAAATTTTTTTCCTGTCGAGATTCTTTGCGCATAATACGCTTTTCTGAGGCTATCAAACTAGTATAATGAAAGAGAACCAGTTATCTCAAATAAGAATGGAAAAAAAGTGATTCTAAGGAAGTTTCCAAACTTCGAAAAAAAAATTTTTTCATTTCGAGATTCTTTGCGCATAATATGCTTTTCTGAGACTATCAAACTACTATAATGAAAGAGAACCAGTTATCTCCAATAAGAACGGGAAAAAAGTGATTCTAACGAAGTTTCCAAACTTCGAAAATTTTTTTTTTCTTTTCGTGATTCTTTGCGCTAAATAAACTTTTCTGAGGCTATCAAACTAGCATAATGAAAGAGAACCAGTTATCTCAAATAAGAACAGAAAAAAAGTGATTCTAAAGAAGTTTCCAAACTTCGAAAAAATTTTTTTTCTTTTCGAGATTCTTTGCGCATAATATGCTTTACTGAGGCTATCAAACTAGTATAATGGAAGACAACCAGTTATCTCAAATAAGAACGGAAAAAAAGTGATTCAAACGAAGTTTCCAAACTTCGAAAAAAAATTTTTTTCTTTCCAGATTCTTTGCGCATAATATGCTTTTCTGAGGCTATCAAACTAGTATAATGAAAGAGAACCAGTTATCTCAAATAAGAACAGGAAAAAAGTGATTCTAACGAAGTTTGCAAACTTCGAAAAATTTTTCTTTTCTTTTCGTGATTCTTTGCGCTAAATATGCTTTTCTGAGGCTATCAATCTAGTATAATGAAAGAGAACCAGTTATCTCAAATAAGAGCAGAAAAAAAGTGATTCTAAAGAAGTTTCCAAACTTCGAAAAAAATTTTTTTTCTTTTCGAGATTCTTTGCGCATAATATGCTTTACTGAGACTATCAAACTAGTATAATGAAAGAGAACCAGTTATCTCAAATAAGAACGGAAAAAAAGTGATACTAACGAAGTTTCCAAACTTCGAAAAAAATTTTTTTTTCTTTTCGAGATTCTTTGCGCATAATATGCTTTACTGAGGCTATCAAACTAGTTTATACTTTTCTTTTCGAGATTCTTTGCGCATAATATGCTTTTCTGAGGCTATCAAACTAGTATAATGAAAGAGAACCAGTTATCTCAAATAAGAACGGAAAAAAAGTGATTCAAACGAAGTTTCCAAACTTCGAAAAAATTTTTTTTTCTTTTCGAGATTCTTTGCGCATAATATGCTTTTCTGAGGCTATCAAACTACTATAATGAAAGAGAACCAGTTATCTCCAATAAGAACGGGAAAAAAGTGATTCTAACGAAGTTTCCAAACTTCGAAAAAAATTTTTTTCTTTTCGTGATTCTTTGCGCTAAATAAACTTTTCTGAGGCTATCAAACTAGTATAATGAAAGAGAACCAGTTATCTCAAATAAGAACAGAAAAAAAGTGATTCTAAAGAAGTTTCCAAACTTCGAAAAAATTTTTTTTCTTTTCGAGATTCTTTGCGCATAATATGCTTTACTGAGGCTATCAAACTAGTATAATGGAAGACAACCAGTTATCTCAAATAAGAACGGAAAAAAAGTGATTCAAACGAAGTTTCCAAACTTCGAAAAAAAATGTTTTTCTTTTCGAGATTCTTTGCGGATAATATACTTTTCTACGGCTATCAAACTAGTAAAATGAAAGACAATCAGTTATCTCGAATAAGAATGGCAAAAAAGTGATTCTAACGAAGTTTCCTAACTTCGAAAAAAATTTTTTTTCTTTTCGAGATTCTTTGCGCATAATATGCTTTACTGAGACTATCAAACTAGTATAATGAAAGAGAACCAGTTATCTCAAATAAGAACGGAAAAAAAGTGATACTAACGAAGTTTCCAAACTTCGAAAAAAATTTTTTTTCTTTTCGAGATTCTTTGCGTATAATATGCTTTACTGAGGATATCAAACTAGTTTATACTTTTCTTTTCGAGATTCTTTGCGCATAATATGCTTTTCTGAGGCTATCAAACTAGTATAATGAAAGAGAACCAGTTATCTCAAATAAGAACGGAAAAAAAGTGATTCAAACGAAGTTTCCAAACTTCGAAAAAATTTTTTTTTCTTTTCGAGATTCTTTGCGTATAATATGCTTCTCTGAGGCTATCAAACTAGTATAATGAAAGAGAACCAGTTATCTCAAATAAGAGCGGAAAAAAAGTGATTCTACGAAGTTTCAAAACTTCGAAAAAATTTTTTTTTCTTTTCGAGATTCTTTGCGCATAATATGCTTTTCTGAGGCTATCAAACTAGTATAATGAAAGAGAACCAGTTATCTCAAATAAGAATAGAAAAAAAGTGATTCTAAAGAAGTTTCCAAACTTCGAAAAAATTTTTTTTCTTTTCGAGATTCTTTGCGCATAGTATGCTTTACTGAGGCTATCAAACTAGTATAATGAAAGAGAACCAGTTATCTCAAATAAGAACGGAAAAAAAGTGATTCAAACGAAGTTTCCAAACTTCGAAAAAAAATTTTTTTCTTTCCAGATTCTTTGCGCATAATATGCTTTTCTGAGGCTATCAAACTAGTATAATGAAAGAGAACCAGTTATTTCAAATAAGAACGGAAAAAAAGTGATTCAAACGAAGTTTCCAAACTTCTAAAAAAAATTTTTTCTTTTCGAGATTCTTTGCGGATAATATATTTTTCTACGGCTATCAAACTAGTAAAATGAAAGACAACCAGTTATCTCGAATAAGAATGGCAAAAAAGTGATTCCAACGAAGTTTCCTAACTTCGAAAAAAATTTTTTTTCTTTTCGAGATTCTTTGCGCATAATATGCTTTACTGAGACTATCAAACTAGTATAATGAAAGAGAACCAGTTATCTCAAATAAGAACGGAAAAAAGTGATTCTAACGAAGTTCAAAAATTCGAAAAAATTTTTTTTTCTTTTCGAGATTCTTTGCGCATAATATGCTTTACTGAGGCTATCAAACTAGATTATACTTTTCTTTACGAGATTCTTTGCGCATAATATGCTTTTCTGAGGCTATCAAACTAGTATAATGAAAGAGAACCAGTTATCTCAAATAAGAACGGAAAAAAAGTGATTCAAACGAAGTTTCCAAACTTCGAAAAAATTTTTTTTTCTTTTCGAGATTCTTTGCGCATAATATGCTTTTCTGAGGCTATCAAACTAGTATAATGAAAGAGAACCAGTTATCTCAAATAAGAACCGAAAAAGAGTGAATCTAACGAAGTTTCCAAACTTCGAAAAAAAAATTTTTTCTTTTCGAGATTCTTTGCGCATAATATGCTTTTCTGAGGCTATCAAAATAGTATAATGAAAGAGAACCAGTTATCTCAAATAAGAACGGGAAAAAAGTGATTCTAACGAAGTTTGCAAACTTCGAAAATAATTTTTTTTCTTTTCGTGATTCTTTGCGCTAAATATGCTTTTCTGAGGCAATCAATCTAGTATAATGAAAGAGAACCAGTTATCTCAAATAAGAACAGAAAAAAAGTGATTCTAACGAAGTTTCCAAACTTCTAAAAAATTTTTTTTTATTTTCGAGATTCTTTGTGCATAATATGCTTTTCTGAGGCTATCTAATTAGTATAATGACAGAGAACCAGTTATCTCGAATAGGAACGGAAAAAGTGATTCTAACGAAGTTTCCAAACATGGAAAAAAAATTTTTTTCTTTTCGAGATTCTTTGCGCATAACATGATTTTCCGAGTCTATCAAACTAGTATAGTGAGAGATTACCAGTTATCTCAAATAAGAACGGAAAAAAAGTGATTCTAACGAAGTTTCAAAACTTCGAAAAAAATTTTTTTTCTTTTCGAGATTCTTTGCGCATAATATGATTTTCTGAGGCTATCAAACTAGTATAATGAAAGAGAACCATTTATCTCAAATAAGAACAGAAAAAAAGTAATTCTAATGAAGTTTCCAAAGTTTGAAAAATTTTTTCTTTCTTTTCCAGATTCTTTCCGCATAATATACTTTTCTACGGCTATCAAACTAGTAAAATGAAAGAGAACCAGTTATTTCGAATAAGAACGGAAAAAAAGTGAATCTAATCAAGTTTCCAAACTTCGAAAAATTTTTTTTTTTCTTTTCGAGATTCTTTGCGCATAATATGCTTGTCTGAGGCTATCAAACTAGTATATCGAGAGATTACCAGTTATCTGAAATAAGAATGGAAAAAAAGTGATTCTAATGATGTTTCCAAACTTCGAAAAAAATTTTTTTCTTTTCGAGATTCTTTGCGCATAATATGCTTGTCTGAGGCTATCAAACTAGTAAAATGAAAGACAATCAGTTATCTCGAATAAGAATGGCAAAAAAGTGATTCTAACGAAGTTTCCTAACTTCGAAAAAAATTTTTTTTCTTTTCGAGATTCTTTGCGCATAATATGCTTTACTGAGACTATCAAACTAGTATAATGAAAGAGAACCAGTTATCTCAAATAAGAACGGAAAAAAAGTGATACTAACGAATTTTCCAAACTTCGAAAAAAATTTTTTTTCTTTTCGAGATTCTTTGCGCATAATATGCTTTACTGAGGCTATCAAACTAGTTTATACTTTTCTTTTCGAGATTCTTTGCGCATAATATGCTTTTCTGAGGCTATCAAACTAGTATAATGAAAGAGAACCAGTTATCTCAAATAAGAACGGAAAAAAAGTGATTCAAACGAAGTTTCCAAACTTCGAAAAAATTTTTTTTTCTTTTCGAGATTCTTTGCGTATAATATGCTTTTCTGAGGCTATCAAACTACTATAATGAAAGAGAACCAGTTATCTCCAATAAGAACGGGAAAAAAGTGATTCTAACGAAGTTTCCAAACTTCGAAAAAAATTTTTTTCTTTTCGTGATTCTTTGCGCTAAATAAACTTTTCTGAGGCTATCAAACTAGTATAATGAAAGAGAACCAGTTATCTCAAATAAGAACAGAAAAAAAGTGATTCTAAAGAAGTTTCCAAACTTCGAAAAAATTTTTTTTCTTTTCGAGATTCTTTGCGCATAATATGCTTTACTGAGGCTATCAAACTAGTATAATGGAAGACAACCAGTTATCTCAAATAAGAACGGAAAAAAAGTGATTCAAACGAAGTTTCCAAACTTCGAAAAAAAATGTTTTTCTTTTCGAGATTCTTTGCGGATAATATACTTTTCTACGGCTATCAAACTAGTAAAATGAAAGACAATCAGTTATCTCGAATAAGAATGGCAAAAAAGTGATTCTAACGAAGTTTGCAAATTTCGAAAATTTTTTTTTTTCTTTTCGTGATTCTTTGCGCTAAATATGCTTTTCTGAGGCTATCAATCTAGTATAATGAAAGAGAACCAGTTATCTCAAATAAGAACAGAAAAAAAGTGATTCTAAAGAAGTTTCCAAACTTCGAAAAAAAATTTTTTTCCTGTCGAGATTCTTTGCGCATAATATGCTTTTCTGAGGCTATCAAACTAGTATAATGAAAGAGAACCAGTTATCTCAAATAAGAATGGAAAAAAAGTGATTCTAAGGAAGTTTCCAAACTTCGAAAAAAAAATTTTTTCATTTCGAGATTCTTTGCGCATAATATGCTTTTCTGAGGCTATCAAACTACTATAATGAAAGAGAACCAGTTATCTCCAATAAGAACGGGAAAAAAGTGATTCTAACGAAGTTTCCAAACTTCGAAAATTTTTTTTTTCTTTTCGTGATTCTTTGCGCTAAATAAACTTTTCTGAGGCTATAAAACTAGTATAATGAAAGAGAACCAGTTATCTCAAATAAGAACAGAAAAAAAGTGATTCTAAAGAAGTTTCCAAACTTCGAAAAAATTTTTTTTCTTTTCGAGATTCTTTGCGCATAATATGCTTTACTGAGGCTATCAAACTAGTATAATGGAAGACAACCAGTTATCTCAAATAAGAACGGAAAAAAAGTGATTCAAACGAAGTTTCCAAACTTCGAAAAAAAATTTTTTTCTTTCCAGATTCTTTGCGCATAATATGCTTTTCTGAGGCTATCAAACTAGTATAATGAAAGAGAACCAGTTATCTCAAATAAGAACAGGAAAAAAGTGATTCTAACGAAGTTTGCAAACTTCGAAAAATTTTTCTTTTCTTTTCGTGATTCTTTGCGCTAAATATGCTTTTCTGAGGCTATCAATCTAGTATAATGAAAGAGAACCAGTTATCTCAAATAAGAGCAGAAAAAAAGTGATTCTAAAGAAGTTTCCAAACTTCGAAAAAAATTTTTTTTCTTTTCGAGATTCTTTGCGCATAATATGCTTTACTGAGACTATCAAACTAGTATAATGAAAGAGAACCAGTTATCTCAAATAAGAACGGAAAAAAAGTGATACTAACGAAGTTTCCAAACTTCGAAAAAAATTTTTTTTCTTTTCGAGATTCTTTGCGCATAATATGCTTTACTGAGGCTATCAAACTAGTTTATACTTTTCTTTTCGAGATTCTTTGCGCATAATATGCTTTTCTGAGGCTATCAAACTAGTATAATGAAAGAGAACCAGTTATCTCAAATAAGAACGGAAAAAAAGTGATTCAAACGAAGTTTCCAAACTTCGAAAAAATTTTTTTTTCTTTTCGAGATTCTTTGCGCGTAATATGCTTTTCTGAGGCTATCAAACTACTATAATGAAAGAGAACCAGTTATCTCCAATAAGAACGGGAAAAAAGTGATTCTAACGAAGTTTCCAAACTTCGAAAAAAATTTTTTTCTTTTCGTGATTCTTTGCGCTAAATAAACTTTTCTGAGGCTATCAAACTAGTATAATGAAAGAGAACCAGTTATCTCAAATAAGAACAGAAAAAAAGTGATTCTAAAGAAGTTTCCAAACTTCGAAAAAATTTTTTTTCTTTTCGAGATTCTTTGCGCATAATATGCTTTACTGAGGCTATCAAACTAGTATAATGGAAGACAACCAGTTATCTCAAATAAGAACGGAAAAAAAGTGATTCAAACGAAGTTTCCAAACTTCGAAAAAAAATGTTTTTCTTTTCGAGATTCTTTGCGGATAATATACTTTTCTACGGCTATCAAACTAGTAAAATGAAAGACAATCAGTTATCTCGAATAAGAATGGCAAAAAAGTGATTCTAACGAAGTTTCCTAACTTCGAAAAAAATTTTTTTTCTTTTCGAGATTCTTTGCGCATAATATGCTTTACTGAGACTATCAAACTAGTATAATGAAAGAGAACCAGTTATCTCAAATAAGAACGGAAAAAAAGTGATACTAACGAAGTTTCCAAACTTCGAAAAAAATTTTTTTTCTTTTCGAGATTCTTTGCGCATAATATGCTTTACTGAGGCTATCAAACTAGTTTATACTTTTCTTTTCGAGATTCTTTGCGCATAATATGCTTTTCTGAGGCTATCAAACTAGTATAATGAAAGAGAACCAGTTATCTCAAATAAGAACGGAAAAAAAGTGATTCAAACGAAGTTTCCAAACTTCGAAAAAATTTTTTTTTCTTTTCGAGATTCTTTGCGTATAATATGCTTCTCTGAGGCTATCAAACTAGTATAATGAAAGAGAACCAGTTATCTCAAATAAGAGCGGAAAAAAAGTGATTCTACGAAGTTTCAAAACTTCGAAAAAATTTTTTTTTCTTTTCGAGATTCTTTGCGCATAATATGCTTTTCTGAGGCTATCAAACTAGTATAATGAAAGAGAACCAGTTATCTCAAATAAGAACAGAAAAAAAGTGATTCTAAAGAAGTTTCCAAACTTCGAAAAAATTTTTTTTCTTTTCGAGATTCATTGCGCATAATATGCTTTACTGAGGCTATCAAACTAGTATAATGAAAGAGAACCAGTTATCTCAAATAAGAACGGAAAAAAAGTGATTCAAACGAAGTTTCCAAACTTCGAAAAAAAATTTTTTTCTTTCCAGATTCTTTGCGCATAATATGCTTTTCTGAGGCTATCAAACTAGTATAATGAAAGAGAACCAGTTATTTCAAATAAGAACGGAAAAAAAGTGATTCAAACGAAGTTTCCAAACTTCGAAAAAAAATTTTTTCTTTTCGAGATTCTTTGCGGATAATATACCTTTCTACGGCTATCAAACTAGTAAAATGAAAGACAACCAGTTATCTCGAATAAGAATGGCAAAAAAGTATTTCCAACGAAGTTTCCTAACTTCGAAAAAAATTTTTTTTCTTTTCGAGATTCTTTGCGCATAATATGCTTTACTGAGACTATCAAACTAGTATAATGAAAGAGAACCAGTTATCTCAAATAAGAACGGAAAAAAGTGATTCTAACGAAGTTCAAAAATTCCAAAAAATTTTTTTTTCTTTTCGAGATTCTTTGCGCATAATATGCTTTACTGAGGCTATCAAACTAGATTATACTTTTCTTTACGAGATTCTTTGCGCATAATATGCTTTTCTGAGGCTATCAAACTAGTATAATGAAAGAGAACCAGTTATCTCAAATAAGAACGGAAAAAAAGTGATTCAAACGAAGTTTCCAAACTTCGAAAAAATTTTTTTTTCTTTTCGAGATTCTTTGCGCATAATATGCTTTTCTGAGGCTATCAAACTAGTATAATGAAAGAGAACCAGTTATCTCAAATAAGAACCGAAAAAGAGTGAATCTAACGAAGTTTCCAAACTTCGAAAAAAAAATTTTTTCTTTTCGAGATTCTTTGCGCATAATATGCTTTTCTGAGGCTATCAAAATAGTATAATGAAAGAGAACCAGTTATCTCAAATAAGAACGGGAAAAAAGTGATTCTAATGAAGTTTCCAAACTTCTAAAAAAATTTTTTTTATTTTCGAGATTCTTTGTGCATAATATGCTTTTCTGAGGCTATCTAATTAGTATAATGACAGAGAACCAGTTATCTCGAATAGGAACGGAAAAAGTGATTCTAACGAAGTTTCCAAACATGGAAAAAAAATTTTTTTCTTTTCGAGATTCTTTGCGCATAACATGATTTTCCGAGTCTATCAAACTAGTATAGTGAGAGATTACCAGTTATCTCAAATAAGAACGGAAAAAAAGTGATTCTAACGAAGTTTCAAAACTTCGAAAAAAATTTTTTTTCTTTTCGAGATTCTTTGCGCATAATATGATTTTCTGAGGCTATCAAACTAGTATAATGAAAGAGAACCATTTATCTCAAATAAGAACAGAAAAAAAGTAATTCTAATGAAGTTTCCAAAGTTTGAAAAATTTTTTCTTTCTTTTCCAGATTCTTTCCGCATAATATACTTTTCTACGGCTATCAAACTAGTAAAATGAAAGAGAACCAGTTATTTCGAATAAGAACGGAAAAAAAGTGAATCTAATCAAGTTTCCAAACTTCGAAAAAATTTTTTTTTTCTTTTCGAGATTCTTTGCGCATAATATGCTTGTCTGAGGCTATCAAACTAGTATATCGAGAGATTACCAGTTATCTGAAATAAGAATGGAAAAAAAGTGATTCTAATGATGTTTCCAAACTTCGAAAAAATTTTTTTTCTTTTCGAGATTCTTTGCGCATAATATGCTTGTCTGAGGCTATCAAACTAGTAAAATGAAAGACAATCAGTTATCTCGAATAAGAATGGCAAAAAAGTGATTCTAACGAAGTTTCCTAACTTCGAAAAAAATTTTTTTTCTTTTCGAGATTCTTTGCGCATAATATGCTTTACTGAGACTATCAAACTAGTATAATGAAAGAGAACCGGTTATCTCAAATAAGAACGGAAAAAAAGTGATACTAACGAAGTTTCCAAACTTCGAAAAAAATTTTTTTTCTTTTCGAGATTCTTTGCGCATAATATGCTTTACTGAGGCTATCAAACTAGTTTATACTTTTCTTTTCGAGATTCTTTGCGCATAATATGCTTTTCTGAAGCTATCAAACTAGTATAATGAAAGAGAACCAGTTATCTCAAATAAGAACGGAAAAAAAGTGATTCAAACGAAGTTTCCAAACTTCGAAAAAATTTTTTTTTCTTTTCGAGATTCTTTGCGTATAATATGCTTTTCTGAGGCTATCAAACTAGTATAATGAAAGAGAACCAGTTATCTCAAATAAGAGCGGAAAAAAAGTGATTCTACGAAGTTTCAAAACTTCGAAAAATTTTTTTTTTCTTTTCGAGATTCTTTGCGCATAATATGCTTTTCTGAGGCTATCAAACTAGTATAATGAAAGAGAACCAGTTATCTCAAATAAGAACGGAAAAAAAGTGATTCAAACGAAGTTTCCAAACTTCGAAAAAAAATTTTTTTCTTTCCAGATTCTTTGCGCATAATATGCTTTTCTGAGGCTATCAAACTAGTATAATGAAAGAGAACCAGTTATTTCAAATAAGAACGGAAATAAAGTGATTCAAACGAAGTTTCCAAACTTCGAAAAAAAATTTTTTCTTTTCGAGATTCTTTGCGGATAATATACTTTTCTACGGCTATCAAACTAGTAAAATGAAAGACAACCAGTTATCTCGAATAAGAATGGCAAAAAAGTGATTCCAACGAAGTTTCCTAACTTCGAAAAAAATTTTTTTTCTTTTCGAGATTCTTTGCGCATAATATGCTTTACTGAGACTATCAAACTAGTATAATGAAAGAGAACCAGTTATCTCAAATAAGAACGGAAAAAAGTGATTCTAACGAAGTTCAAAAATTCGAAAAAATTTTTTTTTCTTTTCGAGATTCTTTGCGCATAATATGCTTTACTGAGGCTATCAAACTAGATTATACTTTTCTTTACGAGATTCTTTGCGCATAATATGCTTTTCTGAGGCTATCAAACTAGTATAATGAAAGAGAACCAGTTATCTCAAATAAGAACGGAAAAAAAGTGATTCAAACGAAGTTTCCAAACTTCGAAAAAATTTTTTTTTCTTTTCGAGATTCTTTGCGCATAATATGCTTTTCTGAGGCTATCAAACTAGTATAATGAAAGAGAACCAGTTATCTCAAATAAGAACCGAAAAAGAGTGAATCTAACGAAGTTTCCAAACTTCGAAAAAAAAATTTTTTCTTTTCGAGATTTTTTGCGCATAATATGCTTTTCTGAGGCTATCAAAATAGTATAATGAAAGAGAACCAGTTATCTCAAATAAGAACGGGAAAAAAGTGATTCTAACGAAGTTTGCAAACTTCGAAAATAATTTTTTTTCTTTTCGTGATTCTTTGCGCTAAATATGCTTTTCTGAGGCAATCAATCTAGTATAATGAAAGAGAACCAGTTATCTCAAATAAGAACAGAAAAAAAGTGATTCTAATGAAGTTTCCAAACTTCTAAAAAATTTTTTTTTATTTTCGAGATTCTTTGTGCATAATATGCTTTTCTGAGGCTATCTAATTAGTATAATGACAGAGAACCAGTTATCTCGAATAGGAACGGAAAAAGTGATTCTAACGAAGTTTCCAAACATGGAAAAAAAATTTTTTTCTTTTCGAGATTCTTTGCGCATAACATGATTTTCCGAGTCTATCAAACTAGTATAGTGAGAGATTACCAGTTATCTCAAATAAGAACGGAAAAAAAGTGATTCTAACGAAGTTTCAAAACTTCGAAAAAAATTTTTTTTCTTTTCGAGATTCTTTGCGCATAATATGCTTGTCTGAGGCTATCAAACTAGTATATCGAGAGATTACCAGTTATCTGAAATAAGAATGGAAAAAAAGTGATTCTAATGATGTTTCCAAACTTCGAAAAAAATTTTTTTCTTTTCGAGATTCTTTGCGCATAATATGCTTTTCTGAGGCTATCTAATTAGTATAATGAAAGAGAACCAGTTATCAAAAATCAGAACGGAAAAAAGTGATTCTAACGAAGTTTCCAAACATCGAAAAAAAATTTTTTTCTTTTCGAGATTCTTTGCGCATAATATGCTTTTCTGAGGCTATCTAATTAGTATAATGAGTGATTACCAGTTATCTCAAATATGAACGGAAAAAAAGTGATTCTAACGAAGTTTCCAAACTTCTAAAAAATTTTTTCGTCTTTTCGAGATTCTTTGCGCATAATATGCTTTTCTGAGGCTATCAAACTAGTATAATGAAAGAGAATCAGTTATCTCAAATAAGAATGGAAAAAAAGTGATTCTAAGGAAGTTTCCAAACTTCGAAAAAAAATTTTTTTCATTTCGAGATTCTTTGCGCATAATATGCTTTTCTGAGTCTATCAAACTACTATAATGAAAGAGAACCAGTTATCTCAAATAAGAACGGGAAAAAAAGTGATTCTAACGAAGTTTCCAAACTTCGAAAAAAATTTTTTTTCTTTTCGTGATTCTTTGCGCTAAATAAACTTTTCTGAGGCTATCAAACTAGTATAATGAAAGAGAACCAGTTATCTCAAATAAGAACAGAAAAAAAGTGATTCTAAAGAAGTTTCCAAACTTCGAAAAAATTTTTTTTCTTTTCGAGATTCTTTGCGCATAATATGCTTTACTGAGGCTATCAAACTAGTATAATGAAAGAGAACCAGTTATCTCAAATAAGAAAGGAAAAAAAGTGATTCAAACGAAGTTTCCAAACTTAGAAAAAAAATTTTTTTCTTTCCAGATTCTTTGCGCATAATATGCTTTTTTGAGGCTATCTAACTAGTATAATGAAAGAGAACCAGTTATTTCAAATAAAAACGGAAAAAAAGTGATTCAAACGAAGTTTCCAAACTTCGAAAAAAAATGTTTTTCTTTTCGAGATTCTTTGCGCATAATATACCTTTCTACGGCTATCAAACTAGTAAAATGAAAGAGAACCAGTTATCTCGAATAAGAATGGAAAAAAAGTGATTCTAACGAAGTTTCCTAACTTCGAAAAAAATTTTTTTTCCTTTCGAGATTCTTTGCGCATAATATGCTTTACTGAGGCTATCAAACTAGTTTATACTTTTCTTTTCGAGATTCATTGCGCATAATATGCTTTTCTGAGGCTATCAAACTAGTATAATGAAAGAGAACCAGTTATCTCAAATAAGAACGGAAAAAAAGTGATTCAAATGAAGTTTCCAAACTTAGAAAAAAAATTTTTTTCTTTCCAGATTCTTTGCGCATAATATGCTTTTCTGAGGCTATCTAACTAGTATAATGAAAGAAAACCAGTTATTTCAAATAAAAACGGAAAAAAAGTGATTCTAATGAAGTTTCCAAACTTCTAAAAAAATTTTTTTTATTTTCGAGATTCTTTGTGCATAATATGCTTTTCTGAGGCTATCTAATTAGTATAATGACAGAGAACCAGTTATCTCGAATAGGAACGGAAAAAGTGATTCTAACGAAGTTTCCAAACATGGAAAAAAAATTTTTTTCTTTTCGAGATTCTTTGCGCATAACATGATTTTCCGAGTCTATCAAACTAGTATAGTGAGAGATTACCAGTTATCTCAAATAAGAACGGAAAAAAAGTGATTCTAACGAAGTTTCAAAACTTCGAAAAAAATTTTTTTTCTTTTCGAGATTCTTTGCGCATAATATGATTTTCTGAGGCTATCAAACTAGTATAATGAAAGAGAACCATTTATCTCAAATAAGAACAGAAAAAAAGTAATTCTAATGAAGTTTCCAAAGTTTGAAAATTTTTTTCTTTCTTTTCCAGATTCTTTCCGCATAATATACTTTTCTACGGCTATCAAACTAGTAAAATGAAAGAGAACCAGTTATTTCGAATAAGAACGGAAAAAAAGTGAATCTAATCAAGTTTCCAAACTTCGAAAAATTTTTTTTTTTCTTTTCGAGATTCTTTGCGCATAATATGCTTGTCTGAGGCTATCAAACTAGTATATCGAGAGATTACCAGTTATCTGAAATAAGAATGGAAAAAAAGTGATTCTAATGATGTTTCCAAACTTCGAAAAAAATTTTTTTCTTTTCGAGATTCTTTGCGCATAATATGCTTGTCTGAGGCTATCAAACTAGTAAAATGAAAGACAATCAGTTATCTCGAATAAGAATGGCAAAAAAGTGATTCTAACGAAGTTTCCTAACTTCGAAAAAAATTTTTTTTCTTTTCGAGATTCTTTGCGCATAATATGCTTTACTGAGACTATCAAACTAGTATAATGAAAGAGAACCGGTTATCTCAAATAAGAACGGAAAAAAAGTGATACTAACGAAGTTTCCAAACTTCGAAAAAAATTTTTTTTCTTTTCGAGATTCTTTGCGCATAATATGCTTTACTGAGGCTATCAAACTAGTTTATACTTTTCTTTTCGAGATTCTTTGCGCATAATATGCTTTTCTGAGGCTATCAAACTAGTATAATGAAAGAGAACCAGTTATCTCAAATAAGAACGGAAAAAAAGTGATTCAAACGAAGTTTCCAAACTTCGAAAAAATTTTTTTTTCTTTTCGAGATTCTTTGCGTATAATATGCTTTTCTGAGGCTATCAAACTAGTATAATGAAAGAGAACCAGTTATCTCAAATAAGAGCGGAAAAAAAGTGATTCTACGAAGTTTCAAAACTTCGAAAAAATTTTTTTTTCTTTTCGAGATTCTTTGCGCATAATATGCTTTTCTGAGGCTATCAAACTAGTATAATGAAAGAGAACCAGTTATCTCAAATAAGAACGGAAAAAAAGTGATTCAAACGAAGTTTCCAAACTTCGAAAAAAAATTTTTTTCTTTCCAGATTCTTTGCGCATAATATGCTTTTCTGAGGCTATCAAACTAGTATAATGAAAGAGAACCAGTTATTTCAAATAAGAACGGAAATAAAGTGATTCAAACGAAGTTTCCAAACTTCGAAAAAAAATTTTTTCTTTTCGAGATTCTTTGCGGATAATATACTTTTCTACGGCTATCAAACTAGTAAAATGAAAGACAACCAGTTATCTCGAATAAGAATGGCAAAAAAGTGATTCCAACGAAGTTTCCTAACTTCGAAAAAAATTTTTTTTCTTTTCGAGATTCTTTGCGCATAATATGCTTTACTGAGACTATCAAACTAGTATAATGAAAGAGAACCAGTTATCTCAAATAAGAACGGAAAAAAGTGATTCTAACGAAGTTCAAAAATTCGAAAAAATTTTTTTTTCTTTTCGAGATTCTTTGCGCATAATATGCTTTACTGAGGCTATCAAACTAGATTATACTTTTCTTTACGAGATTCTTTGCGCATAATATGCTTTTCTGAGGCTATCAAACTAGTATAATGAAAGAGAACCAGTTATCTCAAATAAGAACGGAAAAAAAGTGATTCAAACGAAGTTTCCAATCTTCGAAAAAATTTTTTTTTCTTTTCGAGATTCTTTGCGCATAATATGCTTTTCTGAGGCTATCAAACTAGTATAATGAAAGAGAACCAGTTATCTCAAATAAGAACCGAAAAAGAGTGAATCTAACGAAGTTTCCAAACTTCGAAAAAAAAATTTTTTCTTTTCGAGATTCTTTGCGCATAATATGCTTTTCTGAGGCTATCAAAATAGTATAATGAAAGAGAACCAGTTATCTCAAATAAGAACGGGAAAAAAGTGATTCTAACGAAGTTTGCAAACTTCGAAAATAATTTTTTTTCTTTTCGTGATTCTTTGCGCTAAATATGCTTTTCTGAGGCAATCAATCTAGTATAATGAAAGAGAACCAGTTATCTCAAATAAGAACAGAAAAAAAGTGATTCTAATGAAGTTTCCAAACTTCTAAAAAATTTTTTTTTATTTTCGAGATTCTTTGTGCATAATATGCTTTTCTGAGGCTATCTAATTAGTATAATGACAGAGAACCAGTTATCTCGAATAGGAACGGAAAAAGTGATTCTAACGAAGTTTCCAAACATGGAAAAAAAATTTTTTTCTTTTCGAGATTCTTTGCGCATAACATGATTTTCCGAGTCTATCAAACTAGTATAGTGAGAGATTACCAGTTATCTCAAATAAGAACGGAAAAAAAGTGATTCTAACGAAGTTTCAAAACTTCGAAAAAAATTTTTTTTCTTTTCGAGATTCTTTGCGCATAATATGCTTGTCTGAGGCTATCAAACTAGTATATCGAGAGATTACCAGTTATCTGAAATAAGAATGGAAAAAAAGTGATTCTAATGATGTTTCCAAACTTCGAAAAAAATTTTTTTCTTTTCGAGATTCTTTGCGCATAATATGCTTTTCTGAGGCTATCTAATTAGTATAATGAAAGAGAACCAGTTATCAAAAATCAGAACGGAAAAAAGTGATTCTAACGAAGTTTCCAAACATCGAAAAAAAATTTTTTTCTTTTCGAGATTCTTTGCGCATAATATGCTTTTCTGAGGCTATCTAATTAGTATAATGAGTGATTACCAGTTATCTCAAATATGAACGGAAAAAAAGTGATTCTAACGAAGTTTCCAAACTTCTAAAAAATTTTTTCGTCTTTTCGAGATTCTTTGCGCATAATATGCTTTTCTGAGGCTATCAAACTAGTATAATGAAAGAGAATCAGTTATCTCAAATAAGAATGGAAAAAAAGTGATTCTAAGGAAGTTTCCAAACTTCGAAAAAAAATTTTTTTCATTTCGAGATTCTTTGCGCATAATATGCTTTTCTGAGTCTATCAAACTACTATAATGAAAGAGAACCAGTTATCTCAAATAAGAACGGGAAAAAAAGTGATTCTAACGAAGTTTCCAAACTTCGAAAAAAATTTTTTTTCTTTTCGTGATTCTTTGCGCTAAATAAACTTTTCTGAGGCTATCAAACTAGTATAATGAAAGAGAACCAGTTATCTCAAATAAGAACAGAAAAAAAGTGATTCTAAAGAAGTTTCCAAACTTCGAAAAAATTTTTTTTCTTTTCGAGATTCTTTGCGCATAATATGGTTTACTGAGGCTATCAAACTAGTATAATGAAAGAGAACCAGTTATCTCAAATAAGAAAGGAAAAAAAGTGATTCAAACGAAGTTTCCAAACTTAGAAAAAAAATTTTTTTCTTTCCAGATTCTTTGCGCATAATATGCTTTTCTGAGGCTATCTAACTAGTATAATGAAAGAGAACCAGTTATTTCAAATAAAAACGGAAAAAAAGTGATTCAAACGAAGTTTCCAAACTTCGAAAAAAAATGTTTTTCTTTTCGAGATTCTTTGCGCATAATATACTTTTCTACGGCTATCAAACTAGTAAAATGAAAGAGAACCAGTTATCTCGAATAAGAATGGAAAAAAAGTGATTCTAACGAAGTTTCCTAACTTCGAAAAAAATTTTTTTTCCTTTCGAGATTCTTTGCGCATAATATGCTTTACTGAGGCTATCAAACTAGTTTATACTTTTCTTTTCGAGATTCATTGCGCATAATATGCTTTTCTGAGGCTATCAAACTAGTATAATGAAAGAGAACCAGTTATCTCAAATAAGAACGGAAAAAAAGTGATTCAAATGAAGTTTCCAAACTTCGAAAAAAATTTTTTTTCTTTTCGAGATTCTTTGCGCATAATATGCTTGTCTGAGGCTATCAAACTAGTATATCGAGAGATTACCAGTTATCTGAAATAAGAATGGAAAAAAAGTGATTCTAATGATGTTTCCAAACTTCGAAAAAAATTTTTTTCTTTTCGAGATTCTTTGCGCATAATATGCTTGTCTGAGGCTATCAAACTAGTAAAATGAAAGACAATCAGTTATCTCGAATAAGAATGGCAAAAAAGTGATTCTAACGAAGTTTCCTAACTTCGAAAAAAATTTTTTTTCTTTTCGAGATTCTTTGCGCATAATATGCTTTACTGAGACTATCAAACTAGTATAATGAAAGAGAACCAGTTATCTCAAATAAGAACGGAAAAAAAGTGATACTAACAAAGTTTCCAAACTTCGAAAAAAATTTTTTTTCTTTTCGAGATTCTTTGCGCATAATATGCTTTACTGAGGCTATCAAACTAGTTTATACTTTTCTTTTCGAGAATCTTTGCGCATAATATGCTTTTCTGAGGCTATCAAACTAGTATAATGAAAGAGAACCAGTTATCTCAAATAAGAACGGAAAAAAAGTGATTCAAACGAAGTTTCCAAACTTCGAAAAAATTTTTTTTTCTTTTCGAGATTCTTTGCGTATAATATGGTTTTCTGAGGCTATCAAACTAGTATAATGAAAGAGAACCAGTTATCTCAAATAAGAGCGGAAAAAAAGTGATTCTACGAAGTTTCAAAACTTCGAAAAAATTTTTTTTTCTTTTCGAGATTCTTTGCGCATAATATGCTTTTCTGAGGCTATCAAACTAGTATAATGAAAGAGAACCAGTTATCTCAAATAAGAACGGAAAAAAAGTGATTCAAACGAAGTTTCCAAACTTCGAAAAAAAATTTTTTTCTTTCCAGATTCTTTGCGCATAATATGCTTTTCTGAGGCTATCAAACTAGTATAATGAAAGAGAACCAGTTATTTCAAATAAGAACGGAAAAAAAGTGATTCAAACGAAGTTTCCAAACTTCGAAAAAAAATTTTTTCTTTTCGAGATTCTTTGCGGATAATATACTTTTCTACGGCTATCAAACTAGTAAAATGAAAGACAACCAGTTATCTCGAATAAGAATGGCAAAAAAGTGATTCCAACGAAGTTTCCTAACTTCGAAAAAAATTTTTTTTCTTTTCGAGATTCTTTGCGCATAATATGCTTTACTGAGACTATCAAACTAGTATAATGAAAGAGAACCAGTTATCTCAAATAAGAACGGAAAAAAGTGATTCTAACGAAGTTCAAAAATTCGAAAAAATTTTTTTTTCTTTTCGAGATTCTTTGCGCATAATATGCTTTACTGAGGCTATCAAACTAGATTATACTTTTCTTTACGAGATTCTTTGCGCATAATATGCTTTTCTGAGGCTATCAAACTAGTATAATGAAAGAGAACCAGTTATCTCAAATAAGAACGGAAAAAAAGTGATTCAAACGAAGTTTCCAAACTTCGAAAAAATTTTTTTTTCTTTTCGAGATTCTTTGCGCATAATATGCTTTTCTGAGGCTATCAAACTAGTATAATGAAAGAGAACCAGTTATCTCAAATAAGAACCGAAAAAGAGTGAATCTAACGAAGTTTCCAAACTTCGAAAAAAAAATTTTTTCTTTTCGAGATTCTTTGCGCATAATATGCTTTTCTGAGGCTATCAAAATAGTATAATGAAAGAAAACCAGTTATCTCAAATAAGAACGGGAAAAAAGTGATTCTAACGAAGTTTGCAAACTTCGAAAATAATTTTTTTTCTTTTCGTGATTCTTTGCGCTAAATATGCTTTTCTGAGGCAATCAATCTAGTATAATGAAAGAGAACCAGTTATCTCAAATAAGAACAGAAAAAAAGTGATTCTAATGAAGTTTCCAAACTTCTAAAAAAATTTTTTTTATTTTCGAGATTGTTTGTGCATAATATGCTTTTCTGAGGCTATCTAATTAGTATAATGACAGAGAACCAGTTATCTCGAATAGGAACGGAAAAAGTGATTCTAACGAAGTTTCCAAACATGGAAAAAAAATTTTTTTCTTTTCGAGATTCTTTGCGCATAACATGATTTTCCGAGTCTATCAAACTAGTATAGTGAGAGATTACCAGTTATCTCAAATAAGAACGGAAAAAAAGTGATTCTAACGAAGTTTCAAAACTTCGAAAAAAATTTTTTTTCTTTTCGAGATTCTTTGCGCATAATATGATTTTCTGAGGCTATCAAACTAGTATAATGAAAGAGAACCATTTATCTCAAATAAGAGCAGAAAAAAAGTAATTCTAATGAAGTTTCCAAAGTTAGAAAAATTTTTTCTTTCTTTTCCAGATTCTTTCCGCATAATATACTTTTCTACGGCTATCAAACTAGTAAAATGAAAGAGAACCAGTTATTTCGAATAAGAACGGAAAAAAAGTGAATCTAATCAAGTTTCCAAACTTCGAAAAATTTTTTTTTTTTCTTTTCGAGATTCTTTGCGCATAATATGCTTGTCTGAGGCTATCAAACTAGTATATCGAGAGATTACCAGTTATCTGAAATAAGAATGGAAAAAAAGTGATTCTAATGATGTTTCCAAACTTCGAAAAAAATTTTTTTCTTTTCGAGATTCTTTGCGCATAATATGCTTTTCTGAGGCTATCTAATTAGTATAATGAAAGAGAACCAGTTATCAAGAATCAGAACGGAAAAAAGTGATTCTAACGAAGTTTCCAAACTTCTAAAAAATTTTTTCGTCTTTTCGAGATTCTTTGCGCATAATATGCTTTTCTGAGGCTATCAAACTAGTATAATGAAAGAGAATCAGTTATCTCAAATAAGAATGGAAAAAAAGTGATTCTAAGGAAGTTTCCAAACATCGAAAAAAAATTTTTTTCATTTCGAGATTCTTTGCGCATAATATGCTTTTCTGAGTCTATCAAACTATTATAATGAAAGAGAACCAGTTATCTCAAATAAGAACGGGAAAAAAAGTGATTCTAACGAAGTTTCCAAACTTCGAAAAAAATTTTTTTTCTTTTCGTGATTCTTTGCGCTAAATAAACTTTTCTGAGGCTATCAAACTAGTATAATGAAAGAGAACCAGTTATCTCAAATAAGAACAGAAAAAAAGTGATTCTAAAGAAGTTTCCAAACTTCGAAAAAATTTTTTTTCTTTTCGAGATTCTTTGCGCATAATATGCTTTACTGAGGCTATCAAACTAGTATAATGAAAGAGAACCAGTTATCTCAAATAAGAAAGGAAAAAAAGTGATTCAAACGAAGTTTCCAAACTTAGAAAAAAAATTTTTTTCTTTCCAGATTCTTTGCGCATAATATGCTTTTCTGAGGCTATCTAACTAGTATAATGAAAGAGAACCAGTTATTTCAAATAAAAACGGAAAAAAAGTGATTCAAACGAAGTTTCCAAACTTCGAAAAAAAATGTTTTTCTTTTCGAGATTCTTTGCGCATAATATACTTTTCTACGGCTATCAAACTAGCAAAATGAAAGAGAACCAGTTATCTCGAATAAGAATGGAAAAAAAGTGATTCTAACGAAGTTTCCTAACTTCGAAAAAAATTTTTTTTCCTTTCGAGATTCTTTGCGCATAATATGCTTTACTGAGGCTATCAAACTAGTTTATACTTTTCTTTTCGAGATTCATTGCGCATAATATGCTTTTCTGAGGCTATCAAACTAGTATAATGAAAGAGAACCAGTTATCTCAAATAAGAACGGAAAAAAAGTGATTCAAATGAAGTTTCCAAACTTCGAAAAAAATTTTTTTTCTTTTCCACATTCTTTGCGCATAATATGCGTTTCTGAAGCTATCAAACTAGTATAATGAAAGAGAACCAGTTATCTCAAATAAGAACGGAAAAAAAGTGATTCTAACGAAGTTTCCAAACTTCGAAAAAAAAATTTTTTCTTTTCGAGATTCTTTGCGCATAATATGCTTTTCTGAGGCTATCAAAATAGTATAATGAAAGAGAACCAGTTATCTCAAATAAGAACGGGAAAAAAGTGATTCTAACGAGGTTTCCAAACATCGAAAATAATTTTTTTTCTTTTCGTGATTCTTTGCGCTAAATATGCTTTTCTGAGGCTATCAAACTAGTATAATGAAGGAGAACCAGTTATCTCAAATAAGAATGGAAAAAAAGTGATTCTAATGAAGTTTCCAAACTTCTAAAAAAATTTTTTTTATTTTCGAGATTCTTTGTGCATAATATGCTTTTCTGAGGCTATCTAATTAGTATAATGACAGAGAACCAGTTATCTCGAATAGGAACGGAAAAAGTGATTCTAACGAAGTTTCCAAACATGGAAAAAAATTTTTTTCTTTTCGAGATTCTTTGCGCATAATATGATTTTCCGAGTCTATCAAACTAGTATAGTGAGAGATTACCAGTTATCTCAAATAAGAACGGAAAAAAAGTGATTCTAACGAAGTTTCAAAACTTCGAAAAAAAATTTTTTTCTTTTCGAGATTCTTTGCGCATAATATGATTTTCTGAGGCTATCCAACTAGTATAATGAAAGAGAACCATTTATCTCAAATAAGAACAGAAAAAAAGTAATTCTAATGAAGTTTCCAAAGTTTGAAAATTTTTTCTTTTCTTTTCGAGATTCTTTCCGCATAATATACTTTTCTACGGCTATCAAACTAGTATAATGAAAGAGAACCAGTTATCTCAAATAAGAACGGAAAAAAAGTGATTCAAATGAAGTTTCCAAACTTCGAAAAAAATTTTTTTTCTTTTCCAGATTCTTTGCGCATAATATGCGTTTCTGAAGCTATCAAACTAGTATAATGAAAGAGAACCAGTTATCTCAAATAAGAACGGAAAAAAAGTGATTCTAACGAAGTTTCCAAACTTCGAAAAATTTTTTTTTTCTTTTCGAGATTCTTTGCGCATAATATGCTTGTCTGAGGCTATCAAACTAGTATAATGAGTGATTACCAATTATCTCAAATTAGAATGGAAAAAAAGTGATTCTAATTAAATTTCCAAACTTCGAAAAAAAATTTTTTTCTTTTCGAGATTCTTTGCGCATAATATGCTTTTCTGAGGCTATCAAACTAGTATAATGAAAGAGAACCAGTTATCTCAAATAAGAACGGAAAAAAAGTGATTCTAAGGAAGTTTCCAAACTTCGAAAAAAATTTTTTTCTTATCGAGATTCTTTGCGCATAATATGCTTTTCTGAGGCTATCAAACTAGTATAATGAGAGATTACCAGTTATCTCAAATAAGAATGGAAAAAAAGTGATTCTAATGAAGTTTCCAAACTTCGAAAATTTTTTTTTTTCTTTTCGAGATTCTTTGCGCATAATATGCTTTTCTGAGGCTATCAAACTAGTATAATGAAAGAGAACCAGTTATCTCAAATAAGAACGGAAAAAAAGTGATTCTAACGAAGTTTCCAAACTTCTAAAAAATTTTTTTTTATTTTCGAGATTCTTTGCCCATAATATGGTTTTCTGAGGCTATCTAATTAGAATAATGAAAGAGAACCAGTTATCAAAAATCAGAACGGAAAAAAGTGATTCTAACGAAGTTTCCAAACATCGAAAAAAAATTTTTTTCTTTTCGAGATTCTTTGCGCATAATATGCTTTTCTGAGGCTATCTAATTAGTATAATGAGAGATTACCAGTTATCTCAAATATGAACGGAAAAAAAGTGATTCTAACGAAGTTTCAAAACTTCGAAAAAAATTTTTTTTCTTTTCGAGATTCTTTGTGCATAATATGCTTTACTGAGGATATCAAACTAGTATAATGAAAGAGAACCAGTTATCTCAAATAAGAACGGAAAAAAAGTGATTCTAACGAAGTTTCCAAACTTCTAAAAATTTTTTTCGTCTTTTCGAGATTCTTTGCGCATAATATGCTTTTCTGAGGCTATCAAACTAGTATAATGAAAGAGAACCAGTTATCTCAAATAAGAATGGAAAAAAAGTGATTCTAAGGAAGTTTCCAAACTTCGAAAAAAAATTTTTTTCATTTCGAGATTCTTTGCGCATAATATGCTTTTCTGAGGCTATCAAACTACTATAATGAAAGAGAACCAGTTATCTCAAATAAGAACGGGAAAAAAAGTGATTCTAACGAAGTTTCCAAACTTCGAAAAAAATTTTTTTTCTTTTCGTGATTCTTTGCGCTAAATAAACTTTTCTGAGGCTATCAAACTAGTATAATGAAAGAGAACCAGTTATCTCAAATAAGAAAGGAAAAAAAGTGATTCAAACGAAGTTTCCAAACTTAGAAAAAAAATTTTTTTCTTTCCAGATTCTTTGCGCATAATATGCTTTTCTGAGGCTATCTAACTAGTATAATGAAAGAGAACCAGTTATTTCAAATAAGAACGGAAAAAAAGTGATTCAAACGAAGTTTCCAAACTTCGAAAAAAAATGTTTTTCTTTTCGAGATTCTTTGCGCATAATATACTTTTCTACGGCTATCAAACTAGTAAAATGAAATAGAACCAGTTATCTCGAATAAGAATGGAAAAAAAGTGATTCTAACGAAGTTTCCTAACTTCGAAAAAAATTTTTTTTCTTTTCGAGATTCTTTGGGCATAATATGCTTTACTGAGGCTATCAAACTAGTTTATACTTTTCTTTTCGAGATTCATTGCGCATAATATGCTTTTCTGAGGCTATCAAACTAGTATAATGAAAGAGAACCAGTTATCTCAAATAAGAACGGAAAAAAAGTGATTCAAATGAAGTTTCCAAACTTCGAAAAAAATTTTTTTTCTTTTCCAGATTCTTTGCGCATAATATGCGTTTCTGAAGCTATCAAACTAGTATAATGAAAGAGAACCAGTTATCTCAAATAAGAACGGAAAAAAAGTGATTCTAACGAAGTTTCCAAACTTCGAAAAATTTTTTTTTTCTTTTCGAGATTCTTTGCGCATAATATGCTTGTCTGAGGCTATCAAACTAGTATAATGAGTGATTACCAATTATCTCAAATTAGAATGGAAAAAAAGTGATTCTAATGAAATTTCCAAACTTCGAAAAAAAATTTTTTTCTTTTCGAGATTCTTTGCGCATAATATGCTTTTCTGAGGCTATCAAACTAGTATAATGAAAGAGAACCAGTTATCTCAAATAAGAACGGAAAAAAAGTGATTCTAAGGAAGTTTCCAAACTTCGAAAAAAATTTTTTTCTTATCGAGATTCTTTGCGCATAATATGCTTTTCTGAGGCTATCAAACTAGTATAATGAGAGATTACCAGTTATCTCAAATAAGAATGGAAAAAAAGTGATTCTAATGAAGTTTCCAAACTTCGAAAATTTTTTTTTTTCTTTTCGAGATTCTTTGCGCATAATATGCTTTTCTGAGGCTATCAAACTAGTATAATGAAAGAGAACCAGTTATCTCAAATAAGAACGGAAAAAAAGTGATTCTAACGAAGTTTCCAAACTTCTAAAAAATTTTTTTTTATTTTCGAGATTCTTTGCCCATAATATGGTTTTCTGAGGCTATCTAATTAGAATAATGAAAGAGAACCAGTTATCAAAAATCAGAACGGAAAAAAGTGATTCTAACGAAGTTTCCAAACATCGAAAAAAAATTTTTTTCTTTTCGAGATTCTTTGCGCATAATATGCTTTTCTGAGGCTATCTAATTAGTATAATGAGAGATTACCAGTTATCTCAAATATGAACGGAAAAAAAGTGATTCTAACGAAGTTTCAAAACTTCGAAAAAAATTTTTTTTCTTTTCGAGATTCTTTGTGCATAATATGCTTTACTGAGGATATCAAACTAGTATAATGAAAGAGAACCAGTTATCTCAAATAAGAACGGAAAAAAAGTGATTCTAACGAAGTTTCCAAACTTCTAAAAATTTTTTTCGTCTTTTCGAGATTCTTTGCGCATAATATGCTTTTCTGAGGCTATCAAACTAGTATAATGAAAGAGAACCAGTTATCTCAAATAAGAATGGAAAAAAAGTGATTCTAAGGAAGTTTCCAAACTTCGAAAAAAAATTTTTTTCATTTCGAGATTCTTTGCGCATAATATGCTTTTCTGAGGCTATCAAACTACTATAATGAAAGAGAACCAGTTATCTCAAATAAGAACGGGAAAAAAAGTGATTCTAACGAAGTTTCCAAACTTCGAAAAAAATTTTTTTTCTTTTCGTGATTCTTTGCGCTAAATAAACTTTTCTGAGGCTATCAAACTAGTATAATGAAAGAGAACCAGTTATCTCAAATAAGAAAGGAAAAAAAGTGATTCAAACGAAGTTTCCAAACTTAGAAAAAAAATTTTTTTCTTTCCAGATTCTTTGCGCATAATATGCTTTTCTGAGGCTATCTAACTAGTATAATGAAAGAGAACCAGTTATTTCAAATAAGAACGGAAAAAAAGTGATTCAAACGAAGTTTCCAAACTTCGAAAAAAAATGTTTTTCTTTTCGAGATTCTTTGCGCATAATATACTTTTCTACGGCTATCAAACTAGTAAAATGAAATAGAACCAGTTATCTCGAATAAGAATGGAAAAAAAGTGATTCTAACGAAGTTTCCTAACTTCGAAAAAAATTTTTTTTCTTTTCGAGATTCTTTGGGCATAATATGCTTTACTGAGGCTATCAAACTAGTTTATACTTTTCTTTTCGAGATTCATTGCGCATAATATGCTTTTCTGAGGCTATCAAACTAGTATAATGAAAGAGAACCAGTTATCTCAAATAAGAACGGAAAAAAAGTGATTCAAATGAAGTTTCCAAACTTCGAAAAAAATTTTTTTTCTTTTCCAGATTCTTTGCGCATAATATGCGTTTCTGAAGCTATCAAACTAGTATAATGAAAGAGAACCAGTTATCTCAAATAAGAACGGGAAAAAAAGTGATTCTAACGAGGTTTCCAAACATCGAAAATAATTTTTTTTCTTTTCGTGATTCTTTGCGCTAAATATGCTTTTCTGAGGCTATCAAACTAGTATAATGAAAGAGAACCAGTTATCTCAAATAAGAATGGAAAAAAAGTGATTCTAATGAAGTTTCCAAACTTCTAAAAATTTTTTTTTTATTTTCGAGATTCTTTGTGCATAATATGCTTTTCTGAGGATATCTAATTAGTATAATGACAGAGAACCAGTTATCTCGAATAGGAACGGAAAAAGTGATTCTAACGAAGTTTCCAAACATGGAAAAAAAATTTTTTCTTTTCGAGATTCTTTGCGCATAATATGATTTTCCGAGTCTATCAAACTAGTATAGTGAGAGATTACCAGTTATCTCAAATAAGAACGGAAAAAAAGTGATTCTAACGAAATTTCAAAACTTCGAAAAAAAATTTTTTTCTTTTCGAGATTCTTTGCGCATAATATGATTTTCTGAGGCTATCCAACTAGTATAATGAAAGAGAACCATTTATCTCAAATAAGAACAGAAAAAAAGTAATTCTAATGAAGTTTCCAAAGTTTGAAAATTTTTTCTTTTCTTTTCGAGATTCTTTCCGCATAATATACTTTTCTACGGCTATCAAACTAGTAAAATGAAAGAGAACCAGTTATTTCGAATAAGAACGGAAAAAAAGTGAATCTAATCATGTTTCCAAACTTCGAAAAATTTTTTTTTTCTTTTCGAGATTCTTTGCGCATAATATGCTTGTCTAAGGCTATCAAACTAGTATAATGAGAGATTACCAGTTATCTGAAATAAGAATGGAAAAAAAGTGATTCTAATGAAGTTTCCAAACTTCGAAAAAAATTTTTTTCTTTTCGAGATTCTTTGCGCCTAATATGCTTGTCTGAGGCTATCAAACTAGTATAATGAGTGATTACCAATTATCTCAAATTAGAATGGAAAAAAAGTGATTCTAATGAAATTTCCAAACTTCGAAAAAAAATTTTTTTCTTTTCGAGATTCTTTGCGCATAATATGCTTTTCTGAGGCTATCAAACTAGTATAATGAAAGAGAACCAGTTATCTCAAAAAAGAACGGAAAAAAAGTGATTCTAACGAAGTTTCCAAACTTCGAAAAAAAAATTTTTTCTTTTCGAGATTCTTTGCGCATAATATGCTTTTCTGAGGCTATCAAAATAGTATAATGAAAGAGAACCAGTTATCTCAAATAAGAACGGGAAAAAAGTGATTCTAACGAGGTTTCCAAACATCGAAAATAATTTTTTTTCTTTTCGTGATTCTTTGCGCTAAATATGCTTTTCTGAGGCTATCAAACTAGTATAATGAAAGAGAACCAGTTATCTCAAATAAGAATGGAAAAAAAGTGATTCTAATGAAGTTTCCAAACTTCTAAAAAAATTTTTTTTATTTTCGAGATTCTTTGTGCATAATATGCTTTTCTGAGGCTATCTAATTAGTATAATGACAGAGAACCAGTTATCTCGAATAGGAACGGAAAAAGTGATTCTAACGAAGTTTCCAAACATGGAAAAAAAAATTTTTCTTTTCCAGATTCTTTGCGCATAATATGATTTTCCGAGTCTATCAAACTAGTATAGTGAGAGATTACCAGTTATCTCAAATAAGAAAGGAAAAAAAGTGATTCTAACGAAGTTTCAAAACTTCGAAAAAAAATTTTTTTCTTTTCGAGATTCTTTGCGCATAATATGATTTTCTGAGGCTATCCAACTAGTATAATGAAAGAGAACCATTTATCTCAAATAAGAACAGAAAAAAAGTAATTCTAATGAAGTTTCCAAAGTTTGAAAATTTTTTCTTTTCTTTTCGAGATTCTTTCCGCATAATATACCTTTCTACGGCTATCAAACTAGTAAAATGAAAGAGAACCAGTTATTTCGAATAAGAACGGAAAAAAAGTGAATCTAATCAAGTTTCCAAACTTCGAAAAAAATTTTTTTCTTTTCGAGATTCTTTGCGCATAATATGCTTGTCTTTGGCTATCAAACTAGTATAATGAGAGATTACCAATTATCTCAAATTAGAATGGAAAAAAAGTGATTCTAATGAAATTTCCAAACTTCGAAAAAAAAATTTTTTCTTTTCGAGATTCTTTGCGCATAATATGCTTTTCTGAGGCTATCAAACTAGTATAATGAAAGAGAACCAGTTATCTCAAATAAGAACGGAAAAAAAGTGATTCTAAGGAAGTTTCCAAACTTCGAAAAAAATTTTTTTCTTATCGAGATTCTTTGCGCATAATATGCTTTTCTGAGGCTATCAAACTAGTATAATGAGAGATTACCAGTTATCTCAAATAAGAATGGAAAAAAAGTGATTCTAATGAAGTTTCCAAACTTCGAAAAATTTTTTTTTTCTTTTCGAGATTCTTTGGGCATAATATGCTTTTCTGAGGCTATCAAACTAGTATAATGAAAGAGAACCAGTTATCTCAAATAAGAACGGAAAAAAAGTGATTCTAACGAAGTTTCCAAAGTTCTAAAAATTTTTTTTTTTATTTTCGAGATTCTTTGCGCATAATATGCTTTTCTGAGGCTATCTAATTAGTATAATGAAAGAGAACCAGTTATCTCAAATAAGAACGGGAAAAAGTGATTCTAACGAAGTTTCCAAACATCGAAAAAAAATTTTTTTCTTTTCGAGATTCTTTGCGCATAATATGCTTTTCTGAGGCTATCTAATTAGTATAATGAGAGATTACCAGTTACCTCAAATATGAACGGAAAAAAAGTGATTCTAAGGAAGTTTCAAAACTTCGAAAAAAATTTTCTTTCTTTTCGAGATTCTTTGCATATAATATGTTTTACTGAGGCTATCAAACTAGTATAATGAAAGAGAACCAGTTATCTCAAATAAGAATGGATAAAAAGTGATTCTAAGGAAGTTTCCAAACTTCGAAAAAAAATTTTTTTCATTTCGAGATTCTTTGCGCATAATATGCTTTTCTGAGGCTATCAAAGTACTATAATGAAAGAGAACCAGTTATCTCAAATAAGAACGGAAAAAAAGTGAATCAGACGAAGTTTCCAAACTTCGAAAAAAAATTTTTTTCATTTCGAGATTCTTTGCGCATAATATGCTTTTCTGAGGCTATCAAACTACTATAATGAAAGAGAACCAGTTATCTCAAATAAGAACAGAAAAAAAGTGATTCTAAAGAAGTTTCCAAACTTCGAAATATTTATTTTTCTTTTCGAGATTCTTTGCGATTAATATGCTTTACTGAGGCTATCAAACTAGTATAATGAAAGAGAACCAGTTATCTCAAATAAGAAAGGAAAAAAAGTGATTCAAACGAAGTTTCCACACTTAGAAAAAAATTTTTTTTCTTTCCAGATTCTTTGCGCATAATATGCTTTTCTGAGGCTATCAAACTAGTTTATACTTTTCTTTTCGAGATTCATTGCGCATAATATGCTTTTCTGAGGCTATCAAACTAGTATAATGAAAGAGAACCAGTTATCTCAAATAAGAACGGAAAAAAAGTGATTCAAATGAAGTTTCCAAACTTGGAAAAAAATTTTTTTTCTTTTCCAGATTCTTTGCGCATAATATGCTTTTCTGATGCTATCAAAATAGTATAATGAAAGAGAACCAGTTATCTCAAATAAGAACGGGAAAAAAGTGATTCTAACGAGGTTTCCAAACATCGAAAATAATTTTTTTTCTTTTCGTGATTCTTTGCGCTAAATATGCTTTTCTGAGGCTATCAAACTAGTATAATGAAAGAGAACCAGTTATCTCAAATAAGAATGGAAAAAAAGTGATTCTAATGAAGTTTCCAAACTTCTAAAAAATTTTTTTTTATTTTCGAGATTCTTTGTGCATAATATGCTTTTCTGAGGCTATCTAATTAGTATAATGACAGAGAACCAGTTATCTCGAATAGGAACGGAAAAAGTGATTCTAACGAAGTTTCCAAACATGGAAAAAAAATTTTTTCTTTTCGAGATTCTTTGCGCATAATATGATTTTCCGAGTCTATCAAACTAGTATAGTGAGAGATTACCAGTTATCTCAAATAAGAACGGAAAAAAAGTGATTCTAACGAAGTTTCAAAACTTCGAAAAAAAATTTTTTCTTTTCGAGATTCTTTGCGCATAATATGATTTTCTGAGGCTATCCAACTAGTATAATGAAAGAGAACCATTTATCTCAAATAAGAACAGAAAAAAAGTAATTCTAATGAAGTTTCCAAAGTTTGAAAATTTTTTCTTTTCTTTTCGAGATTCTTTCCGCATAATATACTTTTCTACGGCTATCAAACTAGTAAAATGAAAGAGAACCAGTTATTTCGAATAAGAACGGAAAAAAAGTGAATCTAATCAAGTTTCCAAACTTCGAAAAATTTTTTTTTTCTTTTCGAGATTCTTTGCGCATAATATGCTTGTCTGAGGCTATCAAACTAGTATAATGAGAGATTACCAGTTATCTGAAATAAGAATGGAAAAAAAGTGATTCTAATGAAGTTTCCAAACTTCGAAAAAAATTTTTTTCTTTTCGAGATTCTTTGCGCATAATATGCTTGTCTGAGGCTATCAAACTAGTATAATGAGTGATTACCAATTATCTCAAATTAGAATGGAAAAAAAGTGATTCTAATGAAATTTCCAAACTTCGAAAAAAAATTTTTTTCTTTTCGAGATTCTTTGCGCATAATATGCTTTTCTGAGGCTATCTAACTAGTATAATGAAAGAGAACCAGTTATTTCAAATAAGAACGGAAAAAAAGTGATTCAAACGAAGTTTCCAAACTTCGAAAAAAAATGTTTTTCTTTTCGAGATTCTTTGCGCATAATATACTTTTCTACGGCTATCAAACTAGTAAAATGAAATAGAACCAGTTATCTCGAATAAGAATGGAAAAAAAGTGATTCTAACGAAGTTTCCTAACTTCGAAAAAAATTTTTTTTCTTTTCGAGATTCTTTGGGCATAATATGCTTTACTGAGGCTATCAAACTAGTTTATACTTTTCTTTTCGAGATTCATTGCGCATAATATGCTTTTCTGAGGCTATCAAACTAGTATAATGAAAGAGAACCAGTTATCTCAAATAAGAACGGAAAAAAAGTGATTCAAATGAAGTTTCCAAACTTCGAAAAAAAATTTTTTTCTTTTCGTGATTCTTTGCGCTAAATATGCTTTTCTGAGGCTATCAAACTAGTATAATGAAAGAGAACCAGTTATCTCAAATAAGAATGGAAAAAAAGTGATTCTAATGAAGTTTCCAAACTTCTAAAAAAATTTTTTTTATTTTCGAGATTCTTTGTGCATAATATGCTTTTCTGAGGCTATCTAATTAGTATAATGACAGAGAACCAGTTATCTCGAATAAGAACGGAAAAAGTGATTCTAACGAAGTTTCCAAACATGGAAAAAAAATTTTTTCTTTTCGAGATTCTTTGCGCATAATATGATTTTCCGAGTCTATCAAACTAGTAAAATGAAAGAGAACCAGTTATTTCGAATAAGAACGGAAAAAAAGTGAATCTAATCAAGTTTCCAAACTTCGAAAAAAATTTTTTTCTTTTCGAGATTCTTTGCGCATAATATGCTTGTCTGAGGCTATCAAACTAGTATAATGAGAGATTACCAATTATCTCAAATTAGAATGGAAAAAAAGTGATTCTAATGAAATTTCCAAACTTCGAAAAAAATTTTTTTCTTTTCGAGATTCTTTGCGCATAATATGCTTTTCTGAGGCTATCAAACTAGTATAATGAAAGAGAACCAGTTATCTCAAATAAGAACGGAAAAAAAGTGATTCTAAGGAAGTTTCCAAACTTCGAAAAAAATTTTTTTTCTTTTCGAGATTCTTTGCGCATAATATGCTTTTCTGAGGCTATCAAACTAGTATAATGAAAGAGAACCAGTTATCTCAAATAAGAACGGAAAAAAAGTGATTCTAACGAAGTTTCCAAAGTTCTAAAAATTTTTTTTTTATTTTCTAGATTCTTTGCGCATAATATGCTTTCCTGAGGCTATCTAATTAGTATAATGAAAGAGAACCAGTTATCTCAAATAAGAACGGAAAAAAGTGATTCTAACGAAGTTTCCAAACATCGAAAAAAAATTTTTTTCTTTTCGAGATTCTTTGCGCATAATATGCTTTTCTGACGCTATCTAATTAGTATAATGAGAGATTACCAGTTACCTCAAATATGAACGGAAAAAAAGTGATTCTAACGAAGTTTCAAAACTTCGAAAAAAATTTTCTTTCTTTTCGAGATTCTTTGCATATAATATGTTTTACTGAGGATATCAAACTAGTATAATGAAAGAGAACCAGTTATCTCAAATAAGAACGGAAAAAAAGTGATTATAACGAAGTTTCCAAACTTCTAATAAAATTTTTCTTCTTTTCGAGATTCTTTGCGCATAATATGCTTTTCTGAGGCTATCAAACTAGTATAATGAAAGAGAACCAGTTATCTCAAATAAGAATGGATAAAAAGTGATTCTAAGGAAGTTTCCAAACTTCGAAAAAAAATTTTTTTCATTTCGAGATTCTTTGCGCATAATATGCTTTTTTGAGGCTATCAAACTACTATAATGAAAGAGAACCAGTTATCTCAAATAAGAACGGAAAAAAAGTGATTCAGACGAAGTTTCCAAACTTCGAAAAAAAATTTTTTTATTTTCGAGATTCTTTGCGCATAATATGCTTTTCTGAGGCTATCTAATTAGTACAATGAAAGAGAACCAGTTATCTCAAATAAGAACGGAAAAAAGTGATTCTAACGAAGTTTCCAAACATCGAAAAAAAATTTTTTTCTTTTCGAGATTCTTTGCGCATAATATGCTTTTCTGAGGCTATCTAATTAGTATAATGAAAGAGAACCAGTTATCTCAAATAAGAACAGAAAAAAAGTGATTCTAAAGAAGTTTCCAAACTTCGAAATATTTATTTTTCTTTTCGAGATTCTTTGCGCATAATATGCTTTACTGAGGCTATCAAACTAGTATAATGAAAGAGAACCAGTTATCTCAAATAAGAAAGGAAAAAAAGTGATTCAAACGAAGTTTCCAAACTTAGAAAAAAAATTTTTTTCTTTCCAGATTCTTTGCGCATAATATGCTTTTCTGAGGCTATCAAACTAGTTTATACTTTTCTTTTCGAGATTCATTGCGCATAATATGCTTTTCTGAGGCTATCAAACTAGTATAATGAAAGAGAACCAGTTATCTCAAATAAGAACGGAAAAAAAGTGATTCAAATGAAGTTTCCAAACTTCGAAAAAAATTTTTTTTCTTTTCCAGATTCTTTGCGCATAATATGCGTTTCTGAGGCTATCAAACTAGTATAATGAAAGAGAACCAGTTATCTCAAATAAGAATGGAAATAAAGTGATTCTAATGAAGTTTCCAAACTTCTAAAAAAATTTTTTTTATTTTCGAGATTCTTTGTGCATAATATGCTTTTCTGAGGCTATCTAATTAGTATAATGACAGAGAACCAGTTATCTCGAATAAGAACGGAAAAAGTGATTCTAACGAAGTTTCCAAACATGGAAAAAAAATTTTTTCTTTTCGAGATTCTTTGCGCATAATATGATTTTCCGAGTCTATCAAACTAGTAAAATGAAAGAGAACCAGTTATTTCGAATAAGAACGGAAAAAAAGTGAATCTAATCAAGTTTCCAAACTTCGAAAAAAATTTTTTTCTTTTCGAGATTCTTTGCGCATAATATGCTTGTCTGAGGCTATCAAACTAGTATAATGAGAGATTACCAATTATCTCAAATTAGAATGGAAAAAAAGTGATTCTAATGAAATTTCCAAACTTCGAAAAAAATTTTTTTCTTTTCGAGATTCTTTGCGCATAATATGCTTTTCTGAGGCTATCAAACTAGTATAATGAAAGAGAACCAGTTATCTCAAATAAGAACGGAAAAAAAGTGATTCTAAGGAAGTTTCCAAACTTCGAAAAAAATTTTTTTCTTATCGAGATTCTTTGCGCATAATATGCTTTTCTGAGGCTATCAAACTAGTATAATGAGAGATTACCAGTTATCTCAAATAAGAATGGAAAAAAACTGATTCTAATGAAGTTTCCAAACTTCGAAAAATTTTTTTTTTCTTTTCGAGATTCTTTGCGCATAATATGCTTTTCTGAGGCTATCAAACTAGTATAATGAAAGAGAACCAGTTATCTCAAATAAGAACGGAAAAAAAGTGATTCTAACGAAGTTTCCAAAGTTCTAAAAATTTTTTTTTTATTTTCTAGATTCTTTGCGCATAATATGCTTTCCTGAGGCTATCTAATTAGTATAATGAAAGAGAACCAGTTATCTCAAATAAGAACGGAAAAAAGTGATTCTAACGAAGTTTCCAAACATCGAAAAAAAATTTTTTTCTTTTCGAGATTCTTTGCGCATAATATGCTTTTCTGAGGCTATCTAATTAGTATAATGAGAGATTACCAGTTACCTCAAATATGAACGGAAAAAAAGTGATTCTAACGAAGTTTCAAAACTTCGAAAAAAATTTTCTTTCTTTTCGAGATTCTTTGCATATAATATGTTTTACTGAGGATATCAAACTAGTATAATGAAAGAGAACCAGTTATCTCAAATAAGAACGGAAAAAAAGTGATTATAACGAAGTTTCCAAACTTCTAAAAAAATTTTTCTTCTTTTCGAGATTCTTTGCGCATAATATGCTTTTCTGAGGCTATCAAACTAGTATAATGAAAGAGAACCAGTTATCTCAAATAAGAATGGATAAAAAGTGATTCTAAGGAAGTTTCCAAACTTCGAAAAAAATTTTTTTCATTTCGAGATTCTTTGCGCATAATATGCTTTTCTGAGGCTATCAAACTACTATAATGAAAGAGAACGAGTTATCTCAAATAAGAACGGAAAAAAAGTGATTCAGACGAAGTTTCCAAACTTCGAAAAAAATTTTTTTTATTTTCGAGATTCTTTGCGCATAATATGCTTTTCTGAGGCTATCTAATTAGTACAATGAAAGAGAACCAGTTATCTCAAATAAGAACGGAAAAAAGTGATTCTAACGAAGTTTCCAAACATCGAAAAAAATTTTTTTTCTTTTCGAGATTCTTTGCGCATAATATGCTTTTCTGAGGCTATCTAATTAGTATAATGAAAGTGAACCAGTTATCTCAAATAAGAACAGAAAAAAAGTGATTCTAAAGAAGTTTCCAAACTTCGAAATATTTATTTTTCTTTTCGAGATTCTTTGCGCATAATATGCTTTACTGAGGCTATCAAACTAGTATAATGAAAGAGAACCAGTTATCTCAAATAAGAAAGGAAAAAAAGTGATTCAAACGAAGTTTCCAAACTTAGAAAAAAAATTTTTTTCTTTCCAGATTCTTTGCGCATAATATCCTTTTCTGAGGCTATCAAACTAGTTTATACTTTTCTTTTCGAGATTCATTGCGCATAATATGCTTTTCTGAGGCTATCAAACTAGTATAATGAAAGAGAACCAGTTATCTCAAATAAGAACGGAAAAAAAGTGATTCAAATGAAGTTTCCAAACTTCGAAAAAAATTTTTTTTCTTTTCCAGATTCTTTGCGCATAATATGCGTTTCTGAGGCTATCAAACTAGTATAATGAAAGAGAACCAGTTATCTCAAATAAGAACGGAAAAAAAGTGATTCTAACGAAGTTTCCAAACTTCGAAAAAAAAAATTTTTCTTTTAGAGATTCTTTGCGCATAATATGCTTTTCTGATGCTATCAAAATAGTATAATGAAAGAGAACCAGTTATCTCAAATAAGAACGGGAAAAAAGTGATTCTAACGAGGTTTCCAAACATCGAAAATAATTTTTTTTCTTTTCGTGATTCTTTGCGCTAAATATGCTTTTCTGAGGCTATCAAACTAGTATAATGAAAGAGAACCAGTTATCTCAAATAAGAATGGAAAAAAAGTGATTCTAATGAAGTTTCCAAACTTCTAAAAAAATTTTTTTTATTTTCGAGATTCTTTGTGCATAATATGCTTTTCTGAGGCTATCTAATTAGTATAATGACAGAGAACCAGTTATCTGGAATAGGAACGGAAAAAGTGATTCTAACGAAGTTTCCAAACATGGAAAAAAAATTTTTTCTTTTCGAGATTCTTTGCGCATAATATGATTTTCCGAGTCTATCAAACTAGTATAGTGAGAGATTACCAGTTATCTCAAATAAGAACGGAAAAAAAGTGATTCTAACGAAGTTTCAAAACTTCGAAAAAAAATTTTTTTCTTTTCGAGATTCTTTGCGCATAATATGATTTTCTGAGGCTATCCAACTAGTATAATGAAAGAGAACCATTTATCTCAAATAAGAACAGAAAAAAAGTAATTCCAATGAAGTTTCCAAAGTTTGAAAATTTTTTCTTTTCTTTTCGAGATTCTTTCCGCATAATATACTTTTCTACGGCTATCAAACTAGTAAAATGAAAGAGAACTAGTTATTTCGAATAAGAACGGAAAAAAAGTGAATCTAATCAAGTTTCCAAACTTCGAAAAATTTTTTTTTTCTTTTCGAGATTCTTTGCGCATAATATGCTTTTCTGAGGCTAACTAATTAGTATAATGAGAGATTACCAGTTACCTCAAATATGAACGGAAAAAAAAAGATTCTAACGAAGTTTCAAAACTTCGAAAAAAATTTTTTTTCTTTTCGAGATTCTTTGCATATATGTTTTACTGAGGATATCAAACTAGTATAATGAAAGAGAACCAGTTATCTCAAATAAGAACGGAAAAAAGTGATTCTAACGAAGTTTCCAAACATCGAAAAAAAATTTTTTTCTTTTCGAGATTCTTTGCGCATAATATGCTTTTCTGAGGCTATCTAATTAGTATAATGAGAGATTACCAGTTACCTCAAATATGAACGGAAAAAAAGTGATTCTAACGAAGTTTCAAAACTTCGAAAAAAATTTTCTTTCTTTTCGAGATTCTTTGCATATAATATGTTTTACTGAGGATATCAAACTAGTATAATGAAAGAGAACCAGTTATCTCAAATTTGAACGGAAAAAAAGTGATTATAACGAAGTTTCCAAACTTCTAAAAAAATTTTTCTTCTTTTCGAGATTCTTTGCGCATAATATGCTTTTCTGAGGCTATCAAACTAGTATAATGAAAGAGAACCAGTTATCTCAAATAAGAATGGATAAAAAGTGATTCTAAGGAAGTTTCCAAACTTCGAAAAAAATTTTTTTCATTTCGAGATTCTTTGCGCATAATATGCTTTTCTGAGGCTATCAAACTACTATAATGAAAGAGAACGAGTTATCTCAAATAAGAACGGAAAAAAAGTGATTCAGACGAAGTTTCCAAACTTCGAAAAAAATTTTTTTTATTTTCGAGATTCTTTGCGCATAATATGCTTTTCTGAGGCTATCTAATTAGTACAATGAAAGAGAACCAGTTATCTCAAATAAGAACGGAAAAAAGTGATTCTAACGAAGTTTCCAAACATCGAAAAAAATTTTTTTTCTTTTCGAGATTCTTTGCGCATAATATGCTTTTCTGAGGCTATCTAATTAGTATAATGAAAGAGAACCAGTTATCTCAAATAAGAACAGAAAAAAAGTGATTCTAAAGAAGTTTCCAAACTTCGAAATATTTATTTTTCTTTTCGAGATTCTTTGCGCATAATATGCTTTACTGAGGCTATCAAACTAGTATAATGAAAGAGAACCAGTTATCTCAAATAAGAAAGGAAAAAAAGTGATTCAAACGAAGTTTCCAAACTTAGAAAAAAAATTTTTTTCTTTCCAGATTCTTTGCGCATAATATCCTTTTCTGAGGCTATCAAACTAGTTTATACTTTTCTTTTCGAGATTCATTGCGCATAATATGCTTTTCTGAGGCTATCAAACTAGTATAATGAAAGAGAACCAGTTATCTCAAATAAGAACGGAAAAAAAGTGATTCAAATGAAGTTTCCAAACTTCGAAAAAAATTTTTTTTCTTTTCCAGATTCTTTGCGCATAATATGCGTTTCTGAGGCTATCAAACTAGTATAATGAAAGAGAACCAGTTATCTCAAATAAGAACGGAAAAAAAGTGATTCTAACGAAGTTTCCAAACTTCGAAAAAAAAAATTTTTCTTTTAGAGATTCTTTGCGCATAATATGCTTTTCTGATGCTATCAAAATAGTATAATGAAAGAGAACCAGTTATCTCAAATAAGAACGGGAAAAAAGTGATTCTAACGAGGTTTCCAAACATCGAAAATAATTTTTTTTCTTTTCGTGATTCTTTGCGCTAAATATGCTTTTCTGAGGCTATCAAACTAGTATAATGAAAGAGAACCAGTTATCTCAAATAAGAATGGAAAAAAAGTGATTCTAATGAAGTTTCCAAACTTCTAAAAAAATTTTTTTTATTTTCGAGATTCTTTGTGCATAATATGCTTTTCTGAGGCTATCTAATTAGTATAATGACAGAGAACCAGTTATCTGGAATAGGAACGGAAAAAGTGATTCTAACGAAGTTTCCAAACATGGAAAAAAAATTTTTTCTTTTAGAGATTCTTTGCGCATAATATGATTTTCCGAGTCTATCAAACTAGTATAGTGAAAGATTACCAGTTATCTCAAATAAGAACGGAAAAAAAGTGATTCTAACGAAGTTTCAAAACTTCGAAAAAAAATTTTTTTCTTTTCGAGATTCTTTGCGCATAATATGATTTTCTGAGGCTATCCAACTAGTATAATGAAAGAGAACCATTTATCTCAAATAAGAACAGAAAAAAAGTAATTCCAATGAAGTTTCCAAAGTTTGAAAATTTTTTCTTTTCTTTTCGAGATTCTTTCCGCATAATATACTTTTCTACGGCTATCAAACTAGTAAAATGAAAGAGAACTAGTTATTTCGAATAAGAACGGAAAAAAAGTGAATCTAATCAAGTTTCCAAACTTCGAAAAATTTTTTTTTTCTTTTCGAGATTCTTTGCGCATAATATGCTTTTCTGAGGCTAACTAATTAGTATAATGAGAGATTACCAGTTACCTCAAATATGAACGGAAAAAAAAAGATTCTAACGAAGTTTCAAAACTTCGAAAAAAATTTTTTTTCTTTTCGAGATTCTTTGCATATATGTTTTACTGAGGATATCAAACTAGTATAATGAAAGAGAACCAGTTATCTCAAATAAGAACGGAAAAAAAGTGATTATAACGAAGTTTCCAAACTTCTAAAAAAATTTTTCTTCTTTTCGAGATTCTTTGCGCATAATATGCTTTTCTGAGGCTATCAAACTAGTATAATGAAAGAGAACCAGTTATCTCAAATAAGAATGGATAAAAAGTGATTCTAAGGAAGTTTCCAAACTTCGAAAAAAAATTTTTTTCATTTCGAGATTCTTTGCGCATAATATGCTTCTCTGAGGCTATCAAACTACTATAATGAAAGAGAACCAGTTATCTCAAATAAGAACGGAAAAAAAGTGATTCAGACGAAGTTTCCAAACTTCGAAAAAATTTTTTTTTATTTTCGAGATTCTTTGCGCATAATATGCTTTTCTGAGGCTATCTAATTAGTACAATGAAAGAGAACCAGTTATCTCAAATAAGACCGGAAAAAAGTGATTCTAACGAAGTTTCCAAACATCGAAAAAAATTTTTTTCTTTTCGAGATTCTTTGCGCATAATATGCTTTTCTGAGGCTATCTAATTAGTATAATGAAAGAGAACCAGTTATCTCAAATAAGAACAGAAAAAAAGTGATTCTAAAGAAGTTTCCAAACTTCGAAAATTTTTTTTTTCTTTTCGAGATTCCTTGCGCATAATATGCTTTACTGAGCCTATCAAACTAGTATAATGAAAGAGAACCAGTTATCTCAAATAAGAACGGAAAAAAAGTGATTCAAACGAAGTTTCCAAACTTCGAAAAAAAATTATTTTCTTTCCAGATTCTTTGCGCATAATATGCTTTTCTGAGGCTATCAAACTAGTATAATGAAAGAGAACCAGTTATCTCAAATAAGAACGGAAAAAAAGTGATTCAAACGAAGTTTCCAAACTTCGAAAAAAAATGTTTTTCTTTTCGAGATTCTTTGGGCATAATATACTTTTCTACGGCTATCAAACTAGTAAAATGAAAGAGAACCAGTTATCTCGTATAAGAATGGAAAAAAAGTAATTTCTAACGAAGTTTCCTAACTTCGAAAAAAATTTCTTTTCTTTTCGAGATTCTTTGCACGTAATATGCTTTACTGAGGCTATCAAACTAGTATAATGAAAGAGAACCAGTTATCTCAAATAAGAACGGAAAAAAAGTGATTCTAACGAAGTTTCCAAACTTCGAAAAAAATTGTTTTTCTTTTCGAGATTCTTTGCGCATAATATAGTTTACTGCGGCTATCAAACTAGTTTATACTTTTCTTATCGAGATTCTTTGCGCATAATATGCTTTTCTGAGGCTATCAAACTAGTATAATGAGAGATTACCAGTTATCTCAAATAAGAACGGAAAAAAAGTGATTCTAACGAAGTTTCCAAAGTTCTAAAAAATTTTTTTTTATTTTCGAGATTCTTTGCGCATAATATGCTTTTCTGAGGCTATCTAATTAGTATAATGAAAGAGAACCAGTTATCTCAAATAAGAACGGAAAAAAGTGATTCTAACGAAGTTTCCAAAGATCGAAAAAAATTTTTTTTCTTTTCGAGATTCTTTGCGCATAATATGCTTTTCTGAGGCTATCTAATTAGTATAATGAGAGATTACCAGTTATCTCAAATATGAACGGAAAAGAAGTGATTCTAACGAAGTTTCAAAACTTCGAAAAAAATTTTTTTTCTTTTCGAGATTCTTTGCGCATAATATGCTTTACTGAGTCTATCAAACTAGTATAATGAAAGAGAACCAGTTGTCTCAAATAAGAACGGAAAAAAAGTGATTATAACGAAGTTTCCAAACTTCTAAAAAAATTTTTCTTCTTTTCGAGAATCTTTGCGCATAATATGCTTTTCTGAGGCTATCAAACTAGTATAATGAAAGAGAACCAGTTATCTCAAATAAGAACGGAAAAAAAGTGATTCTAACGAAGTTTCCAAACTTCGAAAAAATTTTTTTTTCTTTTCGAGATTCTTTGCGCATAATATGCTTTACTGAGGCTATCAAACTAGTATAATGAAAGAGAACCAGTTATCTCAAATAAGAATGGGAAAAAAGTGATTCTAAGAAAGTTTCCAAACTTCGAAAAAAAATTTTTTTCATTTCGAGATTCTTTGCGCATAATATGCTTTTCTGAGGCTATCAAACTACTATAATGAAAGATAACCAGTTATCTCAAATAAGAACGGGAAAATAGTGATTCTAACGAAGTTTCCAAACATCGAAAAAAATTTTTTTCTTTTCGTGATTCTTTGCGCTAAATAAACTTTTCTGAGGCTATCAAACTAGTATAATGAAAGTGAACCAGTTATCTCAAATAAGAACAGAAAAAAAGTGATTCTAAAGAAGTTTCCAAATTTCGAAATTTTTTTTTTTCTTTTCGAGATTCTTTGCGCATAATATGCTTTACTGAGGCTATCAAACTAGTATAATGAAAGAGAACCAGTTATCTCAAATAAGAACGGAAAAAAAGTGATTCAAACGAAGTTTCCAAACTTCGAAAAAATTTTTTTTCTTTCCAGATTCTTTGCGCATAATACGCTTTTCTGAGGCTATCAAAATAGTATAATGAAAGAGAACCAGTTATCTCAAATAAGAACGGAAAAAAAGTGATTCAAACGAAGTTTCCAAACTTCGAAAAAAAATGTTTTTCTTTTCGAGATTCTTTGCGCATAATATACTTTTCTACGGCTATCAAACTAGTAAAATGAAAGAGAACCAGTTATCTCGAATAAGAATGGAAAAAAAGTGATTCTAACGAATTTTCCTAACTTCGAAAAAATTTTTTTTCTTTTCGAGATTCTTTGCGCATAATATGCTTTACTGAGGCTATCAAACTAGTATAATGAAAGAGAACCAGTTATCTCAAATAAGAACGGAAAAAAAGTGATTCTAACGAAGTTTCCAAACTTCGAAAAAAATTTTTTTTCTTTTCGAGATTCTTTGCGCATAATATAGTTTACTGCGGCTATCAAACTAGTTTATACTTTTCTTTTCGAGATTCTTTGCGCATAATATGCTTTTCTGAGGCTATCAAACTACTATAATGAAAGAGAACCAGTTATCTCAAATAAGAACGGGAAAATAGTGATTCTAAAGAAGTTTCCAAACATCGAAAAAAATTTTTTTTCTTTTCGTGATTCTTTGCGCTAAATAAACTTTTCTGAGGCTATCAAACTAGTATAATCAAAGAGAACCAGTTATCTCAAATAAGAACAGAAAAAAAGTGATTCTAACGAATTTTCCTAACTTCGAAAAAATTTTTTTTCTTTTCGAGATTCTTTGCGCATAATATGCTTTACTGAGGCTATCAAACTAGTATAATGAAAGAGAACCAGTTATCTCAAATAAGAACGGAAAAAAAGTGATTCTAACGAAGTTTCCAAACTTCGAAAAAAATTTTTTTTCTTTTCGAGATTCTTTGCGCATAATATAGTTTACTGGGGCTATCAAACTAGTTTATACTTTTCTTTTCGAGATTCTTTGCGCATAATATGCTTTTCTGAGGCTATCAAACTAGTATAATGGAAGAGAACCAGTTATCTCAAATAAGAACGGAAAAAAAGTGATTCAAACGAAGTTTCCAAACTTCGAAAAAATTTTTTTTTCTTTTCGAGATTCTTTGCGCATAATATGCTTTTCTGAGGCTATCAAACTAGTATAATGAAAGAGAACCAGTTATCTCAAATAAGAACGGAAAAAAAGTGATTCTAACGAAGTTTCCAAACTTCGATAAAAATTTTTTTCTTTTCGAGATTCTTTGCGCATAATATGCTTTTCTGAGGCTATCTAATTAGTACAATGAAAGAGAACCAGTTATCTCAAATAAGAACGGAAAAATGTGATTCTAACGAAGTTTCCAAACATCGAAAAAAAATTTTTTTCTTTTCGAGATTCTTTGCGCATAATATGCTTTTCTGAGGCTATCTAATTAGTATAATGAAAGAGAACCAGTTATCTCAAATAAGAACAGAAAAAAAGTGATTCTAAAGAAGTTTCCAAACTTCGAAATATTTATTTTTCTTTTCGAGATTCTTTGCGCATAATATGCTTTACTGAGGCTATCAAACTAGTATAATGAAAGAGAACCAGTTATCTCAAATAAGAAAGGAAAAAAAGTGATTCAAACGAAGTTTCCAAACTTAGAAAAAAAATTTTTTTCTTTCCAGATTCTTTGCGCATAATATGCTTTTCTGAGGCTATCAAACTAGTTTATACTTTTCTTTTCGAGATTCATTGCGCATAATATGCTTTTCTGAGGCTATCAAACTAGTATAATGAAAGAGAACCAGTTATCTCAAATAAGAACGGAAAAAAAGTGATTCAAATGAAGTTTCCAAACTTCGAAAAAAATTTTTTTTCTTTTCCAGATTCTTTGCGCATAATATGCGTTTCTGAGGCTATCAAACTAGTATAATGAAAGAGAACCAGTTATCTCAAATAAGAACGGAAAAAAAGTGATTCTAACGAAGTTTCCAAACTTCGAAAAAAAAATTTTTTCTTTTCGAGATTCTTTGCGCATAATATGCTTTTATGATGCTATCAAAATAGTATAATGAAAGAGAACCAGTTATCTCAAATAAGAACGGGAAAAAAGTGATTCTAACGAGGTTTCCAAACATCGAAAATAATTTTTTTTCTTTTCGTGATTCTTTGCGCTAAATATGCTTTTCTGAGGCTATCAAACTAGTATAATGACAGAGAACCAGTTATCTCGAATGGGAACGGAAAAAGTGATTCTAACGAAGTTTCCAAACATGGAAAAAAAATTTTTTCCTTTCGAGATTCTTTGCGCATAATATGATTTTCCGAGTCTATCAAACTAGTATAGTGAGAGATTACCAGTTATCTCAAATAAGAACGGAAAAAAAGTGATTCTAACGAAGTTTCAAAACTTCGAAAAAAATTTTTTCTCTTTTCGAGATTCTTTGCGCATAATATGATTTTCTGAGGCTATCCAACTAGTATAATGAAAGAGAACCATTTATCTCAAATAAGAACAGAAAAAAAGTAATTCTAATGAAGTTTCCAAAGTTTGAAAATTTTTTCTTTTCTTTTCGAGATTCTTTCCGCATAATATACTTTTCTACGGCTATCAAACTAGTAAAATGAAAGAGAACTAGTTATTTCTAATAAGAACGGAAAAAAAGTGAATCTAATCAAGTTTCCAAACTTCGAAAAATTTTTTTTTTCTTTTCGAGATTCTTTGTGCATAATATGCTTGTCTGAGGCTATCAAACTAGTATAATGAGAGATTACCAGTTATCTGAAATAAGAATGGAAAAAAAGTGATTCTAATGAAGTTTCCAAACTTCGAAAAAAATTTTTTTCTTTTCGAGATTCTTTGCGCATAATATGCTTGTCTGAGGCTATCAAACTAGTATAATGAGAGATTACCAATTATCTCAAATTAGAATGGAAAAAAAGTGATTCTAATGAAATTTCCAAACTTCGAAAAAAAATTTTTTTCTTTTCGAGATTCTTTGCGCATAATATGCTTTTCTGAGGCTATCAAACTAGTATAATGAGAGATTACCAGTTATCTCAAATAAGAATGGAAAAAAAGTGATTCTAATGAAGTTTCCAAACTTCGAAAAATTTTTTTTTTCTTTTCGAGATTCTTTGCGCATAATATGCTTTTCTGAGGCTATCAAACTAGTTTAATGAAAGAGAACCAGTTATCTCAAATAAGAACGGAAAACAAGTGATTCTAACGAAGTTTCCAAAGTTCTAAAAATTTTTTTTTTATTTTCCAGATTCTTTGCGCATAATATGCTTTTCTGAGGCTATCTAATTAGTATAATGAAAGAGAACCAGTTATCTCAAATAAGAACGGAAAAAAGTGATTCTAACGAAGTTTCCAAACATCGAAAAAAAATTTTTTTCTTTTCGAGATTCTTTGCGCATAATATGCTTTTCTGAGGCTAACTAATTAGTATAATGAGAGATTACCAGTTACCTCAAATATGAACGGAAAAAAAGTGATTCTAACGAAGTTTCAAAACTTCGAAAAAAATTTTTTTTCTTTTCGAGATTCTTTGCATATATGTTTTACTGAGGATATCAAACTAGTATAATGAAAGAGAACCAGTTATCTCAAATAAGAACGGAAAAAAAGTGATTATAACGAAGTTTCCAAACTACTAAAAAATTTTTTCTTCTTTTCGAGATTCTTTGCGCATAATATGCTTTTCTGAGGCTATCAAACTAGTATAATGAAAGAGAACCAGTTATCTCAAATAAGAATGGATAAAAAGTGATTCTAAGGAAGTTTCCAAACTTCGAAAAAAAATTTTTTTCATTCCGAGATTCTTTGCGCATAATATGCTTTTCTGAGGCTATCAAACTACTATAATGAAAGAGAACCAGTTATCTCAAATAAGAACGGAAAAAAAGTGATTCAGACGAAGTTTCCAAACTTCGAAAAATTTTTTTTTTATTTTCGAGATTCTTTGCGCATAATATGCTTTTCTGAGGCTATCTAATTAGTACAATGAAAGAGAACCAGTTATCTCAAATAAGAACGGAAAAAAGTGATTCTAACGAAGTTTCCAAACATCGAAAAAAATTTTTTTCTTTTCGAGATTCTTTGCGCATAATATGCTTTTCTGAGGCTATCTAATTAGTATAATGAAAGAGAACCAGTTATCTCAAATAAGAACAGAAAAAAAGTGATTCTAAAGAAGTTTCCAAACTTCGAAAATTTTATTTTTCTTTTCGAGATTCTTTGCGCATAATATGCTTTACTGAGCCTATCAAACTAGTATAATGAAAGAGAACCAGTTATCTCAAATAAGAACGGAAAAAAAGTGATTCAAACGAAGTTTCCAAACTTCGAAAAAAAATTATTTTCTTTCCAGATTCTTTGCGCATAATATGCTTTTCTGAGGCTATCAAACTAGTATAATGAAAGAGAACCAGTTATCTCAAATAAGAATGGAAAAAAAGTGATTCAAACGAAGTTTCCAAACTTCGAAAAAAAATGTTTTTCTTTTCGAGATTCTTTGGGCATAATATACTTTTCTACGGCTATCAAACTAGTAAAATGAAAGAGAACCAGTTATCTCGAATGCGAATGGAAAAAAAGTAATTTCTAACGAAGTATCCTAACTTCGAAAAAAATTTTTTTTCTTTTCGAGATTCTTTGCACATAATATGCTTTACTGAGGCTATCAAACTAGTACAATGAAAGAGAACCAGTTATCTGAAATAAGAACGGAAAAAAAGTGATTCTAACGAAGTTTCCAAACTTCGAAAAAAATTGTTTTTCTTTTCGAGATTCTTTGCGCATAATATAGTTTACTGCGGCTATCAAACTAGTTTATACTTTTCTTATCGAGATTCTTTGCGCATAATATGCTTTTCTGAGGCTATCAAACTAGTATAATGAGAGATTACCAGTTATCTCAAATAAGAACGGAAAAAAAGTGATTCTAACGAAGTTTCCAAAGTTCTAAAAAATTTTTTTTTATTTTCGAGATTCTTTGCGCATAATGTGCTTTTCTGAGGCTATCTAATTAGTATAATGAAAGAGAACCAGTTATCTCAAATAAGAACGGAAAAAAGTGATTCTAACGAAGTTTCCAAAGATCGAAAAAAAATTTTTTTCTTTTCGAGATTCTTTGCGCATAATATGCTTTTCTGAGGCTATCTAATTAGTATAATGAGAGATTACCAGTTATCTCAAATATGAACGGAAAAGAAGTGATTCTAACGAAGTTTCAAAATTTCGAAAAAAATTTTTTTTCTTTTCCAGATTCTTTGCGCATAATATGCTTTACTGAGTCTATCAAACTAGTATAATGAAAGAGAACCAGTTATCTCAAATAAGAACGGAAAAAAAGTGATTATAACGAAGTTTCCAAACTTCTAAAAAAATTTTTCTTCTTTTCGAGATTCTTTGCGCATAATATGCTTTTCTGAGGCTATCAAACTAGTATAATGAAAGAGAACCAGTTATCTCAAATAAGAACGGAAAAAAAGTGATTCTAACGAAGTTTCCAAACTTCGAAAATAATTTTTTTTCTTTTCGAGATTCTTTGCGCATATAATGCTTTACTGAGGCTATCAAACTAGTATAATGAAAGAGAACCAGTTATCTCAAATAAGAACAGAAAAAAAGTAATTCTAATGAAGTTTCCAAAGTTTGAAAATTTTTTCTTTTCTTTTCGAGATTCTTTCCGCATAATATACTTTTCTACGGCTATCAAACTAGTAAAATGAAAGAGAACTAGTTATTTCTAATAAGAACGGAAAAAAAGTGAATCTAATCAAGTTTCCAAACTTCGAAAAATTTTTTTTTTCTTTTCGAGATTCTTTGTGCATAATATGCTTGTCTGAGGCTATCAAACTAGTATAATGAGAGATTACCAGTTATCTGAAATAAGAATGGAAAAAAAGTGATTCTAATGAAGTTTCCAAACTTCGAAAAAAATTTTTTTCTTTTCGAGATTCTTTGCGCATAATATGCTTGTCTGAGGCTATCAAACTAGTATAATGAGAGATTACCAATTATCTCAAATTAGAATGGAAAAAAAGTGATTCTAATGAAATTTCCAAACTTCGAAAAAAAATTTTTTTCTTTTCGAGATTCTTTGCGCATAATATGCTTTTCTGAGGCTATCAAACTAGTATAATGAGAGATTACCAGTTATCTCAAATAAGAATGGAAAAAAAGTGATTCTAATGAAGTTTCCAAACTTCGAAAAATTTTTTTTTTCTTTTCGAGATTCTTTGCGCATAATATGCTTTTCTGAGGCTATCAAACTAGTTTAATGAAAGAGAACCAGTTATCTCAAATAAGAACGGAAAACAAGTGATTCTAACGAAGTTTCCAAAGTTCTAAAAATTTTTTTTTTATTTTCCAGATTCTTTGCGCATAATATGCTTTTCTGAGGCTATCTAATTAGTATAATGAAAGAGAACCAGTTATCTCAAATAAGAACGGAAAAAAGTGATTCTAACGAAGTTTCCAAACATCGAAAAAAAATTTTTTTCTTTTCGAGATTCTTTGCGCATAATATGCTTTTCTGAGGCTAACTAATTAGTATAATGAGAGATTACCAGTTACCTCAAATATGAACGGAAAAAAAGTGATTCTAACGAAGTTTCAAAACTTCGAAAAAAATTTTTTTTCTTTTCGAGATTCTTTGCATATATGTTTTACTGAGGATATCAAACTAGTATAATGAAAGAGAACCAGTTATCTCAAATAAGAACGGAAAAAAAGTGATTATAACGAAGTTTCCAAACTACTAAAAAATTTTTTCTTCTTTTCGAGATTCTTTGCGCATAATATGCTTTTCTGAGGCTATCAAACTAGTATAATGAAAGAGAACCAGTTATCTCAAATAAGAATGGATAAAAAGTGATTCTAAGGAAGTTTCCAAACTTCGAAAAAAAATTTTTTTCATTCCGAGATTCTTTGCGCATAATATGCTTTTCTGAGGCTATCAAACTACTATAATGAAAGAGAACCAGTTATCTCAAATAAGAACGGAAAAAAAGTGATTCAGACGAAGTTTCCAAACTTCGAAAAATTTTTTTTTTATTTTCGAGATTCTTTGCGCATAATATGCTTTTCTGAGGCTATCTAATTAGTACAATGAAAGAGAACCAGTTATCTCAAATAAGAACGGAAAAAAGTGATTCTAACGAAGTTTCCAAACATCGAAAAAAATTTTTTTCTTTTCGAGATTCTTTGCGCATAATATGCTTTTCTGAGGCTATCTAATTAGTATAATGAAAGAGAACCAGTTATCTCAAATAAGAACAGAAAAAAAGTGATTCTAAAGAAGTTTCCAAACTTCGAAAATTTTATTTTTCTTTTCGAGATTCTTTGCGCATAATATGCTTTACTGAGCCTATCAAACTAGTATAATGAAAGAGAACCAGTTATCTCAAATAAGAACGGAAAAAAAGTGATTCAAACGAAGTTTCCAAACTTCGAAAAAAAATTATTTTCTTTCCAGATTCTTTGCGCATAATATGCTTTTCTGAGGCTATCAAACTAGTATAATGAAAGAGAACCAGTTATCTCAAATAAGAATGGAAAAAAAGTGATTCAAACGAAGTTTCCAAACTTCGAAAAAAAATGTTTTTCTTTTCGAGATTCTTTGGGCATAATATACTTTTCTACGGCTATCAAACTAGTAAAATGAAAGAGAACCAGTTATCTCGAATGCGAATGGAAAAAAAGTAATTTCTAACGAAGTATCCTAACTTCGAAAAAAATTTTTTTTCTTTTCGAGATTCTTTGCACATAATATGCTTTACTGAGGCTATCAAACTAGTATAATGAAAGAGAACCAGTTATCTGAAATAAGAACGGAAAAAAAGTGATTCTAACGAAGTTTCCAAACTTCGAAAAAAATTGTTTTTCTTTTCGAGATTCTTTGCGCATAATATAGTTTACTGCGGCTATCAAACTAGTTTATACTTTTCTTATCGAGATTCTTTGCGCATAATATGCTTTTCTGAGGCTATCAAACTAGTATAATGAGAGATTACCAGTTATCTCAAATAAGAACGGAAAAAAAGTGATTCTAACGAAGTTTCCAAAGTTCTAAAAAATTTTTTTTTATTTTCGAGATTCTTTGCGCATAATGTGCTTTTCTGAGGCTATCTAATTAGTATAATGAAAGAGAACCAGTTATCTCAAATAAGAACGGAAAAAAGTGATTCTAACGAAGTTTCCAAAGATCGAAAAAAAATTTTTTTCTTTTCGAGATTCTTTGCGCATAATATGCTTTTCTGAGGCTATCTAATTAGTATAATGAGAGATTACCAGTTATCTCAAATATGAACGGAAAAGAAGTGATTCTAACGAAGTTTCAAAATTTCGAAAAAAATTTTTTTTCTTTTCCAGATTCTTTGCGCATAATATGCTTTACTGAGTCTATCAAACTAGTATAATGAAAGAGAACCAGTTATCTCAAATAAGAACGGAAAAAAAGTGATTATAACGAAGTTTCCAAACTTCTAAAAAAATTTTTCTTCTTTTCGAGATTCTTTGCGCATAATATGCTTTTCTGAGGCTATCAAACTAGTATAATGAAAGAGAACCAGTTATCTCAAATAAGAACGGAAAAAAAGTGATTCTAACGAAGTTTCCAAACTTCGAAAATAATTTTTTTTCTTTTCGAGATTCTTTGCGCATATAATGCTTTACTGAGGCTATCAAACTAGTATAATGAAAGAGAACCAGTTATCTCAAATAAGAATGGGAAAAAAGTGATTCTAAGAAAGTTTCCAAACTTCGAAAAAAAATTTTTTTCATTTCGAGATTCTTTGCGCATAATATGCTTTTCTGAGGCTATCAAACTACTATAATGAAATAGAACCAGTTATCTCAAATAAGAACGGGAAAATAGTGATTCTAACGAAGTTTCCAAACATCGAAAAAAATTTTTTTTCTTTTCGTGATTCTTTGCGCTAAATAAACTTTTCTGAGGCTATCAAACTAGTATAATGAAAGAGAACCAGTTATCTCAAATAAGAACAGAAAAAAAGTGATTCTAAAGAAGTTTCCAAACTTCGAAAATTTTTTTTTTCTTTTCGAGATTCTTTGCGCATAATATGCTTTACTGAGGCTATCAAACTAGTATAATGAAAGAGAACCAGTTATCTCAAATAAGAACGGAAAAAAAGTGATTCAAACGAAGTTTCCAAACTTCGAAAAAAATTTTTTTTCTTTCCAGATTCTTTGCGCATAATATGCTTTTCTGAGGCTATCAAAATAGTATAAAGAAAGAGAACCAGTTATCTCAAATAAGAACGGAAAAAAAGTGATTCAAACGAAGTTTCCAAACTTCGAAAAAAAATGTTTTTCTTTTTGAGATTCTTTGCGCATAATATACTTTTCTACGGCTATCAAACTAGTAAAATGAAAGAGAACCAGTTATCTCGAATAAGAATGGAAAAAAAGTGATTCTAACGAATTTTCCTAACTTCGAAAAAATTTTTTTTCTTTTCGAGATTCTTTGCGCATAATATGCTTTACTGAGGCTATCAAACTAGTATAATGAAAGAGAACCAGTTATCTCAAATAAGAACGGAAAAAAAAGTGATTCTAACGAAGTTTCCAAACTTCGAAAAAAATGTTTTTTCGTTTCGAGATTCTTTGCGCATAATATAGTTTACTGCGGCTATCAAACTAGTTTATACTTTTTCTTTTCGAGATTATTTGCGCATAATATGCTTTTCTGAGGCTATCAAACTAGTATAATGAAAGAGAACCAGTTATCTCAAATAAGAACGGAAAAAAAGTGATTCTAACGAAGTTTCCAAACTTCGATAAAAATTTTTTCTTTTCGAGATTCTTTGCGCATAATATGCTTTTCTGAGGCTATCAAACTACTATAATGAAAGAGAACCAGTTATCTCAAATAAGAACGGAAAAAAAGTGATTCAGACGAAGTTTCCAAACTTCGAAAAAAAATTTTTCTATTTTCGAGATTCTTTGCGCATAATATGCTTTTCTGAGGCTATCTAATTAGTATAATGAAAGAGAAACCAGTTATCTCAAATAAGAACGGAAAAAATTGATTCTAACGATGTTTCCAAACATCGAAAAAAATTTTTTTTCTTTTCGAGATTCTTTGCGCATAATATGCTTTTCTGAGGCTATCTAATTAGTATAATGAAAGAGAACCAGTTATCTCAAACAAGAACAGAAAAAAAGTGATTCTAAATAAGTATCCAAACTTCGAAAAAATTTTTTTTCTTTTCGAGATTCTTTGCGCATAATATGCTTTACTCAGGCTATCAAACTAGTATAATGAAAGAGAACCAGTTATCTCAAATAAGAACGGATAAAAAGTGATTCATACGAAGTTTCCAAACTTCGAAAAAAAATGTTTTTCTTTTCGAGATTCTTTGCGCATAATATACCTTTCTACGGCCCTCAAACTAGTAAAATGAAAGAGAACCAGTTATCTCGAATAAGAATGGAAAAAAAGTGATTCTAACGAAGTTTCCTAATTTCGAAAAAAATTTTTTTTCTTTTCGAGATTCTTTGCGCATAATATACTTTACTGAGGCTATCAAACTAGTATAATGAAAGAGAACCAGTTATCTCAAATAAGAACGGAAAAAAAGTGATTCTAAAGAAGTTTCCAAACTTCGAAAATAATTTTTTTTCTTTTCGTGATTCTTTGCGCTAAATATGCTTTTCTGAGGCTATCAAACTAGTATAATGAAAGAGAACCAGTTATCTCAAATAAGAACGGAAAAAAAGTGATTCTAACGAAGTTTCCAAACTTCGAAAAAAAATTTTTTTCTTTTCGAGATTCTTTGCGCATAATATGCTTTACTGAGGCTATCAAACTAGTATAATGAAAGAGAACCAGTTATCTCAAATAAGAATGGGAAAAAAGTGATTCTAAGGAAGTTTCCAAACTTCGAAAAAAAAATTTTTTCATTTCGAGATTCTTTGCGCATAATATGCTTTTCTGAGGCTATCAAACTACTATAATGAAAGAGAACCAGTTATCTCAAATAAGAACGGGAAAATAGTGATTCTAACGAAGTTTCCAAACATCGAAAAAAATTTTTTTTCTTTTCGTGATTCTTTGCGCTAAATAAACTTTTCTGAGGCTATCAAACTAGTATAATGAAAGAGAACCAGTTATCTCAAATAAGAACAGAAAAAAAGTGATTCTAACGAATTTTCCTAACTTCGAAAAAATTTTTTTTCTTTTCGAGATTCTTTGCGCATAATATGCTTTACTGAGGCTATCAAACTAGTATAATGAAAGAGAACCAGTTATCTCAAATAAGAACGGAAAAAAAGTGATTCTAACGAAGTTTCCAAACTTCGAAAAAAATTTTTTTTCTTTTCGAGATTCTTTGCGCATAATATAGTTTACTGCGGCTATCAAACTAGTTTATACATTTCTTTTCGAGATTCTTTGCGCATAATATGCTTTTCTGAGGCTATCAAACTAGTATAATGAAAGAGAACCAGTTATCTCAAATAAGAACGGAAAAAAAGTGATTCAAACGAAGTTTCCAAACTTCGAAAAAAATTTTTTTTCTTTTCGAGATTCTTTGCGCATAATATGCTTTTCTGAGGCTATCAAACTAGTATAATGAAAGAGAACCAGTTATCTCAAATAAGAACGGAAAAAAAGTGATTCTAACGAAGTTTCCAAACTTCGATAAAAATTTTTTTCTTTTCGAGATTCTTTGCGCATAATATGCTTTTCTGAGGCTATCAAACTACTATAATGAAAGAGAACCAGTTATCTCAAATAAGAACGGAAAAAAAGTGATTCAGACGAAGTTTTCAAACTTCGAAAAAAATTTTTTCTATTTTCGAGATTCTTTGCGCATAATATGCTTTTCTGAGGCTATCTAATTAGTATAATGAAAGAGAACCAGTTATCTCAAATAAGAACGGAAAAAATTGATTCTAACGAAGTTTCCAAACATCGAAAAAAAATTTTTTTCTTTTCGAGATTCTTTCCGCATAATATGCTTTTCTGAGGCTATCTAATTAGTATAATGAAAGAGAACCAGTTATCTCAAATAAGAACAGAAAAAAAGTGATTCTAAAGAAGTATCCAAACTTCGAAAAAAATTTTTTTCTTTTCGAGATTCTTTGCGCATAATATGCTTTTCTGAGGCTATCAAACTAGTATAATGAAAGAGAACCAGTTATCTCAAATAAGAACGGAAAAAAAGTGATTCTAACGAAGTTTCCAAACTTGGATAAAAATTTTTTTCTTTTCGAGATTCTTTGCGCATAATATGCTTTTCTGAGGCTATCTAATTAGTATAATGAGAGATTACCAGTTATCTCAAATATGAACGGAAAAAAAGTGATTCCAACAAAGTTTCAAAACTTCGAAAAAAATTTTTTTTCTTATCGATATTCTTTGCGCATAATATGCTTTTCTGAGGCTATCAAACTAGTATAATGAAAGAGAACCAGTTATCTCAAATAAGAACGGAAAAAAAGTGATTCTAAAGAAGTTTCCAAACTTCGAAAATAATTTTTTTTCTTTTCGTGATTCTTTGCGCTATATATGCTTTTCTGAGGCTATCAAACTAGTATAATGAAAGAGAACCAGTTATCTCAAATAAGAACGGAAAAAAAGTGATTCTAACGAAGTTTCCAAACTTCGAAAAAAATTTTTTTTCTTTTCGAGATTCTTTGCGCATAATATGCTTTACTGAGGCTATCAAACTAGTATAATGAAAGAGAACCAGTTATCTCAAATAAGAACGGAAAAAAAGTGATTCAAACGAAGTTTCCAAACTTCGAAAAAAATTTTTTTTCTTTCCAGATTCTTTGCGCATAATATGCTTTTCTGAGGCTATCAAAATAGTATAATGAAAGAGAACCAGTTATCTCAAATAAGAACGGAAAAAAAGGATTCAAACGAAGTTTCCAAACTTCGAAAAAAAATGTTTTTCTTTTCGAGATTCTTTGCGCATAATATACTTTTCTACGGCTATCAAACTAGTAAAATGAAAGAGAACCAGTTATCTCGAATAAGAATGGAAAAAAAGTGATTCTAACGAATTTTCCTAACTTCGAAAAAATTTTTTTTTCTTTTCGAGATTCTTTGCGCATAATATGCTTTACTGAGGCTATCAAACTAGTATAATTAAAGAGAACCAGTTATCTCAAATAAGAACGGAAAAAAAGTGATTCTAACGAAGTTTCCAAACTTCCAAAAAAATTTTTTTTCTTTTCGAGATTCTTTGCGCATAATATAGTTTACTGCGGCTATCAAACTAGTTTATACTTTTCTTTTCGAGATTCTTTGCGCATAATATGCTTTTCTGAGGCTATCAAACTAGTATAATGGAAGAGAACCAGTTATCTCAAATAAGAACGGAAAAAAAGTGATTCAAACGAAGTTTCCAAACTTCGAAAAAAATTTTTTTTTTTTCGAGATTCTTTGTGCATAATATGCTTTTCTGAGGCTATCAAACTAGTATAATGAAAGAGAACCAGTTATCTCAAATAAGAACGGAAAAAAAGTGATTCTAACGAAGTTTCCAAACTTCGATAAAAATTTTTTCTTTTCGAGATTCTTTGCGCATAATATGCTTTTCTGAGGCTATCAAACTACTATAATGAAAGAGAACCAGTTATCTCAAATAAGAACGGAAAAAAAGTGATTCATACGAAGTTTCCAAACTTCGAAAAAAAATGTTTTTCTTTTCGAGATTCTTTGCGCATAATATACTTTTCTACGGCCCTCAAACTAGTAAAATGAAAGAGAACCAGTTATCTCGAATAAGAATGGAAAAAAAGTGATTCTAACGAAGTTTCCTAACTTCGAAAAAATTTTTTTTTCTTTTCGAGATTCTTTGCGCATAATATACTTTACTGAGGCTATCAAACTAGTATAATGAAAGAGAACCAGTTATCTCAAACAAGAACAGAAAAAAAGTGATTCTAAAGAAGTATCCAAACTTCGAAAAAATTTTTTTTCTATTCGAGATTCTTTGCGCATAATATGCTTTACTGAGGCTATCAAACTAGTATAATGAAAGAGAACCAGTTATCTCAAATAAGAACGGAAAAAAAGTGATTCATACGAAGTTTCCAAACTTCGAAAAAAAATGTTTTTCTTTTCGAGATTCTTTGCGCATAATATACTTTTCTACGGCCCTCAAACTAGTAAAATGAAAGAGAACCAGTTATCTCGAATAAGAATGGAAAAAAAGTGATTCTAACGAAGTTTCCTAACTTCGAAAAAATTTTTTTTTCTTTTCGAGATTCTTTGCGCATAATATACTTTACTGAGGCTATCAAACTAGTATAATGAAAGAGAACCAGTTATCTCAAATAAGAACGGAAAAAAAGTGATTCTAAAGAAGTTTCCAAACTTCGAAAATAATTTTTTTTCTTTTCGTGATTCTTTGCGCTAAATATGCTTTTCTGAGGCTATCAAACTAGTATAATGAAAGAGAACCAGTTATCTCAAATAAGAACGGAAAAAAAGTGATTCTAACGAAGTTTCCAAACTTCGAAAAAAAATTTTTTTCTTTTCGAGATTCTTTGCGCATAATATAGTTTACTGCGGCTATCAAACTAGTTTATACTTTTCTTTTCGAGATTCTTTGCGCGTAATATGCTTTTCTGAGGCTATCAAACTAGTATAATGAAAGAGAACCAGTTATCTCAAATAAGAACGGAAAAAAAGTGATTCAGACGAAGTTTCCAAACTTCGAAAAAAATTTTTTCTATTTTCGAGATTCTTTGCGCATAATATGCTTTTCTGAGGCTATCTAATTAGTATAATGAAAGAGAACCAGTTATCTCAAATAAGAACGGAAAAAATTGATTCTAACGAAGTTTCCAAACATCGAAAAAAAATTTTTTTCTTTTCGAGATTCTTTGCGCATAATATGCTTTTCTGAGGCTATCTAATTAGTATAATGAAAGAGAACCAGTTATCTCAAATAAGAACAGAAAAAAAGTGATTCTAAAGAAGTATCCAAACTTCGAAAAAAATTTTTTTCTTTTCGAGATTCTTTGCGCATAATATGCGCATAATATGCTTTTCAAACTAGTATAATGAAAGAGAACCAGTTATCTCAAATAAGAACGGAAAAAAGTGATTCTAACGAAGTTTCCAAACATCGAAAAAAATTTTTTTCTTTTCGAGATTCTTTGCGCATAATATGCTTTTCTGAGGCTATCTAATTAGTATAATGAGAGATTACCAGTTATCTCAAATATGAACGGAAAAAAAGTGATTCTAACGAAGTTTCAAAACTTCGAAAAAAATTTTTTTTCTTTTCGAGATTCTTTGCGCATAATATGCTTTACTGAGGATATCAAACTAGTATAATGAAAGAGAACCAGTTATCTCAAATAAGAACGGAAAAAAAGTGATTCTAATGAAGTTTCCAAACTTCTAAAAAAATTTTTCTTCTTTTCGAGATTCCTTGCGCATAATATGCTTTTCTGAGGCTATCAAACTAGTATAATGAAAGAGAACCAGTTATCTCAAATAAGAATGGAAAAAAAGTGATTCTAAGGAAGTTTCCAAACTTCGAAAAAAATTTTTTTTCATTTCGAGATTCTTTGCGCATAATATGCTTTTCTGAGGCTATCAAACTACTATAATGAAAGAGAACCAGTTATCTCAAATAAGAACGGGAAAATAGTGATTCTAACGAAGTTTCCAAACATGGAAAAAAATTTTTTTTCTTTTCGAGATTCCATGCGCATAATATAGTTTACTGCGGCTATCAAACTAGTTTATACTTTTCTTTTCGAGATTCTTTGCGCATAATATGCTTTTCTGAGGCTATCAAACTAGTATAATGAAAGAGAACCAGTTATCTCAAATAAGAACGGAAAAAAAGTGATTCAAACGAAGTTTCCAAACTTCGAAAAAACTTTTTTTTCTTTTCGAGATTCTTTGCGCATAATATGATTTTCTGAGGCTATCAAACTAGTATAATGAAAGATAACCAGTTATCTCAAATAAGAACGGAAAAAAAGTGATTCTAACGAAGTTTCCAAACTTCGATAAAAATTTTTTTCTTTTCGAGATTCTTTGCGCATAATATGCTTTTCTGAGGCTATCTAATTAGTATAATGAGAGATTACCAGTTATCTCAAATATGAACGGAAAAAAGTGATTCTAACGAAGTTTCAAAACTTCGAAAAAAATTTTTTTTCTTATCGATATTCTTTGCGCATAATATGCTTTTCTGAGGCTATCAAACTAGTATAATGAGAGATTACCAGTTATCTCAAATAAGAATGGAAAAAAAGTGATTCTAATGAAGTTTCCAAACTTCGAAATAAATTTTTTTTCTTTTCGAGATTCTTTGCGCATAATATGCTTTTCTGAGGCTATCAAACTAGTATAATGAAAGAGAACCAGTTATCTCAAATAAGAACGGAAAAAAAGTGATTCTAACGAAGTTTCCAAAGTTCTAAAAAATTTTTTTTTATTTTCGAGATTCTTTGCGCATAATATGCTTTTCTGAGGCTATCTAATTAGTATAATGAAAGAGAACCAGTTATCTCAAATAAGAACGGAAAAAAGTGATTCTAACGAAGTTTCCAAACATCGAAAAAAAAATTTTTCTTTTCGAGATTCTTTGCGCATAATATGCTTTTCTGAGGCTATCTAATTAGTATAATGAGAGATTACCAGTTATCTCAAATATGAACGGAAAGAAAGTGATTCTAACGAAGTTTGAAAACTTCGAAAAAAATTTTTTTTCTTTTCGAGATTCTTTGCGCATAATATGCTTTACTGAGGATATCAAACTAGTATAATGAAAGAGAACCAGTTATCTCAAATAAGAACGGAAAAAAAGTGATTCTAATGAAGTTTCCAAACTTCTAAAAAAATTATTCTTCTTTTCGTGATTCCTTGCGCATAATATGCTTTTCTGAGGCTATCAAACTAGTATAATGAAAGAGAACCAGTTATCTCAAATAAGAATGGAAAAAAAGTGATTGTAAGGAAGTTTCCAAACTTCGAAAAAAATTTTTTTTCATTTCGAGATTCTTTGCGCATAATATGCTTTTCTGAGGCTTTCAAACTACTATAATGAAAGAGAACCAGTTATTTCAAATAAGAACGGGAAAATAGTGATTCTAACGAAGTTTCCAAACATCGAAAAAAATTTTTTTTCTTTTCGAGATTCTTTGCGCATAATATAGTTTACTGCGGCTATCAAACTAGTTTATACTATTCTTTTCGAGATTCTTTGCGCATAATATGCTTTTCTGAGGCTATCAAACTAGTATAATGAAAGAGAACCAGTTATCTCAAATAAGAACGGAAAAAAAGTGATTCAAACGAAGTTTCCAAACTTCGAAAAAACTTTTTTTTCTTTTCGAGATTCTTTGCGCATAATATGCTTTTCTGAGGCTATCAAACTAGTATAATGAAAGATAACCAGTTATCTCAAATAAGAACGGAAAAAAAGTGATTCTAACGAAGTTTCCAAACTTCGATAAAAATTTTTTTCTTTTCGAGATTCTTTGCGCATAATATGCTTTTCTGAGGCTATCTAATTAGTATAATGAGAGATTACCAGTTATCTCAAATATGAACGGAAAAAAAGTGATTCTAACGAAGTTTCAAAACTTCGAAAAAAATTTTTTTTCTTATCGATATTCTTTGCGCATAATATGCTTTTCTGAGGCTATCAAACTAGTATAATGAAAGAGAACCAGTTATCTCAAATAAGAACGGAAAAAAAGTGATTCTAACGAAGTTTCCAAAGTTCTAAAAAATTTTTTTTTCTTTTCGAGGTTCTTTGCGCATAATATGCTTTTCTGAGGCTATCTAATTAGTATAATGAAAGAGAACCAGTTATCTCAAATAAGAACGGAAAAAAGTGATTCTAACGAAGTTTCCAAACATCGAAAAAAAAATTTTTCTTTTCGAGATTCTTTGCGCATAATACGCTTTTCTGAGGCTATCTAATTAGTATAATGAGAGATTACCAGTTATCTCAAATATGAACGGAAAAAAAGTGATTCTAACGAAGTTTCAAAACTTCGAAAAAAATTTTTTTCTTTTCGAGATTCTTTGCGCATAATATGCTTTACTGAGGATATCAAACTAGTATAATGAAAGAGAACCAGTTATCTCAAATAAGAACGGAAAAAAAGTGATTATAACGAAGTTTCCAAACTTCTAAAAAAAATTTTCTTCTTTTCGAGATTCTTTGCGCATAATATGCTTTTCTGAGGCTATCAAACTAGTATAATGAAAGAGAACCAGTTATCTCAAATAAGAATGGAAAAAAAGTGATTCTAGGGAAGTTTCCAAACTTCGAAAAAAAAATTTTTTTTTCGAGATTCTTTGCGCATAATATGCTTTTCTGAGGCTATCAAACTAGTATAATGAGAGATTACCAGTTATCTCAAATAAGAATGGAAAAAAAGTGATTCTAATGAAGTTACCAAACTTCGAAAAAAAATTTTTTTCTTTTCGAGATTCTTTGCGCATAATATGCGCATAATATGCTTTTCAAACTAGTATAATGAACTAGAACCAGTTATCTCAAATAAGAAAGGAAAATAAGTGATTCTAACGAAGTTTCCAAACTTCTAAAAATTTTTTTTTTATTTTCGAGATTCTTTGCGCATAATATGCTTTTCTGAGGATATCTAATTAGTATAATGAAAGAGAACCAGTTATCTCAAATAAGAACGGAAAAAAGTGATTCTAACGAAGTTTCCAAACATCGAAAAAAAATTTTTTTCTTTTCGAGATTCTTTGCGCATAATATGCTTTTGTGAGGCTATCTAATTAGTATAATGAGAGATTACCAGTTATCTCAAATATGAACGGAAAAAAAGTGATTCTAAAGAAGTTTCAAAACTTCGAAAAAATTTTTTTTCTTTTCGAGATTCTTTGCGCATAATATGCTTTTCTGAGGCTATCAAACTAGTATAATGAAAGAGAACCAGTTATCTCAAATAAGAACGGAAAAAAAGTGATTCAAACGAAGTTTCCAAACTTCGAAAAAAAATTTTTTTCTTTTCGAGATTCTTTGCGCATAATATGCTTTTCTGAGGCTATCAAACTAGTATAATGAAAGAGACCAGTTATCTCAAATAAGAACGGAAAAAAAGTGATTCTAACGAAGTTTCCATACTTCGAAAAAATTTATTCTCTTTTCGAGATTTTTTGCGCATAATATGCTTTTCTGAGGCTATCAAACTAGTATAATGAAAGAGAACCAGTTATCTCAAATAAGAACAAGAAAAAAGTGATTCTAACGAAGTTTCCAAACTTCTAAAAAATTTTTTTTTCTTTTCGTGATTCTTTGCGCTAAATATGCTTTTCTGAGGCTATCAAACTAGTATAATGAAAGACAACCAGTTATCTCAAATAAGAACAGAAAAAAAGTGATTCTAAAGAAGTTTCCAAACTTCGAAAAAAATTTTTTTCTTTTCGAGATTCTTTGCGCATAATATGCTTTTCTGAGGCTATCAAACTAGTATAACGAAAGAGAACCAGTTATCTCAAATAAGAATGGAAAAAAAGTGATTCTAAGGAAGTTTCCAAACTTCGAAAAAAAATTTTTTTCATTTGGAGATTCTTTGCGCATAATATGCTTTTCTGAGGCTATCAAACTAGTATAATGAAAGAGAACCAGTTATCTCAAATATGAACGGAAAAAAAGTGATTCTAAAGAAGTTTCAAAACTTCTAAAAAAAATTTTCTTCTTTTCGAGATTCCTTGCGCATAATATGCTTTTCTGAGGCTATCAAACTAGTATAATGAAAGAGAACCAGTTATCTCAAATAAGAATGGAAAAAAAGTGATTCTAAGGAAGTTTCCAAACTTCGAAAAAAATTTTTTTTCATTTCGAGATTCTTTGCGCATAATATGCTTTTCTGAGGCTATCAAACTACTATAATGAAAGAGAACCAGTTATCTCAAATAAGAACGGGAAAATTGTGATTCTAACGAAGTTTCCAGACATCGAAAAAAATTTTTTTTCTTTTCGAGATTCTTTGCGCATAATATAGTTTACTGCGGCTATCAAACTAGTTTATACTTTTCTTTTCGAGATTCTTTGCGCATAATATGCTTTTCTGAGGCTATCAAACTAGTATAATGAAAGAGAACCAGTTATCTCAAATAAGAACGGAAAAAAAGTGATTCAAACGAAGTTTCCAAACTTCGAAAAAACTTTTTTTTCTTTTCGAGATTCTTTGCGCATAATATGATTTTCTGAGGCTATCAAACTAGTATAATGAAAGATAACCAGTTATCTCAAATAAGAACGGAAAAAAAGTGATTCTAACGAAGTTTCCAAACTTCGATAAAAATTTTTTTCTTTTCGAGATTCTTTGCGCATAATATGCTTTTCTGAGGCTATCTAATTAGTATAATGAGAGATTACCAGTTATCTCAAATATGAACGGAAAAAAAGTGATTCTAACGAAGTTTCAAAACTTCGAAAAAAAATTTTTTTCTTATCGATATTCTTTGCGCATAATATGCTTTTCTGAGGCTATCAAACTAGTATAATGAGAGATTACCAGTTATCTCAAATAAGAATGGAAAAAAAGTGATTCTAATGAAGTTTCCAAACTTCGAAATAAATTTTTTTTCTTTTCGAGATTCTTTGCGCATAATATGCTTTTCTGAGGCTATCAAACTAGTATAATGAAAGAGAACCAGTTATCTCAAATAAGAACGGAAAAAAAGTGATTCTAACAAAGTTTCCAAAGTTCTAAAAATTTTTTTTTTATTTTCGAGATTCTTTGCGCATAATATGCTTTTCTGAGGCTATCTAATTAGTATAATGAAAGAGAACCAGTTATCTCAAATAAGAACGGAAAAAAGTGATTCTAACGAAGTTTCCAAACATGGAAAAAAAAATTTTTCTTTTCGAGATTCTTTGCGCATAATATGCTTTTCTGAGGCTATCTAATTAGTATAATGAGAGATTACCAGTTATCTCAAATATGAACGGAAAAAAAGTGATTCTAACGAAGTTTCAAAACTTCGAAAAAAATTTTTTTTCTTTTCGAGATTCTTTGCGCATAATATGCTTTACTGAGGATATCAAACTAGTATAATGAAAGAGAACCAGTTATCTCAAATAAGAACGGAAAAAAAGTGATTCTAATGAAGTTTCCAAACTTCTAAAAAAATTTTTCTTCTTTTCGTGATTCCTTGCGCATAATATGCTTTTCTGAGGCTATCAAACTAGTATAATGAAAGAGAACCAGTTATCTCAAATAAGAATGGAAAAAAAGTGATTCTAAGGAAGTTTCCAAACTTCGAAAAAAATTTTTTTTCATTTAGAGATTCTTTGCGCATAATATGCTTTTCTGAGGCTATCAAACTACTATAATGAAAGAGAACCAGTTATCTCAAATAAGAACGGGAAAATAGTGATTCTAACGAAGTTTCCAAACATCGAAAAAAATTTTTTTTCTTTTCGAGATTCTTTGCGCATAATATAGTTTACTGCGGCTATCAAACTAGTTTATACTTTTCTTTTCGAGATTCTTTGCGCATAATATGCTTTTCTGAGGCTATCAAACTAGTATAATGAAAGAGAACCAGTTATCTCAAATAAGAACGGAAAAAAAGTGATTCAAACGAAGTTTCCAAACTTCGAAAAAACTTTTTTTTCTTTTCGAGATTCTTTGCGCATAATATGCTTTTCTGAGGCTATCAAACTAGTATAATGAAAGATAACCAGTTATCTCAAATAAGAACGGAAAAAAAGTGATTCTAACGAAGTTTCCAAACTTCGATAAAAATTTTTTTCTTTTCGAGATTCTTTGCGCATAATATGCTTTTCTGAGGCTATCTAATTAGTATAATGAGAGATTACCAGTTATCTCAAATATGAACGGAAAAAAAGTGATTCTAACGAAGTTTCAAAACTTCGAAAAAAATTTTTTTTCTTATCGATATTCTTTGCGCATAATATGCTTTCCTGAGGCTATCAAACTAGTATAATGAGAGATTACCAGTTATCTCAAATAAGAATGGAAAAAAAGTGATTCTAATGAAGTTTCCAAACTTCGAAAAAAATTTTTTTTCTTTTCGAGATTCTTTGCGCATAATATGCTTTTCTGAGGCTATCAAACTAGTATAATGAAAGAGAACCAGTTATCTCAAATAAGAACGGAAAAAAAGTGATTCTAACGAAGTTTCCAAAGTTCTAAAAAATTTTTTTTTATTTTCGAGATTCTTTGCGCATAATATGCTTTTCTGAGGCTATCTAATTAGTATAATGAAAGAGAACCAGTTATCTCAAATAAGAACGGAAAAAAAGTGATTCTAACGAAGTTTCCAAAGTTCTAAAAATTTTTTTTTTATTTTCGAGATTCTTTGCGCATAATATGCTTTTCTGAGGCTATCAAACTAGTATAATGAAAGAGAACCAGTTATCTCAAATAAGAACGGAAAAAAAGTGATTCTAACGAAGTTTCCAAAGTTCTAAAAATTTTTTTTTTATTTTCGAGATTCTTTGCGCATAATATGCTTTTCTGAGGCTATCTAATTAGTATAATGAAAGAGAACCAGTTATCTCAAATAAGAACGGAAAAAAGTGATTCTAACGAAGTTTCCAAACATCGAAAAAAAAATTTTTCTTTTCGAGATTCTTTGGGCATAATATGCTTTTCTGAGGCTATCTAATTAGTATAATGAGAGATTACCAGTTATCTCAAATATGAACGGAAAAAAAGTGATTCTAACGAAGTTTCAAAACTTCGAAAAAAATTTTTTTTCTTTTCGAGATTCTTTGCGCATAATATGCTTTACTGAGGATATCAAACTAGTATAATGAAAGAGAACCAGTTATCTCAAATAAGAACGGAAAAAAAGTGATTCTAATGAAGTTTCCAAACTTCTAAAAAAATTTTTCTTCTTTTCGTGATTCCTTGCGCATAATATGCTTTTCTGAGGCTATCAAACTAGTATAATGAAAGAGAACCAGTTATCTCAAATAAGAATGGAAAAAAAGTGATTCTAAGGAAGTTTCCAAACTTCGAAAAAAATTTTTTTTCATTTCGAGATTCTTTGCGCATAATATGCTTTTCTGAGGCTATCAAACTACTATAATGAAAGAGAACCAGTTATCTCAAATAAGAACGGGAAAATAGTGATTCTAACGAAGTTTCCAAACATCGAAAAAAACTTTTTTTCTTTTCGAGATTCTTTGCGCATAATATAGTTTACTGCGGCTATCAAACTAGTTTATACTTTTCTTTTCGAGATTCTTTGCGCATAATATGCTTTTCTGAGGCTATCAAACTAGTATAATGAAAGAGAACCAGTTATCTCAAATAAGAACGGAAAAAAAGTGATTCAAACGAAGTTTCCAAACTTCGAAAAAACTTTTTTTTCTTTTCGAGATTCTTTGCGCATAATATGCTTTTCTGAGGCTATCAAACTAGTATAATGAAAGATAACCAGTTATCTCAAATAAGAACGGAAAAAAAGTGATTCTAACGAAGTTTCCAAACTTCGATAAAAATTTTTTTCTTTTCGAGATTCTTTGCGCATAATATGCTTTTCTGAGGCTATCTAATTAGTATAATGAGAGATTACCAGTTATCTCAAATATGAACGGAAAAAAAGTGATTCTAACGAAGTTTCAAAACTTCGAAAAAAATTTTTTTTCTTATCGATATTCTTTGCGCATAATATGCTTTTCTGAGGCTATCAAACTAGTATAATGAGAGATTACCAGTTATCTCAAATAAGAATGGAAAAAAAGTGATTCTAATGAAGTTTCCAAACTTCGAAAAAAATTTTTTTTCTTTTCGAGATTCTTTGCGCATAATATGCTTTTCTGAGGCTATCAAACTAGTATAATGATAGAGAACCAGTTATCTCAAATAAGAACGGAAAAAAAGTGATTCTAACGAAGTTTCCAAAGTTCTAAAAAATTTTTTTTTATTTTCGAGATTCTTTGCGCATAATATGCTTTTCTGAGACTATCTAATTAGTATAATGAAAGAGAACCAGTTATCTCAAATAAGAATGGAAAAAAAGTGATTCTAGGGAAGTTTCCAAACTTCGAAAAAAAATTTTTTTTTTTCGAGATTCTTTGCGCATTATATGCTTTTCTGAGGCTATCAAACTAGTATAATGAGAGATTACCAGTTATCTCAAATAAGAATGGAAAAAAAGTGATTCTAATGAAGTTACCAAACTTCGAAAAAAAATTTTTTTCTTTTCGAGATTCTTTGCGCATAATATGCGCATAATATGCTTTTCAAACTAGTATAATGAACTAGAACCAGTTATCTCAAATATGAAAGGAAAATAAGTGATTCTAACGAAGTTTCCAAACTTCTAAAAAAATTTTTTTTATTTTCGAGATTCTTTGCGCATAATATGCTTTTCTGAGGATATCTAATTAGTATAATGAAAGAAAACCAGTTATCTCAAATAAGAACGGAAAAAAGTGATTCTAACGAAGTTTCCAAACATCGAAAAAAAATTTTTTTCTTTTCGAGATTCTTTGCGCATAATATGCTTTTGTGAGGCTATCTAATTAGTATAATGAGAGATTACCAGTTATCTCAAATATGAACGGAAAAAAAGTGATTCTAAAGAAGTTTCAAAACTTCGAAAAATTTTTTTTTCTTTTCGAGATTCTTTGCGCATAATATGCTTTTCTGAGGCTATCAAACTAGTATAATGAAAGAGAACCAGTTATCTCAAATAAGAACGGAAAAAAAGTGATTCAAACGAAGTTTCCAAACTTCGAAAAAAAATTTTTTTCTTTTCGAGATTCTTTGCGCATAATATGCTTTTCTGAGGCTATCAAACTAGTATAATGAAAGAGACCTGTTATCTCAAATAAGAACGGAAAAAAAGTGATTCTAACGAAGTTTCCATACTTCGAAAAAATTTTTCTTCTTTTCGAGATTTTTTGCGCATAATATGCTTTTCTGAGGCTATCAAACTAGTATAATGAAAGAGAACCAGTTATCTCAAATAAGAACAAGAAAAAAGTGATTCTAACGAAGTTTCCAAACTTCTAAAAATTTTTTTTTTCTTTTCGTGATTCTTTGCGCTAAATATGCTTTTCTGAGGCTATCAAACTAGTATAATGAAAGAGAACCAGTTATCTCAAATAAGAACAGAAAAAAAGTGATTCTAAAGAAGTTTCCAAACTTCCGAAAAAATTTTTTTCTTTTCGAGATTCTTTGCGCATAATATGCTTTTCTGAGGCTATCAAACTAGTATAACGAAAGAGAACCAGTTATCTCAAATAAGAATGGAAAAAAAGTGATTCTAAGGAAGTTTCCAAACTTCGAAAAAAAATTTTTTTCATTTCGAGATTCTTTGCGCATAATATGCTTTTCTGAGGCTATCAAACTAGTATAATGAAAGAGAACCAGTTATCTCAAATATGAACGGAAAAAAAGTGATTCTAAAGAAGTTTCAAAACTTCGAAAAAAATTTTTTTTCTTTTCGAGATTCTTTGCGCATAATATGCTTTACTGAGGATATCAAACTAGTATAATGAAAGAGAACCAGTTATCTCAAATAAGAACGGAAAAAAAGTGATTCTAACGAAGTTTCCAAACTTCTAAAAAAATTTTTCTTCTTTTCGAGATTCTTTGCGCATAATATGCTTTACTGAGGCTATCAAACTAGTATAATGAAAGAGAACCAGTTATCTCAAATAAGAACGGAAAAAAAGTGATTCAAACGAAGTTTCCAAACTTCGAAAAAAGATGTTTTTCTTTTCGAGATTCTTTGCGCATAATATGCTTTTCTGAGGCTATCAAACTAGTATAATGAAAGAGAACCAGTTATCTCAAATAAGAACGGAAAAAAAGTGATTCAAACGAAGTTTCCAAACTTCGAAAAAAAATTTTTTTCTTTTCGAGATTCTTTGCGCATAATATGCTTTTCTGAGGCTATCAAACTAGTATAATGAAAGAGACCTGTTATCTCAAATAAGAACGGAAAAAAAGTGATTCTAACGAAGTTTCCAAACTTCGAAAAAATTTTTTTTCTTTTCGAGATTCTTTGCGCATAATATGCTTTTCTGAGGCTATCAAACTAGTATAATGAAAGAGAACCAGTTATCTCAAATAAGAACAAGAAAAAAGTGATTCTAACGAAGTTTCCAAACTTCTAAAAAAATTTTTTTTCTTTTCGTGATTCTTTGCGCTAAATATGCTTTTCTGAGGCTATCAAACTAGTATAATCAAAGAGAACCAGTTATCTCAAATAAGAACAGAAAAAAAGTGATTCTAAAGAAGTTTCCAAACTTCGAAAAAAATTTTTTTCTTTTCGAGATTCTTTGCGCATAATATGCTTTTCTGAGGCTATCAAACTAGTATAACGAAAGAGAACCAGTTATCTCAAATAAGAATGGAAAAAAAGTGATTCTAAGGAAGTTTCCAAACTTCGAAAAAAAAATTTTTTCATTTCGAGATTCTTTGCGCATAATATGCTTTTCTGAGGCTATCAAACTAGTATAATGAAAGAGAACCAGTTATCTCAAATAAGAACGGAAAAAAAGTGATTCTAAGGAAGTTTCCAAACTTCGAAAAAAATTTTTTTTCTTATCGAGATTCTTTGCGCATAATATGCTTTTCTGAGGCTATCAAACTAGTATAATGAGAGATTACCAGTTATCTCAAATAAGAATGGAAAAAAAGTGATTCTAATGAAGTTTCCAAACTTCGAAAAAAATTTTTTTTCTTTTCGAGATTCTTTGCGCATAATATGCTTTTCTGAGGCTGTCAAACTAGTATAATGAAAGAGAACCAGTTATCTCAAATAAGAACGGAAAAAAAGTGATTCAAACGAAGTTTCCAAACTTCGATAAAAATTTTTTCTTTTCGAGATTCTTTGCGCATAATTTGCTTTTCTGAGGCTATCAAACTACTATAATGAAAGAGAACCAGTTATCTCAAATAAGAACGGAAAAAAAGTGATTCAGACGAAGTTTCCAAACTTCGAAAAAATTTTTTTCTATTTTCGAGATTCTTTGCGCATAATATGCTTTTCTGAGGCTATATAATTAGTATTATGAAAGAGAACCAGTTATCTCAAATAAGAGCGGAAAAAATTGATTCTAACGAAGTTTCCAAACATCGAAAATAAATTTTTTTCTTTTCGAGATTCTTTGCGCATAATATGCTTTTCTGAGGCTATCTAATTAGTATAATGAAAGAGAACCAGTTATCTCAAACAAGAACAGAAAAAAAGTGATTCTAAAGAAGTATCCAAACTTCGAAAAAATTTTTTTTCTTTTCGAGATTCTTTGCGCATAATATGCTTTACTGAGGCTATCAAACTAGTATAATGAAAGAGAACCAGTTATCTCAAATAAGAACGGAAAAAAATTGATTCATACGAAGTTTCCAAACTTCGAAAAAAAATGTTTTTCTTTTCGAGATTCTTTGCGCATAATATACTTTTCTACGGCCCTCAAACTAGTAAAATGAAAGAGAACCAGTTATCTCGAATAAGAATGGAAAAAAAGTGATTCTAACGAAGTTTCCTAACTTCGAAAAAATTTTTTTTTCTTTTCGAGATTCTTTGCGCATAATATACTTTACTGAGGCTATCAAACTAGTATAATGAAAGAGAACCAGTTATCTCAAATAAGAACGGAAAAAAAGTGATTCTAAAGAAGTTTCCAAACTTCGAAAATAATTTTTTTTCTTTTCGTGATTCTTTGCGCTAAATATGCTTTTCACAGGCTATCAAACTAGTATAATGAAAGAGAACCAGTTATCTCAAATAAGAACGGAAAAAAAGTGATTCTAACGAAGTTTCCAAACTTCGAAAAAAAATTTTTTTCTTTTCGAGATTCTTTGCGCATAATATAGTTTACTGCGGCTATCAAACTAGTTTATACTTTTCTTTTCGAGATTCTTTGCGCGTAATATGCTTTTCTGAGGCTATCAAACTAGTATAATGAAAGAGAACCTGTTATCTCAAATAAGAACGGAAAAAAAGTGATTCAAACGAAGTTTCCAAACTTCGAAAAAAATTTTTTTTCTTTTCGAGATTCTTTGCGCATAATATGCTTTTCTGAGGCTATCAAACTAGTATAATGAAAGAGAACCAGTTATCTCAAATAAGAACGGAAAAAAAGTGATTCTAACGAAGTTTCCAAACTTCGATAAAAATTTTTTTCTTTTCGAGATTCTTTGCGCATAATATGCTTTTCTGAGGCTATCAAACTACTATAATGAAAGAGAACCAGTTATCTCAAATAAGAACGGAAAAAATTGATTCTAACGAAGTTTCCAAACATCGAAAAAAAAATTTTTTCTTTTCGAGATTCTTTGCGCATAATATGCTTTTCTGAGGCTATCTAATTAGTATAATGAAAGAGAACCAGTTATCTCAAATAAGAACAGAAAAAAAGTGATTCTACAGAAGTATCCAAACTTCGAAAAAAATTTTTTTCTTTTCGAGATTCTTTGCGCATAATATGCGCATAATATGCTTTTCAAACTAGTATAATGAAAGAGAACCAGTTATCTCAAATAAGAACGGAAAAAAAGTGATTCTAACGAAGTTTCCAACTTCTAAAAAAATTTTTTTTATTTTCGAGATTCTTTGCGCATAATATGCTTTTCTGAGGCTATCTAATTAGTATAATGAAAGAGAACCAGTTATCTCAAATAAGAACGGAAAAAAGTGATTCTAACGAAGTTTCCAAACATCGAAAAAAATTTTTTTCTTTTCGAGATTCTTTGCGCATAATATGCTTTTCTGAGGCTATCTAATTAGTATAATGAGAGATTACATGTTATCTCAAATATGAACGGAAAAAAAGTGATTCTAACGAAGTTTCAAAACTTCGAAAAAATTTTTTTTTCTTTTCGAGATTCTTTGCGCATAATATGCTTTACTGAGGATATCAAACTAGTATAATGAAAGAGAACCAGTTATCTCAAATAAGAACGGAAAAAAAGTGATTCTAATGAAGTTTCCAAACTTCTAAAAAAATTTTTCTTCTTTTCGAGATTCCTTGCGCATAATATGCTTTTCTGAGGCTATCAAACTAGTATAATGAGAGATTACCAGTTATCTCAAATAAGAACGGGAAAATAGTGATTCTAACGAAGTTTCCAAACATCGAAAAAAATTTTTTTTCTTTTCGAGATTCTTTGCGCATAATATAGTTTACTGCCGCTATCAAACTAGTTTATACTTTTCTTTTCGAGATTCTTTGCGCATAATATGCTTTTTTGAGGCTATCAAACTAGTATAATGAAAGAGAACCAGTTATCTCAAATAAGAACGGAAAAAAAGTGATTCAAACGAAGTTTCCAAACTTCGAAAAAACTTTTTTTTCTTTTCGAGATTCTTTGCGCATAATATGATTTTCTGAGGCTATCAAACTAGTATAATGAAAGATAACCAGTTATCTCAAATAAGAACGGAAAAAAAGTGATTCTAACGAAGTTTCCAAACTTCGATAAAAATTTTTTTCTTTTCGAGATTCTTTGCGCATAATATGCTTTTCTGAGGCTATCTAATTAGTATAATGAGAGATTACCAGTTATCTCAAATATGAACGGAAAAAAAGTGATTCTAACGAAGTTTCAAAACTTCGAAAAAAATTTTTTTTCTTATCGATATTCTTTGCGCATAATATGCTTTTCTGAGGCTATCAAACTAGTATAATGAGAGATTACCAGTTATCTCAAATAAGAATGGAAAAAAAGTGATTCTAATGAAGTTTCCAAACTTCGAAATAAATTTTTTTTCTTTTCGAGATTCTTTGCGCATAATATGCTTTTCTGAGGCTATCAAACTAGTATAATGAAAGAGAACCAGTTATCTCAAATAAGAACGGAAAAAAAGTGATTCAAACGAAGTTTCCAAACTTCGAAAAAAAATTTTTTTCTTTTCGAGATTCTTTGCGCATAATATGCTTTTCTGAGGCTATCAAACTAGTATAATGAAAGAGACCTGTTATCTCAAATAAGAACGGAAAAAAAGTGATTCTAACGAAGTTTCCAAACTTCGAAAAAATTTTTTTTCTTTTCGAGATTCTTTGCGCATAATATGCTTTTCTGAGGCTATCAAACTAATATAATGAAAGAGAACCAGTTATCTCAAATAAGAACAAGAAAAAAGTGATTCTAACGAAGTTTCCAAACTTCTAAAAAAATTTTTTTTCTTTTCGTGATTCTTTGCGCTAAATATGCTTTTCTGAGGCTATCAAACTAGTATAATGAAAGAGAACCAGTTATCTCAAATAAGAACAGAAAAAAAAGTGATTCTAAAGAAGTTTCCAAACTTCGAAAAAAATTTTTTTCTTTTCGAGATTCTTTGCGCATAATATGCTTTTCTGAGGCTATCAAACTAGTATAACGAAAGAGAACCAGTTATCTCAAATAAGAATGGAAAAAAAGTGATTCTAAGGAAGTTTCCAAACTTCGAAAAAAAATTTTTTTCATTTCGAGATTCTTTGCGCATAATATGCTTTTCTGAGGCTATCAAACTAGTATAATGAAAGAGAACCAGTTATCTCAAATAAGAACGGAAAAAAAGTGATTCTAAGGAAGTTTCCAAACTTCGAAAAAAATTTTTTTTCTTATCGAGATTCTTTGCGCATAATATGCTTTTCTGAGGCTATCAAACTAATATAATGAGAGATTACCAGTTATCTCAAATAAGAATGGAAAAAAAGTGATTCTAATGAAGTTTCCAAACTTCGAAAAAATTTTTTTTTCTTTTCGAGATTCTTTGCGCATAATATGCTTTTCTGAGGCTGTCAAACTAGTATAATGAAAGAGAACCAGTTATCTCAAATAAGAACGGAAAAAAAGTGATTCAAACGAAATTTCCAAACTTCGAAAAAAATTTTTTTTCTTTTCGAGATTCTTTGTGCATAATATGCTTTTCTGAGGCTATCAAACTACTATAATGAAAGAGAACCAGTTATCTCAAATAAGAACGGAAAAAAAGTGATTCAGACGAAGTTTCCAAACTTCGAAAAAAATTTTTTCTATTTTCGAGATTCTTTGCGCATAATATGCTTTTCTGAGGCTATATAATTAGTATTATGAAAGAGAACCAGTTATCTCAAATAAGAACGGAAAAAATTGATTCTAACGAAGTTTCCAAACATCGAAAATAAATTTTTTTCTTTTCGAGATTCTTTGCGCATAATATGCTTTTCTGAGGCTATCTAATTAGTATAATGAAAGAGAACCAGTTATCTCAAACAAGAACAGAAAAAAGTGATTCTAAAGAAGTATCCAAACTTCGAAAAAATTTTTTTTCTTTTCGAGATTCTTTGCGCATAATATGCTTTACTGAGGCTATCAAACTAGTATAATGAAAGAGAACCAGTTATCTCAAATAAGAACGGAAAAAAAGTGATTCATACGAAGTTTCCAAACTTCGAAAAAAAATGTTTTTCTTTTCGAGATTCTTTGCGCATAATATACTTTTCTACGGCCCTCAAACTAGTAAAATGAAAGAGAACCAGTTATCTCGAATAAGAATGGAAAAAAAGTGATTCTAACGAAGTTTCCTATCTTCGAAAAAAATTTTTTTTCTTTTCGAGATTCTTTGCGCATAATATACTTTACTGAGGCTATCAAACTAGTATAATGAAAGAGAACCAGTTATCTCAAATAAGAACGGAAAAAAAGTGATTCTAAAGAAGTTTCCAAACTTCGAAAATAATTTTTTTTCTTTTCGTGATTCTTTGCGCTAAATATGCTTTTCTGAGGCTATCAAACTAGTATAATGAAAGAGAACCAGTTATCTCAAATAAGAACGGAAAAAAAGTGATTCTAACGAAGTTTCCAAACTTCGAAAAAAAATTTTTTTCTTTTCGAGATTCTTTGCGCATAATATAGTTTTCTGCGGCTATCAAACTAGTTTATACTTTTCTTTTCGAGATTCTTTGCGCGTAATATGCTTTTCTGAGGGTATCAAACTAGTATAATGAAAGAGAACCAGTTATCTCAAATAAGAACGGAAAAAAAGTGATTCAAACGAAGTTTCCAAACTTCGAAAAAAATTTTTTTTCTTTTCGAGATTCTTTGCGCATAATATGCTCTTCTGAGGCTATCATACTAGTATAATGAAAGAGAACCAGTTATCTCAAATAAGAACGGAAAAAAAGTGATTCTAACGAAGTTTCCAAACTTCGATAAAAATTTTTTTCTTTTCGAGATTCTTTGCGCATAATATGCTTTTCTGAGGCTATCAAACTACTATAATGAAAGAGAACCAGTTATCTCAAATAAGAACGGAAAAAAAGTGATTTAGACGAAGTTTCCAAACTTCGAAAAAAAATTTTTCTATTTTCCAGATTCTTTGCGCATAATATGCTTTTCTGAGGCTATCTAATTAGTATAATGAAAGAGAACCAGTTATCTCAAATAAGAACGGAAAAAATTGATTCTAACGAAGTTTCCAAACATCGAAAAAAAATTTTTTTCTTTTCGAGATTCTTTGCGCATAATATGCTTTTCTGAGGCTATCTAATTAGTATAATGAAAGAGAACCAGTTATCTAAAATAAGAATGGAAAAAAAGTGATTCTAATGAAGTTTCCAAACTTCGAAATAAATTTTTTTTCTTTTCGAGATTCTTTGCGCATAATATGCTTTTCTGAGGCTATCAAACTAGTATAATGAAAGAGAACCAGTTATCTCAAATAAGAACGGAAAAAAAGTGATTCTAACGAAGTTTCCAAAGTTCTAAAAATTTTTTTTTTATTTTCGAGATTCTTTGCGCATAATATGCTTTTCTGAGGCTATCTAATTAGTATAATGAAAGAGAACCAGTTATCTCAAATAAGAACGGAAAAAAGTGATTCTAACGAAGTTTCCAAACATCGAAAAAAAAATTTTTCTTTTCGAGATTCTTTGCGCATAATATGCTTTTCTGAGGCTATCTAATTAGTATAATGAGAGATTACCAGTTATCTCAAATATGAACGGAAAAAAAGTGATTCTAACGAAGTTTCAAAACTTCGAAAAAAATTTTTTTTCTTTTCGAGATTCTTTGCGCATAATATGCTTTACTGAGGATATCAAACTAGTATAATGAAAGAGAACCAGTTATCTCAAATAAGAACGGAAAAAAAGTGATTCTAATGAAGTTTCTAAACTTCTAAAAAAATTTTTCTTCTTTTCGTGATTCCTTGCGCATAATATGCTTTTCTGAGGCTATCAAACTAGTATAATGAAAGAGAACCAGTTATCTCAAATAAGAATGGAAAAAAAGTGATTCTAAGGAAGTTTCCAAACTTCGAAAAAAATTTTTTTTCATTTCGAGATTCTTTGCGCATAATATGCTTTTCTGAGGCTATCAAACTACTATAATGAAAGAGAACCAGTTATCTCAAATAAGAACGGGAAAATAGTGATTCTAACGAAGTTTCCAAACATCGAAAAAAATTTTTTTTCTTTTCGAGATTCTTTGCGCATAATATAGTTTACTGCGGCTATCAAACTAGTTTATACTTTTCTTTTCGAGATTCTTTGCGCATAATATGCTTTTCTGAGGTTATCAAACTAGTATAATGAAAGAGAACCAGTTATCTCAAATAAGAACGGAAAAAAAGTGATTCAAACGAAGTTTCCAAACTTCGAAAAAACTTTTTTTTCTTTTCGAGATTCTTTGCGCATAATATGCTTTTCTGAGGCTATCAAACTAGTATAATGAAAGATAACCAGTTATCTCAAATAAGAACGGAAAAAAAGTGATTCTAACGAAGTTTCCAAACTTCGATAAAAATTTTTTCTTTTCGAGATTCTTTGCGCATAATATGCTTTTCTGAGGCTATCTAATTAGTATAATGAGAGATTACCAGTTATCTCAAATATGAACGGAAAAAAATTGATTCTAACGAAGTTTCAAAACTTCGAAAAAAATTTTTTTTCTTATCGATATTCTTTGCGCATAATATGCTTTTCTGAGGCTATCAAACTAGTATAATGAGAGATTACCAGTTATCTCAAATAAGAATGGAAAAAAAGTGATTCTAATGAAGTTTCCAAACTTCGAAAAAAATTTTTTTTCTTTTCGAGATTCTTTGCGCATAATATGCTTTTCTGAGGCTATCAAACTAGTATAATGAAAGAGAACCAGTTATCTCAAATAAGAACGGAAAAAAAGTGATTCTAACGAAGTTTCCAAAGTTCTAAAAAATTTTTTTTTATTTTCGAGATTCTTTGCGCATAATATGCTTTTCTGAGGCTATCTAATTAGTATAATGAAAGAGAACCAGTTATCTCAAATAAGAACGAAAAAAAGTGATTCTAACGAAGTTTCCAAACATCGAAAAAAAAATTTTTCTTTTCGAGATTCTTTGCGCATAATATGCTTTTCTGAGGCTATCTAATTAGTATAATGAGAGATTACCAGTTATCTCAAATATGAACGGTAAAAAGTGATTCTAACGAAGTTTCAAAACCTCGAAAAAATTTTTTTTCTTTTCGAGATTCTTTGCGCATAATATGCTTTACTGAGGATATCAAACTAGTATAATGAAAGAGAACCAGTTATCTCAAATAAGAACGGAAAAAAAGTGATTATAACGAAGTTTCCAAACTTCTAAAAAAATTTTTCTTCTTTTCGAGATTCTTTGCGCATAATATGCTTTTCTGAGGCTATCAAACTAGTATAATGAAAGAGAACCAGTTATCTCAAATAAGAATGGAAAAAAAGTGATTCTAGGGAAGTTTCCAAACTTCGAAAAAAAAATTTTTTTTTCGAGATTCTTTGCGCATAATATGCTTTTCTGAGGCTATCAAACTAGTATAATGAGAGATTACCAGTTATCTCAAATAAGAATGGAAAAAAAGTGATTCTAATGAAGTTACCAAACTTCGAAAAAAAATTTTTTTCTTTTCGAGATTCTTTGCGCATAATATGCGCATAATATGCTTTTCAAACTAGTATAATGAACTAGAACCAGTTATCTCAAATAAGAAAGGAAAATAAGTGATTCTAACGAAGTTTCCAAACTTCTAAAAAAATTTTTTTTATTTTCGAGATTCTTTGCGCATAATATGCTTTTCTGAGGATATCTAATTAGTATAATGAAAGAGAACCAGTTATCTCAAATAAGAACGGAAAAAAGTGATTCTAACGAAGTTTCCAAACATCGAAAAAAAATTTTTTTCTTTTCGAGATTCTTTGCGCATAATATGCTTTTGTGAGGCTATCTAATTAGTATAATGAGAGATTACCAGTTATCTCAAATATGAACGGAAAAAAAGTGATTCTAAAGAAGTTTCAAAACTTCGAAAAAAATTTTTTTCTTTTCGAGATTCTTTGCGCATAATATGCTTTTCTGAGGCTATCAAACTAGTATAATGAAAGAGAACCAGTTATCTCAAATAAGAACGGAAAAAAAGTGATTCAAACGAAGTTTCCAAACTTCGAAAAAAAATTTTTTTCTTTTCGAGATTCTTTGCGCATAATATGCTTTTCTGAGGCTATCAAACTAGTATCATGAAAGAGACCTGTTATCTCAAATAAGAACGGAAAAAAAGTGATTCTAACGAAGTTTCCAAACTTCGAAACATTTTTTTTTCTTTTCGAGATTTTTTGCGCATAATATGCTTTTCTGAGGCTATCAAACTAGTATAATGAAAGAGAACCAGTTATCTCAAATATGAACGGAAAAAAAGTGATTCTAAAGAAGTTTCAAAACTTCGAAAAAAATTTTTTTTCTTTTCGAGATTCTTTGCGCATAATATGCTTTACTGAGGATATCAAACTAGTATAATGAAAGAGAACCAGTTATCTCAAATAAGAACGGAAAAACAGTGATTCTAACGAAGTTTCCAAACTTCTAAAAAAATTTTTCTTCTTTTCGAGATTCTTTGCTCATAATATGCTTTACTGAGGCTATCAAACTAGTATAATGAAAGAGAACCAGTTATCTCAAATAAGAACGGAAAAAAAGTGATTCAAACGAAGTTTCCAAACTTCGAAAAAAAATTTTTTTCTTTTCGAGATTCTTTGCGCATAATATGCTTTTCTGAGGCTATCAAACTAGTATAATGAGAGAGAACCAGTTATCTCAAATAAGAACGGAAAAAAAGTGATTCAAACGAAGTTTCCAAACTCCGAAAAAAATTTTTTTTCTTTTCGAGATTCTTTGCGCATAATATGCTTTTCTGAGGCTATCAAACTAGTATAATGAAAGAGACCTATTATCTCAAATAAGAACGGAAAAAAAGTGATTCTAACGAAGTTTCGAAACTTCGAAAAATTTTTTTTTCTTTTCGAGATTCTTTGCGCATAATATGCTTTTCTGAGGCTATCAAACTAGTATAATGAAAGAGAACCAGTTATCTCAAATAAGAACAAGAAAAAAGTGATTCTAACGAAGTTTCCAAACTTCTAAAAAAATTTTTTTTCTTTTCGTGATTCTTTGCGCTAAATATGCTTTTCTGAGGCTATCAAACTAGTATAATGAGAGATTACCAGTTATCTCAAATAAGAATGGAAAAAAAGTGATTCTAATGAAGTTTCCAAACTTCGAAAAAAATTTTTTTTCTTTTCGAGATTCTTTGCGCATAATATGCTTTTCTGAGGCTGTCAAACTAGTATAATGAAAGAGAACCAGTTATCTCAAATAAGAACGGAAAATAAGTGATTCTAACGAAGTTTCCAAACTTCTAAAATAATTTTTTTTATTTTCGAGATTCTTTGCGCATAATATGCTTTTCTGAGGCTATCTAATTAGTATAATGAAAGAGAACCAGTTATCTCAAATAAGAACGGAAAAAAGTGATTCTAACGAAGTTTCCAAAAATCGAAAACAAATTTTTTTCTTTTCGAGATTCTTTGCGCATAATATGCTTTTCTGAGGCTATCTAATTAGTATAATGAGAGATTACCAGTTATCTCAAATATGAACGGAAAAAAGTGATTCTAACGAAGTTTCAAAACTTCGAAAAAAATTTTTTTCCTTTCGAGATTCTTTGCGCATAATATGCTTTTCTGAGGCTATCAAACTAGTATAATGAAAGAGAACCAGTTATCTCAAATAAGAACGGAAAAAAAGTGATTCAAACGAAGTGTCCAAACTTCGAAAAAAAATTTTTTTCTTTTCGAGATTCTTTGCACATAATATGCTTTTCTGAGGCTATCAAACTAGTATAATGAAAGAGAACCAGTTATCTCAAATAAGAACGGAAAAAAAGTGATTCTAACGAAGTTTCCAAACTCCGAAAAAAAAATTTTTTCCTTTCGAGATTCTTTGCGCATAATATGCTTTTCTGAGGCTATGAAACTAGTATAATGAAAGAGAACCAGTTATCTCAAATAAGAACAGAAAAAAAGTGATTCTAAAGAAGTTTCCAAATTTCGAAATAAAATTTTTTTCTTTTCGAGATTCTTTGCGCATAATATGCTTTACTGAGGCTATCAAACTAATATAATGAAAGAGAACTAGTTATCTTAAATTTGAACGGGAAAAAAGTGATTCAAACGAAGTTTCCAAACTTCGAAAAAAAAATTTTTTCTTTCCAGATTCTTTGCGCATAATATGCTTTTCTGAGGCTATCAAACTAGTATAATGAAAGAGAACCAGTTATCTCAAATAAGAACGGTAAAAAAGTGATTCAAACGAAGTTTGCAAACTTCGAAAAAAAATGCTTTTCTTTTCGAGATTCTTTGCGCATAATATACTTTTCTACGGCTATCAAACTAGTAAAATGAAAGAGAACCAGTTATCTCGAATAACAATGGAAAAAAAGTGATTCTAACGAAGTTTCCTAACTTCGAAAAAAATTTTTTTTCCTTTCGAGATTCTTTGCGCATAATATGCTTTACTGAGGCTATCAAACAAGTATAATGAAAGAGAACCAGTTATCTCAAATAAGAACGGAAAAAAAGTGATTCTAACGAAGTTTCCAAACTTCGGAAAAAATTTTTTTTCTTTTCGAGATTCTTTGCGCATAATATGCTTTTCTGAGGCTATCTAATTAGTATAATGACAGAGAACCAGTTATCTCGAATAGGAACGGAAAAAGTGATTCTAACGAAGTTTCCAAACATGGAAAAAAAATTTTTTTCTTTTCGAGATTCTTTGCGCATAATATGATTTTCTGAGGCTATCAAACTGGTATAATGAAAGAGAACCATTTATCTCAAATAAGAACCGAAAAAAAGTAATTCTAATGAAGTTTCCAAAGTTTGAAAACTTTTTTCTTTTCTTTTCGAGATTCTTTCCGCATAATATACTTTTCTACGGCTATCAAACTAGTAAAATGAAAGAGAACCAAATATTTCGAATAAGAACGGAAAAAAAGTGAATCTAATCAAGTTTCCAAACTTCGAAAATTTTTTTTTCTTTTCGAGATTCTTTGCGCATAATATGCTTGTCTGAGGCTATCAAACTAGTATAATGAGAGATTACCAGTTATCTGAAATAAGAATGGAAAAAAAGTGATTCTAATAAAGTTTCCAAACTTCGAAAAAATTTTTTTTCTTTTCGAGATTCTTTGCGCATAATAATTTTGTCTGAGGCTATCAAACTAGTATAATGAGAGATTACCAGTTATCTCAAATGAGAATGGAAAAAAAGTGATTCTAATGAAGTTTCCAAACTTCGAAAAAAAATTTTTTTCTTTTCGAGATTCTTTGCGCATAATATGCGCATAATACGCTTTTCAAACTAGTATAATGAAAGAGAACCAGTTATCTCAAATAAGAACGGAAAAAAAGTGATTCTAACGAAGTTTCCAAACTTGTAAAAAAATTTTTTTTATTTTCGAGATTCTTTGCGCATAATATGCTTTTCTGAGGCTGTCTAATTAGTATAATGAAAGAGAACCAGTTATCTCAAATAAGAACGGAAAAAAGTGATTCTAACGAAGTTTCCAAACATCGAAAAAAATTTTTTTCTTTTCGAGATTCTTTGCGCATAATATGCTTTTCTGAGGCTATCTAATTAGTATAATGAGAGATTACCAGTTATCTCAAATATGAACGGAAAAAAAGTGATTCTAACGAAGTTTCAAAACTTCGAAAAAAATTTTTTTTCTTTTCGAGATTCTTTGCGCATAATATGCTTTACTGAGGATATCAAACTAGTATAATGAAAGAGAACCAGTTATCTCAAATAAGAATGGAAAAAAAGTGATTCTAAGGAAGTTTCCAAACTTCGAAAAAAAAGTTTTTTCTTTCGTAATTCTTTGCGCTAAATAAACTTTTCTGAGGCTATCAAACTAGTATAATGAAAGAGAACCAGTTATCTCAAATAAGAACAGAAAAAAGTGATTCTAAAGAAGTTTCCAAACTTCGAAAAAAATTTTTTTCTTTTCGAGAATCTTTGCGCATAATATGCTTTACTGAGGCTATCAAACTAGTATAATGAAAGAGTACCAGTTATCTCAAATAAGAACGGAAAAAAAGTGATTCAAACGAAGTTTCCAAACTTCGAAAAAAAATTTTTTTCTTTCCAGATTCTTTGCGCATAATATGCTTTTCTGAGGCTATCAAACTAGTATAATGAAAGAGAACCAGTTATCTCAAATAAGAACGGAAAAAAAGTGATTCAAACGAAGTTTCCAAACTTCGAAAAAAAATGTTTTTCTTTTCGAGATTCTTTGCGCATAATATACTTTTCTACGGCTATCAAACTAGTAAAATGAAAGAGAACCAGTTATCTCGAATAAGAATGGAAAAAAAGTGATTCTAACGAAGTTTCCAAACTTCGAAAAAAATTTTTTTTCTTTTCGAGATTCTTTGCACATAATATGCTTTACTGAGGCTATCAAACTAGTATAATGAAAGAGAACCAGTTATCTCAAATAAGAACGGAAAAAAAAGTGATTCTAACGAAGTTTCCAAACTTCGAAAAAATTTTTTTTTCTTTTCGAGATTCTTTGCGCATAATATGCTTTACTGCGGCTATCAAACTAGTTTATACTTTTCTTTTCGAGATTCTTTGCGCATAATATGCTTTTCTGAGGCTATCAAACTAGTATAACGAAAGAGAACCAGTTATCTCAAATAAGAACGGAAAAAAAGTGATTCAAACGAAGTTTCCAAACTTCGAAATAAATTTTTTTTCTTTTCGAGATTCTTTGCGCATAATATGCTTTTCTGAGGCTATCAAACTAGTATAATGAAAGACAACCAGTTATCTCAAATAAGAACGGAAAAAAAGTGATTCTAACGAAGTTTCCAAACTTCGATAAAAAATTTTTTCTTTTCGAGATTCTTTGCGCATAATATGCTTTTCAGAGGCTATCAAAATAGTATAATGAAAGAGAACCAGTTATCTCAAATAAGAATGGAAAATAAGTGATTCTAATGAAGTTTCCAAACTTCTAAAAAAATTTTTTTTTATTTTCGAGATTCTTTGTGCATAATATGCTTTTCTGAGGCTATCTAATTAGTATAATGAAAGAGAACCAGTTATCTCGAATAGGAACGGAAAAAGTGATTCTAACGAAGTTTCCAAACATGGAAAAAAAATTTTTTTCTTTTCGAGATTCTTTGCGCATAATATGATTTTCCGAGTCTATCAAACTAGTATAGTGAGAGATTACCAGTTATCTCAAATAAGAACGGAAAAAAAGTGATTCCAACGAAGTTTCAAAACTTCGAAAAAAATTTTTTTTCTTTTTGAGATTCTTTGCGCATAATATGATTTTCTGAGGCTATCAAACTATTATAATGAAAGAGAACCATTTATCTCAAATAAGAACAGAAAAAAAGTAATTCTAATGAAGTTTCCAAAGTTTGAAAAATTTTTTCTTTTCTTTTCGAGATTCTTTCCGCATAATATACTTTTCTACGGCTATCAAACTAGTAAAATGAAAGAGAACCAGTTATCTCGAATAAGAACGGAAAAAAAGTGAATCTAATCAAGTTTCCAAACTTCGAAAAATTTTTTTTTTCTTTTCGAGATTCTTTGCGCATAATATGCTTGTCTGAGGCTATCAAACTAGTATAATGAGAGATTACCAGTTATATCAAATTAGAATGGAAAAAAGTGATTCTAATGAAGTTTCCAAACTTCGAAAAAAAATTTTTTTCTTTTCGAGATTCTTTGCGCATAATATGCTTTTCTGAGGCTATCAAACTAGTATAATGAAAGAGAACCAGTTATCTCAAATAAGAACGGAAAATAAGTGATTCTAACGAAGTTTCCAAACTTCTAAAAAAGTCTTTTTTATTTTCGAGATTCTCTGCGCATAATATGCTTTTCTGAGGCTATCTAATTAGTATAATGAAAGAGAATCAGTTATCTCAAATAAGAACGGAAAAAAGTGATTCTAACCAAGTTTCCAAACATCAAAAAAAAATATTTTTCTTTTCGAGATTCTTTGCGCATAATATGCTTTTCTGAGGCTATCTAATTAGTATAATGAGAGATTACCAGTTATCTCAAATATGAACGGAAAAAAGTGATTCTAACGAAGTTTCAAAACTTCGAAAAAAATTTTTTTCTTTTCGAGATTCTTTGCGCATAATATGCGTTTCTGAGGCTATCAAACTACTATAATGAAAGAGAACCAGTTATCTCAAATAAGAATGGAAAAAAAGTGATTCTAAGGAAGTTTCCAAACTACGAAAAAAAATTTTTTTCATTTCGAGATTCTTTGCGCATAATATGCTTTTCTGAGGCTATCAAACTACTATAATGAAAGAGAGCCAGTTATCTCAAATAAGAACGGGAAAATAGTGATTCTAACGAAGATTCCAAACTTCGAAAAAAATTTTTTTTCTTTTTGTGATTCTTTGCGCTAAATAAACTTTTCTGAGGCTATCAAACTAGTATAATGAAAGAGAACCAGTTATCTCAAATAAGAACAGAAAAAAAGTGATTCTAAAGAAGTTTCCAAACTTCGAAAAAATTTTTTTTCTTTTCGAGATTCTTTGCGCGTAATATGCTTTACTGAGGCTATGAAACTAGTATAATGAAAGAGAACCAGTTATCTGAAATAAGAACGGAAAAAAAGTGATTCAAGCGAAGTTTCCAAACTTCGAAAAAAAATGTTTTTCTTTTCGAGATTCTTTGCGCATAATATACTTTTCTACGGCTATCAAACTAGTAAAATGAAAGAGAACCAGTTATCTCGAATAAGAATGGAAAAAAAGTGATTCTAAAGAAGTTTCCTAACTTCGAAAAAAATTTTTTTTCTTTTCGAGATTCTTTGCGCATAATATGCTTTATTGAGGCTATCAAACTAGTATAATGAAAGAGAACCAGTTATCTCAAATAAGAACGGAAAAAAAGTGATTCTAACGAAGTTTCCAAACTTCGAAAAAATTTTTTTTCTTTTCGAGATTCTTTGCGCATAATATGCTTTACTGCGGCTATCAAACTAGTTTATACTTTTCTTTTGGAGATTCTTTGCGCATAATATGCTTTTCTGAGGCTATCAAACTAGTATAATGAAAGAGAACCAGTTATCTCAAATAAGAACGGAAAAAAATTGATTCTAACGAAGTTTCCAAACTTCAATAAAAAAATTTTTTCTTTTCGAGATTCTTTGCGCGTAATATGCTTTTCTGAGGCTATCAAAATGGTATAATGAAAGAGAACCAGTTATTTCAAATAAGAATGGAAAATAAGTGATTCTAATGAAGTTTCCAAACTTCTAAAAAAATTTTTTTTATTTTTGAGATTCTTTGCGCATAATATGATTTTCCGAGTCTATCAACTAGTATAGTGAGAGATTACCATTTATCTCAAATAAGAACGGAAAAAAAGTGATTCTAACGAAGTTTCAAAACTTCGAAAAAAATTTTTTTTCTTTTCGAGATTCTTTGCGCATAATATGATTTTCTGAGGCTATCAAACTGGTATAATGAAAGAGAACCATTTATCTCAAATAAGAACGGAAAAAAAGTGATTCTAACGAAGTTTCCAAACTTCGAAAAAAATTTTTTTTCTTTCCAGATTCTTTGCGCATAATATGCTTTTCTGAGGCTATCAAACTAGTATAATGAAAGAGAACCAGTTATCTCAAATAAGAACGGAAAAAAAGTGATTCAAACGAAGTTTCCAAACTTCGAAAAAAAATGTTTTTCTTTTCGAGATTCTTTGCGCATAATATACTTTTCTACGGCTATCAAACTAGTAAAATGAAAGAGAACCAGTTATCTCGAATAAGAATGGAAAAAAAGTGATTCTAACGAAGTTTCCTAACTTCGAAAAAAATTTTTTTCTTTTCGAGATTCTTTGCGCATAATATGCTTTACTGCGGCTATCAAACTACTTTCTACTTTTCTTTTAGAGATTCTTTGCGCATAATATGCTTTTCTGAGGCTATCAAACTAGTATAATGAAAGAGAACCAGTTATCTCAAATAAGAAGGGAAAAAAAGTGATTCAAACGAAGTTTCCAAACATCGAAAAAAATTTTTTTTCTTTGCGAGATTTTTTGCGCATAATATGCTTTTCTGAGGCTATCAAACTAGTATAATGAAAGAGAACATGTTATCTCAGATAAGAACGGAAAAAAAGTGATTCTAACGAAGTTTCCAAACTTCGATAAAAAATTTTTTTCTTTACGAGATTCTTTGCGCATAATATGCTTTTCTGAGGCTATCAAAATGGTATAATGAAAGAGAACCAGTTATCTCAAATAAGAACGGGAAAAAAGTGATTCTAACGAAGTTTCCAAACTTCGAAAATAATTTTTTTTCTTTTCGTGATTCTTTGCGCTAAATATGCTTTTCTGAGGCTATCAAACTAGTATAATGAAAGAGAACCAGTTATCTCAAATAAGAATGGAAAAAAAGTGATTCTAATGAAGTTTCCAAACTTCGAAAAAAAATTTTTTTCTTTTCGAGATTCTTTGCGCATAATATGCGCATAATATGCTTTTCAAACTAGTATAATGAAAGAGAACCAGTTATCTCAAATAAGAACGGAAAAAAAGTGATTCTAACGAAGTTTCCATAACTTCTAAAAAAATTTATTTTATTTTCGAGATTCTTTGCGCATAATATGCTTTTCTGAGGCTATCTAATTAGTATAATGAAATAGAACCAGTTATCTCAAATAAGAACGGAAAAAAGTGATTCTAAAGAAGTTTCCAAACATCGAAAAAAAATTTTTTTCTTTTCGAGATTCTTTGCGCATAATATGCTTTTCTGAGGATATCAAACTAGTATAATGAAAGAGAACCAGTTATCTCAAATAAGAACGGAAAAAAAGTGATTCTAACGAAGTTTCCAAACTTCTAAAAAAATTTTTCTTCTTTTCGAGATTCTTTGCGCATAATATGCTTTTCTGAGGCTATCAAACTACTATAATGAAAGAGAACCAGTTATCTCAAATAAGAACGGGAAAATAGTGATTCTAACGAAGTTTCCAAACTTCGAAAAAATTTTTTTTTCTTTTCGTGATTCTTTGCGCTAAATAAACTTTTCTGAGGCTATCAAACTAGTATAATGAAAGAGAACCAGTTATCTCAAATAAGAACAGAAAAAAAGTGATTCTAAAGAAGTTTCCAAACTTCGAAAAAATTTTTTTTCTTTTCGAGATTCTTTGCGCATAATATGCTTTACTGAGGCTATCAAACTAGTATAATGAAAGAGAACCAGGTATCTCAAATAAGAACGGAAAAAAAGTAATTCATATGAAGTTTCCAAACTTCGAAAAAAAATTTTTTTCTTTCCAGATTCTTTGCGTATAATATGCTTTTCTGAGGCTATCAAACTAGTATAATGAAAGAGAACCAGTTATCTCAAATAAGAACGGAAAAAAAGTGATTCAAACGAAGTTTCCAAAATTCGAAAAAATAATGTTTTTCTTTTCGAGATTCTTTGCGCATAATATACTTTTCTACGGCTATCAAACTAGTAAAATGAAAGAGAACCAATTATCTCGAATAAGAATGGAAAAAATGTGATTCTAACGAAGTTTCTTAACTTCGAAAAAAATTTTTTTTCTTTTCGAGATTCTTTGCGCATAATATGCTTTACTGAGGCTATCAAACTAGTATAATGAAAGAGAACCAGTTATCTCAAATAAGAACGGAAAAAAAGTAATTCAAACGAAGTTTCCAAACTTCGAAAAAAATTTTTTTTCTTTTCGAGATTCTTTGCGCATAATATGCTTTACTGCGGCTATCAAACTAGTTTATACTTTTCTTTTCGAGATTCTTTGCGCATAATATGCTTTTCTGAGGCTATCAAACTAGTATAATGAAAGAGAACCAGTTATCTCAAATAAGAACGGAAAAAAAGTAATTCAAACGAAGTTTCCAAACTTCGAAAAAAATTTTTTTTCTTTTCGAGATTCTTTGCGCATAATATGCTTTACTGAGGCTATCAAACTAGTATAATGAAAGAGAACCAGTTATCTCAAATAAGAACGGAAAAAAAGTGATTCTAACGAAGTTTCCAAACTTCGAAAAAATTTTTTTTTCTTTTCGAGATTCTTTGCGCATAATATGCTTTACTGCGGCTATCAAACTAGTTTATACTTTTCTTTTCGAGATTCTTTGCGCATAATATGCTTTTCTGAGGCTATCAAACTAGTATAACTAAAGAGAACCAGTTATCTCAAATAAGAACGGAAAAAAAGTGATTCAAACGAAGTTTCCAAACTTCGAAATAAATTTTTTTTCTTTTCGAGATTCTTTGCGCATAATATGCTTTTCTGAGGCTATCAAACTAGTATAATGAAAGACAACCAGTTATCTCAAATAAGAACGGAAAAAAAGTGATTCTAACGAAGTTTCCAAACTTCGATAAAAAATTTTTTCTTTTCGAGATTCTTTGCGCATAATATGCTTTTCAGAGGCCATCAAAATAGTATAATGAAAGAGAACCAGTTATCTCAAATAAGAATGGAAAATAAGTGATTCTAATGAAGTTTCCAAACTTCTAAAAAAATTTTTTTTTATTTTCGAGATTCTTTGTGCATAATATGCTTTTCTGAGGCTATCTAATTAGTATAATGAAAGAGAACCAGTTATCTCGAATAGGAACGGAAAAAGTGATTCTAACGAAGTTTCCAAACATGGAAAAAAAATTTTTTTCTTTTCGAGATTCTTTGCGCATAATATGATTTTCTGAGGCTATCAAACTATTATAATGAAAGAGAACCATTTATCTCAAATAAGAACAGAAAAAAAGTAATTCTAATGAAGTTTCCAAAGTTTGAAAAATTTTTTCTTTTCTTTTCGAGATTCTTTCCGCATAATATACTTTTCTACGGCTATCAAACTAGTAAAATGAAAGAGAACCAGTTATCTCGAATAAGAACGGAAAAAAAGTGAATCTAATCAAGTTTCCAAACTTCGAAAAATTTTTTTTTTCTTTTCGAGATTCTTTGCGCATAATATGCTTGTCTGAGGCTATCAAACTAGTATAATGAGAGATTACCAGTTATATCAAATTAGAATGGAAAAAAGTGATTCTAATGAAGTTTCCAAACTTCGAAAAAAAATTTTTTTCTTTTCGAGATTCTTTGCGCATAATATGCTTTTCTGAGGCTATCAAACTAGTATAATGAAAGAGAACCAGTTATCTCAAATAAGAACGGAAAATAAGTGATTCTAACGAAGTTTCCAAACTTCTAAAAAAGTCTTTTTTATTTTCGAGATTCTCTGCGCATAATATGCTTTTCTGAGGCTATCTAATTAGTATAATGAAAGAGAATCAGTTATCTCAAATAAGAACGGAAAAAAGTGATTCTAACCAAGTTTCCAAACATCAAAAAAAAATATTTTTCTTTTCGAGATTCTTTGCGCATAATATGCTTTTCTGAGGCTATCTAATTAGTATAATGAGAGATTACCAGTTATCTCAAATATGAACGGAAAAAAGTGATTCTAACGAAGTTTCAAAACTTCGAAAAAAATTTTTTTCTTTTCGAGATTCTTTGCGCATAATATGCGTTTCTGAGGCTATCAAACTACTATAATGAAAGAGAACCAGTTATCTCAAATAAGAATGGAAAAAAAGTGATTCTAAGGAAGTTTCCAAACTACGAAAAAAAATTTTTTTCATTTCGAGATTCTTTGCGCATAATATGCTTTTCTGAGGCTATCAAACTACTATAATGAAAGAGAGCCAGTTATCTCAAATAAGAACGGGAAAATAGTGATTCTAACGAAGATTCCAAACTTCGAAAAAAATTTTTTTTCTTTTTGTGATTCTTTGCGCTAAATAAACTTTTCTGAGGCTATCAAACTAGTATAATGAAAGAGAACCAGTTATCTCAAATAAGAACAGAAAAAAAGTGATTCTAAAGAAGTTTCCAAACTTCGAAAAAATTTTTTTTCTTTTCGAGATTCTTTGCGCGTAATATGCTTTACTGAGGCTATGAAACTAGTATAATGAAAGAGAACCAGTTATCTGAAATAAGAACGGAAAAAAAGTGATTCAAGCGAAGTTTCCAAACTTCGAAAAAAAATGTTTTTCTTTTCGAGATTCTTTGCGCATAATATACTTTTCTACGGCTATCAAACTAGTAAAATGAAAGAGAACCAGTTATCTCGAATAAGAATGGAAAAAAAGTGATTCTAAAGAAGTTTCCTAACTTCGAAAAAAATTTTTTTTCTTTTCGAGATTCTTTGCGCATAATATGCTTTATTGAGGCTATCAAACTAGTATAATGAAAGAGAACCAGTTATCTCAAATAAGAACGGAAAAAAAGTGATTCTAACGAAGTTTCCAAACTTCGAAAAAATTTTTTTTCTTTTCGAGATTCTTTGCGCATAATATGCTTTACTGCGGCTATCAAACTAGTTTATACTTTTCTTTTGGAGATTCTTTGCGCATAATATGCTTTTCTGAGGCTATCAAACTAGTATAATGAAAGAGAACCAGTTATCTCAAATAAGAACGGAAAAAAATTGATTCTAACGAAGTTTCCAAACTTCAATAAAAAAATTTTTTCTTTTCGAGATTCTTTGCGCGTAATATGCTTTTCTGAGGCTATCAAAATGGTATAATGAAAGAGAACCAGTTATTTCAAATAAGAATGGAAAATAAGTGATTCTAATGAAGTTTCCAAACTTCTAAAAAAATTTTTTTTATTTTTGAGATTCTTTGCGCATAATATGATTTTCCGAGTCTATCAACTAGTATAGTGAGAGATTACCATTTATCTCAAATAAGAACGGAAAAAAAGTGATTCTAACGAAGTTTCAAAACTTCGAAAAAAATTTTTTTTCTTTTCGAGATTCTTTGCGCATAATATGATTTTCTGAGGCTATCAAACTGGTATAATGAAAGAGAACCATTTATCTCAAATAAGAACGGAAAAAAAGTGATTCTAACGAAGTTTCCAAACTTCGAAAAAAATTTTTTTTCTTTCCAGATTCTTTGCGCATAATATGCTTTTCTGAGGCTATCAAACTAGTATAATGAAAGAGAACCAGTTATCTCAAATAAGAACGGAAAAAAAGTGATTCAAACGAAGTTTCCAAACTTCGAAAAAAAATGTTTTTCTTTTCGAGATTCTTTGCGCATAATATACTTTTCTACGGCTATCAAACTAGTAAAATGAAAGAGAACCAGTTATCTCGAATAAGAATGGAAAAAAAGTGATTCTAACGAAGTTTCCTAACTTCGAAAAAAATTTTTTTCTTTTCGAGATTCTTTGCGCATAATATGCTTTACTGCGGCTATCAAACTACTTTCTACTTTTCTTTTAGAGATTCTTTGCGCATAATATGCTTTTCTGAGGCTATCAAACTAGTATAATGAAAGAGAACCAGTTATCTCAAATAAGAAGGGAAAAAAAGTGATTCAAACGAAGTTTCCAAACATCGAAAAAAATTTTTTTTCTTTGCGAGATTTTTTGCGCATAATATGCTTTTCTGAGGCTATCAAACTAGTATAATGAAAGAGAACATGTTATCTCAGATAAGAACGGAAAAAAAGTGATTCTAACGAAGTTTCCAAACTTCGATAAAAAATTTTTTTCTTTACGAGATTCTTTGCGCATAATATGCTTTTCTGAGGCTATCAAAATGGTATAATGAAAGAGAACCAGTTATCTCAAATAAGAACGGGAAAAAAGTGATTCTAACGAAGTTTCCAAACTTCGAAAATAATTTTTTTTCTTTTCGTGATTCTTTGCGCTAAATATGCTTTTCTGAGGCTATCAAACTAGTATAATGAAAGAGAACCAGTTATCTCAAATAAGAATGGAAAAAAAGTGATTCTAATGAAGTTTCCAAACTTCGAAAAAAAATTTTTTTCTTTTCGAGATTCTTTGCGCATAATATGCGCATAATATGCTTTTCAAACTAGTATAATGAAAGAGAACCAGTTATCTCAAATAAGAACGGAAAAAAAGTGATTCTAACGAAGTTTCCATAACTTCTAAAAAAATTTATTTTATTTTCGAGATTCTTTGCGCATAATATGCTTTTCTGAGGCTATCTAATTAGTATAATGAAATAGAACCAGTTATCTCAAATAAGAACGGAAAAAAGTGATTCTAAAGAAGTTTCCAAACATCGAAAAAAAATTTTTTTCTTTTCGAGATTCTTTGCGCATAATATGCTTTTCTGAGGATATCAAACTAGTATAATGAAAGAGAACCAGTTATCTCAAATAAGAACGGAAAAAAAGTGATTCTAACGAAGTTTCCAAACTTCTAAAAAAATTTTTCTTCTTTTCGAGATTCTTTGCGCATAATATGCTTTTCTGAGGCTATCAAACTACTATAATGAAAGAGAACCAGTTATCTCAAATAAGAACGGGAAAATAGTGATTCTAACGAAGTTTCCAAACTTCGAAAAAATTTTTTTTTCTTTTCGTGATTCTTTGCGCTAAATAAACTTTTCTGAGGCTATCAAACTAGTATAATGAAAGAGAACCAGTTATCTCAAATAAGAACAGAAAAAAAGTGATTCTAAAGAAGTTTCCAAACTTCGAAAAAATTTTTTTTCTTTTCGAGATTCTTTGCGCATAATATGCTTTACTGAGGCTATCAAACTAGTATAATGAAAGAGAACCAGGTATCTCAAATAAGAACGGAAAAAAAGTAATTCATATGAAGTTTCCAAACTTCGAAAAAAAATTTTTTTCTTTCCAGATTCTTTGCGTATAATATGCTTTTCTGAGGCTATCAAACTAGTATAATGAAAGAGAACCAGTTATCTCAAATAAGAACGGAAAAAAAGTGATTCAAACGAAGTTTCCAAAATTCGAAAAAATAATGTTTTTCTTTTCGAGATTCTTTGCGCATAATATACTTTTCTACGGCTATCAAACTAGTAAAATGAAAGAGAACCAATTATCTCGAATAAGAATGGAAAAAATGTGATTCTAACGAAGTTTCTTAACTTCGAAAAAAATTTTTTTTCTTTTCGAGATTCTTTGCGCATAATATGCTTTACTGAGGCTATCAAACTAGTATAATGAAAGAGAACCAGTTATCTCAAATAAGAACGGAAAAAAAGTAATTCAAACGAAGTTTCCAAACTTCGAAAAAAATTTTTTTTCTTTTCGAGATTCTTTGCGCATAATATGCTTTACTGCGGCTATCAAACTAGTTTATACTTTTCTTTTCGAGATTCTTTGCGCATAATATGCTTTTCTGAGGCTATCAAACTAGTATAATGAAAGAGAACCAGTTATCTCAAATAAGAACGGAAAAAAAGTAATTCAAACGAAGTTTCCAAACTTCGAAAAAAATTTTTTTTCTTTTCGAGATTCTTTGCGCATAATATGCTTTACTGAGGCTATCAAACTAGTATAATGAAAGAGAACCAGTTATCTCAAATAAGAACGGAAAAAAAGTGATTCTAACGAAGTTTCCAAACTTCGAAAAAATTTTTTTTTCTTTTCGAGATTCTTTGCGCATAATATGCTTTACTGCGGCTATCAAACTAGTTTATACTTTTCTTTTCGAGATTCTTTGCGCATAATATGCTTTTCTGAGGCTATCAAACTAGTATAACTAAAGAGAACCAGTTATCTCAAATAAGAACGGAAAAAAAGTGATTCAAACGAAGTTTCCAAACTTCGAAATAAATTTTTTTTCTTTTCGAGATTCTTTGCGCATAATATGCTTTTCTGAGGCTATCAAACTAGTATAATGAAAGACAACCAGTTATCTCAAATAAGAACGGAAAAAAAGTGATTCTAACGAAGTTTCCAAACTTCGATAAAAAATTTTTTCTTTTCGAGATTCTTTGCGCATAATATGCTTTTCAGAGGCCATCAAAATAGTATAATGAAAGAGAACCAGTTATCTCAAATAAGAATGGAAAATAAGTGATTCTAATGAAGTTTCCAAACTTCTAAAAAAATTTTTTTTTATTTTCGAGATTCTTTGTGCATAATATGCTTTTCTGAGGCTATCTAATTAGTATAATGAAAGAGAACCAGTTATCTCGAATAGGAACGGAAAAAGTGATTCTAACGAAGTTTCCAAACATGGAAAAAAAATTTTTTTCTTTTCGAGATTCTTTGCGCATAATATGATTTTCCGAGTCTATCAAACTAGTATAGTGAGAGATTACCAGTTATCTCAAATAAGAACGGAAAAAAAGTGATTCTAACGAAGTTTCAAAACTTCGAAAAAAATTTTTTTTCTTTTTGAGATTCTTTGCGCATAATATGATTTTCTGATGCTATCAAACTAGTATAATGAAACAGAACCATTTATCTCAAATAAGAACAGAAAAAAAGTAATTCTAATGAAGTTTCCAAAGTTTGAAAAATTTTTTCTTTTCTTTTCGAGATTCTTTCCGCATAATATACTTTTCTACGGCTATCAAACTAGTAAAATGAAAGAGAACCAGTTATCTAGAATAAGAACGGAAAAAAAGTGAATCTAATCAAGTTTCCAAACTTCGAAAAATTTTTTTTTTCTTTTCGAGATTCTTTGCGCATAATATGCTTGTCTGAGGCTATCAAACTAGTATAATGAGAGATTACCAGTTATATCAAATTAGAATGGAAAAAAGTGATTCTAATGAAGTTTCCAAACTTCGAAAAAAAATTTTTTTCTTTTCGAGATTCTTTGCGCATAATATGCTTTTCTGAGGCTATCAAACTAGTATAATGAAAGAGAACCAGTTATCTCAAATAAGAACGGAAAATAAGTGATTCTAACGAAGTTTCCAAACTTCTAAAAAAATCTTTTTTATTTTCGAGATTCTTTGCGCATAATATGCTTTTCTGAGGCTATCTAATTAGTATAATGAAAGAGAATCAGCTATCTCAAATAAGAACGGAAAAAAGTGATTCTAACGAAGTTTCCAAACATCAAAAAAAAATATTTTTCTTTTCGAGATTCTTTGCGCATAATATGCTTTTCTGAGGCTATCTAATTAGTATAATGTGAGATTACCAGTTATCTCAAATATGAACGGAAAAAAGTGATTCTAACGAAGTTTCAAAACTTCGAAAAAATTTTTTTTCTTTTCGAGATTCTTTGCGCATAATATGCGTTTCTGAGGCTATCAAACTACTATAATGAAAGAGAACCAGTTATCTCAAATAAGAATGGAAAAAAAGTGATTCTAAGGAAGTTTCCAAACTACGAAAAAAAATTTTTTTCATTTCGAGATTCTTTGCGCATAATATGCTTTTCTGAGGCTATCAAACTACTATAATGAAAGAGAGCCAGTTATCTCAAATAAGAACGGGAAAATAGTGATTCTAACGAAGATTCCAAACTTCGAAAAAATTTTTTTTTCTTTTTGTGATTCTTTGCGCTAAATAAACTTTTCTGAGGCTATCAAACTAGTATAATGAAAGAGAACCAGTTATCTCAAATAAGAACAGAAAAAAAGTGATTCTAAAGAAGTTTCCAAACTTCGAAAAAATTTTTTTTCTTTTCGAGATTCTTTGCGCGTAATATGCTTTACTGAGGCTATCAAACTAGTATAATGAAAGAGAACCAGTTATCTGAAATAAGAACGGAAAAAAAGTGATTCAAACGAAGTTTCCAAACTTCGAAAAAAAATGTTTTTCTTTTCGAGATTCTTTGCGCATAATATACTTTTCTACGGCTATCAAACTAGTAAAATGAAAGAGAACCAGTTATCTCGAATAAGAATGGAAAAAAAGTGATTCTAAAGAAGTTTCCTAACTTCGAAAAAAATTTTTTTTCTTTTCGAGATTCTTTGCGCATAATATGCTTTATTGAGGCTATCAAACTAGTATAATGAAAGAGAACCAGTTATCTCAAATAAGAACGGAAAAAAAGTGATTCTAACGAAGTTTCCAAACTTCGAAAAAAATTTTTTTTCTTTTCGAGATTCTTTGCGCATAATATGCTTTTCTGAGGCTATCAAACTAGTATAATGAAAGAGAACCAGTTATCTCAAATAAGAACGGAAAAAAATTGATTCTAACGAAGTTTCCAAACTTCGATAAAAAAATTTTTTCTTTTCGAGATTCTTTGCGCGTAATATGCTTTTCTGAGGCTATCAAAATGGTATAATGAAAGAGAACCAGTTATCTCAAATAAGAATGGAAAATAAGTGATTCTAATGAAGTTTCCAAACTTCTAAAAAAATTTTTTTTATTTTTGAGATTCTTTGCGCATAATATGATTTTCCGAGTCTATCAACTAGTATAGTGAGAGATTAACTGTTATCTCAAATAAGAACGGAAAAAAAGTGATTCTAACGAAGTTTCAAAACTTCGAAAAAAATTTTTTTTCTTTTCGAGATTCTTTGCGCATAATATGATTTTCTGAGGCTATCAAACTGGTATAATGAAAGAGAACCATTTATCTCAAATAAGAACGGAAAAAAAGTGATTCTAACGAAGTTTCCAAACTTCGAAAAAAATTTTTTTTCTTTCCAGATTCTTTGCGCATAATATGCTTTTCTGAGGCTATCAAACTAGTATAATGAAAGAGAACCAGTTATCTCAAATAAGAACGGAAAAAAAGTGATTCAAACGAAGTTTCCAAACTTCGAAAAAAAATGTTTTTCTTTTCGAGATTCTTTGCGCATAATATACTTTTCTACGGCTATCAAACTAGTAAAATGAAAGAGAACCAGTTATCTCGAATAAGAATGGAAAAAAAGTGATTCTAACGAAGTTTCCTAACTTCGAAAAAAATTTTTTTCTTTTCGAGATTCTTTGCGCATAATATGCTTTTCTGAGGCTATCAAACTAGTATAATGAAAGAGAACATGTTATCTCAGATAAGAACGGAAAAAAAGTGATTCTAACGAAGTTTCCAAACTTCGATAAAAAATTTTTTTCTTTACGAGATTCTTTGCGCATAATATGCTTTTCTGAGGCTATCAAAATAGTATAATGAAAGAGAACCAGTTATCTCAAATAAGAACGGGAAAAAAGTGATTCTAACGAAGTTTCCAAACTTCGAAAATAATTTTTTTTCTTTTCGTGATTCTTTGCGCTAAATATGCTTTTCTGAGGCTATCAAACTAGTATAATGAAAGAGAACCAGTTATCTCAAATAAGAATGGAAAAAAAGTGATTCTAATGAAGTTTCCAAACTTCGAAAAAAAATTTTTTTCTTTTCGAGATTCTTTGCGCATAATATGCGCATAATATGCTTTTCAAACTAGTATAATGAAAGAGAACCAGTTATCTCAAATAAGAACGGGAAAATAGTGATTCTAACGAAGTTTCCAAACTTCGAAAAAATTTTTTTTTCTTTTCGTGATTCTTTGCGCTAAATAAACTTTTCTGAGGCTATCAAACTAGTATAATGAAAGAGAACCAGTTATCTCAAATAAGAACAGAAAAAAAGTGATTCTAAAGAAGTTTCCAAACTTCGAAAAAATTTTTTTTCTTTTCGAGATTCTTTGCGCATAATATGCTTTACTGAGGCTATCAAACTAGTATAATGAAAGAGAACCAGGTATCTCAAATAAGAACGGAAAGAAAGTAATTCAAACGAAGTTTCCAAACTTCGAAAAAAAATTTTTTTCTTTCCAGATTCTTTGCGTATAATATGCTTTTCTGAGGCTATCAAACTAGTATAATGAAAGAGAAACAGTTATCTCAAATAAGAACGCAAAAAAAGTGATTCAAACGAAGTTTCCAAAATTCGAAAAAATAATGTTTTTCTTTTCGAGATTCTTTGCGCATAATATACTTTTCTACGGCTATCAAACTAGTAAAATGAAAGAGAACCAATTATCTCGAATAAGAATGGAAAAAAAGTGATTCTAACGAAGTTTCTTAACTTCGAAAAAAATTTTTTTTCTTTTCGAGATTCTTTGCGCATAATATGCTTTACTGAGGCTATCAAACTAGTATAATGAAAGAGAACCAGTTATCTCAAATAAGAACGGAAAAAAAGTGATTCTAACGAAGTTTCCAAACTTCGAAAAAAATTTTTTTTCTTTTCGAGATTCTTTGCGCATAATATGCTTTACTGCGGCTATCAAACTAGTTTATACTTTTGTTTTCGAGATTCTTTGCGCATAATATGCTTTTCTGAGGCTATCAAACTAGTATAATGAAAGATTACCAGTTATCTCAAATAAGAACGGAAAAAAAGTAATTCAAACGAAGTTTCCAAACTTCGAAAAAAATTTTTTTTCTTTTCGAGATTCTTTGCGCATAATATGCTTTTCTGAGGCTATCAAACTAGTATAATGAAAGAGAACCAGTTATCTCAAATAAGAACGGAAAAAAATTGATTCTAACGAAGTTTCCAAACTTCGATAAAAAAATTTTTTCTTTTCGAGATTCTTTGCGCATAATATATTTTCTGAGGCTATCAAAATAGTATAATGAAAGAGAACCAGATATCTCAAATAAGAATGGAAAATAAGTGATTCTAATGAAGTTTCCAAACTTCTAAAAAAATTTTTTTTATTTTTGAGATTCTTTGCGCATAATATGATTTTCCGAGTCTGTCAACTAGTATAGTGAGAGATTACCAGTTATCTCAAATAAGAACGGAAAAAAAGTGATTCTAACGAAGTTTCAAAACTTCGAAAAAAATTTTTTTTCTTTTCGAGATTCTTTGCGCATAATATGATTTTCTGAGGCTATCAAACTAGTATAATGAAAGAGAACCATTTATCTCAAATAAGAACAGAAAAAAAGTAATTCTATTGAAGTTTCCAAAGTTTGAAAAATTTTTTCTTTTCTTTTCGAGATTCTTTGCGCATAATATGCTTTACTGAGGCTATCAAACTAGTATAATATAAGAGAACCAGTTATCTCAAATAAGAACGGAAAAAAAGTGATTCAAACGAAGTTTCCAAACTTCGAAAAAAAATTTTTTTCTTTCCAGATTCTTTGCGCATAATATGCTTTTCTGAGGCTATCAAACTAGTATAATGAAAGAGAACCAGTTATCTGAAATAAGATCGGAAAAAAAGTGATTCAAACGAAGTTTCCAAACTTCGAAAAAAAATGTATTTCTTTTCGAGATTCTTTGCGCATAATATACTTTTCTACGGCTATCAAACTAGTAAAATGAAAGAGAACCAGTTATCTCGAATAAGAATGGAAAAAAAGTGATTATAACGAAGTTTCCTAACTTCGATAAAAAATTTTTTTCTTTTCGAGATTCTTTGCGCATAATATGCTTTTCTGAGGCTATCAAAATAGTATAATGAAAGAGAACCAGTTATCTCAAATAAGAACGGGAAAAAAGTGATTCTAACGAAGTTTCCAAACTTCGAAAATAATTTTTTTTCTTTTCGTGATTCTTTGTGCTAAATATGCTTTTCTGAGGCTATCAAACTAGTACCATGAAAGAGAACCAGTTATCTCAAATAAGAATGGAAAAAAAGTGATTCTAATGAAGTTTCCAAACTTCGAAAAAAAATTTTTTTCTTTTCGAGATTCTTTGCGCATAATATGCGCATAATATGCTTTTCAAACTAGTATAATGAAAGAGAACCAGTTATCTCAAATAAGAACGGAAAAAAAGTGATTCTAACGAAGTTTCCAAACTTCTAAAAAAATTTTTTTTATTTTCGAGATTCTTTGCGCATAATATGCTTTTCTGAGGCTATCTAATTAGTATAATGAAAGAGAACCAGTTATCTCAAATAAGAACGGAAAAAAAGTATTCTAATGAAGTTTCAAAACTTCGAAAAAAATTTTTTTTCTTTTCGAGATTCTTTGCGCTAATATGCTTTACTGAGGATATCAAACTAGTATAATGAAAGAGAACCAGTTATCTCAAATAAGAACGGAAAAAAAGTTATTCTAACGAAGTTTCCAAACTTCTAAAAAATTTTTTCTTCTTTTCGAGATTCTTTGCGCATAATATGCTTTTCTGAGGCTATCAAACTACTATAATGAAAGAGAACCAGTTATCTCAAATAAGAACGGGAAAATAGTGATTCTAACGAAGTTTCCAAACTTCGAAAAAAATTTTTTTTCTTTTCGTGATTCTTTGCGCTAAATAAACTTTTCTGAGGCTATCAAACTAGTATAATGAAAGAGAACCAGTTATCTCAAATAAGAACAGAAAAAAAGTGATTCTAAAGAAGTTTCCAAACTTCGAAAAAATTTTTTTTCTTTTCCAGATTCTTTGCGCATAATATGCTTTACTGAGGCTATCAAACTAGTATAATGAAAGAGAACCAGGTATCTCAAATAAGAACGGAAAAAAAGTAATTCAAACGAAGTTTCCAAACTTCGAAAAAAAATTTTTTTCTTTCCAGATTCTTTGCGTATAATATGCTTTTCTGAGGCTATCAAACTAGTATAATGAAAGAGAACCAGTTATCTCATATAAGAACGGAAAAAAGTGATTCAAACGAAGTTTCCAAAATTCGAAAAAATAATGTTTTTCTTTTCGAGATTCTTTGCGCATAATATACTTTTCTACGGCTATCAAACTAGTAAAATGAAAGAGAACCAGTTATCTCGAATAAGAATGGAAAAAAAGTGATTCTAACGAAGTTTCCTAACTTCGAAAAAATTTTTTTTTCTTTTCGAGATTCCTTGCGCATAATATGCTTTACTGAGGCTATCAAACTAGTATAATGAAAGAGAACCAGTTATCTCAAATAAGAACGGAAAAAAAGTGATTCTAACGAAGTTTCCAAACTTCGAAAAAAATTTTTTTTCTTTTCGAGATTCTTTGCGCATAATATGCTTTACTGCGGCTATCAAACTAGTTTATACTTTTCTTTTCGAGATTCTTTGCGCATAATATGCTTTTCTGAGGCTATCAAACTAGTATAATGAAAGAGAACCAGTTATCTCAAATAAGAACGGATAAAAAGTGATTCAAACGAAGTTTCCAAACTTCGAAAAAAATTTTTTTCTTTTCGAGATTCTTTGCGCATAATATGCTTTACTGAGGCTATCAAACTAGTATAATGAAAGAGAACCAGGTATCTCAAATAAGAACGGGAAAATAGTGATTCTAACGAAGATTCCAAACTTCGAAAAAATTTTTTTTTCTTTTTGTGATTCTTTGCGCTAAATAAACTTTTCTGAGGCTATCAAACTAGTATAATGAAAGAGAACCAGTTATCTCAAATAAGAACAGAAAAAAAGTGATTCTAAAGAAGTTTCCAAACTTCGAAAAAATTTTTTTTCTTTTCGAGATTCTTTGCGCGTAATATGCTTTACTGAGGCTATCAAACTAGTATAATGAAAGAGAACCAGTTATCTGAAATAAGAACGGAAAAAAAGTGATTCAAACGAAGTTTCCAAACTTCGAAAAAAAATGTTTTTCTTTTCGAGATTCTTTGCGCATAATATACTTTTCTACGGCTATCAAACTAGTAAAATGAAAGAGAACCAGTTATCTCGAATAAGAATGGAAAAAAAGTGATTCTAAAGAAGTTTCCTAACTTCGAAAAAAATTTTTTTTCTTTTCGAGATTCTTTGCGCATAATATGCTTTATTGAGGCTATCAAACTAGTATAATGAAAGAGAACCAGTTATCTCAAATAAGAACGGAAAAAAAGTGATTCTAACGAAGTTTCCAAACTTCGAAAAAAATTTTTTTTCTTTTCGAGATTCTTTGCGCATAATATGCTTTTCTGAGGCTATCAAACTAGTATAATGAAAGAGAACCAGTTATCTCAAATAAGAACGGAAAAAAATTGATTCTAACGAAGTTTCCAAACTTCGATAAAAAAATTTTTTCTTTTCGAGATTCTTTGCGCGTAATATGCTTTTCTGAGGCTATCAAAATGGTATAATGAAAGAGAACCAGTTATCTCAAATAAGAATGGAAAATAAGTGATTCTAATGAAGTTTCCAAACTTCTAAAAAAATTTTTTTTATTTTTGAGATTCTTTGCGCATAATATGATTTTCCGAGTCTATCAACTAGTATAGTGAGAGATTAACTGTTATCTCAAATAAGAACGGAAAAAAAGTGATTCTAACGAAGTTTCAAAACTTCGAAAAAAATTTTTTTTCTTTTCGAGATTCTTTGCGCATAATATGATTTTCTGAGGCTATCAAACTGGTATAATGAAAGAGAACCATTTATCTCAAATAAGAACGGAAAAAAAGTGATTCTAACGAAGTTTCCAAACTTCGAAAAAAATTTTTTTTCTTTCCAGATTCTTTGCGCATAATATGCTTTTCTGAGGCTATCAAACTAGTATAATGAAAGAGAACCAGTTATCTCAAATAAGAACGGAAAAAAAGTGATTCAAACGAAGTTTCCAAACTTCGAAAAAAAAATGTTTTTCTTTTCGAGATTCTTTGCGCATAATATACTTTTCTACGGCTATCAAACTAGTAAAATGAAAGAGAACCAGTTATCTCGAATAAGAATGGAAAAAAAGTGATTCTAACGAAGTTTCCTAACTTCGAAAAAAATTTTTTTCTTTTCGAGATTCTTTGCGCATAATATGCTTTTCTGAGGCTATCAAACTAGTATAATGAAAGAGAACATGTTATCTCAGATAAGAACGGAAAAAAAGTGATTCTAACGAAGTTTCCAAACTTCGATAAAAAATTTTTTTCTTTACGAGATTCTTTGCGCATAATATGCTTTTCTGAGGCTATCAAAATAGTATAATGAAAGAGAACCAGTTATCTCAAATAAGAACGGGAAAAAAGTGATTCTAACGAAGTTTCCAAACTTCGAAAATAATTTTTTTTCTTTTCGTGATTCTTTGCGCTAAATATGCTTTTCTGAGGCTATCAAACTAGTATAATGAAAGAGAACCAGTTATCTCAAATAAGAATGGAAAAAAAGTGATTCTAATGAAGTTTCCAAACTTCGAAAAAAAATTTTTTTCTTTTCGAGATTCTTTGCGCATAATATGCGCATAATATGCTTTTCAAACTAGTATAATGAAAGAGAACCAGTTATCTCAAATAAGAACGGGAAAATAGTGATTCTAACGAAGTTTCCAAACTTCGAAAAAATTTTTTTTTCTTTTCGTGATTCTTTGCGCTAAATAAACTTTTCTGAGGCTATCAAACTAGTATAATGAAAGAGAACCAGTTATCTCAAATAAGAACAGAAAAAAAGTGATTCTAAAGAAGTTTCCAAACTTCGAAAAAATTTTTTTTCTTTTCGAGATTCTTTGCGCATAATATGCTTTACTGAGGCTATCAAACTAGTATAATGAAAGAGAACCAGGTATCTCAAATAAGAACGGAAAAAAAGTAATTCAAACGAAGTTTCCAAACTTCGAAAAAAAATTTTTTTCTTTCCAGATTCTTTGCGTATAATATGCTTTTCTGAGGCTATCAAACTAGTATAATGAAAGAGAAACAGTTATCTCAAATAAGAACGCAAAAAAAGTGATTCAAACGAAGTTTCCAAAATTCGAAAAAATAATGTTTTTCTTTTCGAGATTCTTTGCGCATAATATACTTTTCTACGGCTATCAAACTAGTAAAATGAAAGAGAACCAATTATCTCGAATAAGAATGGAAAAAAAGTGATTCTAACGAACTTTCTTAACTTCGAAAAAATTTTTTTTTCTTTTCGAGATTCTTTGCGCATAATATGCTTTTCTGAGGCTATCAAACTAGTATAATGAAAGAGAACCAGTTATCTCAAATAAGAACGGAAAAAAAGTAATTCAAACGAAGTTTCCAAACTTCGAAAAAAATTTTTTTTCTTTTCGAGATTCTTTGCGCATAATATGCTTTTCTGAGGCTATCAAACTAGTATAATGAAAGAGAACCAGTTATCTCAAATAAGAACGGAAAAAAATTGATTCTAACGAAGTTTCCAAACTTCGATAAAAAAATTTTTTCTTTTCGAGATTCTTTGCGCATAATATATTTTCTGAGGCTATCAAAATAGTATAATGAAAGAGAACCAGATATCTCAAATAAGAATGGAAAATAAGTGATTCTAATGAAGTTTCCAAACTTCTAAAAAAATTTTTTTTATTTTTGAGATTCTTTGCGCATAATATGATTTTCCGAGTCTGTCAACTAGTATAGTGAGAGATTACCAGTTATCTCAAATAAGAACGGAAAAAAAGTGATTCTAACGAAGTTTCAAAACTTCGAAAAAAATTTTTTTTCTTTTCGAGATTCTTTGCGCATAATATGATTTTCTGAGGCTATCAAACTAGTATAATGAAAGAGAACCATTTATCTCAAATAAGAACAGAAAAAAAGTAATTCTATTGAAGTTTCCAAAGTTTGAAAAATTTTTTCTTTTCTTTTCGAGATTCTTTGCGCATAATATGCTTTACTGAGGCTATCAAACTAGTATAATGAAAGAGAACCAGTTATCTCAAATAAGAACGGAAAAAAAGTGATTCAAACGAAGTTTCCAAACTTCGAAAAAAAATTTTTTTCTTTCCAGATTCTTTGCGCATAATATGCTTTTCTGAGGCTATCAAACTAGTATAATGAAAGAGAACCAGTTATCTGAAATAAGATCGGAAAAAAAGTGATTCAAACGAAGTTTCCAAACTTCGAAAAAAAATGTATTTCTTTTCGAGATTCTTTGCGCATAATATACTTTTCTACGGCTATCAAACTAGTATAATGAAAGAGAACCAGTTATCTCAAATAAGAACGGAAAAAAAGTAATTCAAACGAAGTTTCCAAACTTCGAAAAAAATTTTTTTTCTTTTCGAGATTCTTTGCGCATAATATGCTTTTCTGAGGCTATCAAACTAGTATAATGAAAGAGAACCAGTTATCTCAAATAAGAACGGAAAAAAATTGATTCTAACGAAGTTTCCAAACTTCGATAAAAAAATTTTTTCTTTTCGAGATTCTTTGCGCATAATATATTTTCTGAGGCTATCAAAATAGTATAATGAAAGAGAACCAGATATCTCAAATAAGAATGGAAAATAAGTGATTCTAATGAAGTTTCCAAACTTCTAAAAAAATTTTTTTTATTTTTGAGATTCTTTGCGCATAATATGATTTTCCGAGTCTGTCAACTAGTATAGTGAGAGATTACCAGTTATCTCAAATAAGAACGGAAAAAAAGTGATTCTAACGAAGTTTCAAAACTTCGAAAAAAATTTTTTTTCTTTTCGAGATTCTTTGCGCATAATATGATTTTCTGAGGCTATCAAACTAGTATAATGAAAGAGAACCATTTATCTCAAATAAGAACAGAAAAAAAGTAATTCTATTGAAGTTTCCAAAGTTTGAAAAATTTTTTCTTTTCTTTTCGAGATTCTTTGCGCATAATATGCTTTACTGAGGCTATCAAACTAGTATAATGAAAGAGAACCAGTTATCTCAAATAAGAACGGAAAAAAAGTGATTCAAACGAAGTTTCCAAACTTCGAAAAAAAATTTTTTTCTTTCCAGATTCTTTGCGCATAATATGCTTTTCTGAGGCTATCAAACTAGTATAATGAAAGAGAACCAGTTATCTGAAATAAGATCGGAAAAAAAGTGATTCAAACGAAGTTTCCAAACTTCGAAAAAAAATGTATTTCTTTTCGAGATTCTTTGCGCATAATATACTTTTCTACGGCTATCAAACTAGTAAAATGAAAGAGAACCAGTTATCTCGAATAAGAATGGAAAAAAAGTGATTATAACGAAGTTTCCTAACTTCGATAAAAAATTTTTTTCTTTTCGAGATTCTTTGCGCATAATATGCTTTTCTGAGGCTATCAAAATAGTATAATGAAAGAGAACCAGTTATCTCAAATAAGAACGGGAAAAAAGTGATTCTAACGAAGTTTCCAAACTTCGAAAATAATTTTTTTTCTTTTCGTGATTCTTTGTGCTAAATATGCTTTTCTGAGGCTATCAAACTAGTATAATGAAAGAGAACCAGTTATCTCAAATAAGAATGGAAAAAAAGTGATTCTAATGAAGTTTCCAAACTTCGAAAAAAAATTTTTTTCTTTTCGAGATTCTTTGCGCATAATATGCGCATAATATGCTTTTCAAACTAGTATAATGAAAGAGAACCAGTTATCTCAAATAAGAACGGAAAAAAAGTGATTCTAACGAAGTTTCCAAACTTCTAAAAAAATTTTTTTTATTTTCGAGATTCTTTGCGCATAATATGCTTTTCTGAGGCTATCTAATTAGTATAATGAAAGAGAACCAGTTATCTCAAATAAGAACGGAAAAAAAGTATTCTAATGAAGTTTCAAAACTTCGAAAAAAATTTTTTTTCTTTTCGAGATTCTTTGCGCTAATATGCTTTACTGAGGATATCAAACTAGTATAATGAAAGAGAACCAGTTATCTCAAATAAGAACGGAAAAAAAGTTATTCTAACGAAGTTTCCAAACTTCTAAAAAATTTTTTCTTCTTTTCGAGATTCTTTGCGCATAATATGCTTTTCTGAGGCTATCAAACTACTATAATGAAAGAGAACCAGTTATCTCAAATAAGAACGGGAAAATAGTGATTCTAACGAAGTTTCCAAACTTCGAAAAAAATTTTTTTTCTTTTCGTGATTCTTTGCGCTAAATAAACTTTTCTGAGGCTATCAAACTAGTATAATGAAAGAGAACCAGTTATCTCAAATAAGAACAGAAAAAAAGTGATTCTAAAGAAGTTTCCAAACTTCGAAAAAATTTTTTTTCTTTTCGAGATTCTTTGCGCATAATATGCTTTACTGAGGCTATCAAACTAGTATAATGAAAGAGAACCAGGTATCTCAAATAAGAACGGAAAAAAAGTAATTCAAACGAAGTTTCCAAACTTCGAAAAAAAATTTTTTTCTTTCCAGATTCTTTGCGTATAATATGCTTTTCTGAGGCTATCAAACTAGTATAATGAAAGAGAACCAGTTATCTCATATAAGAACGGAAAAAAAGTGATTCAAACGAAGTTTCCAAATTCGAAAAAATAATGTTTTTCTTTTCGAGATTCTTTGCGCATAATATACTTTTCTACGGCTATCAAACTAGTAAAATGAAAGAGAACCAGTTATCTCGAATAAGAATGGAAAAAAAGTGATTCTAACGAAGTTTCCTAACTTCGAAAAAATTTTTTTTTCTTTTCGAGATTCCTTGCGCATAATATGCTTTACTGAGGCTATCAAACTAGTATAATGAAAGAGAACCAGTTATCTCAAATAAGAACGGAAAAAAAGTGATTCTAACGAAGTTTCCAAACTTCGAAATAAATTTTTTTTCTTTTCGAGATTCTTTGCGCATAATATGCTTTACTGCGGCTATCAAACTAGTTTATACTTTTCTTTTCGAGATTCTTTGCGCATAATATGCTTTTCTGAGGCTATCAAACTAGTATAATGAAAGAGAACCAGTTATCTCAAATAAGAACGGATAAAAAGTGATTCAAACGAAGTTTCCAAACTTCGAAAAAAATTTTTTTCTTTTCGAGATTCTTTGCGCATAATATGCTTTACTGAGGCTATCAAACTAGTATAATGAAAGAGAACCAGGTATCTCAAATAAGAACGGAAAAAAAGTAATTCAAACGAAGTTTCCAAACTTCGAAAAATAATTTTTTTCTTTCCAGATTCTTTGCGTATAATATGCTTTTCTGAGGCTATCAAACTAGTATAATGAAAGAGAACCAGTTATCTCAAATAAGAACGGAAAAAAAGTGATTCAAACGAAGTTTCCAATATTCGAAAAAATAATGTTTTTCTTTCCGAGATTCTTTGCGCATAATATACTTTTCTACGGCTATCAAACTAGTAAAATGAAAGAGAACCAATTATCTCGAATAAGAATGGAAAAAAAGTGATTCTAACGAAGTTTCTTAACTTATAAAAAAATTTTTTTTTATTTTCGAGATTCTTTGTGCATAATATGCTTTTCTGAGGCTATCTAATTAGTATAATGAAAGAGAACCAGATATCTCGAATAGGAACGGAAAAAGTGATTCTAACGAAGTTTCCAAACATGGAAAAAAAATTTTTTTCTTTTCGAGATTCTTTGCGCATAATATGATTTTCCGAGTCTATCAAACTAGTATAGTGAGAGATTACCAGTTATCTCAAATAAGAACGGAAAAAAAGTGATTCTAACGAAGTTTCAAAACTTCGAAAAAAATTTTTTTTCTTTTTGAGATTCTTTGCGCATAATATGATTTTCTGATGCTATCAAACTAGTATAATGAAAGAGAACCATTTATCTCAAATAAGAACAGAAAAAAAGTAATTCTAATGAAGTTTCCAAAGTTTGAAAAATTTTTTCTTTTCTTTTCGAGATTCTTTCCGCATAATATACTTTTCTACGGCTATCAAACTAGTAAAATGAAAGAGAAGCAGTTATCTCGAATAAGAACGGAAAAAAAGTGAATCTAATCAAGTTTCCAAACTTCGAAAAATTTTTTTTTTCTTTTCGAGATTCTTTGCGCATAATATGCTTGTCTGAGGCTATCAAACTAGTATAATGAGAGATTACCAGTTATATCAAATTAGAATGGAAAAAAGTGATTCTAATGAAGTTTCCAAACTTCGAAAAAAAATTTTTTTCTTTTCGAGATTCTTTGCGCATAATATGCTTTTCTGAGGCTATCAAACTAGTATAATGAAAGAGAACCAGTTATCTCAAATAAGAACGGAAAATAAGTGATTCTAACGAAGTTTCCAAACTTCTAAAAAAATCTTTTTTATTTTCGAGATTCTTTGCGCATAATATGCTTTTCTGAGGCTATCTAATTAGTATAATGAAAGAGAATCAGCTATCTCAAATAAGAACGGAAAAAAGTGATTCTAACGAAGTTTCCAAACATCAAAAAAAAATATTTTTCTTTTCGAGATTCTTTGCGCATAATATGCTTTTCTGAGGCTATCTAATTAGTATAATGAGAGATTACCAGTTATCTCAAATATGAACGGAAAAAAGTGATTCTAACGAAGTTTCAAAACTTCGAAAAAAATTTTTTTCTTTTCGAGATTCTTTGCGCATAATATGCGTTTCTGAGGCTATCAAACTACTATAATGAAAGAGAACCAGTTATCTCATATAAGAATGGAAAAAAAGTGATTCTAAGGAAGTTTCCAAACTACGAAAAAAAATTTTTTTCATTTCGAGATTCTTTGCGCATAATATGCTTTTCTGAGGCTATCAAACTACTATAATGAAAGAGAGCCAGTTATCTCAAATAAGAACGGGAAAATAGTGATTCTAACGAAGATTCCAAACTTCGAAAAAATTTTTTTTTCTTTTTGTGATTCTTTGCGCTAAATAAACTTTTCTGAGGCTATCAAACTAGTATAATGAAAGAGAACCAGTTATCTCAAATAAGAACAGAAAAAAAGTGATTCTAAAGAAGTTTCCAAACTTCGAAAAAATTTTTTTTCTTTTCGAGATTCTTTGCGCGTAATATGCTTTACTGAGGCTATCAAACTAGTATAATGAAAGAGAACCAGTTATCTGAAATAAGAACGGAAAAAAAGTGATTCAAACGAAGTTTCCAAACTTCGAAAAAAAATGTTTTTCTTTTCGAGATTCTTTGCGCATAATATACTTTTCTACGGCTATCAAACTAGTAAAATGAAAGAGAACCAGTTATCTCGAATAAGATGGAAAAAAAGTGATTCTAACGAAGTTTCCAAACTTCTAAAAAAATTTTTTTTATTTTCGAGATTCTTTGCGCATAATATGCTTTTCTGAGGCTATCTAATTAGTATAATGAAAGAGAACCAGTTATCTCAAATAAGAACGGAAAAAAGTGATTCTAACGAAGTTTCCAAACATCGAAAAAAAATTTTTTTCTTTTCGAGATTCTTTGCGCATAATATGCTTTTCTGAGGCTATCTAATTAGTATAATGAGAGATTACCAGTTATCTCAAATATGAACGGAAAAAAAGTATTCTAATGAAGTTTCAAAACTTCGAAAAAAATTTTTTTTCTTTTCGAGATTCTTTGCGCTAATATGCTTTACTGAGGATATCAAACTAGTATAATGAAAGAGAACCAGTTATCTCAAATAAGAACGGAAAAAAAGTTATTCTAACGAAGTTTCCAAACTTCTAAAAAATTTTTTCTTCTTTTCGAGATTCTTTGCGCATAATATGCTTTTCTGAGGCTATCAAACTACTATAATGAAAGAGAACCAGTTATCTCAAATAAGAACGGGAAAATAGTGATTATAACGAAGTTTCCAAACTTCGAAAAAAATTTTTTTTCTTTTCGTGATTCTTTGCGCTAAATAAACTTTTCTGAGGCTATCAAACTAGTATAATGAAAGAGAACCAGTTATCTCAAATAAGAACAGAAAAAAAGTGATTCTAAAGAAGTTTCCAAACTTCGAAAAAAAATTTTTTTCTTTCCAGATTCTTTGCGTATAATATGCTTTTCTGAGGCTATCAAACTAGTATAATGAAAGAGAACCAGTTATCTCATATAAGAACGGAAAAAAAGTGATTCAAACGAAGTTTCCAAAATTCGAAAAAATAATGTTTTTCTTTTCGAGATTCTTTGCGCATAATATACTTTTCTACGGCTATCAAACTAGTAAAATGAAAGAGAACCAGTTATCTCGAATAAGAATGGAAAAAAAGTGATTCTAACGAAGTTTCCTAACTTCGAAAAAATTTTTTTTTCTTTTCGAGATTCCTTGCGCATAATATGCTTTACTGAGGCTATCAAACTAGTATAATGAAAGAGAACCAGTTATCTCAAATAAGAACGGAAAAAAAGTGATTCTAACGAAGTTTCCAAACTTCGAAAAAAATTTTTTTTCTTTTCGAGATTCTTTGCGCATAATATGCTTTACTGCGGCTATCAAACTAGTTTATACTTTTCTTTTCGAGATTCTTTGCGCATAATATGCTTTTCTGAGGCTATCAAACTAGTATAATGAAAGAGAACCAGTTATCTCAAATAAGAACGGCAAAAAAGTGATTCAAACGAAGTTTCCAAGATTCGAAAAAAATTTTTTTCTTTTCGAGATTCTTTGCGCATAATATGCTTTACTGAGGCTATCAAACTAGTATAATGAAAGAGAACCAGGTATCTCAAATAAGAACGGAAAAAAAGTAATTCAAACGAAGTTTCCAAACTTCGAAAAATAATTTTTTTCTTTCCAGATTCTTTGCGTATAATATGCTTTTCTGAGGCTATCAAACTAGTATAATGAAAGAGAACCAGTTATCTCAAATAAGAACGGAAAAAAAGTGATTCAAACGAAGTTTCCAAAATTCGAAAAAATAATGTTTTTCTTTCCGAGATTCTTTGCGCATAATATACTTTTCTACGGCTATCAAACTAGTAAAATGAAAGAGAACCAATTATCTCGAATAAGAATGGAAAAAAAGTGATTCTAACGAAGTTTCTTAACTTCGAAAAAAATTTTTTTTCTTTTCGAGATTCTTTGCGCATAATATGCTTTACTGAGGCTATCAAACTAGTATAATGAAAGAGAACCAGTTATCTCAAATAAGAACGGAAAAAAAGTGATTCTAACGAAGTTTCCAAACTTCGAAAAAAATTTTTTTTCTTTTCGAGATTCTTTGCGCATAATATGCTTTACTGCGGCTATCAAACAAGTTTATACTTTTCTTTTCGAGATTCTTTGCGCATAATATGCTTTTCAGAGGCTATCAAACTAGTATAATGAAAGAGAACCAGTTATCTCAAATAAGAACGGAAAAAAAGTAATTCAAACGAAGTTTCCAAACTTCGAAAAAAATTTTTTTTCTTTTCGAGATTCTTTGCGCATAATATGCTTTTCTGAGGCTATCAAACTAGTATAATGAAAGAGAACCAGTTATCTCAAATAAGAACGGAAAAAAATTGATTCTAACGAAGTTTCCAAACTTCGATAAAAAAATTTTTTCTTTTCGAGATTCTTTGCGCATAATATATTTTCTGAGGCTATCAAAATAGTATAATGAAAGAGAACCAGTTATCTCAAATAAGAATGGAAAATAAGTGATTCTAATGAAGTTTCCAAACTTCTAAAAAAATTTTTTTTATTTTTGAGATTCTTTGCGCATAATATGATTTTCCGAGTCTATCAACCAGTATAGTGAGAGATTACCAGTTATCTCAAATAAGAACGGAAAAAAAGTGATTCTAACGAAGTTTCAAAACTTCGAAAAAAATTTTTTTTCTTTTCGAGATTGTTTGCGCATAATATGATTTTCTGAGGCTATCAAACTAGTATAATGAAAGAGAACCATTTATCTCAAATAAGAACAGAAAAAAAGTAATTCTATTGAAGTTTCCAAAGTTTGAAAAATTTTTTCTTTTCTTTTCGAGATTCTTTGCGCATAATATGCTTTACTGAGGCTATCAAACTAGTATAATGAAAGAGAACCAGTTATCTCAAATAAGAACGGAAAAAAAGTGATTCAAACGAAGTTTCCAAACTTCGAAAAAAATTTTTTTTCTTTCCAGATTCTTTGAGCATAATATGCTTTTCTGAGGCTATCAAACTAGTATAATGAAAGAGAACCAGTTATCTCAAATAAGATCGGAAAAAAACGAAGTTTCCAAACTTCGAAAACAAATGTATTTCTTTTCGAGATTCTTTGCGCATAATATACTTTTCTACGGCTATCAAACTAGTAAAATGAAAGAGAACCAGTTATCTCGAATAAGAATGGAAAAAAAGTCATTATAACGAAGTTTCCTAACTTCGATAAAAAAATTTTTTCTTTTCGAGATTCTTTGCGCATAATATGCTTTTCTGAGGCTATCAAAATAGTATAATGAAAGAGAACCAGTTATCTCAAATAAGAACGGGAAAAAAGTGATTCTAACGAAGTTTCCAAACTTCGAAAATAATTTTTTTTCTTTTCGTGATTCTTTGCGCTAAATATGCTTTTCTGAGGCTATCAAACTAGTATAATGAAAGAGAACCAGTTATCTCAAATAAGAATGGAAAAAAAGTGATTCTAATGAAGTTTCCAAACTTCGAAAAAAATTTTTTTTCTTTTCGAGATTCTTTGCGCATAATATGCGCATAATATGCTTTTCAAACTAGTATAATGAAAGAGAACCAGTTATCTCAAATAAGAACGGAAAAAAAGTGATTCTAACGAAGTTTCCAAACTTCTAAAAAAATTTTTTTTATTTTCGAGATTCTTTGCGCATAATATGCTTTTCTGAGGCTATCTAATTAGTATAATGAAAGAGAACCAGTTATCTCAAATAAGAACGGAAAAAAGTGATTCTAACGAAGTTTCCAAACATCGAAAAAAAATTTTTTTCTTTTCGAGATTCTTTGCGCATAATATGCTTTACTGAGGCTATCAAATTAGTATAATGAAAGAGAACCAGGTATCTCAAATAAGAACGGAAAAAAGTAATTCAAACGAAGTTTCCAAACTTCGAAAAAAATTTTTTTTCTTTCCAGATTCTTTGCGTATAATATGCTTTTCTGAGGCTATCAAACTAGTATAATGAAAGAGAACCAGTTATCTCAAATAAGAACGGAAAAAAAGTGATTCAAACGAAGTTTCCAAAATTCGAAAAAATAATATTTTTCTTTTAGAGATTCTTTGCGCATAATATACTTTTCTACGGCTATCAAACTAGTAAAATGAAAGAGAACCAGTTATCTCGAATAAGAATGGAAAAAAAGTGATTCTAAAGAAGTTTCCTAACTTCGAAAAAAATTTTTTTTCTTTTCGAGATTCTTTGCGCATAATATGCTTTACTGAGGCTATCAAACTAGTATAATGAAAGAGAACCAGTTATCTCAAATAAGAACGGAAAAAAAGTGATTCTAACGAAGTTTCCAAACTTCGAAAAAAATTTTTTTTCTTTTCGAGATTCTTTGCGCATAATATGCTTTACTGCGGCTATCAAACTAGTTTATACTTTTCTTTTCGAGATTCTTTGCGCATAATATGCTTTTCTGAGGCTATCAAACTAGTAAAATGAAAGAGAACCAGTTATCTCAAATAAGAACGGAAAAAAAGTGATTCTAACGAAGTTTCCTAACTTCGAAAAAAATTTTTTTTCTTTTCGAGATTCTTTGCGCATAATATGCTTTTCTGAGGCTATCAAACTACTATAATGAAAGAGAACCAGTTATCTCAAATAAGAACGGGAAAATAGTGATTCTAACGAAGTTTCCAAACTTCGAAAAAAATTTTTTTTCTTTTCGTGATTCTTTGCGCTAAATAAACTTTTCTGAGGCTATCAAACTAGTATAATGAAAGAGAACCAGTTATCTCAAATAAGAATGGAAAATAAGTGATTCTAACGAAGTTTCCTAACTTCGAAAAAAATTTTTTTTCTTTTCGAGATTCTTTGCGCATAATATGCTTTACTGAGGCTATCAAACTAGTATAATGAAAGAGAACCAGTTATCTCAAATAAGAACGGAAAAAAAATGATTCTAACGAAGTTTCCAAACTTCGAAAAAAATTTTTTTTCTTTTCGAGATTCTTTGCGCATAATATGCTTTACTGCGGCTATCAAACTAGTTTATACTTTTCTTTTCGAGATTCTTTGCGCATAATATGCTTTTCTGAGGCTATCAAACTAGTATAATGAAAGAGAAGCAGTTATCTCAAATAAGAACGGAAAAAAAGTGATTCAAACGAAGTTTCCAAACTTCGAAAAAAATTTTTTTTCTTTTCGAGATTCTTTGCGCATAATATGCTTTTCTGAGGCTATCAAACTAGTATAATGAAAGAGAACCAGTTATCTCAAATAAGAACGGAAAAAAATTGATTCTAACGAAGTTTCCAAACTTCGATAAAAAAATTTTTTCTTTTCGAGATTCTTTGCGCATAATATGCTTTACTGCGGCTATCAAACTAGTTTATACTTTTCTTTTCGAGATTCTTTGCGCATAATATGCTTTTCTGAGGCTATCAAACTAGTATAATGAAAGAGAACCAGTTATCTCAAATAAGAACGGAAAAAAAGTGATTCAAACGAAGTTTCCAAACTTCGAAAAAAATTTTTTTTCTTTTCGAGATTCTTTGCGCATAATATGCTTTTCTGAGGCTATCAAACTAGTATAATGAAACAGAACCAGTTATCTCAAATAAGAACGGAAAAAAATTGATTCTAACGAAGTTTCCAAACTTCAATAAAAAAATTTTTTCTTTTCGAGATTCTTTGCGCATAATATGCTTTTCTGAGGCTATCAAAATAGTATAATGAAAGAGAACCAGTTATCTCAAATAAGAATGGAAAATAAGTGATTCTAATGAAGTTTCCAAACTTCTAAAAAAATTTTTTTTATTTTTGAGATTCTTTGCGCATAATATGATTTTCCGAGTCTATCAACTAGTATAGTGAGAGATTACCAGTTATCTCAAATAAGAACGGAAAAAAAGTGATTCTAACGAAGTTTCCAAACTTCTAAAAAAATTTTTTTTATTTTCGAGATTCTTTGCGCATAATATGCTTTTCTAAGGCTATCTAATTAGTATAATGAAAGAAAACCAGTTATCTCAAATAAGAACGGAAAAAAGTGATTCTAACGAAGTTTCCAAACATCGAAAAAAATTTTTTTTCTTTTCGAGATTCTTTGCGCATAATATGCTTTTCTGAGGCTATCTAATTAGTATAATGAGAGATTACCAGTTATCTCAAATATGAACGGAAAAAAAGTATTCTAACGAAGTTTCAAAACTTCGAAAAAAATTTTTTTTCTTTTCGAGATTCTTTGCGCTAATATGCTTTACTGAGGATATCAAACTAGTATAATGAAAGAGAATTAGTTATCTCAAATAAGAACGGAAAAAAAGTGATTCAAACGAAGTTTCCAAACTTCGAAAAAAAATGTTTTTCTTTTCGAGATTCTTTGCGCATAATATACTTTTCTACGGCTATCAAACTAGAAAAATGAAAGAGAACCAGTTATCTCGAATAAGAATGGAAAAAAAGTAATTCTAACGAAGTTTCCTAACTTCGAAAAAAATTTTTTTCTTTTCGAGATTCTTTGCGCATAATATGCTTTACTGCGGCTATCAAACTACTTTATACTTTTCTTTTAGAGATTCTTTGCGCATAATATGCTTTTCTGAGGCTATCAAACTAGTATAATGAAAGAGAACCAGTTATCTCAAATAAGAACGGAAAAAAAGTGATTCAAACGAAGTTTCCAAACTTCGAAAAAAAATGTTTTTCTTTTCGAGATTCTTTGCGCATAATATACTTTTCTACGGCTATCAAACTAGTAAAATGAAAGAGAACCAGTTATCTCGAATAAGAATGGAAAAAAAGTGATTCTAACGAAGTTTCCTAACTTCGAAAAAAATTTTTTTCTTTTCGAGATTCTTTGCGCATAATATGCTTTACTGCGGCTATCAAACTACTTTATACTTTTCTTTTAGAGATTCTTTGCGCATAATATGCTTTTCTGAGGCTATCAAACTAGTATAATGAAAGAGAACCAGTTATCTCAAATAAGAACGGAAAAAAAGTGATTCAAACGAAGTTTCCAAACTTCGAAAAAATTTTTTTTTCTTTTCGAGATTTTTTGCGCATAATATGCTTTTCTGAGGCTATCAAACTAGTATAATGAAAGAGAACCAGTTATCTCAGATAAGAACGGAAAAAAAGTGATTCTAACGAAGTTTCCAAACTTCGATAAAAAAATTTTTTCTTTTCGAGATTCTTTGCGCATAATATGCTTTTCTGAGGCTATCAAACTAGTAAAATGAAAGAGAACCAGTTATCTCGAATAAGAATGGAAAAAAAGTGATTCTAACGAAGTTTCCTAACTTCGAAAAAAATTTTTTTCTTTTCGAGATTCTTTGCGCATAATATGCTTTACTGCGGCTATCAAACTACTTTATACTTTTCTTTAAGAGATTCTTTGCGCATAATATGCTTTTCTGAGGCTATCAAACTAGTATAATGAAAGAGAACCAGTTATCTCAAATAAGAACGGAAAAAAAGTGATTCAAACGAAGTTTCCAAACTTCGAAAAAAATTTTTTTTCTTTTCGAGATTTTTTGCGCATAATATGCTTTTCTGAGGCTATCAAACTAGTATAATGAAAGAGAACCAGTTATCTCAGATAAGAACGGAAAAAAAGTGATTCTAACGAAGTTTCAAAACTTCGAAAAAATTTTTTTTTCTTTTCGAGATTCTTTGCGCATAATATGCTTTTCTGAGGCTATCAAAATAGTATAATGAAAGAGAACCAGTTATCTCAAATACGAACGGGAAAAAAGTGATTCTAACGAAGTTTCCTAACTTCGAAAAAAATTTTTTTTCTTTTCGAGATTCTTTGGGCATAATATGCTTTACTGAGGCTATCAAACTAGTATAATGAAAGAGAACCAGTTATCTCAAATAAGAACGGAAAAAAATTGATTCTAACGAAGTTTCCAAACTTCAATAAAAAAATTTTTTCTTTTCGAGATTCTTTGCGCATAATATGCTTTTCAAACTAGTATAATGAAAGAGAACCAGTTATCTCAAATAAGAACGGAAAAAAAGTGATTCTAACGAAGTTTCCAAACTTCTAAAAAAATTTTTTTTATTTTCGAGATTCTTTGCGCATAATATGCTTTTCTGAGGCTATCTAATTAGTATAATGAAAGAGAACCAGTTATCTCAAATAAGAACGGAAAAAAGTGATTCTAACGAAGTTTCCAAACATCGAAAAAAATTTTTTTTCTTTTCGAGATTCTTTGCGCATAATATGCTTTTCTGAGGCTATCTAATTAGTATAATGAGAGATTACCAGTTATCTCAAATATGAACGGAAAAAAAGTATTCTAACGAAGTTTCAAAACTTCGAAAAAAATTTTTTTTCTTTTCGAGATTCTTTGGGCATAATATGCTTTACTGAGGCTATCAAACTAGTATAATGAAAGAGAACCATTTATCTCAAATAAGAACGGAAATAAAGTGATTCTAACGAAGTTTCCAAACTTCGAAAAAAATTTTTTTTCTTTCCAGATTCTTTGCGCATAATAAGCTTTTCTGAGGCTATCTAACTAGTATAATGAAAGAGAACCAGTTATCTTAAATAAGAACGGAAAAAAAGTGATTCAAACGAAGTTTCCAAACTTCGAAAAAAAATGTTTTTCTTTTCGAGATTCTTTGCGCATAATATACTTTTCTACGGCTATCAAACTAGTAAAATGAAAGAGAACCAGTTATCTCGAATAACAATGGAAAAAAAGTGATTCTAACGAAGTTTCCTAACTTCGAAAAAAATTTTTTTCTTTTCGAGATTCTTTGCGCATAATATGCTTTACTGCGGCTATCAAACTACTTTATACTTTTCTTTTAGAGATTCTTTGCGGATAATATGCTTTTCTGAGGCTATCAAACTAGTATAATGAAAGAGAACCAGTTATCTCAAATAAGAACGGAAAAAAAGTGATTCAAACGAAGTTTCCAAACTTCGAAAAAAATTTTTTTTCTTTTCGAGATTTTTTGCGCATAATATGCTTTTCTGAGGCTATCAAACTAGTATAATGAAAGAGAACCAGTTATCTCAGATAAGAACGGAAAAAAAGTGATTCTAACGAAGTTTCCAAACTTCGATAAAAAAATTTTTTCTTTTCGAGATTCTTTGCGCATAATATGCTTTTCTGAGGCTATCAAAATAGTATAATGAAAGAGAACCAGTTATCTCAAATACGAACGGGAAAAAAGTGATTCTAACGAAGTTTCCAAACTTCGAAAATAATTTTTTTTCTTTTCGTGATTCCTTGCGCTAAATATGCTTTTCTGAGGCTATCAAACTAGTATAATGAAAGAGAACCAGTTATCTCAAATAAGAATGGAAAAAAAGTGATTCTAATGAAGTTTCCAAACTTCGAAAAAAAATTTTTTTCTTTTCGAGATTCTTTGCGCATAATATGCGCATAATATGCTTTTCAAACTAGTATAATGAAAGAGAACCAGTTATCTCAAATAAGAACGGAAAAAAAGTGATTCTAACGAAGTTTCCAAACTTCTAAAAAAATTTTTTTTATTTTCGAGATTCTTTGCGCATAATATGCTTTTCTGAGGCTATCTAATTAGTATAATGAAAGAGAACCAGTTATCTCAAATAAGAACGGAAAAAAGTGATTCTAACGAAGTTTCCAAACATCGAAAAAAATTTTTTTTCTTTTCGAGATTCTTTGCGCATAATATGCTTTTCTGAGGCTATCTAATTAGTATAATGAGAGATTACCAGTTATCTCAAATATGAACGGAAAAAAAGTATTCTAACGAAGTTTCAAAACTTCGAAAAAAATTTTTTTTCTTTTCGAGATTCTTTGCGCTAATATGCTTTACTGAGGATATCAAACTAGTATAATGAAAGAGAATTAGTTATCTCAAATAAGAACGGAAAAGAAGTGATTCTAACGAAGTTTCCAAACTTCTAAAAAAATTTTTCTTCTTTTCGAGATTCTTTGCGCATAATATGCTTTTCTGAGGCTATCAAACTACTATAATGAAAGAGAACCAGTTATCTCAAATAAGAACGGGAAAATAGTGATTCTAACAAAGTTTCCAAACTTCGAAAAAAATTTTTTTTCTTTTCGTGATTCTTTGCGCTAAATAAACTTTTCTGAGGCTATCAAACTAGTATAATGAAAGAGAACCAGTTATCTCAAATAAGAACAGAAAAAAAGTGATTCTAAAGAAGTTTCCAAACTTCGAAAAAATTTTTTTTCTTTTCCAGATTCTTTGCGCATAATATACTTTTCTACGGCTATCAAACTAGTAAAATGAAAGAGAACCAGTTATCTCGAATAAGAATGGAAAAAAAGTGATTCTAACGAAGTTTCCTAACTTCGAAAAAAATTTTTTTTCTTTTCCAGATTCTTTGCGCATAATATGCTTTACTGAGGCTATCAAACTAGTATAATGAAAGAGAACCAGTTATCTCAAATAAGAACGGAAAAAAAGTGATTCTAACGAAGTTTCCAAACTTCGAAAAAAATTTTTTTTCTTTTCGAGATTCTTTGCGCATAATATGCTTTTCTGAGGCTATCAAAATAGTATAATGAAAGAGAACCAGTTATCTCAAATAAGAATGGAAAATAAGTGATTCTAATGAAGTTTCCAAACTTCTAAAAAAATTTTTTTTATTTTTGAGTTTCTTTGCGCATAATATGATTTTCCGAGTCTATCAACTAGTATAGTGAGAGATTACCAGTTATCTCAAATAAGAACGGAAAAAAAGTGATTCTAACGAAGTTTCAAAACTTCGAAAAAAATTTTTTTTCTTTTCGAGATTCTTTGCGCATAATATGATTTTCTGAGGCTATCAAACTAGTATAATGAAAGAGAACCATTTATCTCAAATAAGAACGGAAAAAAAGTGATTCTAACGAAGTTTCCAAACTTCGAAAAAAAATTTTTTTCTTTCCAGATTCTTTGCGCATAATATGCTTTTCTGAGGCTATCAAACTAGTATAATGAAAGAGAACCAGTTATCTCAAATAAGAACGGAAAAAAAGTGATTCAAACGAAGTTTCCAAACTTCGAAAAAAAATGTTTTTCTTTTCGAGATTCTTTGCGCATAATATACTTTTCTACGGCTATCAAACTAGTAAAATGAAAGACAACCAGTTATCTCGAATAAGAATGGAAAAAAAGTAATTCTAACGAAGTTTCCTAACTTCGAAAAAATTTTTTTTCTTTTCGAGATTCTTTGCGCATAATATGCTTTACTGCGGCTATCAAACTACTTTATACTTTTCTTTTAGAGATTCTTTGCGCATAATATGCTTTTCTGAGGCTATCAAACTAGTATAATGAAAGAGAACCAGTTATCTCAAATAAGAACGGAAAAAAAGTGATTCAAACGAAGTTTCCAAACTTCGAAAAAAATTTTTTTTCTTTTCGAGATTTTTTGCGCATAATATGCTTTTCTGAGGCTATCAAACTAGTATAATGAAAGAGAACCAGTTATCTCAGATAAGAACGGAAAAAAAGTGATTCTAACCAAGTTTCAAAACTTCGAAAAAAATTTTTTTTCTTTTCGAGATTCTTTGCGCATAATATGCTTTTCTGAGGCTATCAAAATAGTATAATGAAAGAGAACCAGTTATCTCAAATACGAACGGGAAAAAAGTGATTCTAACGAAGTTTCCTAACTTCGAAAAAAATTTTTTTTCTTTTCGAGATTCTTTGGGCATAATATGCTTTACTGAGGCTATCAAACTAGTATAATGAAAGAGAACCAGTTATCTCAAATAAGAACGGAAAAAAAGTGATTCAAACGAAGTTTCCAAACTTCGAAAAAAATTTTTTTTCTTTTCGAGATTCTTTGCGCATAATATGCTTTACTGCGGCTATCAAACTAGTTCATACTTTTCTTTTCGAGATTCTTTGCGCATAATATGCTTTTCTGAGGCTATCAAACTAGTATAATGAAAGAGAACCAGATATCTCAAATAAGAACGGAAAAAAAGTGATTCAAACGAAGTTTCCAAACTTCGAAAAAAATTTTTTTTCTTTTCGAGATTCTTTGCGCATAATATGCTTTTCTGAGGCTATCAAACTAGTATAATGAAAGAGAACCAGTTATCTCAAATAAGAACGGAAAAAAATTTATTCTAACGAAGTTTCCAAACTTCAATAAAAAAATTTTTTCTTTTCGAGATTCTTTGCGCATAATATTCTTTTCTGAGGCTATCAAAATAGTATAATGAAAGAGAACCAGTTATCTCAAATAAGAATGGAAAATAAGTGATTCTAATGAAGTTTCCAAACTTCTAAAAAAATTTTTTTTATTTTTGAGATTCTTTGCGCATAATATGATTTTCCGAGTCTATCAACTAGTATAGTGAGAGATTACCAGTTATCTCAAATAAGAACTAAAAAAAAGTGATTCTAACGAAGTTTCAAAACTTCGAAAAAAATTTTTTTTCTTTTCGAGATTCTTTGCGCATAATATGATTTTCTGAGGCTATCAAACTAGTATAATGAAAGAGAACCATTTATCTCAAATAAGAACGGAAATAAAGTGATTCTAACGAAGTTTCCAAACTTCGAAAAAAATTTTTTTTCTTTCCAGATTCTTTGCGCATAATAAGCTTTTCTGAGGCTATCAAACTAGTATAATGAAAGAGAACCAGTTATCTCAAATAAGAACGGAAAAAAAGTGATTCAAACGAAGTTTCCAAACTTCGAAAAAAAATGTTTTTCTTTTCGAGATTCTTTGCGCATAATATACTTTTCTACGGCTATCAAACTAGTAAAATGAAAGAGAACCAGTTATCTCGAATAAGAATGGAAAAAAAGTGATTCTAACGAAGTTTCCTAACTTCGAAAAAAATTTTTTTCTTTTCGAGATTCTTTGCGCATAATATGCTTTACTGCGGCTATCAAACTACTTTATACTTTTCTTTTAGAGATTCTTTGCGCATAATATGCTTTTCTGAGGCTATCAAACTAGTATAATGAAAGAGAACCAGTTATCTCAAATAAGAACGGAAAAAAAGTGATTCAAACGAAGTTTCCAAACTTCGAAAAAAATTTTTTTTCTTTTCGAGATTTTTTGCGCATAATATGCTTTTCTGAGGCTATCAAACTAGTATAATGAAAGAGAACCAGTTATCTCAGATAAGAACGGAAAAAAAGTGATTCTAACGAAGTTTCCAAACTTCGATAAAAAAATTTTTTCTTTTCGAGATTCTTTGCGCATAATATGCATTTCTGAGGCTATCAAACGAGTAAAATGAAAGAGAACCAGTTATCTCGAATAAGAATGGAAAAAAAGTGATTCTAACGAAGTTTCCTAACTTCGAAAAAAATTTTTTTCTTTTCGAGATTCTTTGCGCATAATATGCTTTACTGCGGCTATCAAACTACTTTATACTTTTCTTTAAGAGATTCTTTGCGCATAATATGCTTTTCTGAGGCTATCAAACTAGTATAATGAAAGAGAACCAGTTATCTCAAATAAGAACGGAAAAAAAGTGATTCAAACGAAGTTTCCAAACTTCGAAAAAAATTTTTTTTCTTTTCGAGATTTTTTGCGCATAATATGCTTTTCTGAGGCTATCAAACTAGTATAATGAAAGAGAACCAGTTATCTCAGATAAGAACGGAAAAAAAGTGATTCTAACGAAGTTTCAAAACTTCGAAAAAAATTTTTTTTCTTTTCGAGATTCTTTGCGCATAATATGCTTTTCTGAGGCTATCAAAATAGTATAATGAAAGAGAACCAGTTATCTCAAATACGAACGGGAAAAAAGTGATTCTAACGAAGTTTCCTAACTTCGAAAAAAATTTTTTTTCTTTTCGAGATTCTTTGGGCATAATATGCTTTACTGAGGCTATCAAACTAGTATAATGAAAGAGAACCAGTTATCTCAAATAAGAACGGAAAAAAATTGATTCTAACGAAGTTTCCAAACTTCAATAAAAAAATTTTTTCTTTTCGAGATTCTTTGCGCATAATATGCTTTTCAAACTAGTATAATGAAAGAGAACCAGTTATCTCAAATAAGAACGGAAAAAAAGTTATTCTAACGAAGTTTCCAAACTTCTAAAAAAATTTTTTTTATTTTCGAGATTCTTTGCGCATAATATGCTTTTCTGAGGCTATCTAATTAGTATAATGAAAGAGAACCAGTTATCTCAAATAAGAACGGAAAAAAGTGATTCTAACGAAGTTTCCAAACATCGAAAAAAATTTTTTTTCTTTTCGAGATTCTTTGCGCATAATATGCTTTTCTGAGGCTATCTAATTAGTATAATGAGAGATTACCAGTTATCTCAAATATGAACGGAAAAAAAGTATTCTAACGAAGTTTCAAAACTTCGAAAAAAATTTTTTTTCTTTTCGAGATTCTTTGGGCATAATATGCTTTACTGAGGCTATCAAACTAGTATAATGAAAGAGAACCAGTTATCTCAAATAAGAACGGAAAAAAAGTGATTCAAACGAAGTTTCCAAACTTCGAAAAAAATTTTTTTTCTTTTCGAGATTCTTTGCGCATAATATGCTTTACTGCGGCTATCAAACTAATTTATACTTTTCTTTTCGAGATTCTTTGCGCATAATATGCTTTTCTGAGGCTATCAAACTAGTATAATGAAAGAGAACCAGATATCTCAAATAAGAACGGAAAAAAAGTGATTCAAACGAAGTTTCCAAATCTCGAAAAAAATTTTTTTTCTTTTCGAGATTCTTTGCGCATAATATGCTTTTCTGAGGCTATCAAACTAGTATAATGAAAGAGAACCAGTTATCTCAAATAAGAACGGAAAAAAATTGATTCTAACGAAGTTTCCAAACTTCAATAAAAAAATTTTTTCTTTTCGAGATTCTTTGCGCATAATATGCTTTTCTGAGGCTATCAAAATAGTATAATGAAAGAGAACCAGTTATCTCAAATAAGAATGGAAAATAAGTGATTCTAATGAAGTTTCCAAACTTCTAAAAAAATTTTTTTTATTTTTGAGATTCTTTGCGCATAATATGATTTTCCGAGTCTATCAACTAGTATAGTGAGAGATTACCAGTTATCTCAAATAAGAACGGAAAAAAAGTGATTCTAACGAAGTTTCAAAACTTCGAAAAAAATTTTTTTTCTTTTCGAGATTCTTTGCGCATAATATGATTTTCTGAGGCTATCAAACTAGTATAATGAAAGAGAACCATTTATCTCAAATAAGAACGGAAATAAAGTGATTCTAACGAAGTTTCCAAACTTCGAAAAAAATTTTTTTTCTTTCCAGATTCTTTGCGCATAATAAGCTTTTCTGAGGCTATCAAACTAGTATAATGAAAGAGAACCAGTTATCTCAAATAAGAACGGAAAAAAAGTGATTCAAACGAAGTTTCCAAACTTCGAAAAAAAATGTTTTTCTTTTCGAGATTCTTTGCGCATAATATACTTTTCTACGGCTATCAAACTAGTAAAATGAAAGAGAACCAGTTATCTGGAATAAGAATGGAAAAAAAGTGATTCTAACGAAGTTTCCTAACTTCGAAAAAAATTTTTTTCTTTTCGAGATTCTTTGCGCACAATATGCTTTACTGCGGCTATCAAACTACTTTATACTTTTCTTTTAGAGATTCTTTGCGCATAATATGCTTTTCTGAGGCTATCAAACTAGTATAATGAAAGAGAACCAGTTATCTCAAATAAGAACGGAAAAAAAGTGATTCAAACGAAGTTTCCAAACTTCGAAAAAAATTTTTTTTCTTTTTAAAATTTTTTGCGCATAATATGCTTTTCTGAGGCTATCAAACTAGTATAATGAAAGAGAACCAGTTATCTCAGATAAGAACGGAAAAAAAGTGATTCTAACGAAGTTTCCAAACTTCGAAAAAAAATTTTTTTCTTTTCGAGATTCTTTGCGCATAATATGCGCATAATATGCTTTTCAAACTAGTATAATGAAAGAGAACCAGTTATCTCAAATAAGAACGGAAAAAAAGTGATTCTAACGAAGTTTCCAAACTTCTAAAAAAATTTTTTTTATTTTCAAATTCTTTGCGCATAATATGCTTTTCTGAGGCTATCTAATTAGTATAATGAAAGAGAACCAGTTATCTCAAATAAGAACGGAAAAAAGTGATTCTAACGAAGTTTCCAAACATTGAAAAAAATTTTTTTTCTTTTCGAGATTCTTTGCGCTAATATGCTTTACTGAGGATATCAAACTAGTATAATGAAAGAGAATTAGTTATCTCAAATAAGAACGGAAAAAAAGTGATTCAAACGAAGTTTCCAAAATTCGAAAAAATATTGTTTTTCTTTTCGAGATTCTTTGCGCATAATATACTTTTCTACGGCTATCAAACTAGTAAAATGAAAGAGAACCAGTTATCTCGAATAAGAATGGAAAAAAAGTGATTCTAACGAAGTTTCCTAACTTCGAAAAAAATTTTTTTTCTTTTCGAGATTCTTTGCGCATAATATGCTTTATTGAGGCTATCAAACTAGTATAATGAAAGAGAACCAGTTATCTCAAATAAGAACGGAAAAAAAGTGATTCTAACGAAGTTTCCAAACTTCGAAAAAAATTTTTTTTCTTTTCGAGATTCTTTGCGCATAATATGCTTTTCTGAGGCTATCAAAATAGTATAATGAAAGAGAACCAGTTATCTCAAATAAGAATGGAAAATAAGTGATTCTAATGAAGTTTCCAAACTTCGAAAAAAAATTTTTTTCTTTTCGAGGTTCTTTGCGCATAATATGCGCATAATATGCTTTTCAAACTAGTATAATGAAAGAGAACCAGTTATCTCATATAAGAACGGAAAAAAAGTGATTCAAAAGAAGTTTCCAAACTTCGAAAAAAATTTTTTTTCTTTTCGAGATTTTTTGCGCATAATATGCTTTTCTGAGGCTATCAAACTAGTATAATGAAAGAGAACCAGTTATCTCAGATAAGAACGGAAAAAAAGTGATTCTAACGAAGTTTCAAAACTTCGAAAAAAATTTTTTTTCTTTTCGAGATTCTTTGCGCATAATATGCTTTTCTGAGGCTATCAAAATAGTATAATGAAAGAGAACCAGTTATCTCAAATACGAACGGGAAAAAAGTGATTCTAACGAAGTTTCCTAACTTCGAAAAAAATTTTTTTTCTTTTCGAGATTCTTTGGGCATAATATGCTTTACTGAGGCTATCAAACTAGTATAATGAAAGAGAACCAGTTATCTCAAATAAGAACGGAAAAAAAGGGATTCAAACGAAGTTTCCAAACTTCGAACAAATTTTTTTTTCTTTTCGAGATTCTTTGCGCATAATATGCTTTTCTGAGGCTATCAAACTAGTATAATGAAAGAGAACCAGTTATCTCAAATAAGAACGGAAAAAAATGATTCTAACGAAGTTTCCAAACTTCAATAAAAAAATTTTTTCTTTTCGAGATTCTTTGCGCATAATATGCTTTTCTGAGGCTATCAAAATAGTATAATGAAAGAGAACCAGTTATCTCAAATAAGAATGGAAAATAAGTGATTCTAATGAAGTTTCCAAACTTCTAAAAAAATTTTTTTTATTTTTGAGATTCTTTGCGCATAATAAGATTTTCCGAGTCTATCAACTAGTATAGTGAGAGATTACCAGTTATCTCAAATAAGAACGGAAAAAAAGTGATTCTAACGAAGTTTCAAAACTTCGAAAAAAATTTTTTTTCTTTTCGAGATTCTTTGCGCATAATATGATTTTCTGAGGCTATCAAACTAGTATAATGAAAGAGAACCATTTATCTCAAATAAGAACGGAAATAAAGTGATTCTAACGAAGTTTCGAAACTTCGAAAAAAATTTTTTTTCTTTCCAGATTCTTTGCGCATAATAAGCTTTTCTGAGGCTATCAAACTAGTATAATGAAAGAGAACCAGTTATCTCAGATAAGAACGGAAAAAAAGTGATTCTAACGAAGTTTCCAAACTTCGATAAAAAAATTTTTTCTTTTCGAGATTCTTTGCGCATAATATGCTTTTCTGAGGCTATCAAAATAGTATAATGAAAGAGAACCAGTTATCTCAAATACGAACGGGAAAAAAGTGATTCTAACGAAGTTTTCAAACTTCGAAAATAATTTTTTTTCTTTTCGTGATTCTTTGCGCATAATATGCGCATAATATGCTTTTCAAACTAGTATAATGAAAGAGAACCAGTTATCTCAAATAAGAACGGAAAAAAAGTGATTCTAACGAAGTTTCCAAACTTCTAAAAAAATTTTTTTTATTTTCGAGATTCTTTGCGCATAATATGCTTTTCTGAGGCTATCTAATTAGTATAATGAAAGAAAACCAGTTATCTCAAATAAGAACGGAAAAAAGTGATTCTAACGAAGTTTCCAAACATCGAAAAAAATTTTTTTTCTTTTCGAGATTCTTTGCGCATAATATGCTTTTCTGAGGCTATCTAATTAGTATAATGACAGATTACCAGTTATCTCAAATATGAACGGAAAAAAAGTATTCTAACGAAGTTTCAAAACTTCGAAAAAAATTTTTTTTCTTTTCGAGATTCTTTGCGCTAATATGCTTTACTGAGGATATCAAACTAGTATAATGAAAGAGAATTAGTTATCTCAAATAAGAACGGAAAAAAAGTGATTCAAACGAAGTTTCCAGACTTCGAAAAAAAATGTTTTTCTTTTCGAGATTCTTTGCGCATAATATACTTTTCTACGGCTATCAAACTAGTAAAATGAAAGAGAACCAGTTATCTCGAATAAGAATGGAAAAAAAGTGATTCTAACGAAGTTTCCTAACTTCGAAAAAAATTTTTTTCTTTTCGAAATTCTTTGCGCATAATATGCTTTACTGCGGCTATCAAACTACTTTATACTTTTCTTTTAGAGATTCTTTGCGCATAATATGCTTTTCTGAGGCTATCAAACTAGTATAATGAAAGAGAACCAGTTATCTCAAATAAGAACGGGAAAAAAGTGATTCAAACGAAGTTTCCAAACTTCGAAAAAATTTTTTTTTCTTTTCGAGATTTTTTGCGCATAATATGCTTTTCTGAGGCTATCAAACTGGTATAATGAAAGAGAACCAGTTATCTCAGATAAGAACGGAAAAAAAGTGATTCTAACGAAGTTTCCAAACTTCGATAAAAAATTTTTTTCTTTTCGAGATTCTTTGCGCATAATATGCTTTTCTGAGGCTATCAAAATAGTATAATGAAAGAGAACCAGTTATCTCAAATACGAACGGGAAAAAAGTGATTCTAACGAAGTTTCCAAACTTCGAAAATAATTTTTTTTCTTTTCGTGATTCTTTGCGCTAAATATGCTTTTCTGAGGCTATCAAACTAGTATAATGAAAGAGAACCAGTTATCTCAAATAAGAATGGAAAAAAAGTAATTCTAATGAAGTTTCCAAACTTCGAAAAAAAATTTTTTTCTTTTCGAGATTCTTTGCGCATAATATGCGCATAATATGCTTTTCAAACTAGTATAATGAAAGAGAACCAGTTATCTCAAATAAGAACGGAAAAAAAGTGATTCTAACGAAGTTTCCAAACTTCTAAAAAAATTTTTTTCCTGTCGAGATTCTTTGCGCATAATATGCTTTTCTGAGGCTATCTAATTAGTATAATGAAAGAGAACCAGTTATCTCAAATAAGAACGGAAAAAAGTGATTCTAACGAAGTTTCCAAACATCGAAAAAAATTTTTTTTCTTTTCGAGATTCTTTGCGCATAATATGCTTTTCTGAGGCTATCTAATTAGTATAATGAGAGATTACCAGTTATCTCAAATATGAACGGAAAAAAAGTATTCTAACGAAGTTTCAAAACTTCGAAAAAAATTTTTTTTCTTTCCAGATTCTTTGCGCATAATAAGCTTTTCTGAGGCTATTAAACTAGTATAATGAAAGAGAACCAGTTATCTCAAATAAGAACGGAAAAAAAGTGATTCAAACGAAGATTCCAAACTTCGAAAAAAAATGTTTTTCTTTTCGAGATTCTTTGCGCATAATATACTTTTCTACGGCTATCAAACTAGTAAAATGAAAGAGAACCAGTTATCTCGAATAAGAATGGAAAAAAAGGGATTCTAACGAAGTTTCCTAACTTCGAAAAAAATTTTTTTCTTTTCGAGATTCTTTGCGCATAATATGCTTTACTGCGGCTATCAAACTACTTTATACTTTTCTTTTAGAGATTCTTTGCGCATAATATGCTTTTCTGAGGCTATCAAACTAGTATAATGAAAGAGAACCAGTTATCTCAAATAAGAACGGAAAAAAAGTGATTCAAACGAAGTTTCCAAACTTCGAAAAAAATTTTTTTTCTTTTCGAGATTTTTTGCGCATAATATGCTTTTCTGAGGCTATCAAACTAGTATAATGAAAGAGAACCAGTTATCTCAGATAAGAACGGAAAAAAAGTGATTCTAACGAAGTTTCCAAACTTCGATAAAAAAATTTTTTCTTTTCGAGATTCTTTGCGCATAATATGATTTTCTGAGGCTATCAAAATAGTATAATGAAAGAGAACCAATTATCTCAAATACGAACGGGAAAAAAGTGATTCTAACGAAGTTTCCAAACTTCGAAAATAATTTTTTTTCTTTTCGTGATTCTTTGCGCTAAATATGCTTTTCTGAGGCTATCAAACTAGTATAATGAAAGAGAACCAGTTATCTCAAATAAGAATGGAAAAAAAGTGATTCTAATGAAGTTTCCAAACTTCGAAAAAAAATTTTTTTCTTTTCCAGATTCTTTGCGCATAATATGCTTTTCAAACTAGTATAATGAAAGAGAACCAGTTATCTCAAATAAGAACGGAAAAAAAGTGATTCTAACGAAGTTTCCAAACTTCTAAAAAATTTTTTTTATTTTCGAGATTCTTTGCGCATAATATGCTTTTCTGAGGCTATCTAATTAGTATAATGAAAGAGAACCAGTTATCTCAAATAAGAACGGAAAAAAGTGATTCTAACGAAGTTTCCAAACATCGAAAAAAATTTTTTTTCTTTTCGAGATTCTTTGCGCATAATATGCTTTTCTGAGGCTATCTAATTAGTATAATGAGAGATTACCAGTTATCTCAAATATGAACGGAAAAAAAGTATTCTAACGAAGTTTCAAAACTTCGAAAAAAATTTTTTTTCTTTTCGAGATTCTTTGCGCTAATATGCTTTACTGAGGATATCAAACTAGTATAATGAAAGAGAATTAGTTATCTCAAATAAGAACGGAAAAAAAGTGATTCAAACGAAGTTTCCAAAATTCGAAAAAATATTGTTTTTCTTTTCGAGATTCTTTGCGCATAGTATACTTTTCTACGGCTATCAAACTAGTAAAATGAAAGAGAACCAGTTATCTCAAATAAGAACGGAAAAAAAGTGATTCTAACGAAGTTTCCAAAATTCGAAAATTTTTTTTTTTCTTTTCGAGATTCTTTGCGCATAATATGCTTTTCTGAGGCTATCAAAATAGTATAATGAAAGAGAACCAGTTATCTCAAATAAGAATGGAAAATAAGTGATTCTAATGAAGTTTCCAAACTTCTAAAAAAATTTTTTTTATTTTTGAGATTCTTTGCGCATAATATGATTTTCCGAGTCTATCAACTAGTATAGTGAGAGATTACCAGTTATCTCAAATAAGAACGGAAAAAAAGTGATTCTAACGAAGTTTCAAAACTTCGAAAAAAATTTTTTTTCTTTTCGAGATTCTTTGCGCATAATATGATTTTCTGAGGCTATCAAACTAGTATAATGAAAGAGAACCATTTATCTCAAATAAGAACGGAAAAAAAGTGATTCTAACGAAGTTTCCAAACTTCGAAAAAATTTTTTTTTCTTTCCAGATTCTTTGCGCATAATATGCTTTTCTGAGGCTATCAAACTAGTATAATGAAAGAGAACCAGTTATCTCAAATAAGAACTGAAAAAAAGTGATTCAAACGAAGTTTCCAAACTTCGAAAAAAAATGTTTTGCTTTTCGAGATTCTTTGCGCATAATATACTTTTCTACGGCTATCAAACTAGTAAAATGAAAGAGAACCAGTTATCTCGAATAAGAATGGAAAAAAAGTGATTCTAACGAAGTTTCCTAACTTCGAAAAAAATTTTTTTCTTTTCGAGATTCTTTGCGCATAATATGCTTTACTGCGGCTATCAAACTACTTTATACTTTTCTTATAGAGATTCTTTGCGCATAATATGCTTTTCTGAGGCTATCAAACTAGTATAATGAAAGAGAACCAGTTATCTCAAATAAGAACGGAAAAAAAGTGATTCAAACGAAGTTTCCAAACTTCGAAAAAAATTTTTTTTCTTTTCGAGATTTTTTGCGCATAATATGCTTTTCTGAGGCTATCAAACTAGTATAATGAAAGAGAACCAGTTATCTCAGATAAGAACGGAAAAAAAGTGATTCTAACGTAGTTTCAAAACTTCGAAAAAAATTTTTTTTCTTTTCGAGATTCTTTGCGCATAATATGCTTTTCTGAGGCTATCAAAATAGTATAATGAAAGAGAACCAGTTATCTCAAATACGAACGGGAAAAAAGTGATTCTAACGAAGTTTCCTAACTTCGAAAAAAATTTTTTTTCTTTTCGAGATTCTTTGGGCATAATATGCTTTACTGAGGCTATCAAACTAGTATAATGAAAGAGAACCAGTTATCTCAAATAAGAACGGAAAAAAAAGTGATTCAAACGAAGTTTCCAAACTTCGAAAAAAATTTTTTTTCTTTTCGAGATTCTTTGCGCATAATATGCTTTACTGCGGCTATCAAACTAGTTCATACTTTTCTTTTCGAGATTCTTTGCGCATAATATGCTTTTCTGAGGCTATCAAACTAGTATAATGAAAGAGAACCAGATAATTCAAATAAGAACGGAAAAAAAGTGATTCAAACGAAGTTTCCAAACTTCGAAAAAAATTTTTTTTCTTTTCGAGATTCTTTGCGCATAATATGCTTTTCTGAGGGTATCAAACTAGTATAATGAAAGAGAACCAGTTATCTCAAATAAGAACGGAAAAAAATTGATTCTAACGAAGTTTCCAAACTTCAATAAAAAATTTTTTTCTTTTCGAGATTCTTTGCGCATAATATGCTTTTCTGAGGCTATCAAAATAGTATAATGAAAGAGAACCAGTTATCTCAAATAAGAATGGAAAATAAGTGATTCTAATGAAGTTTCCAAACTTCTAAAAAAATTTTTTTTATTTTTGAGATTCTTTGCGCATAATATGATTTTCCGAGTCTATCAACTAGTATAGTGGGAGATTACCAGTTATCTCAAATAAGAACGGAAAAAAAGTGATTCTAACGAAGTTTCAAAACTTCGAAAAAAATTTTTTTTCTTTTCGAGATTCTTTGCGCATAATATGATTTTCTGAGGCTATCAAACTAGTATAATGAAAGAGAACCATTTATCTCAAATAAGAACGGAAATAAAGTGATTCTAACGAAGTTTCCAAACTTCGAAAAAAATTTTTTTTCTTTCCAGATTCTTTGCGCATAATAAGCTTTTCTGAGGCTATCAAACTAGTATAATGAAAGAGAACCAGTTATCTCAAATAAGAACGGAAAAAAAGTGATTCAAACGAAGTTTCCAAACTTCGAAAAAAAATGTTTTTCTTTTCGAGATTCTTTGCGCATAATATACTTTTCTACGGCTATCAAACTAGTAAAATGAAAGAGAACCAGTTATCTAGAATAACAATGGAAAAAAAGTGATTCTAACGAAGTTTCCTAACTTCGAAAAAAATTTTTTTCTTTTCGAGATTCTTTGCGCATAATATGCTGTTCTGAGGCTATCAAACTACTATAATGAAAGAGAACCAGTTATCTCAAATAAGAACGGGAAAATAGTGATTCTAACAAAGTTTCCAAACTTCGAAAAAAATTTTTTTTCTTTTCGTGATTCTTTGCGCTAAATAAACTTTTCTGAGGCTATCAAACTAGTATAATGAAAGAGAACCAGTTATCTCAAATAAGAACAGAAAAAAAGTGATTCTAAAGAAGTTTCCAAACTTCGAAAAAATTTTTTTTCTTTTCGAGATTCTTTGCGCATAATATACTTTTCTACGGCTATCAAACTAGTAAAATGAAAGAGAACCAGTTATCTCGAATAAGAATGGAAAAAAAGTGATTCTAACGAAGTTTCCTAACTTCGAAAAAAATTTTTTTTCTTTTCCAGATTCTTTGCGCATAATATGCTTTACTGAGGCTATCAAACTAGTATAATGAAAGAGAACCAGTTATCTCAAATAAGAACGGAAAAAAAGTGATTCAAACGAAGTTTCCAAACTTCGAAAAAAATTTTTTTTCTTTTCGAGATTTTTTGCGCATAATATGCTTTTCTGAGGCTATCAAACTAGTATAATGAAAGAGAACCAGTTATCTCAGATAAGAACGGAAAAAAAGTGATTCTAACGAAGTTTCCAAACTTCGATAAAAAAATTTTTTCTTTTCGAGATTCTTTGCGCATAATATGCTTTTCTGAGGCTATCAAAATAGTATAATGAAAGAGAACCAATTATCTCAAATACGAACGGGAAAAAAGTGATTCTAACGAAGTTTCCAAACTTCGAAAATAATTTTTTTTCTTTTCGTGATTCTTTGCGCTAAATATGCTTTTCTGAGGCTATCAAACTAGTATAATGAAAGAGAACCAGTTATCTCAAATAAGAATGGAAAAAAAGTGATTCTAATGAAGTTTCCAAACTTCGAAAAAAAATTTTTTTCTTTTCCAGATTCTTTGCGCATAATATGCTTTTCTGAGGCTATCAAAATAGTATAATGAAAGAGAACCAGTTATCTCAAATAAGAATGGAAAATAAGTGATTCTAATGAAGTTTCCAAACTTCTAAAAAAATTTTTTTTATTTTTGAGATTCTTTGCGCATAATATGATTTTCCGAGTCTATCAACTAGTATAGTGGGAGATTACCAGTTATCTCAAATAAGAACGGAAAAAAAGTGATTCTAACGAAGTTTCAAAACTTCGAAAAAAATTTTTTTTCTTTTCGAGATTCTTTGCGCATAATATGATTTTCTGAGGCTATCAAACTAGTATAATGAAAGAGAACCATTTATCTCAAATAAGAACGGAAATAAAGTGATTCTAACGAAGTTTCCAAACTTCGAAAAAAATTTTTTTTCTTTCCAGATTCTTTGCGCATAATAAGCTTTTCTGAGGCTATCAAACTAGTATAATGAAAGAGAACCAGTTATCTCAAATAAGAACGGAAAAAAAGTGATTCAAACGAAGTTTCCAAACTTCGAAAAAAAATGTTTTTCTTTTCGAGATTCTTTGCGCATAATATACTTTTCTACGGCTATCAAACTAGTAAAATGAAAGAGAACCAGTTATCTAGAATAACAATGGAAAAAAAGTGATTCTAACGAAGTTTCCTAACTTCGAAAAAAATTTTTTTCTTTTCGAGATTCTTTGCGCATAATATGCTTTACTGCGGCTATCAAACTACTTTATACTTTTCTTTTAGAGATTCTTTGCGCATAATATGCTTTTCTGAGGCTATCAAACTAGTATAATGAAAGAGAACCAGTTATCTCAAATAAGAACGGAAAAAAAGTGATTCAAACGAAGTTTCCAAACTTCGAAAAAAATTTTTTTTCTTTTCGAGATTTTTTGCGCATAATATGCTTTTCTGAGGCTATCAAACTAGTATAATGAAAGAGAACCAGTTATCTCAGATAAGAACGGAAAAAAAGTGATTCTAACGAAGTTTCCAAACTTCGATAAAAAAATTTTTTCTTTTCGAGATTCTTTGCGCATAATATGCTTTTCTGAGGCTATCAAAATAGTATAATGAAAGAGAACCAGTTATCTCAAATACGAACGGGAAAAAAGTGATTCTAACGAAGTTTCCAAACTTCGAAAATAATTTTTTTTCTTTTCGTGATTCTTTGCGCTAAATATGCTTTTCTGAGGCTATCAAACTAGTATAATGAAAGAGAACCAGTTATCTCAAATAAGAATGGAAAAAAAGTGATTCTAATGAAGTTTCCAAACTTCGAAAAAAAATTTTTTTCTTTTCGAGATTCTTTGCGCATAATATGCGCATAATATGCTTTTCAAACTAGTATAATGAAAGAGAACCAGTTATCTCAAATAAGAACGGAAAAAAAGTGATTCTAACGAAGTTTCCAAACTTCTAAAAAAATTTTTTTTATTTTCGAGATTCTTTGCGCATAATATGCTTTTCTGAGGCTATCTAATTAGTATAATGAAAGAGAACCAGTTATCTCAAATAAGAACGGAAAAAAGTGATTCTAACGAAGTTTCCAAACATCGAAAAAAATTTTTTTTCTTTTCGAGATTCTTTGCGCATAATATGCTTTTCTGAGGCTATCTAATTAGTATAATGAGAGATTACCAGTTATCTCAAATATGAACGGAAAAAAAGTATTCTAACGAAGTTTCAAAACTTCGAAAAAAATTTTTTTTCTTTTCGAGATTCTTTGCGCTAATATGCTTTACTGAGGATATCAAACTAGTATAATGAAAGAGAATTAGTTATCTCAAATAAGAACGGAAAAGAAGTGATTCTAACGAAGTTTCCAAACTTCTAAAAAAATTTTTCTTCTTTTCGAGATTCTTTGCGCATAATATGCTGTTCTGAGGCTATCAAACTACTATAATGAAAGAGAACCAGTTATCTCAAATAAGAACGGGAAAATAGTGATTCTAACAAAGTTTCCAAACTTCGAAAAAAATTTTTTTTCTTTTCGTGATTCTTTGCGCTAAATAAACTTTTCTGAGGCTATCAAACTAGTATAATGAAAGAGAACCAGTTATCTCAAATAAGAACAGAAAAAAAGTGATTCTAAAGAAGTTTCCAAACTTCGAAAAAATTTTTTTTCTTTTCGAGATTCTTTGCGCATAATATACTTTTCTACGGCTATCAAACTAGTAAAATGAAAGAGAACCAGTTATCTCGAATAAGAATGGAAAAAAAGTGATTCTAACGAAGTTTCCTAACTTCGAAAAAAATTTTTTTTCTTTTCCAGATTCTTTGCGCATAATATGCTTTACTGAGGCTATCAAACTAGTATAATGAAAGAGAACCAGTTATCTCAAATAAGAACGGAAAAAAAGTGATTCAAACGAAGTTTCCAAACTTCGAAAAAAATTTTTTTTCTTTTCGAGATTTTTTGCGCATAATATGCTTTTCTGAGGCTATCAAACTAGTATAATGAAAGAGAACCAGTTATCTCAGATAAGAACGGAAAAAAAGTGATTCTAACGAAGTTTCCAAACTTCGATAAAAAAATTTTTTCTTTTCGAGATTCTTTGCGCATAATATGCTTTTCTGAGGCTATCAAAATAGTATAATGAAAGAGAACCAATTATCTCAAATACGAACGGGAAAAAAGTGATTCTAACGAAGTTTCCAAACTTCGAAAATAATTTTTTTTCTTTTCGTGATTCTTTGCGCTAAATATGCTTTTCTGAGGCTATCAAACTAGTATAATGAAAGAGAACCAGTTATCTCAAATAAGAATGGAAAAAAAGTGATTCTAATGAAGTTTCCAAACTTCGAAAAAAAATTTTTTTCTTTTCCAGATTCTTTGCGCATAATATGCTTTTCAAACTAGTATAATGAAAGAGAACCAGTTATCTCAAATAAGAACGGAAAAAAAGTGATTCTAACGAAGTTTCCAAACTTCTAAAAAATTTTTTTTATTTTCGAGATTCTTTGCGCATAATATGCTTTTCTGAGGCTATCTAATTAGTATAATGAAAGAGAACCAGTTATCTCAAATAAGAACGGAAAAAAGTGATTCTAACGAAGTTTCCAAACATCGAAAAAAATTTTTTTTCTTTTCGAGATTCTTTGCGCATAATATGCTTTTCTGAGGCTATCTAATTAGTATAATGAGAGATTACCAGTTATCTCAAATATGAACGGAAAAAAAGTATTCTAACGAAGTTTCAAAACTTCGAAAAAAATTTTTTTTCTTTTCGAGATTCTTTGCGCTAATATGCTTTACTGAGGATATCAAACTAGTATAATGAAAGAGAATTAGTTATCTCAAATAAGAACGGAAAAAAAGTGATTCAAACGAAGTTTCCAAAATTCGAAAAAATATTGTTTTTCTTTTCGAGATTCTTTGCGCATAGTATACTTTTCTACGGCTATCAAACTAGTAAAATGAAAGAGAACCAGTTATCTCAAATAAGAACGGAAAAAAAGTGATTCTAACGAAGTTTCCAAAATTCGAAAATTTTTTTTTTTCTTTTCGAGATTCTTTGCGCATAATATGCTTTTCTGAGGCTATCAAAATAGTATAATGAAAGAGAACCAGTTATCTCAAATAAGAATGGAAAATAAGTGATTCTAATGAAGTTTCCAAACTTCTAAAAAAATTTTTTTTATTTTTGAGATTCTTTGCGCATAATATGATTTTCCGAGTCTATCAACTAGTATAGTGAGAGATTACCAGTTATCTCAAATAAGAACGGAAAAAAAGTGATTCTAACGAAGTTTCAAAACTTCGAAAAAAATTTTTTTTCTTTTCGAGATTCTTTGCGCATAATATGATTTTCTGAGGCTATCAAACTAGTATAATGAAAGAGAACCATTTATCTCAAATAAGAACGGAAAAAAAGTGATTCTAACGAAGTTTCCAAACTTCGAAAAAAATTTTTTTTCTTTCCAGATTCTTTGCGCATAATATGCTTTTCTGAGGCTATCAAACTAGTATAATGAAAGAGAACCAGTTATCTCAAATAAGAACTGAAAAAAAGTGATTCAAACGAAGTTTCCAAACTTCGAAAAAAAATGTTTTGCTTTTCGAGATTCTTTGCGCATAATATACTTTTCTACGGCTATCAAACTAGTAAAATGAAAGAGAACCAGTTATCTCGAATAAGAATGGAAAAAAAGTGATTCTAACGAAGTTTCCTAACTTCGAAAAAAATTTTTTTCTTTTCGAGATTCTTTGCGCATAATATGCTTTACTGCGGCTATCAAACTACTTTATACTTTTCTTATAGAGATTCTTTGCGCATAATATGCTTTTCTGAGGCTATCAAACTAGTATAATGAAAGAGAACCAGTTATCTCAAATAAGAACGGAAAAAAAGTGATTCAAACGAAGTTTCCAAACTTCGAAAAAAATTTTTTTTCTTTTCGAGATTTTTTGCGCATAATATGCTTTTCTGAGGCTATCAAACTAGTATAATGAAAGAGAACCAGTTATCTCAGATAAGAACGGAAAAAAAGTGATTCTAACGAAGTTTCAAAACTTCGAAAAAAATTTTTTTTCTTTTCGAGATTCTTTGCGCATAATATGCTTTTCTGAGGCTATCAAAATAGTATAATGAAAGAGAACCAGTTATCTCAAATACGAACGGGAAAAAAGTGATTCTAACGAAGTTTCCTAACTTCGAAAAAAATTTTTTTTCTTTTCGAGATTCTTTGGGCATAATATGCTTTACTGAGGCTATCAAACTAGTATAATGAAAGAGAACCAGTTATCTCAAATAAGAACGGAAAAAAAGTGATTCAAACGAAGTTTCCAAACTTCGAAAAAAATTTTTTTTCTTTTCGAGATTCTTTGCGCATAATATGCTTTACTGCGGCTACCAAACTAGTTCATACTTTTCTTTTCGAGATTCTTTGCGCATAATATGCTTTTCTGAGGCTATCAAACTAGTATAATGAAAGAGAACCAGATAATTCAAATAAGAACGGAAAAAAAGTGATTCAAACGAAGTTTCCAAACTTCGAAAAAAATTTTTTTTCTTTTCGAGATTCTTTGCGCATAATATGCTTTTCTGAGGCTATCAAACTAGTATAATGAAAGAGAACCAGTTATCTCAAATAAGAACGGAAAAAAATTGATTCTAACGAAGTTTCCAAACTTCAATAAAAAATTTTTTTCTTTTCGAGATTCTTTGCGCATAATATGCTTTTCTGAGGCTATCAAAATAGTATAATGAAAGAGAACCAGTTATCTCAAATAAGAATGGAAAATAAGTGATTCTAATGAAGTTTCCAAACTTCTAAAAAAATTTTTTTTATTTTTGAGATTCTTTGCGCATAATATGATTTTCCGAGTCTATCAACTAGTATAGTGAGAGATTACCAGTTATCTCAAATAAGAACGGAAAAAAAGTGATTCTAACGAAGTTTCAAAACTTCGAAAAAAATTTTTTTTCTTTTCGAGATTCTTTGCGCATAATATGATTTTCTGAGGCTATCAAACTAGTATAATGAAAGAGAACCATTTATCTCAAATAAGAACGGAAATAAAGTGATTCTAACGAAGTTTCCAAACTTCGAAAAAAATTTTTTTTCTTTCCAGATTCTTTGCGCATAATAAGCTTTTCTGAGGCTATCAAACTAGTATAATGAAAGAGAACCAGTTATCTCAAATAAGAACGGAAAAAAAGTGATTCAAACGAAGTTTCCAAACTTCGAAAAAAAATGTTTTTCTTTTCGAGATTCTTTGCGCATAATATACTTTTCTACGGCTATCAAACTAGTAAAATGAAAGAGAACCAGTTATCTAGAATAACAATGGAAAAAAAGTGATTCTAACGAAGTTTCCTAACTTCGAAAAAAATTTTTTTCTTTTCGAGATTCTTTGCGCATAATATGCTTTACTGCGGCTATCAAACTACTTTATACTTTTCTTTTAGAGATTCTTTGCGCATAATATGCTTTTCTGAGGCTATCAAACTAGTATAATGAAAGAGAACCAGTTATCTCAAATAAGAACGGAAAAAAAGTGATTCAAACGAAGTTTCCAAACTTCGAAAAAAATTTTTTTTCTTTTCGAGATTTTTTGCGCATAATATGCTTTTCTGAGGCTATCAAACTAGTATAATGAAAGAGAACCAGTTATCTCAGATAAGAACGGAAAAAAAGTGATTCTAACGAAGTTTCCAAACTTCGATAAAAAAATTTTTTCTTTTCGAGATTCTTTGCGCATAATATGCTTTTCTGAGGCTATCAAAATAGTATAATGAAAGAGAACCAGTTATCTCAAATACGAACGGGAAAAAAGTGATTCTAACGAAGTTTCCAAACTTCGAAAATAATTTTTTTTCTTTTCGTGATTCTTTGCGCTAAATATGCTTTTCTGAGGCTATCAAACTAGTATAATGAAAGAGAACCAGTTATCTCAAATAAGAATGGAAAAAAAGTGATTCTAATGAAGTTTCCAAACTTCGAAAAAAAATTTTTTTCTTTTCGAGATTCTTTGCGCATAATATGCGCATAATATGCTTTTCAAACTAGTATAATGAAAGAGAACCAGTTATCTCAAATAAGAACGGAAAAAAAGTGATTCTAACGAAGTTTCCAAACTTCTAAAAAAATTTTTTTTATTTTCGAGATTCTTTGCGCATAATATGCTTTTCTGAGGCTATCTAATTAGTATAATGAAAGAGAACCAGTTATCTCAAATAAGAACGGAAAAAAGTGATTCTAACGAAGTTTCCAAGCATCGAAAAAAATTTTTTTTCTTTTCGAGATTCTTTGCGCATAATATGCTTTTCTGAGGCTATCTAATTAGTATAATGAGAGATTACCAGTTATCTCAAATATGAACGGAAAAAAAGTATTCTAACGAAGTTTCAAAACTTCGAAAAAAATTTTTTTTCTTTTCGAGATTCTTTGCGCTAATATGCTTTACTGAGGATATCAAACTAGTATAATGAAAGAGAATTAGTTATCTCAAATAAGAACGGAAAAGAAGTGATTCTAACGAAGTTTCCAAACTTCTAAAAAAATTTTTCTTCTTTTCGAGATTCTTTGCGCATAATATGCTTTTCTGATGCTATCAAACTACTATAATGAAAGAGAACCAGTTATCTCAAATAAGAACGGGAAAATAGTGATTCTAACAAAGTTTCCAAACTTCGAAAAAAATTTTTTTTCTTTTCGTGATTCTTTGCGCTAAATAAACTTTTCTGAGGCTATCAAACTAGTATAATGAAAGAGAACCAGTTATCTCAAATAAGAACAGAAAAAAAGTGATTCTAAAGAAGTTTCCAAACTTCGAAAAAATTTTTTTTCTTTTCGAGATTCTTTGCGCATAATATACTTTTCTACGGCTATCAAACTAGTAAAATGAAAGAGAACCAGTTATCTCGAATAAGAATGGAAAAAAAGTGATTCTAACGAAGTTTCCTAACTTCGAAAAAAATTTTTTTTCTTTTCCAGATTCTTTGCGCATAATATGCTTTACTGAGGCTATCAAACTAGTATAATGAAAGAGAACCAGTTATCTCAAATAAGAACGGAAAAAAAGTGATTCTAACGAAGTTTCCAAACTTCGAAAAAAATTTTTTTTCTTTTCGAGATTCTTTGCGCATAATATGCTTTTCTGAGGCTATCAAAATAGTATAATGAAAGAGAACCAGTTATCTCAAATAAGAATGGAAAATAAGTGATTCTAATGAAGTTTCCAAACTTCTAAAAAAATTTTTTTTATTTTTGAGTTTCTTTGCGCATAATATGATTTTCCGAGTCTATCAACTAGTATAGTGAGAGATTACCAGTTATCTCAAATAAGAACGGAAAAAAAGTGATTCTAACGAAGTTTCAAAACTTCGAAAAAAATTTTTTTTCTTTTCGAGATTCTTTGCGCATAATATGATTTTCTGAGGCTATCAAACTAGTATAATGAAAGAGAACCATTTATCTCAAATAAGAACGGAAAAAAAGTGATTCTAACGAAGTTTCCAAACTTCGAAAAAAAATTTTTTTCTTTCCAGATTCTTTGCGCATAATATGCTTTTCTGAGGCTATCAAACTAGTATAATGAAAGAGAACCAGTTATCTCAAATAAGAACGGAAAAAAAGTGATTCAAACGAAGTTTCCAAACTTCGAAAAAAAATGTTTTTCTTTTCGAGATTCTTTGCGCATAATATACTTTTCTACGGCTATCAAACTAGTAAAATGAAAGACAACCAGTTATCTCGAATAAGAATGGAAAAAAAGTGATTCTAACGAAGTTTCCTAACTTCGAAAAAAATTTTTTTCTTTTCGAGATTCTTTGCGCATAATATGCTTTACTGCGGCTATCAAACTACTTTATACTTTTCTTTTAGAGATTCTTTGCGCATAATATGCTTTTCTGAGGCTATCAAACTAGTATAATGAAAGAGAACCAGTTATCTCAAATAAGAACGGAAAAAAAGTGATTCAAACGAAGTTTCCAAACTTCGAAAAAAATTTTTTTTCTTTTCGAGATTTTTTGCGCATAATATGCTTTTCTGAGGCTATCAAACTAGTATAATGAAAGAGAACCAGTTATCTCAGATAAGAACGGAAAAAAAGTGATTCTAACCAAGTTTCAAAACTTCGAAAAAAATTTTTTTTCTTTTCGAGATTCTTTGCGCATAATATGCTTTTCTGAGGCTATCAAAATAGTATAATGAAAGAGAACCAGTTATCTCAAATACGAACGGGAAAAAAGTGATTCTAACGAAGTTTCCTAACTTCGAAAAAAATTTTTTTTCTTTTCGAGATTCTTTGGGCATAATATGCTTTACTGAGGCTATCAAACTAGTATAATGAAAGAGAACCAGTTATCTCAAATAAGAACGGAAAAAAAGTGATTCAAACGAAGTTTCCAAACTTCGAAAAAAATTTTTTTTCTTTTCGAGATTCTTTGCGCATAATATGCTTTACTGTGGCTATCAAACTAGTTCATACTTTTCTTTTCGAGATTCTTTGCGCATAATATGCTTTTCTGAGGCTATCAAACTATTATAATGAAAGAGAACCAGATATCTCAAATAAGAACGGAAAAAAAGTGATTCAAACGAAGTTTCCAAACTTCGAAAAAAATTTTTTTTCTTTTCGAGATTCTTTGCGCATAATATGCTTTTCTGAGGCTATCAAACTAGTATAATGAAAGAGAACCAGTTATCTCAAATAAGAACGGAAAAAAATTGATTCTAAAGAAGTTTCCAAACTTCAATAAAAAAATTTTTTCTTTTCGAGATTCTTTGCGCATAATATTCTTTTCTGAGGCTATCAAAATAGTATAATGAAAGAGAACCAGTTATCTCAAATAAGAATGGAAAATAAGTGATTCTAATGAAGTTTCCAAACTTCTAAAAAAATTTTTTTTATTTTTGAGATTCTTTGCGCATAATATGATTTTCCGAGTCTATCAACTAGTATAGTGAGAGATTACCAGTTATCTCAAATAAGAACGGAAAAAAAGTGATTCTAACGAAGTTTCAAAACTTCGAAAAAAATTTTTTTTCTTTTCGAGATTCTTTGCGCATAATATGATTTTCTGAGGCTATCAAACTAGTATAATGAAAGAGAACCATTTATCTCAAATAAGAACGGAAATAAAGTGATTCTAACGAAGTTTCCAAACTTCGAAAAAAATTTTTTTTCTTTCCAGATTCTTTGCGCATAATAAGCTTTTCTGAGGCTATCAAACTAGTATAATGAAAGAGAACCAGTTATCTCAAATAAGAACGGAAAAAAAGTGATTCAAACGAAGTTTCCAAACTTCGAAAAAAAATGTTTTTCTTTTCGAGATTCTTTGCGCATAATATACTTTTCTACGGCTATCAAACTAGTAAAATGAAAGAGAACCAGTTATCTCGAATAAGAATGGAAAAAAAGTGATTCTAACGAAGTTTCCTAACTTCGAAAAAAATTTTTTTCTTTTCGAGATTCTTTGCGCATAATATGCTTTACTGCGGCTATCAAACTACTTTATACTTTTCTTTTAGAGATTCTTTGCGCATAATATGCTTTTCTGAGGCTATTAAACTAGTATAATGAAAGAGAACCAGTTATCTCAAATAAGAACGGAAAAAAAGTGATTCAAACGAAGTTTCCAAACTTCGAAAAAAATTTTTTTTCTTTTCGAGATTATTTGCGCATAATATGCTTTTCTGAGGCTATCAAACTAGTATAATGAAAGAGAACCAGTTATCTCAGATAAGAACGGAAAAAAAGTGATTCTAACGAAGTTTCCAAACTTCGATAAAAAATTTTTTTCTTTTCGAGATTCTTTGCGCATAATATGCTTTTCTGAGGCTATCAAACTAGTAAAATGAAAGAGAACCAGTTATCTCGAATAAGAATGGAAAAAAAGTGATTCTAACGAAGTTTCCTAACTTCGAAAAAAATTTTTTTCTTTTCGAGATTCTTTGCGCATAATATGCTTTACTGCGGCTATCAAACTACTTTATACTTTTCTTTAAGAGATTCTTTGCGCATAATATGCTTTTCTGAGGCTATCAAACTAGTATAATGAAAGAGAACCAGTTATCTCAAATAAGAACGGAAAAAAAGTGATTCAAACGAAGTTTCCAAACTTCGAAAAAAATTTTTTTTCTTTTCGAGATTTTTTGCGCATAATATGCTTTTCTGAGGCTATCAAACTAGTATAATGAAAGAGAACCAGTTATCTCAGATAAGAACGGAAAAAAAGTGATTCTAACGAAGTTTCAAAACTTCGAAAAAAATTTTTTTTCTTTTCGAGATTCTTTGCGCATAATATGCTTTTCTGAGGCTATCAAAATAGTATAATGAAAGAGAACCAGTTATCTCAAATACGAACGGGAAAAAAGTGATTCTAACGAAGTTTCCTAACTTCGAAAAAAATTTTTTTTCTTTTCGAGATTCTTTGGGCATAATATGCTTTACTGAGGCTATCAAACTAGTATAATGAAAGAGAACCAGTTATCTCAAATAAGAACGGAAAAAAATTGATTCTAACGAAGTTTCCAAACTTCAATAAAAAAATTTTTTCTTTTCGAGATTCTTTGCGCATAATATGCTTTTCAAACTAGTATAATGAAAGAGAACCAGTTATCTCAAATAAGAACGGAAAAAAAGTGATTCTAACGAAGTTTCCAAACTTCTAAAAAAATTTTTTTTATTTTCGAGATTCTTTGCGCATAATATGCTTTTCTGAGGCTATCTAATTAGTATAATGAAAGAGAACCAGTTATCTCAAATAAGAACGGAAAAAAGTGATTCTAACGAAGTTTCCAAACATCGAAAAAATTTTTTTTTCTTTTCGAGATTCTTTGCGCATAATATGCTTTTCTGAGGCTATCTAATTAGTATAATGAGAGATTACCAGTTATCTCAAATATGAACGGAAAAAAAGTATTCTAACGAAGTTTCAAATCTTCGAAAAAAATTTTTTTTCTTTTCGAGATTCTTTGGGCATAATATGCTTTACTGAGGCTATCAAACTAGTATAATGAAAGAGAACCAGTTATCTCAAATAAGAACGGAATAAAAGTGATTCAAACGAAGTTTCCAAACTTCGAAAAAAATTTTTTTTCTTTTCGAGATTCTTTGCGCATAATATGCTTTACTGCGGCTATCAAACTAGTTTATACTTTTCTTTTCGAGATTCTTTGCGCATAATATGCTTTTCTGAGGCTATCAAACTAGTATAATGAAAGAGAACCAGATATCTCAAATAAGAACGGAAAAAAAGTGATTCAAACGAAGTTTCCAAATCTCGAAAAAAATTTTTTTTCTTTTCGAGATTCTTTGCGCATAATATGCTTTTCTGAGGCTATCAAACTAGTATAATGAAAGAGAACCAGTTATCTCAAATAAGAACGGAAAAAAATTGATTCTAACGAAGTTTCCAAACTTCAATAAAAAAATTTTTTCTTTTCGAGATTCTTTGCGCATAATATGCTTTTCTGAGGCTATCAAAATAGTATAATGAAAGAGAACCAGTTATCTCAAATAAGAATGGAAAATAAGTGATTCTAATGAAGTTTCCAAACTTCTAAAAAAATTTTTTTTATTTTTGAGATTCTTTGCGCATAATATGATTTTCCGAGTCTATCAACTAGTATAGTGAGAGATTACCAGTTATCTCAAATAAGAACGGAAAAAAAGTGATTCTAACGAAGTTTCAAAACTTCGAAAAAAATTTTTTTTCTTTTCGAGATTCTTTGCGCATAATATGATTTTCTGAGGCTATCAAACTAGTATAATGAAAGAGAACCATTTATCTCAAATAAGAACGGAAATAAAGTGATTCTAACGAAGTTTCCAAACTTCGAAAAAAATTTTTTTTCTTTCCAGATTCTTTGCGCATAATAAGCTTTTCTGAGGCTATCAAACTAGTATAATGAAAGAGAACCAGTTATCTCAAATAAGAACGGAAAAAAAGTGATTCAAACGAAGTTTCCAAACTTCGAAAAAAAATGTTTTTCTTTTCGAGATTCTTTGCGCATAATATACTTTTCTACGGCTATCAAACTAGTAAAATGAAAGAGAACCAGTTATCTCGAATAAGAATGGAAAAAAAGTGATTCTAACGAAGTTTCCTAACTTCGAAAAAAATTTTTTTCTTTTCGAGATTCTTTGCGCACAATATGCTTTACTGCGGCTATCAAACTACTTTATACTTTTCTTTTAGAGATTCTTTGCGCATAATATGCTTTTCTGAGGCTATCAAACTAGTATAATGAAAGAGAACCAGTTATCTCAAATAAGAACGGAAAAAAAGTGATTCAAACGAAGTTTCCAAACTTCGAAAAAAATTTTTTTTCTTTTCGAGATTTTTTGCGCATAATATGCTTTTCTGAGGCTATCAAACTAGTATAATGAAAGAGAACCAGTTATCTCAGATAAGAACGGAAAAAAAGTGATTCTAACGAAGTTTCCAAACTTCGAAAAAAAATTTTTTTCTTTTCGAGATTCTTTGCGCATAATATGCGCATAATATGCTTTTCAAACTAGTATAATGAAAGAGAACCAGTTATCTCAAATAAGAACGGGAAAAAAGTGATTCTAACGAAGTTTCCAAACTTCTAAAAAAATTTTTTTTATTTTCAAATTCTTTGCGCATAATATGCTTTTCTGAGGCTATCTAATTAGTATAATGAAAGAGAACCAGTTATCTCAAATAAGAACGGAAAAAAGTGATTCTAACGAAGTTTCCAAACATTGAAAAAAATTTTTTTTCTTTTCGAGATTCTTTGCGCATAATATGCTTTTCTGAGGCTATCTAATTAGTATAATGAGAGATTACCAGTTATCTCAAATATGAACGGAAGAAAAGTATTCTAACGAAGTTTCAAAACTTCGAAAAAAATTTTTTTTCTTTTCGAGATTCTTTGCGCTAATATGCTTTACTGAGGATATCAAACTAGTATAATGAAAGAGAATTAGTTATCTCAAATAAGAACGGAAAAAAAGTGATTCAAACGAAGTTTCCAAAATTCGAAAAAATATTGTTTTTCTTTTCGAGATTCTTTGCGCATAATATACTTTTCTACGGCTATCAAACTAGTAAAATGAAAGAGAACCAGTTATCTCGAATAAGAATGGAAAAAAAGTGATTCTAACGAAGTTTCCTAACTTCGAAAAAAATTTTTTTTCTTTTCGAGATTCTTTGCGCATAATATGCTTTATTGAGGCTATCAAACTAGTATAATGAAAGAGAACCAGTTATCTCAAATAAGAACGGAAAAAAAGTGATTCTAACGAAGTTTCCAAACTTCGAAAAAAATTTTTTTTCTTTTCGAGATTCTTTGCGCATAATATGCTTTTCTGAGGCTATCAAAATAGTATAATGAAAGAGAACCAGTTATCTCAAATAAGAATGGAAAATAAGTGATTCTAATGAAGTTTCCAAACTTCGAAAAAAAATTTTTTTCTTTTCGAGGTTCTTTGCGCATAATATGCGCATAATATGCTTTTCAAACTAGTATAATGAAAGAGAACCAGTTATCTCAAATAAGAACGGAAAAAAAGTGATTCAAACGAAGTTTCCAAACTTCGAAAAAAATTTTTTTTCTTTTCGAGATTTTTTGCGCATAATATGCTTTTCTGAGGCTATCAAACTAGTATAATGAAAGAGAACCAGTTATCTCAGATAAGAACGGAAAAAAAGTGATTCTAACGAAGTTTCAAAACTTCGAAAAAAATTTTTTTTCTTTTCGAGATTCTTTGCGCATAATATGCTTTTCTGAGGCTATCAAAATAGTATAATGAAAGAGAACCAGTTATCTCAAATACGAACGGGAAAAAAGTGATTCTAACGAAGTTTCCTAACTTCGAAAAAAATTTTTTTTCTTTTCGAGATTCTTTGGGCATAATATGCTTTACTGAGGCTATCAAACTAGTATAATGAAAGAGAACCAGTTATCTCAAATAAGAACGGAAAAAAAGTGATTCAAACGAAGTTTCCAAACTTCGAACAAAATTTTTTTTCTTTTCGAGATTCTTTGCGCATAATATGCTTTTCTGAGGCTATCAAACTAGTATAATGAAAGAGAACCAGTTATCTCAAATAAGAACGGAAAAAAATTGATTCTAACGAAGTTTCCAAACTTCAATAAAAAAATTTTTTCTTTTCGAGATTCTTTGCGCATAATATGATTTTCTGAGGCTATCAAACTAGTATAATGAAAGAGAACCATTTATCTCAAATAAGAACGGAAATAAAGTGATTCTAACGAAGTTTCGAAACTTCGAAAAAAATTTTTTTTCTTTCCAGATTCTTTGCGCATAATAAGCTTTTCTGAGGCTATCAAACTAGTATAATGAAAGAGAACCAGTTATCTCAAATAAGAACGGAAAAAAAGTGATTCAAACGAAGTTTCCAAACTTCGAAAAAAAAATGTTTTTCTTTTCGAGATTCTTTGCGCATAATATACTTTTCTACGGCTATCAAACTAGTAAAATGAAAGAGAACCAGTTATCTCGAATAAGAATGGAAAAAAAGTGATTCTAACGAAGTTTCCTAACTTCGAAAAAAATTTTTTTCTTTTCGAGATTCTTTGCGCATAATATGCTTTACTGCGGCTATCAAACTACTTTATACTTTTCTTTTAGAGATTCTTTGCGCATAATATGCTTTTCTGAGGCTATCAAACTAGTATAATGAAAGAGAACCAGTTATCTCAAATAAGAACGGAAAAAAAGTGATTCAAACGAAGTTTCCAAACTTCGAAAAAAATTTTTTTTCTTTTCGAGATTTTTTGCGCATAATATGCTTTTCTGAGGCTATCAAACTAGTATAATGAAAGAGAACCAGTTATCTCAGATAAGAACGGAAAAAAAGTGATTCTAACGAAGTTTCCAAACTTCGATAAAAAAATTTTTTCTTTTCGAGATTCTTTGCGCATAATATGCTTTTCTGAGGCTATCAAAATAGTATAATGAAAGAGAACCAGTTATCTCAAATACGAACGGGAAAAAAGTGATTCTAACGAAGTTTCCAAACTTCGAAAATAATTTTTTTTCTTTTCGTGATTCTTTGCGCTAAATATGCTTTTCTGACGCTATCAAACTAGTATAATGAAAGAGAACCAGTTATCTGAAATAAGAATGGAAAAAAAGTGATTCTAATGAAGTTTCCAAACTTCGAAAAAAAATTTTTTTCTTTTCGAGATTCTTTGCGCATAATATGCGCATAATATGCTTTTCAAACTAGTATAATGAAAGAGAACCAGTTATCTCAAATAAGAACGGAAAAAAAGTGATTCTAACGAAGTTTCCAAACTTCTAAAAAAAATTTTTTTATTTTCGAGATTCTTTGCACATAATATGCTTTTCTGAGGCTATCTAATTAGTATAATGAAAGAGAACCAGTTATCTCAAATAAGAACGGAAAAAAGTGATTCTAACGAAGTTTCCAAACATCGAAAAAAATTTTTTTTCTTTTCGAGATTCTTTGCGCATAATATGCTTTTCTGAGGCTATCTAATTAGTATAATGAGAGATTACCAGTTATCTCAAATATGAACGGAAAAAAAGTATTCTAACGAAGTTTCAAAACTTCGAAAAAAATTTTTTTTCTTTTCTAGATTCTTTGCGCTAATATGCTTTACTGAGGATATCAAACTAGTATAATGAAAGAGAATTAGTTATCTCAAATAAGAACGGAAAAAAGTGATTCAAACGAAGTTTCCAAAATTCGAAAAAAAATTTTTTTTCTTTTCGAGATTCTTTGCGCATAATATGCTTTACTGAGGCTATCAAACTAGTATAATGAAAGAGAACCAGTTATCTCAAATAAGAACGGAAAAAAAGTGATTCTAACGAAGTTTCCAAACTTCTAAAAAAATTTTTTTTATTTTTGAGTTTCTTTGCGCATAATATGATTTTCCGAGTCTATCAACTAGTATAGTGAGAGATTACCAGTTATCTCAAATAAGAACGGAAAAAAAGTGATTCTAACGAAGTTTCAAAACTTCGAAAAAAATTTTTTTTCTTTTCGAGATTCTTTGCGCATAATATGATTTTCTGAGGCTATCAAACTAGTATAATGAAAGAGAACCATTTATCTCAAATAAGAACGGAAAAATGTGATTCTAACGAAGTTTCCAAACTTCGAAAAAAAAATTTTTTCTTTCCAGATTCTTTGCGCATAATATGCTTTTCTGAGGCTATCAAACTAGTATAATGAAAGAGAACCAGTTATCTCAAATAAGAACGGAAAAAAAGTGATTCAAACGAAGTTTCCAAACTTCGAAAAAAAATGTTTTTCTTTTCGAGATTCTTTGCGCATAATATACTTTTCTACGGCTATCAAACTAGTAAAATGAAAGACAACCAGTTATCTCGAATAAGAATGGAAAAAAAGTGATTCTAACGAAGTTTCCTAACTTCGAAAAAAATTTTTTTCTTTTCGAGATTCTTTGCGCATAATATGCTTTACTGCGGCTATCAAACTACTTTATACTTTTATTTTAGAGATTCTTTGCGCATAATATGCTTTTCTGAGGCTATCAAACTAGTATAATGAAAGAGAACCAGTTATCTCAAATAAGAACGGAAAAAAAGTGATTCAAACGAAGTTTCCAAACTTCGAAAAAAATTTTTTTTCTTTTCGAGATTTTTTGCGCATAATATGCTTTTCTGAGGCTATCAAACTAGTATAATGAAAGAGAACCAGTTATCTCAGATAAGAACGGAAAAAAAGTGATTCTAACCAAGTTTCAAAACTTCGAAAAAAATTTTTTTTCTTTTCGAGATTCTTTGCGCATAATATGCTTTTCTGAGGCTATCAAAATAGTATAATGAAAGAGAACCAGTTATCTCAAATACGAACGGGAAAAAAGTGATTCTAACGAAGTTTCCTAACTTCGAAAAAAATTTTTTTTCTTTTCGAGATTCTTTGGGCATAATATGCTTTACTGAGGCTATCAAACTAGTATAATGAAAGAGAACCAGTTATCTCAAATAAGAACGGAAAAAAAGTGATTCAAACGAAGTTTCCAAACTTCGAAAAAAATTTTTTTTCTTTTCGAGATTCTTTGCGCATAATATGCTTTACTGCGGCTATCAAACTAGTTCATACTTTTCTTTTCGAGATTCTTTGCGCATAATATGCTTTTCTGAGGCTATCAAACTAGTATAATGAAAGAGAACCAGATATCTCAAATAAGAACGGAAAAAAAGTGATTCAAACGAAGTTTCCAAACTTCGAAAAAAATTTTTTTTCTTTTCGAGATTCTTTGCGCATAATATGCTTTTCTGAGGCTATCAAACTAGTATAATGAAAGAGAACCAGTTATCTCAAATAAGAACGGAAAAAAATTGATTCTAACGAAGTTTCCAAACTTCAATAAAAAAATTTTTTCTTTTCGAGATTCTTTGCGCATAATATTCTTTTCTGAGGCTATCAAAATAGTATAATGAAAGAGAACCAGTTATCTCAAATAAGAATGGAAAATAAGTGATTCTAATGAAGTTTCCAAACTTCTAAAAAAATTTTTTTTATTTTTGAGATTCTTTGCGCATAATATGATTTTCCGAGTCTATCAACTAGTATAGTGAGAGATTACCAGTTATCTCAAATAAGAACGGAAAAAAAGTGATTCTAACGAAGTTTCAAAACTTCGAAAAAAATTTTTTTTCTTTTCGAGATTCTTTGCGCATAATATGATTTTCTGAGGCTATCAAACTAGTATAATGAAAGAGAACCATTTATCTCAAATAAGAACGGAAATAAAGTGATTCTAACGAAGTTTCCAAACTTCGAAAAAAATTTTTTTTCTTTCCAGATTCTTTGCGCATAATAAGCTTTTCTGAGGCTATCAAACTAGTATAATGAAAGAGAACCAGTTATCTCAAATAAGAACGGAAAAAAAGTGATTCAAAAGAAGTTTCCAAACTTCGAAAAAAAATGTTTTTCTTTTCGAGATTCTTTGCGCATAATATACTTTTCTACGGCTATCAAACTAGTAAAATGAAAGAGAACCAGTTATCTCGAATAAGAATGGAAAAAAAGTGATTCTAACGAAGTTTCCTAACTTCGAAAAAAATTTTTTTCTTTTCGAGATTCTTTGCGCATAATATGCTTTACTGCGGCTATCAAACTACTTTATACTTTTCTTTTAGAGATTCTTTGCGCATAATATGCTTTTCTGAGGCTATCAAACTAGTATAATGAAAGAGAACCAGTTATCTCAAATAAGAACGGAAAAAAAGTGATTCAAACGAAGTTTCCAAACTTCGAAAAAAATTTTTTTTCTTTTCGAGATTTTTTGCGCATAATATGCTTTTCTGAGGCTATCAAACTAGTATAATGAAAGAGAACCAGTTATCTCAGATAAGAACGGAAAAAAAGTGATTCTAACGAAGTTTCCAAACTTCGATAAAAAAATTTTTTCTTTTCGAGATTCTTTGCGCATAATATGCTTTTCTGAGGCTATCAAACTAGTAAAATGAAAGAGAACCAGTTATCTCGAATAAGAATGGAAAAAAAGTGATTCTAACGAAGTTTCCTAACTTCGAAAAAAATTTTTTTCTTTTCGAGATTCTTTGCGCATAATATGCTTTACTGCGGCTATCAAACTACTTTATACTTTTCTTTAAGAGATTCTTTGCGCATAATATGCTTTTCTGAGGCTATCAAACTAGTATAATGAAAGAGAACCAGTTATCTCAAATAAGAACGGAAAAAAAGTGATTCAAACGAAGTTTCCAAACTTCGAAAAAAATTTTTTTTCTTTTCGAGATTTTTTGCGCATAATATGCTTTTCTGAGGCTATCAAACTAGTATAATGAAAGAGAACCAGTTATCTCAGATAAGAACGGAAAAAAAGTGATTCTAACGAAGTTTCAAAACTTCGAAAAAAATTTTTTTTCTTTTCGAGATTCTTTGCGCATAATATGCTTTTCTGAGGCTATCAAAATAGTATAATGAAAGAGAACCAGTTATCTCAAATACGAACGGGAAAAAAGTGATTCTAACGAAGTTTCCTAACTTCGAAAAAAATTTTTTTTCTTTTCGAGATTCTTTGGGCATAATATGCTTTACTGAGGCTATCAAACTAGTATAATGAAAGAGAACCAGTTATCTCAAATAAGAACGGAAAAAAAGTGATTCTAACGAAGTTTCCAAACTTCTAAAAAAATTTTTTTTATTTTCGAGATTCTTTGCGCATAATATGCTTTTCTGAGGCTATCTAATTAGTATAATGAAAGAGAACCAGTTATCTCAAATAAGAACGGAAAAAATTGATTCTAACGAAGTTTCCAAACATCGAAAAAAATTTTTTTTCTTTTCGAGATTCTTTGCGCATAATATGCTTTTCTGAGGCTATCTAATTAGTATAATGAGAGATTACCAGTTATCTCAAATATGAACGGAAAAAAAGTATTCTAACGAAGTTTCAAAACTTCGAAAAAAATTTTTTTTCTTTTCGAGATTCTTTGGGCATAATATGCTTTACTGAGGCTATCAAACTAGTATAATGAAAGAGAACCAGTTATCTCAAATAAGAACGGAAAAAAAGTGATTCAAACGAAGTTTCCAAACTTCGAAAAAAATTTTTTTTCTTTTCGAGATTCTTTGCGCATAATATGCTTTTCTGAGGCTATCAAACTAGTATAATGAAAGAGAACCAGTTATCTCAAATAAGAACGGAAAAAAATTGATTCTAACGAAGTTTCCAAACTTCAATAAAAAAATTTTTTCTTTTCGAGATTCTTTGCGCATAATATGCTTTTCTGAGGCTATCAAAATAGTATAATGAAAGAGAACCAGTTATCTCAAATACGAACGGGAAAAAAGTGATTCTAACGAAGTTTCCAAACTTCGAAAATAATTTTTTTTCTTTTCGTGATTCTTTGCGCTAAATATGCTTTTCTGACGCTATCAAACTAGTATAATGAAAGAGAACCAGTTATCTGAAATAAGAATGGAAAAAAAGTGATTCTAATGAAGTTTCCAAACTTCGAAAAAAAATTTTTTTCTTTTCGAGATTCTTTGCGCATAATATGCGCATAATATGCTTTTCAAACTAGTATAATGAAAGAGAACCAGTTATCTCAAATAAGAACGGAAAAAAAGTGATTCTAACGAAGTTTCCAAACTTCTAAAAAAAATTTTTTTATTTTCGAGATTCTTTGCACATAATATGCTTTTCTGAGGCTATCTAATTAGTATAATGAAAGAGAACCAGTTATCTCAAATAAGAACGGAAAAAAGTGATTCTAACGAAGTTTCCAAACATCGAAAAAAATTTTTTTTCTTTTCGAGATTCTTTGCGCATAATATGCTTTTCTGAGGCTATCTAATTAGTATAATGAGAGATTACCAGTTATCTCAAATATGAACGGAAAAAAAGTATTCTAACGAAGTTTCAAAACTTCGAAAAAAATTTTTTTTCTTTTCTAGATTCTTTGCGCTAATATGCTTTACTGAGGATATCAAACTAGTATAATGAAAGAGAATTAGTTATCTCAAATAAGAACGGAAAAAAAGTGATTCAAACGAAGTTTCCAAAATTCGAAAAAAAATTTTTTTTCTTTTCGAGATTCTTTGCGCATAATATGCTTTACTGAGGCTATCAAACTAGTATAATGAAAGAGAACCAGTTATCTCAAATAAGAACGGAAAAAAAGTGATTCTAACGAAGTTTCCAAACTTCTAAAAAAATTTTTTTTATTTTTGAGTTTCTTTGCGCATAATATGATTTTCCGAGTCTATCAACTAGTATAGTGAGAGATTACCAGTTATCTCAAATAAGAACGGAAAAAAAGTGATTCTAACGAAGTTTCAAAACTTCGAAAAAAATTTTTTTTCTTTTCGAGATTCTTTGCGCATAATATGATTTTCTGAGGCTATCAAACTAGTATAATGAAAGAGAACCATTTATCTCAAATAAGAACGGAAAAAAAGTGATTCTAACGAAGTTTCCAAACTTCGAAAAAAAAATTTTTTCTTTCCAGATTCTTTGCGCATAATATGCTTTTCTGAGGCTATCAAACTAGTATAATGAAAGAGAACCAGTTATCTCAAATAAGAACGGAAAAAAAGTGATTCAAACGAAGTTTCCAAACTTCGAAAAAAAATGTTTTTCTTTTCGAGATTCTTTGCGCATAATATACTTTTCTACGGCTATCAAACTAGTAAAATGAAAGACAACCAGTTATCTCGAATAAGAATGGAAAAAAAGTGATTCTAACGAAGTTTCCTAACTTCGAAAAAAATTTTTTTCTTTTCGAGATTCTTTGCGCATAATATGCTTTACTGCGGCTATCAAACTACTTTATACTTTTATTTTAGAGATTCTTTGCGCATAATATGCTTTTCTGAGGCTATCAAACTAGTATAATGAAAGAGAACCAGTTATCTCAAATAAGAACGGAAAAAAAGTGATTCAAACGAAGTTTCCAAACTTCGAAAAAAATTTTTTTTCTTTTCGAGATTTTTTGCGCATAATATGCTTTTCTGAGGCTATCAAACTAGTATAATGAAAGAGAACCAGTTATCTCAGATAAGAACGGAAAAAAAGTGATTCTAACCAAGTTTCAAAACTTCGAAAAAAATTTTTTTTCTTTTCGAGATTCTTTGCGCATAATATGCTTTTCTGAGGCTATCAAAATAGTATAATGAAAGAGAACCAGTTATCTCAAATACGAACGGGAAAAAAGTGATTCTAACGAAGTTTCCTAACTTCGAAAAAAATTTTTTTTCTTTTCGAGATTCTTTGGGCATAATATGCTTTACTGAGGCTATCAAACTAGTATAATGAAAGAGAACCAGTTATCTCAAATAAGAACGGAAAAAAAGTGATTCAAACGAAGTTTCCAAACTTCGAAAAAAATTTTTTTTCTTTTCGAGATTCTTTGCGCATAATATGCTTTACTACGGCTATCAAACTAGTTCATACTTTTCTTTTCGAGATTCTTTGCGCATAATATGCTTTTCTGAGGCTATCAAACTAGTATAATGAAAGAGAACCAGATATCTCAAATAAGAACGGAAAAAAAGTGATTCAAACGAAGTTTCCAAACTTCGAAAAAAATTTTTTTTCTTTTCGAGATTCTTTGCGCATAATATGCTTTTCTGAGGCTATCAAACTAGTATAATGAAAGAGAACCAGTTATCTCAAATAAGAACGGAAAAAAATTGATTCTAACGAAGTTTCCAAACTTCAATAAAAAAATTTTTTCTTTTCGAGATTCTTTGCGCATAATATTCTTTTCTGAGGCTATCAAAATAGTATAATGAAAGAGAACCAGTTATCTCAAATAAGAATGGAAAATAAGTGATTCTAATGAAGTTTCCAAACTTCTAAAAAAATTTTTTTTATTTTTGAGATTCTTTGCGCATAATATGATTTTCCGAGTCTATCAACTAGTATAGTGAGAGATTACCAGTTATCTCAAATAAGAACGGAAATAAAGTGATTCTAACGAAGTTTCCAAACTTCGAAAAAAATTTTTTTTCTTTCCAGATTCTTTGCGCATAATAAGCTTTTCTGAGGCTATCAAACTAGTATAATGAAAGAGAACCAGTTATCTCAAATAAGAACGGAAAAAAAGTGATTCAAAAGAAGTTTCCAAACTTCGAAAAAAAATGTTTTTCTTTTCGAGATTCTTTGCGCATAATATACTTTTCTACGGCTATCAAACTAGTAAAATGAAAGAGAACCAGTTATCTCGAATAAGAATGGAAAAAAAGTGATTCTAACGAAGTTTCCTAACTTCGAAAAAAATTTTTTTCTTTTCGAGATTCTTTGCGCATAATATGCTTTACTGCGGCTATCAAACTACTTTATACTTTTCTTTTAGAGATTCTTTGCGCATAATATGCTTTTCTGAGGCTATCAAACTAGTATAATGAAAGAGAACCAGTTATCTCAAATAAGAACGGAAAAAAAGTGATTCAAACGAAGTTTCCAAACTTCGAAAAAAATTTTTTTTCTTTTCGAGATTTTTTGCGCATAATATGCTTTTCTGAGGCTATCAAACTAGTATAATGAAAGAGAACCAGTTATCTCAGATAAGAACGGAAAAAAAGTGATTCTAACGAAGTTTCCAAACTTCGATAAAAAAATTTTTTCTTTTCGAGATTCTTTGCGCATAATATGCTTTTCTGAGGCTATCAAACTAGTAAAATGAAAGAGAACCAGTTATCTCGAATAAGAATGGAAAAAAAGTGATTCTAACGAAGTTTCCTAACTTCGAAAAAAATTTTTTTCTTTTCGAGATTCTTTGCGCATAATATGCTTTACTGCGGCTATCAAACTACTTTATACTTTTCTTTAAGAGATTCTTTGCGCATAATATGCTTTTCTGAGGCTATCAAACTAGTATAATGAAAGAGAACCAGTTATCTCAAATAAGAACGGAAAAAAAGTGATTCAAACGAAGTTTCCAAACTTCGAAAAAAATTTTTTTTCTTTTCGAGATTTTTTGCGCATAATATGCTTTTCTGAGGCTATCAAACTAGTATAATGAAAGAGAACCAGTTATCTCAGATAAGAACGGAAAAAAAGTGATTCTAACGAAGTTTCAAAACTTCGAAAAAAATTTTTTTTCTTTTCGAGATTCTTTGCGCATAATATGCTTTTCTGAGGCTATCAAAATAGTATAATGAAAGAGAACCAGTTATCTCAAATAAGAACGGAAAAAAAGTGATTCAAACGAAGTTTCCAAAATTCGAAAAAATATTGTTTTTCTTTTCGAGATTCTTTGCGCATAATATACTTTTCTACGGCTATCAAACTAGTAAAATGAAAGAGAACCAGTTATCTCGAATAAGAATGGAAAAAAAGTGATTCTAACGAAGTTTCCTAACTTCGAAAAAAATTTTTTTTCTTTTCGAGATTCTTTGCGCATAATATGCTTTACTGAGGCTATCAAACTAGTATAATGAAAGAGAACCAGTTATCTCAAATAAGAACGGAAAAAAAGTGATTCTAACGAAGTTTCCAAACTTCGAAAAAAATTTTTTTTCTTTTCGAGATTCTTTGCGCATAATATGCTTTTCTGAGGCTATCAAAATAGTATAATGAAAGAGAACCAGTTATCTCAAATAAGAATGGAAAATAAGTGATTCTAATGAAGTTTCCAAACTTCTAAAAAAATTTTGTTAATTTTTGAGTTTCTTTGCGCATAATATGATTTTCCGAGTCTATCAACTAGTATAGTGAGAGATTACCAGTTATCTCAAATAAGAACGGAAAAAAAGTGATTCTAACGAAGTTTCAAAACTTCGAAAAAAATTTTTTTTCTTTTCGAGATTCTTTGCGCATAATATGATTTTCTCAGGCTATCAAACTAGTATAATGAAAGAGAACCATTTATCTCAAATAAGAACGGAAAAAAAGTGATTCTAACGAAGTTTCCAAACTTCGAAAAAAATTTTTTTTCTTTCCAGATTCTTTGCGCATAATATGCTTTTCTGAGGCTATTAAACTAGTATAATGAAAGAGAACCAGTTATCTCAAATAAGAACGGAAAAAAAGTGATTCAAACGAAGTTTCCAAACTTCGAAAAAAAATGTTTTTCTTTTCGAGATTCTTTGCGCATAATATACTTTTCTACGGCTATCAAACTAGTAAAATGAAAGAGAACCAGTTATCTCAATTAAGAATGGAAAAAAAGTGATTCTAACGAAGTTTCAAAACTTCGAAAAAAATTTTTTTTCTTTTCGAGATTCTTTGCGCATAATATGCTTTTCTGAGGCTATCAAAATAGTATAATGAAAGAGAACCAGTTATCTCAAATACGAACGGGAAAAAAGTGATTCTAACTTCTAACTTCCTAACTTCGAAAAAAATTTTTTTTCTTTTCGAGATTCTTTGGGCATAATATGCTTTACTGAGGCTATCAAACTAGTGTAATGAAAGAGAACCAATTATCTCAAATAAGAACGGAAAAAAAGTGATTCAAACGAAGTTTCCAAACTTCGAAAAAAATTTTTTTTCTTTTCGAGATTCTTTGCGCATAATATGCTTTACTGCGGCTATCAAACTAGTTTATACTTTTCTTTTCGAGATTCTTTGCGCATAATATGCTTTTCTGAGGCTATCGAACTAGTATAATGAAAGAGAACCAGATAATTCAAATAAGAACGGAAAAAAAGTGATTCAAACGAAGTTTCCAAACTTCGAAAAAAATTTTTTTTCTTTTCGAGATTCTTTGCGCATAATATGCTTTTCTGAGGCTATCAAACTAGTATAATGAAAGAGAACCAGTTATCTCAAATAAGAACGGAAAAAAATTGATTCTAACGAAGTTTCCAAACTTCAATAAAAAAATTTTTTCTTTTCGAGATTCTTTGCGCATAATATGCTTTTCTGAGGCTATCAAAATAGTATAATGAAAGAGAACCAGTTATCTCAAATAAGAATGGAAAATAAGTGATTCTAATGAAGTTTCCAAACTTCTAAAAAAATTTTTTTTATTTTTGAGATTCTTTGCGCATAATATGATTTTCCGAGTCTATCAACTAGTATAGTGAGAGATTACCAGTTATCTCAAATAAGAACGGAAAAAAAGTGATTCTAACGAAGTTTCAAAACTTCGAAAAAAATTTTTTTTCTTTTCGAGATTCTTTGCGCATAATATGATTTTCTGAGGCTATCAAACTAGTATAATGAAAGAGAACCATTTATCTCAAATAAGAACGGAAATAAAGTGATTCTAACGAAGTTTCCAAACTTCGAAAAAAATTTTTTTTCTTTCCAGATTCTTTGCGCATAATAAGCTTTTCTGAGGCTATCAAACTAGTATAATGAAAGAGAACCAGTTATCTCAAATAAGAACGGAAAAAAAGTGATTCAAACGAAGTTTCCAAACTTCGAAAAAAAATGTTTTTCTTTTCGAGATTCTTTGCGCATAATATACTTTTCTACGGCTATCAAACTAGTAAAATGAAAGAGAACCAGTTATCTCGAATAACAATGGAAAAAAAGTGATTCTAACGAAGTTTCCTAACTTCGAAAAAAATTTTTTTCTTTTCGAGATTCTTTGCGCATAATATGCTTTACTGCGGCTATCAAACTACTTTATACTTTTCTTTTAGAGATTCTTTGCGCATAATATGCTTTTCTGAGGCTATCAAACTAGTATAATGAAAGAGAACCAGTTATCTCAAATAAGAACGGAAAAAAAGTGATTCAAACGAAGTTTCCAAACTTCGAAAAAAATTTTTTTTCTTTTCGAGATTTTTTGCGCATAATATGCTTTTCTGAGGCTATCAAACTAGTATAATGAAAGAGAACCAGTTATCTCAGATAAGAACGGAAAAAAAGTGATTCTAACGAAGTTTCCAAACTTCGATAAAAAAATTTTTTCTTTTCGAGATTCTTTGCGCATAATATGCTTTTCTGAGGCTATCAAAATAGTATAATGAAAGAGAACCAGTTATCTCAAATACGAACGGGAAAAAAGTGATTCTAACGAAGTTTCCAAACTTCGAAAATAATTTTTTTTCTTTTCGTGATTCTTTGCGCTAAATATGCTTTTCTGAGGCTATCAAACTAGTATAATGAAAGAGAACCAGTTATCTCAAATAAGAATGGAAAAAAAGTGATTCTAATGAAGTTTCCAAACTTCGAAAAAAAATTTTTTTCTTTTCGAGATTCTTTGCGCATAATATGCTTTTCTGAGGCTATTAAACTAGTATAATGAAAGAGAACCAGTTATCTCAAATAAGAACGGAAAAAAAGTGATTCAAACGAAGTTTCCAAACTTCGAAAAAAAATGTTTTTCTTTTCGAGATTCTTTGCGCATAATATACTTTTCTGCGGCTATCAAACTAGTAAAATGAAAGAGAACCAGTTATCTCAATTAAGAATGGAAAAAAAGTGATTCTAACGAAGTTTCAAAACTTCGAAAAAAATTTTTTTTCTTTTCGAGATTCTTTGCGCATAATATGCTTTTCTGAGGCTATCAAAGTAGTATAATGAAAGAGAACCAGTTATCTCAAATACGAACGGGAAAAAAGTGATTCTAACGAAGTTTCCTAACTTCGAAAAAAATTTTTTTTCTTTTCGAGATTCTTTGGGCATAATATGCTTTACTGAGGCTATCAAACTAGTATAATGAAAGAGAACCAGTTATCTCAAATAAGAACGGAAAAAAAGTGATTCAAACGAAGTTTCCAAACTTCGAAAAAAATTTTTTTTCTTTTCGAGATTCTTTGCGCATAATATGCTTTACTGCGGCTATCAAACTAGTTTATACTTTTCTTTTCGAGATTCTTTGCGCATAATATGCTTTTCTGAGGCTATCGAACTAGTATAATGAAAGAGAACCAGATAATTCAAATAAGAACGGAAAAAAAGTGATTCAAACGAAGTTTCCAAACTTCGAAAAAAATTTTTTTTCTTTTCGAGATTCTTTGCGCATAATATGCTTTTCTGAGGCTATCAAACTAGTATAATGAAAGAGAACCAGTTATCTCAAATAAGAACGGAAAAAAATTGATTCTAACGAAGTTTCCAAACTTCAATAAAAAAAGTTTTTCTTTTCGAGATTCTTTGCGCATAATATGCTTTTCTGAGGCTATCAAAATAGTATAATGAAAGAGAACCAGTTATCTCAAATAAGAATGGAAAATAAGTGATTCTAATGAAGTTTCCAAACTTCTAAAAAAATTTTTTTTATTTTTGAGATTCTTTGCGCATAATATGATTTTCCGAGTCTATCAACTAGTATAGTGAGAGATTACCAGTTATCTCAAATAAGAACGGAAAAAAAGTGATTCTAACGAAGTTTCAAAACTTCGAAAAAAATTTTTTTTCTTTTCGAGATTCTTTGCGCATAATATGATTTTCTGAGGCTATCAAACTAGTATAATGAAAGAGAACCATTTATCTCAAATAAGAACGGAAATAAAGTGATTCTAACGAAGTTTCCAAACTTCGAAAAAAATTTTTTTTCTTTCCAGATTCTTTGCGCATAATAAGCTTTTCTGAGGCTATCAAACTAGTATAATGAAAGAGAACCAGTTATCTCAAATAAGAACGGAAAAAAAGTGATTCAAACGAAGTTTCCAAACTTCGAAAAAAAATGTTTTTCTTTTCGAGATTCTTTGCGCATAATATACTTTTCTACGGCTATCAAACTAGTAAAATGAAAGAGAACCAGTTATCTCGAATAACAATGGAAAAAAAGTGATTCTAACGAAGTTTCCTAACTTCGAAAAAAATTTTTTTCTTTTCGAGATTCTTTGCGCATAATATGCTTTACTGCGGCTATCAAACTACTTTATACTTTTCTTTTAGAGATTCTTTGCGCATAATATGCTTTTCTGAGGCTATCAAACTAGTATAATGAAAGAGAACCAGTTATCTCAAATAAGAACGGAAAAAAAGTGATTCAAACGAAGTTTCCAAACTTCGAAAAAAATTTTTTTTCTTTTCGAGATTTTTTGCGCATAATATGCTTTTCTGAGGCTATCAAACTAGTATAATGAAAGAGAACCAGTTATCTCAAATAAGAACGGAAAAAAAGTGATTCTAACGAAGTTTCCAAACTTCTAAAAAAATTTTTTTTATTTTCGAGATTCTTTGCGCATAATATGCTTTTCTGAGGCTATCTAATTAGTATAATGAAAGAGAACCAGTTATCTCAAATAAGAACGGAAAAAAGTGATTCTAACGAAGTTTCCAAACATCGAAAAAAATTTTTTTTCTTTTCGAGATTCTTTGCGCATAATATGCTTTTCTGAGGCTATCTAATTAGTATAATGAGAGATTACCAGTTATCTCAAATATGAACGGAAAAAAAGTATTCTAACGAAGTTTCAAAACTTCGAAAAAAATTTTTTTTCTTTTCGAGATTCTTTGCGCTAATATGCTTTACTGAGGATATCAAACTAGTATAATGAAAGAGAATTAGTTATCTCAAATAAGAACGGAAAAGAAGTGATTCTAACGAAGTTTCCAAACTTCTAAAAAAATTTTTCTTCTTTTCGAGATTCTTTGCGCATAATATGCTTTTCTGAGGCTATCAAACTACTACAATGAAAGAGAACCAGTTATCTCAAATAAGAACGGGAAAATAGTGATTCTAACAAAGTTTCCAAACTTCGAAAAAAATTTTTTTTCTTTTCGTGATTCTTTGCGCTAAATAAACTTTTCTGAGGCTATCAAACTAGTATAATGAAAGAGAACCAGTTATCTCAAATAAGAACAGAAAAAAAGTGATTCTAAAGAAGTTTCCAAACTTCGAAAAAATTTTTTTTCTTTTCGAGATTCTTTGCGCATAATATGCTTTACTGAGGCTATCAAACTAGTATAATGAAAGAGAACCAGGTATCTCAAATAAGAACGGAAAAAAAGTAATTCAAACGAAGTTTCCAAACTTCGAAAAATAATTTTTTTCTTTCCAGATTCTTTGCGTATAATATGCTTTTCTGAGGCTATCAAACTAGTATAATGAAAGAGAACCAGTTATCTCAAATAAGAACGGAAAAAAAGTGATTCAAACGAAGTTTCCAAACTTCGAAAAAAATTTTTTTTCTTTTCGAGATTCTTTGCGCATAATATGCCTTACTGCGGCTATCAAACTAGTTTATACTTTTCTTTTCGAGATTCTTTGCGCATAATATGCTTTTCTGAGGCTATCAAACTAGTATAATGAAAGAGAACCAGATATCTCAAATAAGAACGGAAAAAAAGCGATTCAAACGAAGTTTCCAAACTTCGAAAAAAATTTTTTTTCTTTTCGAGAATCTTTGCGCCTAATATGCTTTTCTGAGGCTATCAAACTAGTATAATTAAAGAGAACCAGTTATCTCAAATAAGAACGGAAAAAAATTGATTCTAACGAAGTTTCCAAACTTCGATAAAAAAATTTTTTCTTTTCGAGATTCTTTGCGCATAATATGCTTTTCTGAGGCTATCAAAATAGTATAATGAAAGAGAACCAGTTATCTCAAATAAGAATGGAAAATAAGTGATTCTAATGAAGTTTCCAAACTTCTAAAAAAATTTTTTTTATTTTTGAGATTCTTTGCGCATAATATGATTTTCCGAGTCTATCAACTAGTATAGTGAGAGATTACCAGTTATCTCAAATAAGAACGGAAAAAAAGTGATTCTAACGAAGTTTCAAAACTTCGAAAAAAATTTTTTTTCTTTTCGAGATTCTTTGCGCATAATATGATTTTCTGAGACTATCAAACTAGTATAATGAAAGAGAACCATTTATCTCAAATAAGAACCTAAAAAAAGTGATTCTAACGAAGTTTCCAAACTTCGAAAAAAATTTTTTTTCTTTCCAGATTCTTTGCGCATAATATGCTTTTCTGAGGCTATCAAACTAGTATAATGAAAGAGAACCAGTTATCTCAAATAAGAACGGAAAAAAAGTGATTCAAACGAAGTTTCCAAACTTCGAAAAAAAATGTTTTTCTTTTCGAGATTCTTTGCGCATAATATACTTTTCTAGGCTATCAAACTAGTAAAATGAAAGAGAACCAGTTATCTCGAATAAGAATGGAAAAAAAGTGATTCTAACGAAGTTTCCTAACTTCGAAAAAAATTTTTTTCTTTTCGAGATTCTTTGCGCATAATATGCTTTACTGCGGCTATCAAACTAGTATAATGAAAGAGAACCAGTTATCTCAGATAAGAACAGAAAAAAAGTGATTCTAACGAAGTTTCCAAACTACGATAAAAAATTTTATTCTTTTCGAGATTCTTTGCGCATAATATGCTTTTCTGAAGCTATCAAAATAGTATAATGAAAGAGAACCAGTTATCTCAAATAAGAACGGGAAAAAAGTGATTCTAACGAAGTTTCCAAACTTCGAAAATAATTTTTTTTCTTTTCGTGATTCTTTGCCCTAAATATGCTTTTCTGAGGCTATCAAACTAGTATAATGAAAGAGAATCAGTTATCTCAAATAAGAATGGAAAAAAAGTGATTCTAATGAAGTTTCCAAACTTCGAAAAAAAATTTTTTTCTTTTCGAGATTCTTTGCGCATAATATGCGCATAATATGCTTTTCAAACTAGTATAATGAAAGAGAACCAGTTATCTCAAATAAGAACGGAAAAAAAGTGATTCAAACGAAGTTTCCAAACTTCGAAAAAAATTTTTTTTCTTTTCGAGATGTTTTGCGCATAATATGCTTTTCTGAGGCTATCAAACTAGTATAATGAAAGAGAACCAGTTATCTCAGATAAGAACGGAAAAAAAGTGATTCTAACGAAGTTTAAAAACTTCGAAAAAAATTTTTTTTCTTTTCGAGATTCTTTGCGCATAATATGCTTTTCTGAGGCTATCAAACTAGTATAATGAAAGAGAACCAGTTATCTCAAATAAGAACGGAAAAAAAGTGATTCAAACGAAGTTTCCAAACTTCGAAAAAAATTTTTTTTCTTTTCGAGATTCTTTGCGCATAATATGCTTTTCTGAGGCTATCAAACTAGTATAATGAAAGAGAACCAGTTATCTCAAATAAGAACGGAAAAAAATTGATTCTAACGAAGTTTCCAAACTTCAATAAAAAAGTTTTTTCTTTTCGAGATTCTTTGCGCATAATATGCTTTTCTGAGGCTATCAAAATAGTATAATGAAAGAGAACCAGTTATCTCAAATAAGAATGGAAAATAAGTGATTCTAATGAAGTTTCCAAACTTCTAAAAAATTTTTTTTTATTTTTGAGATTCTTTGCGCATAATATGATTTTCCGAGTCTATCAACTAGTATAGTGAGATATTACCAGTTATCTCAAATAAGAACGGAAAAAAAGTGATTCTAACGAAGTTTCAAAACTTCGAAATAAATTTTTTTTCTTTTCGAGATTCTTTGCGCATAATATGATTTTCTGAGGCTATCAAACTAGTATAATTAAAGAGAACCATTTATCTCAAATAAGAACGGAAATAAAGTGATTCTAACGAAGTTTCCAAACTTCGAAAAAAATTTTTTTTCTTTCCAGATTCTTTGTGCATAATAAGCTTTTCTGAGGCTATCAAACTAGTATAATGAAAGAGAACCAGTTATCTCAAATAAGAACGGAAAAAAAGTGATTCAAACGAAGTTTCCAAACTTCGAAAAAAAAATGTTTTTCTTTTCGAGATTCTTTGCGCATAATATACTTTTCTACGGCTATCAAACTAGTAAAATGAAAGAGAACCAGTTATCTCGAATAAGAATGGAAAAAAAGTGATTCTAACGAAGTTTCCTAACTTCGAAAAAAATTTTTTTCTTTTCGAGATTCTTTGCGCATAATATGCTTTACTGCGGCTATCAAACTACTTTATACTTTTCTTTTAGAGATTCTTTGCGCATAATATGCTTTTCTGAGGCTATCAAACTAGTATAATGAAAGAGAACCAGTTATCTCAAATAAGAACGGAAAAAAGTGATTCAAACGAAGTTTCCAAACTTCGAAAAAAATTTTTTTTCTTTTCGAGATTTTTTGCGCATAATATGCTTTTCTGAGGCTATCAAACTAGTATAATGAAAGAGAACCAGTTATCTCAGATAAGAACGGAAAAAAAGTGATTCTAATGAAGTTTCCAAACTTCGATAAAAAAATTTTTTCTTTTCGAGATTCTTTGCGCATAATATGATTTTCAGAGGCTATCAAAATAGTATAATGAAAGAGAACCAGTTATCTCAAATACGAACGGGAAAAAAGTGATTCTAACGAAGTTTCCAAACTTCGAATATAATTTTTTTTCTTTTCGTGATTCTTTGCGCTAAATATGCTTTTCTGAGGCTATCAAACTAGTATAATGAAAGAGAACCAGTTATCTCAAATAAGAATGGAAAAAAAGTGATTCTAATGAAGTTTCCAAACTTCGAAAAAAAATTTTTTTGTTTTCGAGATTCTTTGCGCATAATATGCGCATAATATGCTTTTCAAACTAGTATAATGAAAGAGAACCAGTTATCTCAAATAAGAACGGAAAAAAAGTGATTCTAACGAAGTTTCCAAACTTCTAAAAAAATTTTTTTTATTTTCGAGATTCTTTGCGCATAATATGCTTTTCTGAGGCTATCTAATTAGTATAATGAAAGAGAACCAGTTATCTCAAATAAGAACGGAAAGATGTGATTCTAACGAAGTTTCCAAACATCGAAAAAAATTTTTTTTCTTTTCGAGATTCTTTGCGCATAATATGCTTTTCTGAGGCTATCTAATTAGTATAATGAGAGATTACCAGTTATCTCAAATATGAACGGAAAAAAAGTATTCTAACGAAGTTTCAAAACTTCGAAAAAAATTTTTTTTCTTTTCGAGATTCTTTGCGCTAATATGCTTTACTGAGGATATCAAACTAGTATAATGAAAGAGAATTAGTTATCTCAAATAAGAACGGAAAAAAAGTGATTCAAACGAAGTTTCCAAAATTCGAAAAAATATTGTTTTTCTTTTCGAGATTCTTTGCGCATAATATACTTTTCTACGGCTATCAAACTAGTAAAATGAAAGAGAACCAGTTATCTCGAATAAGAATGGAAAAAAAGTGATTCTAACGAAGTTTCCTAACTTCGAAAAAAATTTTTTTTCTTTTCGAGATTCTTTGCGCATAATATGCTTTACTGAGGCTATCAAACTAGTATAATGAAAGAGAACCAGTTATCTCAAATAAGAACGGAAAAAAAGTGATTCTAACGAAGTTTCCAAACTTCGAAAAAAATTTTTTTTCTTTTCGAGATTCTTTGCGCATAATATGCTTTTCTGAGGCTATCAAAATAGTATAATGAAAGAGAACCAGTTATCTCAAATAAGAATGGAAAATAAGTGATTCTAATGAAGTTTCCAAACTTCTAAAAAAATTTTTTTTATTTTTGAGTTTCTTTGCGCATAATATGATTTTCCGAGTCTATCAACTAGTATAGTGAGAGATTACCAGTTATCTCAAATAAGAACGGAAAAAAAGTGATTCTAACGAAGTTTCAAAATTTCGAAAAAAATTTTTTTTCTTTTCGAGATTCTTTGCGCATAATATGATTTTCTGAGGCTATCAAACTAGTATAATGAAAGAGAACCATTTATCTCAAATAAGAACGGAAAAAAAGTGATTCTAACGAAGTTTCCAAACTTCGAAAAAAATTTTTTTTCTTTCCAGATTCTTTGCGCATAATAAGCTTTTCTGAGGCTATCAAACTAGTATAATGAAAGAGAACCAGTTATCTCAAATAAGAACGGAAAAAAAGTGATTCAAACGAAGTTTCCAAACTTCGAAAAAAAATGTTTTTCTTTTCGAGATTCTTTGCGCATAATATACTTTTCTACGGCTATCAAACTAGTAAAATGAAAGACAACCAGTTATCTCGAATAAGAATGGAAAAAAAGTGATTCTAACGAAGTTTCCTAACTTCGAAAAAATTTTTTTTCTTTTCGAGATTCTTTGCGCATAATATGCTTTACTGCGGCTATCAAACTACTTTATACTTTTCTTTTAGAGATTCTTTGCGCATAATATGCTTTTCTGAGGCTATCAAACTAGTATAATGAAAGAGAACCAGTTATCTCAAATAAGAACGGAAAAAAAGTGATTCAAACGAAGTTTCCAAACTTCGAAAAAATTTTTTTTTCTTTTCGAGATTTTTTGCGCATAATATGCTTTTCTGAGGCTATCAAACTAGTATAATGAAAGAGAACCAGTTATCTCAGATAAGAACGGAAAAAAAGTGATTCTAACGAAGTTTCAAAACTTCGAAAAAAATTTTTTTTCTTTTCGAGATTCTTTGCGCATAATATGCTTTTCTGAGGCTATCAAAATAGTATAATGAAAGAGAACCAGTTATCTCAAATACGAACGGGAAAAAAGTGATTCTAACGAAGTTTCCTAACTTCGAAAAAAATTTTTTTTCTTTTCGAGATTCTTTGGGCATAATATGCTTTACTGAGGCTATCAAACTAGTATAATGAAAGAGAACCAGTTATCTCAAATAAGAACGGAAAAAAAGTGATTCAAACGAAGTTCCAAACTTCGAAAAAAATTTTTTTTCTTTTCGAGATTCTTTGCGCATAATATGCTTTACTGCGGCTATCAAACTAGTTCATACTTTTCTTTTCGAGATTCTTTGCGCATAATATGCTTTTCTGAGGCTATCAAACTAGTATAATGAAAGAGAACCAGATATCTCAAATAAGAACGGAAAAAAAGTGATTCAAACGAAGTTTCCAAACTTCGAAAAAATTTTTTTTTCTTTTCGAGATTCTTTGCGCATAATATGCTTTTCTGAGGCTATCAAACTAGTATAATGAAAGTGAACCAGTTATCTCAAATAAGAACGGAAAAAAATTGATTCTAACGAAGTTTCCAAACTTCAATAAAAAAATTTTTTCTTTTCGAGATTCTTTGCGCATAATATTCTTTTCTGAGGCTATCAAAATAGTATAATGAAAGAGAACCAGTTATCTCAAATAAGAATGGAAAATAAGTGATTCTAATGAAGTTTCCAAACTTCTAAAAAAATTTTTTTTATTTTTGAGATTCTTTGCGCATAATATGATTTTCCGAGTCTATCAACTAGTATAGTGAGAGATTACCAGTTATCTGAAATAAGAACGGAAAAAAAGTGATTCTAACGAAGTTTCAAAACTTCGAAAAAAATTTTTTTTCTTTTCGAGATTCTTTGCGCATAATATGATTTTCTGAGGCTATCAAACTAGTATAATGAAAGAGAACCATTTATCTCAAATAAGAACGGAAATAAAGTGATTCTAACGAAGTTTCCAAACTTCGAAAAAAATTTTTTTTCTTTCCAGATTCTTTGCGCATAATAAGCTTTTCTGAGGCTATCAAACTAGTATAATGAAAGAGAACCAGTTATCTCAAATAAGAACGGAAAAAAAGTGATTCAAACGAAGTTTCCAAACTTCGAAAAAAAATGTTTTTCTTTTCGGAATTCTTTGCGCATAATATACTTTTCTACGGCTATCAAACTAGTAAAATGAAAGAGAACCAGTTATCTCGAATAAGAATGGAAAAAAAGTGATTCTAACGAAGTTTCCTAACTTCGAAAAAAATTTTTTTCTTTTCGAGATTCTTTGCGCATAATATGCTTTACTGCGGCTATCAAACTACTTTATACTTTTCTTTTAGAGATTCTTTGCGCATAATATGCTTTTCTGAGGCTATCAAACTAGTATAATGAAAGAGAACCAGTTATCTCAAATAAGAACGGAAAAAAAGTGATTCAAACGAAGTTTCCAAACTTCGAAAAAAATTTTTTTTTTTTTCGAGATTTTTGCGCATAATATGCTTTTCTGAGGCTATCAAACTAGTATAATGAAAGAGAACCAGTTATCTCAGATAAGAACGGAAAAAAAGTGATTCTAACGAAGTTTCCAAACTTCGATAAAAAAATTTTTTCTTTTCGAGATTCTTTGCGCATAATATGCTTTTCTGAGGCTATCAAAATAGTATAATGAAAGAGAACCAGTTATCTCAAATAAGAACGGAAAAAAAGTGATTCTAACGAAGTTTCCAAACTTCTAAAAAAATTTTTTTTATTTTCGAGATTCTTTGCGCATAATATGCATTTCTGAGGCTATCTAATTAGTATAATGAAAGAGAACCAGTTATCTCAAATAAGAACGGAAAAAAGTGATTCTAACGAAGTTTCCAAACTTCGAAAAAAAATGTTTTTCTTTTCGAGATTCTTTGCGCATAATATACTTTTCTACGGCTATCAAACTAGTAAAATGAAAGAGAACCAGTTATCTCGAATAAGAATGGAAAAAAAGTGATTCTAACGAAGTTTCCTAACTTCGAAAAAAATTTTTTTCTTTTCGAGATTCTTTGCGCATAATATGCTTTACTGCGGCTATCAAACTACTTTATACTTTTCTTTTAGAGATTCTTTGCGCATAATATGCTTTTCTGAGGCTATCAAACTAGTATAATGAAAGAGAACCAGTTATCTCAAATAAGAACGGAAAAAAAGTGATTCAAACGAAGTTTCCAAACTTCGAAAAAAAATTTTTTTCTTTTCGAGATTTTTTGCGCATAATATGCTTTTCTGAGGCTATCAAACTAGTATAATGAAAGAGAACCAGTTATCTCAGATAAGAACGGAAAAAAAGTGATTCTAACGAAGTTTCAAAACTTCGAAAAAAATTTTTTTTCTTTTCGAGATACTTTGCGCATATTATGCTTTTCTGAGGCTATCAAAATAGTATAATGAAAGAGAACCAGTTATCTCAAATACGAACGGGAAAAAAGTGATTCTAACGAAGTTTCCTAACTTCGAAAAAAATTTTTTTCTTTTCGAGATTCTTTGCGCATAATATGCTTTACTGCGGCTATCAAACTAGTATAATGAAAGAGAACCAGTTATCTCAGATAAGAACAGAAAAAAAGTGATTCTAACGAAGTTTCCAAACTACGATAAAAATTTTTTTTCTTTTCGAGATTCTTTGCGCATAATATGCTTTTCTGAGGCTATCAAAATAGTATAATGAAAGAGAACCAGTTATCTCAAATAAGAACGGGAAAAAAGTGATTCTAACGAAGTTTCCAAACTTCGAAAATAATTTTTTTTCTTTTCGTGATTCTTTGCCCTAAATATGCTTTTCTGAGGCTATCAAACTAGTATAATGAAAGAGAACCAGTTATCTCAAATAAGAACGGAAAAAAAGTGATTCAAACGAAGTTTCCAAACTTCGAAAAAAATTTTTTTTCTTTTCGAGATGTTTTGCGCATAATATGCTTTTCTGAGGCTATCAAACTAGTATAATGAAAGAGAACCAGTTATCTCAGATAAGAACGGAAAAAAAGTGATTCTAACGAAGTTTCAAAACTTCGAAAAAAATTTTTTTTCTTTTCGAGATTCTTTGCGCATAATATGCTTTTCTGAGGCTATCAAAATAGTATAATGAAAGAGAACCAGTTATCTCAAATACGAACGGGAAAAAAGTAATTCTAACGAAGTTTCCTAACTTCGAAAAAAATTTTTTTTCTTTTCGAGATTCTTTGGGCATAATATGCTTTACTGAGGCTATCAAACTAGTATAATGAAAGAGAACCAGTTATCTCAAATAAGAACGGAAAAAAAGTGATTCAAACGAAGTTTCCAAACTTCGAAAAAAATTTTTTTTCTTTTCGAGATTCTTTGCGCATAATATGCTTTTCTGAGGCTATCAAACTAGTATAATGAAAGACAACCAGTTATCTCAAATAAGAACGGAAAAAAATTGATTCTAACGAAGTTTCCAAACTTCAATAAAAAAATTTTTTCTTTTCGAGATTCTTTGCGCATAATATGCTTTTCTGAGGCTATCAAAATAGTATAATGAAAGAGAACCAGTTATCTCAAATAAGAATGGAAAATAAGTGATTCTAATGAAGTTTCCAAACTTCTAAAAAAATTTTTTTTATTTTTGAGATTCTTTGCGCATAATATGATTTTCCGAGTCTATCAACTAGTATAGTGAGATATTACCAGTTATCTCAAATAAGAACGGAAAAAAAGTGATTCTAACGAAGTTTCAAAACTTCGAAAAAAATTTTTTTTCTTTTCGAGATTCTTTGCGCATAATATGATTTTCTGAGGCTATCAAACTAGTATAATGAAAGAGAACCATTTATCTCAAATAAGAACGGAAATAAAGTGATTCTAACGAAGTTTCCAAACTTCGAAAAAAATTTTTTTTCTTTCCAGATTCTTTGTGCATAATAAGCTTTTCTGAGGCTATCAAACTAGTATAATGAAAGAGAACCAGTTATCTCAAATAAGAACGGAAAAAAAGTGATTCAAACGAAGTTTCCAAACTTCGAAAAAAAAATGTTTTTCTTTTCGAGATTCTTTGCGCATAATATACTTTTCTACGGCTATCAAACTAGTAAAATGAAAGAGAACCAGTTATCTCGAATAAGAATGGAAAAAAAGTGATTCTAACGAAGTTTCCTAACTTCGAAAAAAATTTTTTTCTTTTCGAGATTCTTTGCGCATAATATGCTTTACTGCGGCTATCAAACTACTTTATACTTTTCTTTTAGAGATTCTTTGCGCATAATATGCTTTTCTGAGGCTATCAAACTAGTATAATGAAAGAGAACCAGTTATCTCAAATAAGAACGGAAAAAAGTGATTCAAACGAAGTTTCCAAACTTCGAAAAAAATTTTTTTTCTTTTCGAGATTTTTTGCGCATAATATGCTTTTCTGAGGCTATCAAACTAGTATAATGAAAGAGAACCAGTTATCTCAGATAAGAACGGAAAAAAAGTGATTCTAATGAAGTTTCCAAACCTCGATAAAAAAATTTTTTCTTTTCGAGATTCTTTGCGCATAATATGCTTTTCTGAGGCTATCAAAATAGTATAATGAAAGAGAACCAGTTATCTCAAATACGAACGGGAAAAAAGTGATTCTAACGAAGTTTCCAAACTTCGAAAATAATTTTTTTTCTTTTCGTGATTCTTTGCGCTAAATATGCTTTTCTGAGGCTATCAAACTAGTATAATGAAAGAGAACCAGTTATCTCAAATAAGAATGGAAAAAAAGTGATTCTAATGAAGTTTCCAAACTTCGAAAAAAAATTTTTTTCTTTTCGAGATTCTTTGCGCATAATATGCGCATAATATGCTTTTCAAACTAGTATAATGAAAGAGAACCAGTTATCTCAAATAAGAACGGAAAAAAAGTGATTCTAACGAAGTTTCCAAACTTCTAAAAAAATTTTTTTTATTTTCGAGATTCTTTGCGCATAATATGCTTTTCTGAGGCTATCTAATTAGTATAATGAAAGAGAACCAGTTATCTCAAATAAGAACGGAAAGAAGTGATTCTAACGAAGTTTCCAAACATCGAAAAAAATTTTTTTTCTTTTCGAGATTCTTTGCGCATAATATGCTTTTCTGAGGCTATCTAATTAGTATAATGAGAGATTACCAGTTATCTCAAATATGAACGGAAAAAAAGTATTCTAACGAAGTTTCAAAACTTCGAAAAAAATTTTTTTTCTTTTCGAGATTCTTTGGGCATAATATGCTTTACTGAGGCTATCAAACTAGTATAATGAAAGAGAACCAGTTATCTCAAATAAGAACGGAAAAAAAGTGATTCAAACGAAGTTTCCAAACTTCGAAAAAAATTTTTTTTCTTTTCGAGATTCTTTGCGCATAATATGCTTTTCTGAGGCTATCAAACTAGTATAATGAAAGACAACCAGTTATCTCAAATAAGAACGGAAAAAAATTGATTCTAACGAAGTTTCCAAACTTCAATAAAAAAATTTTTTCTTTTCGAGATTCTTTGCGCATAATATGCTTTTCTGAGGCTATCAAAATAGTATAATGAAAGAGAACCAGTTATCTCAAATAAGAATGGAAAATAAGTGATTCTAATGAAGTTTCCAAACTTCTAAAAAAATTTTTTTTATTTTTGAGATTCTTTGCGCATAATATGATTTTCCGAGTCTATCAACTAGTATAGTGAGATATTACCAGTTATCTCAAATAAGAACGGAAAAAAAAAGTAATTCTAACGAAGTTTCAAAACTTCGAAAAAAATTTTTTTTCTTTTCGAGATTCTTTGCGCATAATATGATTTTCTGAGGCTATCAAACTAGTATAATGAAAGAGAACCATTTATCTCAAATAAGAACGGAAATAAAGTGATTCTAACGAAGTTTCCAAACTTCGAAAAAAATTTTTTTTCTTTCCAGATTCTTTGTGCATAATAAGCTTTTCTGAGGCTATCAAACTAGTATAATGAAAGAGAACCAGTTATCTCAAATAAGAACGGAAAAAAAGTGATTCAAACGAAGTTTCCAAACTTCGAAAAAAAAATGTTTTTCTTTTCGAGATTCTTTGCGCATAATATACTTTTCTACGGCTATCAAACTAGTAAAATGAAAGAGAACCAGTTATCTCGAATAAGAATGGAAAAAAAGTGATTCTAACGAAGTTTCCTAACTTCGAAAAAAATTTTTTTCTTTTCGAGATTCTTTGCGCATAATATGCTTTACTGCGGCTATCAAACTACTTTATACTTTTCTTTTAGAGATTCTTTGCGCATAATATGCTTTTCTGAGGCTATCAAACTAGTATAATGAAAGAGAACCAGTTATCTCAAATAAGAACGGAAAAAAGTGATTCAAACGAAGTTTCCAAACTTCGAAAAAAATTTTTTTTCTTTTCGAGATTTTTTGCGCATAATATGCTTTTCTGAGGCTATCAAACTAGTATAATGAAAGAGAACCAGTTATCTCAGATAAGAACGGAAAAAAAGTGATTCTAATGAAGTTTCCAAACTTCGATAAAAAAATTTTTTCTTTTCGAGATTCTTTGCGCATAATATGCTTTTCTGAGGCTATCAAAATAGTATAATGAAAGAGAACCAGTTATCTCAAATACGAACGGGAAAAAAGTGATTCTAACGAAGTTTCCAAACTTCGAAAATAATTTTTTTTCTTTTCGTGATTCTTTGCGCTAAATATGCTTTTCTGAGGCTATCAAACTAGTATAATGAAAGAGAACCAGTTATCTCAAATAAGAATGGAAAAAAAGTGATTCTAATGAAGTTTCCAAACTTCGAAAAAAAATTTTTTTGTTTTCGAGATTCTTTGCGCATAATATGCGCATAATATGCTTTTCAAACTAGTATAATGAAAGAGAACCAGTTATCTCAAATAAGAACGGAAAAAAAGTGATTCTAACGAAGTTTCCAAACTTCTAAAAAAATTTTTTTTATTTTCGAGATTCTTTGCGCATAATATGCTTTTCTGAGGCTATCTTATTAGTATAATGAAAGAGAACCAGTTATCTCAAATAAGAACGGAAAGAAGTGATTCTAACGAAGTTTCCAAACATCGAAAAAAATTTTTTTTTTTTCGAGATTCTTTGCGCATAATATGCTTTTCTGAGGCTATCTAATTAGTATAATGAGAGATTACCAGTTATCTCAAATATGAACGGAAAAAAAGTATTCTAACGAAGTTTCAAAACTTCGAAAAAAATTTTTTTTCTTTTCGAGATTCTTTGCGCTAATATGCTTTACTGAGGATATCAAACTAGTATAATGAAAGAGAATTAGTTATCTCAAATAAGAACGGGAAAAAAGTGATTCAAACGAAGTTTCCAAAATTCGAAAAAATATTGATTTTCTTTTCGAGATTCTTTGCGCATAATATACTTTTCTACGGCTATCAAACTAGTAAAATGAAAGAGAACCAGTTATCTCGAATAAGAATGGAAAAAAAGTGATTCTAACGAAGTTTCCTAACTTCGAAAAAAATTTTTTTTCTTTTCGAGATTCTTTGCGCATAATATGCTTTACTGAGGCTATCAAACTAGTATAATGAAAGAGAACCAGTTATCTCAAATAAGAACGGAAAAAAAGTGATTCTAACGAAGTTTCCAAACTTCGAAAAAAATTTTTTTTCTTTTCGAGATTCTTTGCGCATAATATGCTTTTCTGAGGCTATCAAAATAGTATAATGAAAGAGAACCAGTTATCTCAAATAAGAATGGAAAATAAGTGATTCTAATGAAGTTTCCAAACTTCTAAAAAAATTTTTTTTATTTTTGAGTTTCTTTGCGCATAATATGATTTTCCGAGTCTATCAACTAGTATAGTGAGAGATTACCAGTTATCTCAAATAAGAACGGAAAAAAAGTGATTCTAACGAAGTTTCAAAATTTCGAAAAAAATTTTTTTTCTTTTCGAGATTCTTTGCGCATAATATGATTTTCTGAGGCTATCAAACTAGTATAATGAAAGAGAACCATTTATCTCAAATAAGAACGGAAAAAAAGTGATTCTAACGAAGTTTCCAAACTTCGAAAAAAAATTTTTTTCTTTCCAGATTCTTTGCGCATAATATGCTTTTCTGAGGCTATCAAACTAGTATAATGAAAGAGAACCAGTTATCTCAAATAAGAACGGAAAAAAAGTGATTCAAACGAAGTTTCCAAACTTCGAAAAAAAATGTTTTTCTTTTCGAGATTCTTTGCGCATAATATACTTTTCTACGGCTATCAAACTAGTAAAATGAAAGACAACCAGTTATCTCGAATAAGAATGGAAAAAAAGTGATTCTAACGAAGTTTCCTAACTTCGAAAAAATTTTTTTTCTTTTCGAGATTCTTTGCGCATAATATGCTTTACTGCGGCTATCAAACTACTTTATACTTTTCTTTTAGAGATTCTTTGCGCATAATATGCTTTTCTGAGGCTATCAAACTAGTATAATGAAAGAGAACCAGTTATCTCAAATAAGAACGGAAAAAAAGTGATTCAAACGAAGTTTCCAAACTTCGAAAAAATTTTTTTTTCTTTTCGAGATTTTTTGCGCATAATATGCTTTTCTGAGGCTATCAAACTAGTATAATGAAAGAGAACCAGTTATCTCAGATAAGAACGGAAAAAAAGTGATTCTAACGAAGTTTCAAAACTTCGAAAAAAATTTTTTTTCTTTTCGAGATTCTTTGCGCATAATATGCTTTTCTGAGGCTATCAAAATAGTATAATGAAAGAGAACCAGTTATCTCAAATACGAACGGGAAAAAAGTGATTCTAACGAAGTTTCCTAACTTCGAAAAAAATTTTTTTTCTTTTCGAGATTCTTTGGGCATAATATGCTTTACTGAGGCTATCAAACTAGTATAATGAAAGAGAACCAGTTATCTCAAATAAGAACGGAAAAAAAGTGATTCAAACGAAGTTTCCAAACTTCGAAAAAAATTTTTTTTCTTTTCGAGATTCTTTGCGCATAATATGCTTTACTGCGGCTATCAAACTAGTTCATACTTTTCTTTTCGAGATTCTTTGCGCATAATATGCTTTTCTGAGGCTATCAAACTAGTATAATGAAAGAGAACCAGATATCTCAAATAAGAACGGAAAAAAAGTGATTCAAACGAAGTTTCCAAACTTCGAAAAAATTTTTTTTTCTTTTCGAGATTCTTTGCGCATAATATGCTTTTCTGAGGCTATCAAACTAGTATAATGAAAGAGAACCAGTTATCTCAAATAAGAACGGAAAAAAATTGATTCTAACGAAGTTTCCAAACTTCAATAAAAAAATTTTTTCTTTTCGAGATTCTTTGCGCATAATATTCTTTTCTGAGGCTATCAAAATAGTATAATGAAAGAGAACCAGTTATCTCAAATAAGAATGGAAAATAAGTGATTCTAATGAAGTTTCCAAACTTCTAAAAAAATTTTTTTTATTTTTGAGATTCTTTGCGCATAATATGATTTTCCGAGTCTATCAACTAGTATAGTGAGAGATTACCAGTTATCTGAAATAAGAACGGAAAAAAAGTGATTCTAACGAAGTTTCAAAACTTCGAAAAAAATTTTTTTTCTTTTCGAGATTCTTTGCGCATAATATGATTTTCTGAGGCTATCAAACTAGTATAATGAAAGAGAACCATTTATCTCAAATAAGAACGGAAATAAAGTGATTCTAACGAAGTTTCCAAACTTCGAAAAAAATTTTTTTTCTTTCCAGATTCTTTGCGCATAATAAGCTTTTCTGAGGCTATCAAACTAGTATAATGAAAGAGAACCAGTTATCTCAAATAAGAACGGAAAAAACGTGATTCAAACGAAGGTCCCAAACTTCGAAAAAAAATGTTTTTCTTTTCGAGATTCTTTGCGCATAATATACTTTTCTACGGCTATCAAACTAGTAAAATGAAAGAGAACCAGTTATCTCGAATAAGAATGGAAAAAAAGTGATTCTAACGAAGTTTCCTAACTTCGAAAAAAAGTTTTTTCTTTTCGAGATTCTTTGCGCATAATATGCTTTACTGCGGCTATCAAACTACTTTATACTTTTCTTTTAGAGATTCTTTGCGCATAATATGCTTTTCTGAGGCTATCAAACTAGTATAATGAAAGAGAACCAGTTATCTCAAATAAGAACGGAAAAAAAGTGATTCAAACGAAGTTTCCAAACTTCGAAAAAAATTTTTTCTCTGTTCGAGATTTTTGCGCATAATATGCTTTTCTGAGGCTATCAAACTAGTATAATGAAAGAGAACCAGTTATCTCAGATAAGAACGGAAAAAAAGTGATTCTAACGAAGTTTCCAAACTTCGATAAAAAAATTTTTTCTTTTCGAGATTCTTTGCGCATAATATGCTTTTCTGAGGCTATCAAAATAGTATAATGAAAGAGAACCAGTTATCTCAAATAAGAACGGAAAAAAAGTGATTCTAACGAAGTTTCCAAACTTCTAAAAAAATTTTTTTTATTTTCGAGATTCTTTGCGCATAATATGCTTTTCTGAGGCTATCTAATTAGTATAATGAAAGAGAACCAGTTATCTCAAATAAGAACGGAAAAAAGTGATTCTAACGAAGTTTCCAACTTCGAAAAAAAATGTTTTTCTTTTCGAGATTCTTTGCGCATAATATACTTTTCTACGGCTATCAAACTAGTAAAATGAAAGAGAACCAGTTATCTGGAATAAGAATGGAAAAAAAGTGATTCTAACGAAGTTTCCTAACTTCGAAAAAAATTTTTTTCTTTTCGAGATTCTTTGCGCATAATATGCTTTACTGCGGCTATCAAACTACTTTATACTTTTCTTTTAGAGATTCTTTGCGCATAATATGCTTTTCTGAGGCTATCAAACTAGTATAATGAAAGAGAACCAGTTATCTCAAATAAGAACGGAAAAAAAGTGATTCAAACGAAGTTTCCAAACTTCGAAAAAAAATTTTTTTCTTTTCGAGATTTTTTGCGCATAATATGCTTTTCTGAGGCTATCAAACTAGTATAATGAAAGAGAACCAGTTATCTCAGATAAGAACGGAAAAAAAGTGATTCTAAAGAAAGTTTCAAAACTTCGAAAAAAATTTTTTTTCTTTTCGAGATACTTTGCGCATAATATGCTTTTCTGAGGCTATCAAAATAGTATAATGAAAGAGAACCAGTTATCTCAAATACGAACGGGAAAAAAGTGATTCTAACGAAGTTTCCTAACTTCGAAAAAAATTTTTTTTCTTTTCGAGATTCTTTGGGCATAATATGCTTTACTGAGGCTATCAAACTAGTATAATGAAAGAGAACCAGTTATCTCAAATAAGAACGGAAAAAAATTGATTCTAACGAAGTTTCCAAACTTCAATAAAAAATTTTTTTCTTTTCGAGATTCTTTGCGCATAATATGCTTTTCAAACTAGTATAATGAAAGAGAACCAGTTATCTCAAATAAGAACGGAAAAAAAGTGATTCTAACGAAGTTTCCAAACTTCTAAAAAAATTTTTTTTATTTTCGAGATTCTTTGCGCATAATATGCTTTTCTGAGGCTATCTAATTAGTATAATGAAAGAGAACCAGTTATCTCAAATAAGAACGGAAAAAAGTGATTCTAACGAAGTTTCCAAACATCGAAAAAAATTTTTTTTCTTTTCGAGATTCTTTGCGCATAATATGCTTTTCTGAGGCTATCTAATTAGTATAATGAGAGATTACCAGTTATCTCAAATATGAACGGAAAAAAAGTATTCTAACGAAGTTTCAAAACTTCGAAAAAAATTTTTTTTCTTTTCGAGATTCTTTGGGCATAATATGCTTTACTGAGGCTATCAAACTAGTATAATGAAAGAGAACCAGTTATCTCAAATAAGAACGGAAAAAAAGTGATTCAAACGAAGTTTCCAAACTTCGAAAAAAATTTTTTTTCTTTTCGAGATTCTTTGCGCATAATATGCTTTACTGCGGCTATCAAACTAGTTTATACTTTTCTTTTCGAGATTCTTTGCGCATAATATGCTTTCCTGAGGCTATCAAACTAGTATAATGAAAGAGAACCAGATATCTCAAATAAGAACGGAAAAAAAGTGATTCAAACGAAGTTTCCAAATCTCGAAAAAAATTTTTTTTCTTTTCGAGATTCTTTGCGCATAATATGCTTTTCTGAGGCTATCAAACTAGTATAATGAAAGAGAACCAGTTATCTCAAATAAGAACGGAAAAAAATTGATTCTAACGAAGTTTCCAAACTTCAATAAAAAAATTTTTTCTTTTCGAGATTCTTTGCGCATAATATGCTTTTCTGAGGCTATCAAAATAGTATAATTAAAGAGAACCAGTTATCTCAAATAAGAATGGAAAATAAGTGATTCTAATGAAGTTTCCAAACTTCTAAAAAAATTTTTTTTATTTTTGAGATTCTTTGCGCATAATATGATTTTCCGAGTCTATCAACTAGTATAGTGAGAGATTACCAGTTATCTCAAATAAGAACGGAAAAAAAGTGATTCTAACGAAGTTTCAAAACTTCGAAAAAAATTTTTTTTCTTTTCGAGATTCTTTGCGCATAATATGATTTTCTGAGGCTATCAAACTAGTATAATGAAAGAGAACCATTTATCTCAAATGAGAACGGAAATAAAGTGATTCTAACGAAGTTTCCAAACTTCGAAAAAAATTTTTTTTCTTTCCAGATTCTTTGCGCATAATAAGCTTTTCTGAGGCTATCAAACTAGTATAATGAAAGAGAACCAGTTATCTCAAATAAGAACGGAAAAAAAGTGATTCAAACGAAGGTCCCAAACTTCGAAAAAAAATGTTTTTCTTTTCGAGATTCTTTGCGCATAATATACTTTTCTACGGCTATCAAACTAGTAAAATGAAAGAGAACCAGTTATCTCGAATAAGAATGGAAAAAAAGTGATTCTAACGAAGTTTCCTAACTTCGAAAAAAATTTTTTTCTTTTCGAGATTCTTTGCGCATAATATGCTTTACTGCGGCTATCAAACTACTTTATACTTTTCTTTTAGAGATTCTTTGCGCATAATATGCTTTTCTGAGGCTATCAAACTAGTATAATGAAAGAGAACCAGTTATCTCAAATAAGAACGGAAAAAAAGTGATTCAAACGAAGTTTCCAAACTTCGAAAAAAATTTTTTTTCTTTTCGAGATTTTTTGCGCATAATATGCTTTTCTGAGGCTATCAAACTAGTATAATGAAAGAGAACCAGTTATCTCAGATAAGAACGGAAAAAAAGTGATTCTAACGAAGTTTCCAAACTTCGAAAAAAATTTTTTTTCTTTTCGAGATTCTTTGCGCATAATATGCGCATAATATGCTTTTCAAACTAGTATAATGAAAGAGAACCAGTTATCTCAAATAAGAACGGAAAAAAAGTGATTCTAACGAACTTTCCAAACTTCTAAAAAAATTTTTTTTATTTTCGAGATTCTTTGCGCATAATATGCTTTTCTGAGGCTATCTAATTAGTATAATGAAAGAGAACCAGTTATCTCAAATAAGAACGGAAAAAAGTGATTCTAACGAAGTTTCCAAACATCGAAAAAAATTTTTTTTCTTTTCGAGATTCTTTGCGCATAATATGGTTTTCTGAGGCTATCAAATTAGTATAATGAGAGATTACCAGTTATCTCAAATATGAACGGAAAAAAAGTATTCTAACGAAGTTTCAAAACTTCGAAAAAAATTTTTTTTTTTTCGAGATTCTTGGCGCTAATATGCTTTACTGAGGATATCAAACTAGTATAATGAAAGAGAATTAGTTATCTCAAATAAGAACGGAAAAAAAGTGATTCAAACGAAGTTTCCAAAATTCGAAAAAATATTGTTTTTCTTTTCGAGATTCTTTGCGCATAATATACTTTTCTACGGCTATCAAACTAGTAAAATGAAAGAGAACCAGTTATCTCGAATAAGAATGGAAAAAAAGTGATTCTAACGAAGTTTCCTAACTTCGAAAAAATTTTTTTTTCTTTTCGAGATTCTTTGCGCATAATATGCTTTACTGAGGCTATCAAACTAGTATAATGAAAGAGAACCAGTTATCTCAAATAAGAACGGAAAAAAAGTGATTCTAACGAAGTTTCCAAACTTCGAAAAAAATTTTTTTTCTTTTCGAGATTCTTTGCGCATAATATGCTTTTCTGAGGCTATCAAAATAGTATAATGAAAGAGAACCAGTTATCTCAAATAAGAACGGGAAAAAAGTGATTCTAACGAAGTTTCCTAACTTCGAAAAAAATTTTTTTTCTTTTCGAGATTCTTTGGGCATAATATGCTTTACTGAGGCTATCAAACTAGTATAATGAAAGAGAACCAGTTATCTCAAATAAGAACGGAAAAAAAGTGATTCAAACGAAGTTTCCAAACTTCGAAAAAAATTTTTTTTCTTTTCGAGATTCTTTGCGCATAATATGCTTTACTGCGGCTATCAAACTAGTTTATACTTTTCTTTTCGAGATTCTTTGCGCATAATATGCTTTTCTGAGGCTATCAAACTAGTATAATGAAAGAGAACCAGATATCTCAAATAAGAACGGAAAAAAAGTGATTCAAACGAAGTTTCCAAACTTCGAAAAAAATTTTTTTTTTTTCGAGATTCTTTGCGCATAATATGCTTTTCTGAGGCTATCAAACTAGTATAATGAAAGAGAACCAGTTATCTCAAATAAGAACGGAAAAAAATTGATTCTAACGAAGTTTCCAAACTTCAATAAAAAAATTTTTTCTTTTCGAGATTCTTTGCGCATAATATGCTTTTCTGAGGCTATCAAAATAGTATAATGAAAGAGAACCAGTTATCTCAAATAAGAATGGAAAATAAGTGATTCTAATGAAGTTTCCAAACTTCTAAAAATTTTTTTTTTATTTTTGAGATTCTTTGCGCATAATATGATTTTCCGAGTCTATCAACTAGTATAGTGAGAGATTACCAGTTATCTCAAATAAGAACGGAAAAAAAGTGATTCTAACGAAGTTTCAAAACTTCGAAAAAAATATTTTTTCTTTTCGAGATTCTTTGCGCATAATATGATTTTCTGAGGCTATCAAACTAGTATAATGAAAGAGAACCATTTATCTCAAATAAGAACGGAAATAAAGTGATTCTAACGAAGTTTCCAAACTTCGAAAAAAATTTTTTTTCTTTCCAGATTCTTTGCGCATAATATGCTTTACTGCGGCTATCAAACTACTTTATACTTTTCTTTTAGAGATTCTTTGCGCATAATATGCTTTTCTGAGGCTATCAAACTAGTATAATGAAAGAGAACCAGTTATCTCAAATAAGAACGGAAAAAAAGTGATTCAAACGAAGTTTCCAAACTTCGAAAAAAATTTTTTTTCTTTTCGAGATTTTTTGCGCATAATATGCTTTTCTGAGGCTATCAAACTAGTATAATGAAAGAGAACCAGTTATCTCAGATAAGAACGGAAAAAAAGTGATTCTAACGAAGTTTCCAAACTTCGATAAAAAAATTTTTTCTTTTCGAGATTCTTTGCGCATAATATGCTTTTCTGAGGCTATCAAAATAGTATAATGAAAGAGAACCAGTTATCTCAAATAAGAACGGAAAAAAAGTGATTCTAACGAAGTTTCCAAACTTCTAAAAAAATTTTTTTATTTTCGAGATTCTTTGCGCATAATATGCTTTTCTGAGGCTATCTAATTAGTATAATGAAAGAGAACCAGTTATCTCAAATAAGAACGGAAAAAAGTGATTCTAACGAAGTTTCCAAACTTCGAAAAAAAATGTTTTTCTTTTCGAGATTCTTTGCGCATAATATACTTTTCTACGGCTATCAAACTAGTAAAATGAAAGAGAACCAGTTATCTCGAATAAGAATGGAAAAAAAGTGATTCTAACGAAGTTTCCTAACTTCGAAAAAAATTTTTTTCTTTTCGAGATTCTTTGCCCATAATATGCTTTACTGCGGCTATCAAACTACTTTATACTTTTCTTTTAGAGATTCTTTGCGCATAATATGCTTTTCTGAGGCTATCAAACTAGTATAATGAAAGAGAACCAGTTATCTCAAATAAGAACGGAAAAAAAGTGATTCAAACGAAGTTTCCAAACTTCGAAAAAAATTTTTTTTCTTTTCGAGATTTTTTGAGCATAATATGCTTTTCTGAGGCTATCAAACTAGTATAATGAAAGAGAACCAGTTATCTCAGATAAGAACGGAAAAAAAGTGATTCTAACGAAGTTTCAAAACTTCGAAAAAAATTTTTTTTCATTTCGAGATTCTTTGCGCATAATATGCTTTTCTGAGGCTATCAAAATAGTATAATGAAATAGTACCAGTTATCTCAAATACGAACGGGAAAAAAGTGATTCTAACGAAGTTTCCTAACTTCGAAAAAAATTTTTTTTCTTTTCGAGATTCTTTGCGCATAATATGCTTTTCTGAGGCTATCAAAATAGTATAATGAAAGAGAACCAGTTATCTCAAATACGAACGGGAAAAAAGTGATTCTAACGAAGTTTCCAAACTTCAATAAAAAAATTTTTCCTTTTCGAGATTCTTTGCGCATAATATGCGCATAATATGCTTTTCAAACTAGTATAATGAAAGAGAACCAGTTATCTCAAATAAGAACGGAAAAAAAGTGATTCTAACGAAGTTTCCAAACTTCTAAATAAATTTTTTTATTTTCGAGATTCTTTGCGCATAATATGCTTTTCTGAGGCTATCTAATTAGTATAATGAAAGAGAACCAGTTATCTCAAATAAGAACGGAAAAAAGTGATTCTAACGAAGTTTCCAAACTTCGAAAAAAAATGTTTTTCTTTTCGAGATTCTTTGCGCATAATATGATTTTCTGAGGCTATCAAACTAGTATAATGAAAGAGAACCAGTTATCTCAAATAAGAACGGGAAAATAGTGATTCTAACGAAGTTTCCAAACTTCGAAAAAAATTTTTTTTCTTTTCGTGATTCTTTGCGCTAAATAAACTTTTCTGAGGCTATCAAACTAGTATAATGAAAGAGAACCAGTTATCTCAAATAAGAACAGAAAAAAAGTGATTCTAAAGAAGTTTCCAAACTTCGAAAATTTTTTTTTTATTTTTGAGATTCTTTGCGCATAATATGATTTTCCGAGTCTATCAACTAGTATAGTGAGAGATTACCAGTTATCTCAAATAAGAACGGAAAAAAAGTGATTCTAACGAAGTTTCAAAACTTCGAAAAAAATTTTTTTTCTTTTCGAGATTCTTTGCGCATAATATGATTTTCTGAGGCTATCAAACTAGTATAATGAAAGAGAACCATTTATCTCAAATAAGAACGGAAATAAAGTGATTCTAACGAAGTTTCCAAACTTCGAAAAAAATTTTTTTTCTTTCCAGATTCTTTGCGCATAATAAGCTTTTCTGAGGCTATCAAACTAGTATAATGAAAGAGAACCAGTTATCTCAAATAAGAACGGAAAAAAAGTGATTCAAAAGAAGTTTCCAAACTTCGAAAAAAAATGTTTTTCTTTTCGAGATTCTTTGCGCATAATATACTTTTCTACGGCTATCAAACTAGTAAAATGAAAGAGAACCAGTTATCTCGAATAAGAATGGAAAAAAAGTGATTCTAACGAAGTTTCCTAACTTCGAAAAAAATTTTTTTCTTTTCGAGATTCTTTGCGCATAATATGCTTTACTGCGGCTATCAAACTACTTTATACTTTTCTTTTAGAGATTCTTTGCGCATAATATGCTTTTCTGAGGCTATCAAACTAGTATAATGAAAGAGAACCAGTTATCTCAAATAAGAACGGAAAAAAAGTGATTCAAACGAAGTTTCCAAACTTCGAAAAAATTTTTTTTTCTTTTCGAGATTTTTTGCGCATAATATGCTTTTCTGAGGCTATCAAACTAGTATAATGAGAGAGAACCAGTTATCTCAGATAAGAACGGAAAAAAAGTGATTCTAACGAAGTTTCCAAACTTCGATAAAAAAATTTTTTCTTTTCGAGATTCTTTGCGCATAATATGCTTTTCTGAGGCTATCAAAATAGTATAATGAAAGAGAACCAGTTATCTCAAATACGAACGGGAAAAAAGTGATTCTAACGAAGTTTCCAAACTTCGAAAATAATTTTTTTTCTTTTCGTGATTCTTTGCGCTAAATATGCTTTTCTGAGGCTATCAAACTAGTATAATGAAAGAGAACCAGTTATCTCAAATAAAAATGGAAAAAAAGTGATTCTAATGAAGTTTCCAAACTTCGAAAAAAAATTTTTTTCTTTTCGAGATTCTTTGCGCATAATATGCGCATAATATGCTTTTCAAACTAGTATAATGAAAGAGAACCAGTTATCTCAAATAAGAACGGAAAAAAAGTGATTCTAACGAAGTTTCCAAACTTCTAAAAAAATTTTTTTTATTTTCGAGATTCTTTGCGCATAATATGCTTTTCTGAGGCTATCTAATTAGTATAATGAAAGAGAACCAGTTATCTCAAATAAGAACGGAAAAAAGTGATTCTAACGAAGTTTCCAAACATCGAAAAAATTTTTTTTTCTTTTCGAGATTCTTTGCGCATAATATGCTTTTCTGAGGCTATCTAATTAGTATAATGAGAGATTACCAGTTATCTCAAATATGAACGGAAAAAAAGTATTCTAACGAAGTTTCAAAACTTCGAAAAAATTTTTTTTTCTTTTCGAGATTCTTTGCGCTAATATGCTTTACTGAGGATATCAAACTAGTATAATGAAAGAGAATTAGTTATCTCAAATAAGAACGGAAAAAAAGTGATTCTAACGAAGTTTCCAAACTTCTAAAAAAATTTTTCTTCTTTTCGAGATTCTTTGCGCATAATATGCTTTTCTGAGGCTATCAAACTACTATAATGAAAGAGAACCAGTTATCTCAAATAAGAACGGGAAAATAGTGATTCTAACGAAGTTTCCAAACTTCGAAAAAAATTTTTTTTCTTTTCGTGATTCTTTGCGCTAAATAAACTTTTCTGAGGCTATCAAACTAGTATAATGAAAGAGAACCAGTTATCTCAAATAAGAACAGAAAAAAAGTGATTCTAAAGAAGTTTCCAAACTTCGAAAAAATTTTTTTTCTTTTCGAGATTCTTTGCGCATAATATGCTTTACTGAGGCTATCAAACTAGTATAATGAAAGAGAACCAGGTATCTCAAATAAGAACGGAAAAAAAGTAATTCAAACGAAGTTTCCAAACTTCGAAAAAAAATTTTTTTCTTTCCAGATTCTTTGCGTATAATATGCTTTTCTGAGGCTATCAAACTAGTATAATGAAAGAGAACCAGTTATCTCAAATAAGAACGGAAAAAAAGTGATTCAAACGAAGTTTCCTAACTTCGAAAAAAATTTTTTTTCTTTTCGAGATTCTTAGCGCATAATATGCTTTACTGAGGCTATCAAACTAGTATAATGAAAGAGAACCAGTTAACTCAAATAAGAACGGAAAAAAAGTGATTCTAACGAAGTTTCCAAACTTCGAAAAAAATTTTTTTTCTTTTCGAGATTCTTTGCGCATAATATGCTTTACTGCGGCTATCAAACTAGTTTATACTTTTCTTTTCGAGATTCTTTGCGCATAATATGCTTTTCTGAGGCTATCAAACTAGTATAATGAAAGAGAACCAGTTATCTCAAATAAGAACGGAAAAAAAGTGATTCAAACGAAGTTTCCAAACTTCGAAAAAAATTTTTTTTCTTTTCGAGATTCTTTGCGCATAATATGCTTTTCTGAGGCTATCAAACTAGTATAATGAAAGAGAACCAGTTATCTCAAATAAGAACGGAAAAAAATTGATTCTAACGAAGTTTCCAAACTTCGATAAAAAAAATTTTTCTTTTCGAGATTCTTTGCGCATAATATGCTTTTCTGAGGCTATCAAAATAGTATAATGAAAGAGAACCAGTTATCTCAAATAAGAATGGAAATTAAGTGATTCTAATGAAGTTTCCAAACTTATAAAAAAAGTTTTTTTATTTTTGAGATTCTTTGCGCATAATATGATTTTCCGAATCTATCAACTAGTATAGTGAGAGATTACCAGTTATCTCAAATAAGAACGGAAAAAAAGTGATTCTAACGAAGTTTCAAAACTTCGAAAAAAATTTTTTTTCTTTTCCTGATTCTTTGCGCATAATATGATTTTCTGAGGCTATCAAACTAGTATAATGAAAGAGAACCATTTATCTCAAATAAGAACGGAAAAAAAGTGATTCTAACGAAGTTTCCAAACTTCGAAAAAAATTTTTTTTCTTTTCCTGATTCTTTGCGCATAATATGCTTTACTGAGGCTATCAAACTAGTATAATGAAAGAGAACCAGTTATCTCAAATAAGAACGGAAAAAAAGTGATTCAAACGAAGTTTCCAAACTTCGAAAAAAATTTTTTTTCTTTTCGAGATTCTTTGCGCATAATATGCTTTACTGCGGCTATCAAACTAGTTCATACTTTTCTTTTCGAGATTCTTTGCGCATAATATGCTTTTCTGAGGCTATCAAACTAGTATAATGAAAGAGAACCAGATATCTCAAATAAGAACGGAAAAAAAGTGATTCAAACGAAGTTTCCAAACTTCGAAAAAATTTTTTTTTCTTTTCGAGATTCTTTGCGCATAATATGCTTTTCTGAGGCTATCAAACTAGTATAATGAAAGAGAACCAGTTATCTCAAATAAGAACGGAAAAAAATTGATTCTAACGAAGTTTCCAAACTTCAATAAAAAAATTTTTTCTTTTCGAGATTCTTTGCGCATAATATTCTTTTCTGAGGCTATCAAAATAGTATAATGAAAGAGAACCAGTTATCTCAAATAAGAATGGAAAATAAGTGATTCTAATGAAGTTTCCAAACTTCTAAAAAAATTTTTTTTATTTTTGAGATTCTTTGCGCATAATATGATTTTCCGAGTCTATCAACTAGTATAGTGAGAGATTACCAGTTATCTGAAATAAGAACGGAAAAAAAGTGATTCTAACGAAGTTTCAAAACTTCGAAAAAAATTTTTTTTCTTTTCGAGATTCTTTGCGCATAATATGGTTTTCTGAGGCTATCAAACTAGTATAATGAAAGAGAACCATTTATCTCAAATAAGAACGGAAATAAAGTGATTCTAACGAAGTTTCCAAACTTCGAAAAAAATTTTTTTTCTTTCCAGATTCTTTGCGCATAATAAGCTTTTCTGAGGCTATCAAACTAGTATAATGAAAGAGAACCAGTTATCTCAAATAAGAACGGAAAAAACGTGATTCAAACGAAGGTCCCAAACTTCGAAAAAAAATGTTTTTCTTTTCGAGATTCTTTGCGCATAATATACTTTTCTACGGCTATCAAACTAGTAAAATGAAAGAGAACCAGTTATCTCGAATAAGAATGGAAAAAAAGTGATTCTAACGAAGTTTCCTAACTTCGAAAAAAATTTTTTTCTTTTCGAGATTCTTTGCGCATAATATGCTTTACTGCGGCTATCAAACTACTTTATACTTTTCTTTTAGAGATTCTTTGCGCATAATATGCTTTTCTGAGGCTATCAAACTAGTATAATGAAAGAGAACCAGTTATCTCAAATAAGAACGGAAAAAAAGTGATTCAAACGAAGTTTCCAAACTTCGAAAAAAATTTTTTTTCTGTTCGAGATTTTTGCGCATAATATGCTTTTCTGAGGCTATCAAACTAGTATAATGAAAGAGAACCAGTTATCTCAGATAAGAACGGAAAAAAAGTGATTCTAACGAAGTTTCCAAACTTCGATAAAAAAATTTTTTCTTTTCGAGATTCTTTGCGCATAATATGCTTTTCTGAGGCTATCAAAATAGTATAATGAAAGAGAACCAGTTATCTCAAATAAGAACGGAAAAAAAGTGATTCTAACGAAGTTTCCAAACTTCTAAAAAAATTTTTTTTATTTTCGAGATTCTTTGCGCATAATATGCTTTTCTGAGGCTATCTAATTAGTATAATGAAAGAGAACCAGTTATCTCAAATAAGAACGGAAAAAAGTGATTCTAACGAAGTTTCCAACTTCGAAAAAAAATGTTTTTCTTTTCGAGATTCTTTGCGCATAATATACTTTTCTACGGCTATCAAACTAGTAAAATGAAAGAGAACCAGTTATCTCGAATAAGAATGGAAAAAAAGTGATTCTAACGAAGTTTCCTAACTTCGAAAAAAATTTTTTTCTTTTCGAGATTCTTTGCGCATAATATGCTTTACTGCGGCTATCAAACTAGTATAATGAAAGAGAACCAGTTATCTCAAATAAGAACGGAAAAAAAGTGATTCAAACGAAGTTTCCAAACTTCGAAAAAAAATTTTTTTCTTTTCGAGATTTTTTGCGCATAATATGCTTTTCTGAGGCTATCAAACTAGTATAATGAAAGAGAACCAGTTATCTCAGATAAGAACGGAAAAAAAGTGATTCTAAAGAAAGTTTCAAAACTTCGAAAAAAATTTTTTTTCTTTTCGAGATACTTTGCGCATAATATGCTTTTCTGAGGCTATCAAAATAGTATAATGAAAGAGAACCAGTTATCTCAAATACGAACGGGAAAAAAGAGATTCTAACGAAGTTTCCTAACTTCGAAAAAAATTTTTTTTCTTTTCGAGATTCTTTGGGCATAATATGCTTTACTGAGGCTATCAAACTAGTATAATGAAAGAGAACCAGTTATCTCAAATAAGAACGGAAAAAAATTGATTCTAACGAAGTTTCCAAACTTCAATAAAAAAATTTTTTCTTTTCGAGATTCTTTGCGCATAATATGCTTTTCAAACTAGTATAATGAAAGAGAACCAGTTATCTCAAATGAGAACGGAAAAAAAGTGATTCTAACGAAGTTTCCAAACTTCTAAAAAAATTTTTTTTATTTTCGAGATTCTTTGCGCATAATATGCTTTTCTGAGGCTATCTAATTAGTATAATGAAAGAGAACCAGTTATCTCAAATAAGAACGGAAAAAAGTGATTCTAACGAAGTTTCCAAACATCGAAAAAAATTTTTTTTCTTTTCGAGATTCTTTGCGCATAATATGCTTTTCTGAGGCTATCTAATTAGTATAATGAGAGATTACCAGTTATCTCAAATATGAACGGAAAAAAAGTATTCTAACGAAGTTTCAAAACTTCGAAAAAAATTTTTTTTCTTTTCGAGATTCTTTGGGCATAATATGCTTTACTGAGGCTATCAAACTAGTATAATGAAAGAGAACCAGTTATCTCAAATAAGAACGGAAAAAAAGTGATTCAAACGAAGTTTCCAAACTTCGAAAAAAATTTTTTTTCTTTTCGAGATTCTTTGCGCATAATATGCTTTACTGCGGCTATCAAACTAGTTTATACTTTTCTTTTCGAGATTCTTTGCGCATAATATGCTTTCCTGAGGCTATCAAACTAGTATAATGAAAGAGAACCAGATATCTCAAATAAGAACGGAAAAAAAGTGATTCAAACGAAGTTTCCAAATCTCGAAAAAAATTTTTTTTCTTTTCGAGATTCTTTGCGCATAATATGCTTTTCTGAGGCTATCAAACTAGTATAATGAAAGAGAACCAGTTATCTCAAATAAGAACGGAAAAAAATTGATTCTAACGAAGTTTCCAAACTTCAATAAAAAAATTTTTTCTTTTCGAGATTCTTTGCGCATAATATGCTTTTCTGAGGCTATCAAAATAGTATAATTAAAGAGAACCAGTTATCTCAAATAAGAATGGAAAATAAGTGATTCTAATGAAGTTTCCAAACTTCTAAAAAAATTTTTTTTATTTTTGAGATTCTTTGCGCATAATATGATTTTCCGAGTCTATCAACTAGTATAGTGAGAGATTACCAGTTATCTCAAATAAGAACGGAAAAAAAGTGATTCTAACGAAGTTTCAAAACTTCGAAAAAAATTTTTTTTCTTTTCGAGATTCTTTGCGCATAATATGATTTTCTGAGGCTATCAAACTAGTATAATGAAAGAGAACCATTTATCTCAAATAAGAACGGAAATAAAGTGATTCTAACGAAGTTTCCAAACTTCGAAAAAAATTTTTTTTCTTTCCAGATTCTTTGCGCATAATAAGCTTTTCTGAGGCTATCAAACTAGTATAATGAAAGAGAACCAGTTATCTCAAATAAGAACGGAAAAAAAGTGATTCAAACGAAGGTCCCAAACTTCGAAAAAAAATGTTTTTCTTTTCGAGATTCTTTGCGCATAATATACTTTTCTACGGCTATCAAACTAGTAAAATGAAAGAGAACCAGTTATCTCGAATAAGAATGGAAAAAAAGTGATTCTAACGAAGTTTCCTAACTTCGAAAAAAATTTTTTTCTTTTCGAGATTCTTTGCGCATAATATGCTTTACTGCGGCTATCAAACTACTTTATACTTTTCTTTTAGAGATTCTTTGCGCATAATATGCTTTTCTGAGGCTATCAAACTAGTATAATGAAAGAGAACCAGTTATCTCAAATAAGAACGGAAAAAAAGTGATTCAAACGAAGTTTCCAAACTTCGAAAAAAATTTTTTTTCTTTTCGAGATTTTTTGCGCATAATATGCTTTTCTGAGGCTATCAAACTAGTATAATGAAAGAGAACCAGTTATCTCAGATAAGAACGGAAAAAAAGTGATTCTAACGAAGTTTCCAAACTTCGAAAAAAAATTTTTTTCTTTTCGAGATTCTTTGCGCATAATATGCGCATAATATGCTTTTCAAACTAGTATAATGAAAGAGAACCAGTTATCTCAAATAAGAACGGAAAAAAAGTGATTCTAACGAACTTTCCAAACTTCTAAAAAAATTTTTTTTATTTTCGAGATTCTTTGCGCATAATATGCTTTTCTGAGGCTATCTAATTAGTATAATGAAAGAGAACCAGTTATCTCAAATAAGAACGGAAAAAAGTGATTCTAACGAAGTTTCCAAACATCGAAAAAAATTTTTTTTCTTTTCGAGATTCTTTGCGCATAATATGGTTTTCTGAGGCTATCAAATTAGTATAATGAGAGATTACCAGTTATCTCAAATATGAACGGAAAAAAAGTATTCTAACGAAGTTTCAAAACTTCGAAAAAAATTTTTTTTTTTTCGAGATTCTTGGCGCTAATATGCTTTACTGAGGATATCAAACTAGTATAATGAAAGAGAATTAGTTATCTCAAATAAGAACGGAAAAAAAGTGATTCAAACGAAGTTTCCAAAATTCGAAAAAATATTGTTTTTCTTTTCGAGATTCTTTGCGCATAATATACTTTTCTACGGCTATCAAACTAGTAAAATGAAAGAGAACCAGTTATCTCGAATAAGAATGGAAAAAAAGTGATTCTAACGAAGTTTCCTAACTTCGAAAAAAATTTTTTTTCTTTTCGAGATTCTTTGCGCATAATATGCTTTACTGAGGCTATCAAACTAGTATAATGAAAGAGAACCAGTTATCTCAAATAAGAACGGAAAAAAAGTGATTCTAACGAAGTTTCCAAATTTCGAAAAAAATTTTTTTTCTTTTCGAGATTCTTTGCGCATAATATGCTTTTCTGAGGCTATCAAAATAGTATAATGAAAGAGAACCAGTTATCTCAAATAAGAACGGGAAAAAAGTGATTCTAACGAAGTTTCCTAACTTCGAAAAAAATTTTTTTTCTTTTCGAGATTCTTTGGGCATAATATGCTTTACTGAGGCTATCAAACTAGTATAATGAAAGAGAACCAGTTATCTCAAATAAGAACGGAAAAAAAGTGATTCAAACGAAGTTTCCAAACTTCGAAAAAAATTTTTTTTCTTTTCGAGATTCTTTGCGCATAATATGCTTTACTGCGGCTATCAAACTAGTTTATACTTTTCTTTTCGAGATTCTTTGCGCATAATATGCTTTTCTGAGGCTATCAAACTAGTATAATGAAAGAGAACCAGATATCTCAAATAAGAACGGAAAAAAAGTGATTCAAACGAAGTTTCCAAACTTCGAAAAAAATTTTTTTTTTTTCGAGATTCTTTGCGCATAATATGCTTTTCTGAGGCTATCAAACTAGTATAATGAAAGAGAACCAGTTATCTCAAATAAGAACGGAAAAAAATTGATTCTAACGAAGTTTCCAAACTTCAATAAAAAAATTTTTTCTTTTCGAGATTCTTTGCGCATAATATGCTTTTCTGAGGCTATCAAAATAGTATAATGAAAGAGAACCAGTTATCTCAAATAAGAATGGAAAATAAGTGATTCTAATGAAGTTTCCAAACTTCTAAAAATTTTTTTTTTATTTTTGAGATTCTTTGCGCATAATATGATTTTCCGAGTCTATCAACTAGTATAGTGAGAGATTACCAGTTATCTCAAATAAGAACGGAAAAAAAGTGATTCTAACGAAGTTTCAAAACTTCGAAAAAAATTTTTTTTCTTTTCGAGATTCTTTGCGCATAATATGATTTTCTGAGGCTATCAAACTAGTATAATGAAAGAGAACCATTTATCTCAAATAAGAACGGAAATAAAGTGATTCTAACGAAGTTTCCAAACTTCGAAAAAAATTTTTTTTCTTTCCAGATTCTTTGCGCATAATATGCTTTACTGCGGCTATCAAACTACTTTATACTTTTCTTTTAGAGATTCTTTGCGCATAATATGCTTTTCTGAGGCTATCAAACTAGTATAATGAAAGAGAACCAGTTATCTCAAATAAGAACGGAAAAAAAGTGATTCAAACGAAGTTTCCAAACTTCGAAAAAAATTTTTTTTCTTTTCGAGATTTTTTGCGCATAATATGCTTTTCTGAGGCTATCAAACTAGTATAATGAAAGAGAACCAGTTATCTCAGATAAGAACGGAAAAAAAGTGATTCTAACGAAGTTTCCAAACTTCGATAAAAAAATTTTTTCTTTTCGAGATTCTTTGCGCATAATATGCTTTTCTGAGGCTATCAAAATAGTATAATGAAAGAGAACCAGTTATCTCAAATAAGAACGGAAAAAAAGTGATTCTAACGAAGTTTCCAAACTTCTAAAAAAATTTTTTTATTTTCGAGATTCTTTGCGCATAATATGCTTTTCTGAGGCTATCTAATTAGTATAATGAAAGAGAACCAGTTATCTCAAATAAGAACGGAAAAAAGTGATTCTAACGAAGTTTCCAAACTTCGAAAAAAAATGTTTTTCTTTTCGAGATTCTTTGCGCATAATATACTTTTCTACGGCTATCAAACTAGTAAAATGAAAGAGAACCAGTTATCTCGAATAAGAATGGAAAAAAAGTGATTCTAACGAAGTTTCCTAACTTCGAAAAAAATTTTTTTCTTTTCGAGATTCTTTGCCCATAATATGCTTTACTGCGGCTATCAAACTACTTTATACTTTTCTTTTAGAGATTCTTTGCGCATAATATGCTTTTCTGAGGCTATCAAACTAGTATAATGAAAGAGAACCAGTTATCTCAAATAAGAACGGAAAAAAAGTGATTCAAACGAAGTTTCCAAACTTCGAAAAAAATTTTTTTTCTTTTCGAGATTTTTTGAGCATAATATGCTTTTCTGAGGCTATCAAACTAGTATAATGAAAGAGAACCAGTTATCTCAGATAAGAACGGAAAAAAAGTGATTCTAACGAAGTTTCAAAACTTCGAAAAAAATTTTTTTTCATTTCGAGATTCTTTGCGCATAATATGCTTTTCTGAGGCTATCAAAATAGTATAATGAAATAGTACCAGTTATCTCAAATACGAACGAAAAAAAAGTGATTCTAACGAAGTTTCCTAACTTCGAAAAAAATTTTTTTTCTTTTCGAGATTCTTTGCGCATAATATGCTTTTCTGAGGCTATCAAAATAGTATAATGAAAGAGAACCAGTTATCTCAAATACGAACGGGAAAAAAGTGATTCTAACGAAGTTTCCAAACTTCAATAAAAAAATTTTTTCTTTTCGAGATTCTTTGCGCATAATATGCGCATAATATGCTTTTCAAACTAGTATAATGAAAGAGAACCAGTTATCTCAAATAAGAACGGAAAAAAAGTGATTCTAACGAAGTTTCCAAACTTCTAAATAAATTTTTTTATTTTCGAGATTCTTTGCGCATAATATGCTTTTCTGAGGCTATCTAATTAGTATAATGAAAGAGAACCAGTTATCTCAAATAAGAACGGAAAAAAGTGATTCTAACGAAGTTTCCAAACTTCGAAAAAAAATGTTTTTCTTTTCGAGATTCTTTGCGCATAATATGATTTTCTGAGGCTATCAAACTAGTATAATGAAAGAGAACCAGTTATCTCAAATAAGAACGGGAAAATAGTGATTCTAACGAAGTTTCCAAACTTCGAAAAAATTTTTTTTTCTTTTCGTGATTCTTTGCGCTAAATAAACTTTTCTGAGGCTATCAAACTAGTATAATGAAAGAGAACCAGTTATCTCAAATAAGAACAGAAAAAAAGTGATTCTAAAGAAGTTTCCAAACTTCGAAATTTTTTTTTTTATTTTTGAGATTCTTTGCGCATAATATGATTTTCCGAGTCTATCAACTAGTATAGTGAGAGATTACCAGTTATCTCAAATAAGAACGGAAAAAAAGTGATTCTAACGAAGTTTCAAAACTTCGAAAAAAATTTTTTTTCTTTTCGAGATTCTTTGCGCATAATATGATTTTCTGAGGCTATCAAACTAGTATAATGAAAGAGAACCATTTATCTCAAATAAGAACGGAAATAAAGTGATTCTAACGAAGTTTCCAAACTTCGAAAAAAATTTTTTTTCTTTCCAGATTCTTTGCGCATAATAAGCTTTTCTGAGGCTATCAAACTAGTATAATGAAAGAGAACCAGTTATCTCAAATAAGAACGGAAAAAAAGTGATTCAAACGAAGTTTCCAAACTTCGAAAAAAAATGTTTTTCTTTTCGAGATTCTTTGCGCATAATATACTTTTCTACGGCTATCAAACTAGTAAAATGAAAGAGAACCAGTTATCTCGAATAAGAATGGAAAAAAAGTGATTCTAACGAAGTTTCCTAACTTCGAAAAAAATTTTTTTCTTTTCGAGATTCTTTGCGCATAATATGCTTTACTGCGGCTATCAAACTACTTTATACTTTTCTTTTAGAGATTCTTTGCGCATAATATGCTTTTCTGAGGCTATCAAACTAGTATAATGAAAGAGAACCAGTTATCTCAAATAAGAACGGAAAAAAAGTGATTCAAACGAAGTTTCCAAACTTCGAAAAAATTTTTTTTTCTTTTCGAGATTTTTTGCGCATAATATGCTTTTCTGAGGCTATCAAACTAGTATAATGAGAGAGAACCAGTTATCTCAGATAAGAACGGAAAAAAAGTGATTCTAACGAAGTTTCCAAACTTCGATAAAAAAATTTTTTCTTTTCGAGATTCTTTGCGCATAATATGCTTTTCTGAGGCTATCAAAATAGTATAATGAAAGAGAACCAGTTATCTCAAATACGAACGGGAAAAAAGTGATTCTAACGAAGTTTCCAAACTTCGAAAATAATTTTTTTTCTTTTCGTGATTCTTTGCGCTAAATATGCTTTTCTGAGGCTATCAAACTAGTATAATGAAAGAGAACCAGTTATCTCAAATAAGAATGGAAAAAAAGTGATTCTAATGAAGTTTCCAAACTTCGAAAAAAAATTTTTTTCTTTTCGAGATTCTTTGCGCATAATATGCGCATAATATGCTTTTCAAACTAGTATAATGAAAGAGAACCAGTTATCTCAAATAAGAACGGAAAAAAAGTGATTCTAACGAAGTTTCCAAACTTCTAAAAAAATTTTTTTTATTTTCGAGATTCTTTGCGCATAATATGCTTTTCTGAGGCTATCTAATTAGTATAATGAAAGAGAACCAGTTATCTCAAATAAGAACGGAAAAAAGTGATTCTAACGAAGTTTCCAAACATCGAAAAAATTTTTTTTTCTTTTCGAGATTCTTTGCGCATAATATGCTTTTCTGAGGCTATCTAATTAGTATAATGAGAGATTACCAGTTATCTCAAATATGAACGGAAAAAAAGTATTCTAACGAAGTTTCAAAACTTCGAAAAAATTTTTTTTTCTTTTCGAGATTCTTTGCGCTAATATGCTTTACTGAGGATATCAAACTAGTATAATGAAAGAGAATTAGTTATCTCAAATAAGAACGGAAAAAAAGTGATTCTAACGAAGTTTCCAAACTTCTAAAAAAATTTTTCTTCTTTTCGAGATTCTTTGCGCATAATATGCTTTTCTGAGGCTATCAAACTACTATAATGAAAGAGAACCAGTTATCTCAAATAAGAACGGGAAAATAGTGATTCTAACGAAGTTTCCAAACTTCGAAAAAAATTTTTTTTCTTTTCGTGATTCTTTGCGCTAAATAAACTTTTCTGAGGCTATCAAACTAGTATAATGAAAGAGAACCAGTTATCTCAAATAAGAACAGAAAAAAAGTGATTCTAAAGAAGTTTCCAAACTTCGAAAAAATTTTTTTTCTTTTCGAGATTCTTTGCGCATAATATGCTTTACTGAGGCTATCAAACTAGTATAATGAAAGAGAACCAGGTATCTCAAATAAGAACGGAAAAAAAGTAATTCAAACGAAGTTTCCAAACTTCGAAAAAAAATTTTTTTCTTTCCAGATTCTTTGCGTATAATATGCTTTTCTGAGGCTATCAAACTAGTATAATGAAAGAGAACCAGTTATCTCAAATAAGAACGGAAAAAAAGTGATTCAAACGAAGTTTCCTAACTTCGAAAAAATTTTTTTTCTTTTCGAGATTCTTTGCGCATAATATGCTTTACTGAGGCTATCAAACTAGTATAATGAAAGAGAACCAGTTATCTCAAATAAGAACGGAAAAAAAGTGATTCTAACGAAGTTTCCAAACTTCGAAAAAAATTTTTTTTCTTTTCGAGATTCTTTGCGCATAATATGCTTTACTGCGGCTATCAAACTAGTTTATACTTTTCTTTTCGAGATTCTTTGCGCATAATATGCTTTTCTGAGGCTATCAAACTAGTATAATGAAAGAGAACCAGTTATCTCAAATAAGAACGGAAAAAAAGTGATTCAAACGAAGTTTCCAAACTTCGAAAAAAATTTTTTTTCTTTTCGAGATTCTTTGCGCATAATATGCTTTTCTGAGGCTATCAAACTAGTATAATGAAAGAGAACCAGTTATCTCAAATAAGAACGGAAAAAAATTGATTCTAACGAAGTTTCCAAACTTCGATAAAAAAAATTTTTCTTTTCGAGATTCTTTGCGCATAATATGCTTTTCTGAGGCTATCAAAATAGTATAATGAAAGAGAACCAGTTATCTCAAATAAGAATGGAAATTAAGTGATTCTAATGAAGTTTCCAAACTTATAAAAAAAGTTTTTTTATTTTTGAGATTCTTTGCGCATAATATGATTTTCCGAATCTATCAACTAGTATAGTGAGAGATTACCAGTTATCTCAAATAAGAACGGAAAAAAAGTGATTCTAACGAAGTTTCAAAACTTCGAAAAAAATTTTTTTTCTTTTCCTGATTCTTTGCGCATAATATGATTTTCTGAGGCTATCAAACTAGTATAATGAAAGAGAACCATTTATCTCAAATAAGAACGGAAAAAAAGTGATTCTAACGAAGTTTCCAAACTTCGAAAAAAATTTTTTTTCTTTCCAGATTCTTTGCGCATAATATGCTTTTCTGAGGCTATCAAACTAGTATAACGAAAGAGAACCAGTTATCTCAAATAAGAACGGAAAAAAAGTGATTCAAACGAAGTTTTCAAACTTCGAAAAAAAATGTTTTTCTTTTCGAGATTCTTTGCGCATAATATACTTTTCTACGGCTATCAAACTAGTAAAATGAAAGAGAACCAGTTATCTCGAATAAGAATGGAAAAAAAGTGATTCTACCGAAGTTTCCTAACTTCGAAAAAAATTTTTTTCTTTTCGAGATTCTTTGCGCATAATATGCTTTACTGCGGCTATCAAACTACTTTATACTTTTCTTTTAGAGATTCTTTGCGCATAAAATGCTTTCCTGAGGCTATCAAACTAGTATAATGAAAGAGAACCAGTTATCTCAAATAAGAACGGAAAAAAAGTGATTCAAACGAAGTTTCCAAACTTCGAAAAAAATTTTTTTTCTTTTCGAGATTTTTTGCGCATAATTTGCTTTTCTGAGGCTATCAAACTAGTATAATGAAAGAGAACCAGTTATCTCAGATAAGAACGGAAAAAAAGTGATTCTAACGAAGTTTCCAAACTACGATAAAAAAATTTTTTCTTTTCGAGATTCTTTGCGCATAATATGCTTTTCTGAGGCTATCAAAATAGTATAATGAAAGAGAACCAGTTATCTCAAATAAGAACGGGAAAAAAGTGATTCTAACGAAGTTTCCAAACTTCGAAAATAATTTTTTTTCTTTTCGTGATTCTTTGCGCTAAATATGCTTTTCTGAGGCTATCAAACTAGTATAATGAAAGAGAACCAGTTATCTCAAATAAGAATGGAAAAAAAGTGATTCTAATGAAGTTTCCAAACTTCGAAAAAAATTTTTTTTCTTTTCGAGATTCTTTGCGCATAATATGCGCATAATATGCTTTTCAAACTAGTATAATGAAAGAGAACCAGTTATCTCAAATAAGAACGGAAAAAAAGTGATTCTAACGAAGTTTCCAAACTTCTAAAAAAATTTTTTTTATTTTCGAGATTCTTTGCGCATAATTTGCTTTTCTGAAGCTATCTAATTAGTATAATGAAAGAGAACCAGTTATCTCAAATAAGAACGGAAAAAAGTGATTCTAACGAAGTTTCCAAACATCGAAAAAAATTTTTTTTCTTTTCGAGATTCTTTGCGCATAATATGCTTTTCTGAGGCTATCTAATTAGTATAATGAGAGATTACCAGTTATCTCAAATATGAACGGGAAAAAAGTATTCTAACGAAGTTTCCAAACTTCTAAAAAAATTTTTCTTCTTTTCGAGATTCTTTGCGCATAATATGCTTTTCTGAGGCTATCAAACTACTATAATGAAAGAGAACCAGTTATCTCAAATAAGAACGGGAAAATAGTGATTCTAACGAAGTTTCCAAACTTCGAAAAAAATTTTTTTTCTTTTCGTGATTCTTTGCGCTAAATAAACTTTTCTGAGGCTATCAAACTAGTATAATGAAAGAGAACCAGTTATCTCAAATAAGAACAGAAAAAAAGTGATTCTAAAGAAGTTTACAAACTTCGAAAAAATTTTTTTTCTTTTCGAGATTCTTTGCGCATAATATGCTTTACTGAGGCTATCAAACTAGTATAATGAAAGAGAACCAGGTATCTCAAATAAGAACGGAAAAAAAGTAATTCAAACGAAGTTTCCAAACTTCGAAAAAAAATTTTTTTCTTTCCAGATTCTTTGCGTATAATATGCTTTTCTGAGGCTATCAAACTAGTATAATGAAAGAGAACCAGTTATCTCAAATAAGAACGGAAAAAAAGTGATTCAAACGAAGTTTCCAAAATTCGAAAAAATATTGTTTTTCTTTTCGAGATTCTTTGCGCATAATATACTTTTCTACGGCTATCAAAATAGTAAAATGAAAGAGAACCAGTTATCTCGAATAAGAATGGAAAAAAAGTGATTCTAACGAAGTTTCCTAACTTCGAAAAAAATTTTTTTTCTTTTCGAGATTCTTTGCGCATAATATGCTTTACTGAGGCTATCAAACTAGTATAATGAAAGAGAACCAGTTATCTCAAATAAGAACGGAAAAAAAGTGATTCTAACGAAGTTTCCAAACTTCGAAAAAAATTTTTTTTCTTTTCGAGATTCTTTGCGCATAATATGCTTTACTGCGGCTATCAAACTAGTTTATACTTTTCTTTTCGAGATTCTTTGCGCATAATATGCTTTTCTGAGGCTATCAAACTAGTATAATGAAAGAGAACCAGTTATCTCAAATAAGAACGGAAAAAAAGTGATTCAAACGAAGTTTCCAAACTTCGAAAAAAATTTTTTTTCTTTTCGAGATTCTTTGCGCATAATATGCTTTTCTGAGGCTATCAAACTAGTATAATGAAAGAGAACCAGTTATCTCAAATAAGAACGGAAAAAAATTGATTCTAACGAAGTTTCCAAACTTCGATAAAAAATTTTTTTCTTTTCGAGATTCTTTGCGCATAATATGCTTTTCTGAGGCTATCAAAATAGTATAATGAAAGAGAACCAGTTATCTCAAATAAGAATGGAAATTAAGTGATTCTAATGAAGTTTCCAAACTTCTAAAAAAATTTTTTTTATTTTTGAGATTCTTTGCGCATAATATGATTTTCCGAGTCTATCAACTAGTATAGTGAGAGATTACCAGTTATCTCAAATAAGAACGGAAAAAAAGTGATTCTAACGAAGTTTCAAAACTTCGAAAAAAATTTTTTTTCTTTTCGAGATTCTTTGCGCATAATATGATTTTCTGAGGCTATCAAACTAGTATAATGAAAGAGAACCATTTATCTCAAATAAGAACGGAAAAAAAGTGATTCTAACGAAGTTTCCAAACTTCGAAAAAAATTTTTTTTCTTTCCAGATTCTTTGCGCATAATATGCTTTTCTGAGGCTATCAAACTAGTATAATGAAAGAGAACCAGTTATCTCAAATAAGAACGGAAAAAAAGTGATTCAAACGAAGTTTCCAAACTTCGAAAAAAAATGTTTTTCTTTTCGAGATTGTTTGCGCATAATATACTTTTCTACGGCTATCAAACTAGTAAAATGAAAGAGAACCAGTTATCTCGAATAAGAATGGAAAAAATGTGATTCTAACGAAGTTTCCTAACTTCGAAAATAATTTTTTTCTTTTCGAGATTCTTTGCGCATAATATGCTTTACTGCGGCTATCAAACTTCTTTATACTTTTCTTTTAGAGATTCTTTGCGCATAAAATGCTTTCCTGAGGCTATCAAACTAGTATAATGAAAGAGAACCACTTATCTCAAATAAGAACGGAAAAAAAGTGATTCAAACGAAGTTTCCAAACTTCGAAAAAAATTTTTTTTCTTTTCGAGATTTTTTGCGCATAATTTGCTTTTCTGAGGCTATCAAACTAGTATAATGAAAGAGAACCAGTTATCTCAGATAAGAACGGAAAAAAAGTGATTCTAACGAAGTTTCCAAACTACGATAAAAAAATTTTTTCTTTTCGAGATTCTTTGCGCATAATATGCTTTTCTGAGGCTATCAAAATAGTATAATGAAAGAGAACCAGTTATCTCAAATAAGAACGGGAAAAAAGTGATTCTAACGAAGTTTCCAAACTTCGAAAATATTTTTTTTCTTTTCGTGATTCTTTGCGCTAAATATGCTTTTCTGAGGCTATCAAACTAGTATAATGAAAGAGAACCAGTTATCTCAAATAAGAATGGAAAAAAAGTGATTCTAATGAAGTTTCCAAACTTCGAAAAAAAATTTTTTTCTTTTCGAGATTCTTTGCGCATAATATGCTTTTCAAAATATTTTAATGAAAGAGTACCAGTTATCTCAAATAAGAACGGAAAAAAAGTGATTCTAACGAAGTTTCCAAACTTCTAAAAAAATTTTTTTTATTTTCGAGATTCTTTGCGCATAATTTGCTTTTCTGAAGCTATCTAATTAGTATAATGAAAGAGAACCAGTTATCTCAAATAAGAACGGAAAAAAGTGATTCTAACGAAGTTTCCAAACATCGAAAAAAAATTTTTTTCTTTTCGAGATTCTTTGCGCATAATATGCTTTTCTGAGGCTATCTAATTAGTATAATGAGAGATTACCAGTTATCTCAAATATGAACGGAAAAAAAGTATTCTAACGAAGTTTCAAACTTCGAAAAAAATTTTTTTTCTTTTCGAGATTCTTTGCGCTAATATGCTTTACTGAGGATATCAAACTAGTATAATGAAAGAGAATTAGTTATCTCAAATAAGAACGGAAAAAAAGTGATTCTAACGAAGTTTCCAAACTTCTAAAAAAATTTTTCTTCTTTTCGAGATTCTTTGCGCATAATATGCTTTACTGAGGCTATCAAACTAGTATAATGAAAGAGAACCAGGTATCTCAAATAAGAACGGAAAAAAAGTAATTCAAACGAAGTTTCCAAACTTCGAAAAAAAATTTTTTTCTTTCCAGATTCTTTGCGTATAATATGCTTTTCTGAGGCTATCAAACTAGTATAATGAAAGAGAACCAGTTATCTCAAATAAGAACGGAAAAAAAGTGATTCAAACGAAGTTTCCAAAATTCGAAAAAATATTGTTTTTCTTTTCGAGATTCTTTGCGCATAATATACTTTTCTACGGCTATCAAAATAGTAAAATGAAAGAGAACCAGTTATCTCGAATAAGAATGGAAAAAAAGTGATTCTAACGAAGTTTCCTAACTTCGAAAAAAATTTTTTTTCTTTTCGAGATTCTTTGCGCATAATATGCTTTACTGAGGCTATCAAACTAGTATAATGCAAGAGAACCAGTTATCTCAAATAAGAACGGAAAAAAAGTGATTCTAACGAAGTTTCCAAACTTCGAAAAAAATTTTTTTTCTTTTCGAGATTCTTTGCGCATAATATGCTTTACTGCGGCTATCAAACTAGTTTATACTTTTCTTTTCGAGATTCTTTGCGCATAATATGCTTTTCTGAGGCTATCAAACTAGTATAATGAAAGAGAACCAGTTATCTCAAATAAGAACGGAAAAAAAGTGATTCAAACGAAGTTTCCAAACTTCGAAAAAAATTTTTTTTCTTTTCGAGATTCTTTGCGCATAATATGCTTTTCTGAGGCTATCAAACTAGTATAATGAAAGAGAACCAGTTATTTCAAATAAGAACGGAAAAAAATTGATTCTAACGAAGTTTCCAAACTTCGATAAAAAATTTTTTTCTTTTCGAGATTCTTTGCGCATAATATGCTTTTCTGAGGCTATCAAAATAGTATAATGAAAGAGAACCAGTTATCTCAAATAAGAATGGAAATTAAGTGATTCTAATGAAGTTTCCAAACTTCTAAAAAAATTTTTTTTATTTTTGAGATTCTTTGCGCATAATATGATTTTCCGAGTCTATCAACTAGTATAGTGAGAGATTACCAGTTATCTCAAATAATAACGGAAAAAAAGTGATTCTAACGAAGTTTCAAAACTTCGAAAAAAATTTTTTTTCTTTTCGAGATTCTTTGCGCATAATATGATTTTCTGAGGCTATCAAACTAGTATAATGAAAGAGAACCATTTATCTCAAATAAGAACGGAAAAAAAGTGATTCTAACGAAGTTTCCAAACTTCGAAAAAAATTTTTTTTCTTTCCAGATTCTTTGCGCATAATATGCTTTTCTGAGGCTATCAAACTAGTATAATGAAAGAGAACCAGTTATCTCAAATAAGAACGGAAAAAAAGTGATTCAAACGAAGTTTCCAAACTTCGAAAAAAAATGTTTTTCTTTTCGAGATTCTTTGCGCATAATATACTTTTCTACGGCTATCAAACTAGTAAAATGAAAGAGAACCAGTTATCTCGAATAAGAATGGAAAAAATGTGATTCTAACGAAGTTTCCTAACTTCGAAAAAAATTTTTTTCTTTTCGAGATTCTTTGCGCATAATATGCTTTACTGCGGCTATCAAACTACTTTATACTTTTCTTTTAGAGATTCTTTGCGCATAAAATGCTTTCCTGAGGCTATCAAACTAGTATAATGAAAGAGAACCACTTATCTCAAATAAGAACGGAAAAAAAGTGATTCAAACGAAGTTTCCAAACTTCGAAAAAAATTTTTTTTCTTTTCGAGATTTTTTGCGCATAATTTGCTTTTCTGAGGCTATCAAACTAGTATAATGAAAGAGAACCAGTTATCTCAGATAAGAACGGAAAAAAAGTGATTCTAACGAAGTTTCCAAACTACGATAAAAAAATTTTTTCTTTTCGAGATTCTTTGCGCATAATATGCTTTTCTGAGGCTATCAAAATAGTATAATGAAAGAGAACCAGTTATCTCAAATAAGAACGGGAAAAAAGTGATTCTAACGAAGTTTCCAAACTTCGAAAATATTTTTTTTCTTTTCGTGATTCTTTGCGCTAAATATGCTTTTCTGAGGCTATCAAACTAGTATAATGAAAGAGAACCAGTTATCTCAAATAAGAATGGAAAAAAAGTGATTCTAATGAAGTTTCCAAACTTCGAAAAAAAATTTTTTTCTTTTCGAGATTCTTTGCGCATAATATGCTTTTCAAAATATTTTAATGAAAGAGTACCAGTTATCTCAAATAAGAACGGAAAAAAAGTGATTCTAACGAAGTTTCCAAACTTCTAAAAAAATTTTTTTTATTTTCGAGATTCTTTGCGCATAATTTGCTTTTCTGAAGCTATCTAATTAGTATAATGAAAGAGAACCAGTTATCTCAAATAAGAACGGAAAAAAGTGATTCTAACGAAGTTTCCAAACATCGAAAAAAAATTTTTTTCTTTTCGAGATTCTTTGCGCATAATATGCTTTTCTGAGGCTATCTAATTAGTATAATGAGAGATTACCAGTTATCTCAAATATGAACGGAAAAAAAGTATTCTAACGAAGTTTCAAACTTCGAAAAAAATTTTTTTTCTTTTCGAGATTCTTTGCGCTAATATGCTTTACTGAGGATATCAAACTAGTATAATGAAAGAGAATTAGTTATCTCAAATAAGAACGGAAAAAAAGTGATTCTAACGAAGTTTCCAAACTTCTAAAAAAATTTTTCTTCTTTTCGAGATTCTTTGCGCATAATATGCTTTTCTGAGGCTATCAAACTACTATAATGAAAGAGAACCAGTTATCTCAAATAAGAACGGGAAAATAGTGATTCTAACGAAGTTTCGAAACTTCGAAAAAAATTTTTTTTCTTTTCGTGATTCTTTGCGCTAAATAAACTTTTCTGAGGCTATCAAACTAGTATAATGAAAGACAACCAGTTATCTCAAATAAGAACAAAAAAAAAGTGATTCTAAAGAAGTTTCCAAACTTCGAAAAAATTTTTTTTCTTTTCGAGATTCTTTGCGCATAATATGCTTTACTGAGGCTATCAAACTAGTATAATGAAAGAGAACCAGTTATCTCAAATAAGAACGGAAAAAAAGTGATTCTAACGAAGTTTCCAAATTTCGAAAAAATTTTTTTTTCTTTTCGAGATTCTTTGCGCATAATATGCTTTACTGCGGCTATCAAACTAGTTTATACTTTTCTTATCGAGATTCTTTGCGCATAATATGCTTTTCTGAGGCTATCAAACTAGTAAAATGAAAGAGAACCAGTTATCTCAAATAAGAACGGAAAAAAAGTGATTCAAATGAAGTTTCCAAACTTCGAAAAAAATTTTTTTTCTTTTCGAGATTCTTTGCGCATAATATGCTTTTCTGAGGCTATCAAACTAGTATAATGAAAGAGAACCAGTTATCTCAAATAAAAACGGAAAAAAATTGATTCTAACGAAGTTTCCAAACTTCGATAAAAAAATTTTTTCTTTTCGAGATTCTTTGCGCATAATATGCTTTTCTGAGGCTATCAAAATAGTATAATGAAAGAGAACCAGTTATCTCAAATAAGAATGGAAAATAAGTGATTCTAATGAAGTTTCCAAACTTCTAAAAAAATTTTTTTTATTTTTGAGATTCTTTGCGCATAATATGATTTTCCGAGTCTATCAACTAGTATAGTGAGAGATTACCAGTTATCTCAAATAAGAACGGAAAAATAGTGATTCTAACGAAGTTTCAAAACTTCGAAAAAAATTTTTTTTCTTTTCGAGATTCTTTGCGCATAATATGATTTTCTGAGGCTATCAAACTAGTATAATGAAAGAGAACCATTTATCTCAAATAAGAACAGAAAAAAAGTAATTCTAATGAAGTTTCCAAAGTTTGAAAAATTTTTTCTTTTCTTTTCGAGATTCTTTCCGCATAATATACTTTTCTACGGCTATCAAACTAGTAAAATGAAAGAGAACCAGTTATCTCGAATAAGAACGGAAAAAAAGTGAATCTAATCAAGTTTCCAAACTTCGAAAATTTTTTTTTTTCTTTTCGAGATTCTTTGCGCATAATATGCTTGTCTGAGGCTATCAAACTAGTATAATGAGAGATTACCAGTTATCTGAAATAAGAATGGAAAAAAAGTGATTCTAATGAAGTTTCCAAACTTCGAAAAAAATTTTTTTCTTTTCGAGATTCTTTGGGCATAATATGCTTTTCTGAGGCTATCAAACTAGTATAATGAAAGAGAACCAGTTATCTCAAATAAGAACGGAAAAAAGTGATTCTAAGGAAGTTTCCAAACTTCGAAAAAAAATTTTTTTCTTATCGAGATTCTTTGCGCATAATATGCTTTTCTGAGGCTATCAAACTAGTATAATGAGAGATTACCAGTTATCTCAAATAAGAATGGAAAAAAAAATGATTCTAACGAAGTTTCAAAACTTCGATAAAAATTTTTTTTCTTTTCGAGATTCTTTGCGCATAATATGATTTTCTGAGGCTATCAAACTAGTATAATGAAAGAGAACCATTTATCTCAAATAAGAACAGAAAAAAAGTAATTCTAATGAAGTTTCCAAAGTTTGAAAAATTTTTTCTTTTCTTTTCGAGATTCTTTGCGCATAATATGCTTTACTGAGGCTATCAAACTATTATAATGAAAGAGAACCAGTTATCTCAAATAAGAAAGGAAAAAAAGTGATTCAAACGAAGTTTCCAAACTTCGAAAAAAAATTTTTTTCTATCCAGATTCTTTGCGCATAATATGCTTTTCTGAGGCTATCAAACTAGTATAATGAAAGAGAACCAGTTATCTCAAATAAGAACGGAAAAAAAGTGATTCAAACGAAGTTTCCAAACTTCGAAAAAAAATGTTTTTCTTTTCGAGATTCTTTGCGCATAATATACTTTTCTACGGCTATCAAACTAGTAAAATGAAAGAGAACCAGTTATCTCGAATAAGAATGGAAAAAAAGTGATTATAACGAAGTTTCCTAACTACGAAAAAAATTTTTTTTCTTTTCGAGATTCTTTGCGCATAATATGCTTTACTGAGGCTATCAAACTAGTATAATGAAAGAGAACCAGTTATCTCAAATAAGAACGGAAAAAAAGTGATTCTAACGAAGTTTCCAAACTTCGAAAAAAATTTTTTTTCTTTTCGAGATTCTTTGCGCATAATATGCTTTACTGCGGCTATCAAACTAGTTTATACTTTTCTTTTCGAGATTCTTTGCGCATAATATGCTTTTCTGAGGCTATCAAACTTATATAATGAAAGAGAACCAGTTATCTCAAATAAGAACGGAAAAAAAGTGATTCAAACGAAGTTTCCAAACTTCGAAAAAAATTTTTTTTCATTTCGAGATTCTTTGCGCATAATATGCTTTACTGAGGATATCAAACTAGTATAATGAAAGAGAACCAGTTATCTCAAATAAGAACGGAAAAAAAGTGATTCTAAGGAAGTTTCCAAACTTCTAAAAAATTTTTTCTTCTTTTCCAGATTCTTTGCGCATAATATGCTTTTCTGAGGCTATCAAACTGTATAATGAAAGAGAACTAGTTATCTCAAATAAGAACGGAAAAAAGTGATTCTAACGACGTTTCAAAACTACGAAAAAAATTTTTTTTCCTTTCGAGATTCTTTGCGCATAATATGCTTTACTGAGTCTATCAAACTAGTATAATGAAAGAGAACCAGTTATCTCAAATAAGAACAGAACAAAAGTGATTCTAAAGAAGTTTCTAAACTTCGAAAAAATTTTTTTTCTTTTCCAGATTCTTTGCGCATAATATGCTTTACTGAGGCTATCAAACTAGTATAATGAAAGAGAACCAGTTATCTCAAATAAGAACGGAAAAAAAAGTGATTCTAACGAAGTTTCCAAACTTCGAAAAAAATTTTTTTTCTTTCCAGATTCTTTGCGCATAATATGCTTTTCTGAGGCTATCAAACTAGTATAATGAAAGAGAACCAGTTATCTCAAATAAGAACGGAAAAAAAGTGATTCAAACGAAGTTTCCAAACTTCGAAAAGAAATGTTTTTCTTTTCGAGATTCTTTGCGCATAATATACTTTTCTACGGCTATCAAACTAGTAAAATGAAAGGGAACCAGTTATCTCGAATAAGAATGGAAAAAAAGTGATTCTAACGAAGCTTCCTAACTTCGAAAAAAATTTTTTTCTTTTCGAGATTCTTTGCGCATAATATGCTTTACTGCGGCTATCAAACTACTTTATACTTTTCTTTTAGAGATTCTTTGCGCATAATATGCTTTTCTGAGGCTATCAAAATAGTATAATGAAAGAGAACCAGTTATCTCAAATAAGAACGCGAAAAAAGTGATTCTAACGAAGTTTCCAAACATCGAAAATAATTTTTTTTCTTTTCGTGATTCTTTGCGCTAAATATGCTTTTCTGAGGCTATCAAATTGTATAATGAAAGAGAACCAGTTATCTCAAATAAGAATGGAAAACAAGTGATTCTAATGAAGTTTCCAAACTTCGAAAAAAAATTTTTTTCTTTTCGAGATTCTTTGCGCATAATATGCGCATAATATGCTTTTCAAACTAGTATAATGAAAGAGAACCAGTTATCTCAAATAAGAACGGAAAAAAAGTGATTCTAACGAAGTTTCCAAACTTCTAAAAAAATTTTTTTTATTTTCGAGATTCTTTGCGCATAATATGCTTTTCTGAGGCTATCTAATTAGTATAATGAAAGAGAACCAGTTATCTCAAATAAGAACGGAAAAAAGTGATTCTAACGAAGTTTCCAAACATCGAAAAAAAATTTTTTTCTTTTCGAGATTCTTTGCGCATAATATGATTTTCCGAGTCTATCAACTAGTATAGTGAGAGATTACCAGTTATCTCAAATAAGAACGGAAAAAAAAGTGATTCTAACGAAGTTTCAAAACTTCGAAAAAAATTTTTTTTCTTTTCGAGATTCTTTGAGCATAATATGATTTTCTGAGGCTATCAAACTAGTATAATGAAAGAGAACCAGTTATCTCAAATAAGAACGGAAAAAAAGTGATTCAAACGAAGTTTCCAAACTTCGAAAAAAAATGTTTTTCTTTTCGAGATTCTTTGCGCATAATATACTTTTCTACGGCTATCAAACTAGTAAAATGAAAGAGAACCAGTTATCTCGAATAAGAATGGAAAAAAAGTGATTATAACGAAGTTTCCTAACTTCGAAAAAAATTTTTTTTCTTTTCGAGATTCTTTGCGCATAATATGCTTTACTGAGGCTATCAAACTAGTATAATGAAAGAGAACCAGTTATCTCAAATAAGAACGGAAAAAAAGTGATTCTAACGAAGTTTCCAAACTTCGAAAAAAATTTTTTTTCTTTTCGAGATTCTTTGCGCATAATATGCTTTACTGCGGCTATCAAACTAGTTTATACTTTTCTTTTCGAGATTCTTTGCGCATAATATGCTTTTCTGAGGCTATCAAACTAGTATAATGAAAGAGAACCAGTTATCTCAAATAAGAACGGAAAAAAAGTGATTCAAACGAAGTTTCCAAACTTCGAAAAAAATTTTTTTTCTTTTCGAGATTCTTTGCGCATAATATGCTTTTCTGAGGCTATCAAAATAGTATAATGAAAGAGAACCAGTTATCTCAAATAAGAACGGGAAAAAAGTGATTCTAACGAAGTTTCCAAACTTCGAAAATAATTTTTTTCTTTTCGTGATTCTTTGCGCTAAATATGCTTTTCTGAGGCTATCAAACTAGTATAATGAAAAAGAACCAGTTATGTCAAATAAGAATGGAAAATAAGTGATTCTAATGAAGTTTCCAAACTTCTAAAAAAATTTTTTTTATTTTCGACATTCTTTGTGCATAATATGCTTTTCTGAGGCTATCTAATTAGTATAATGAAAGAGAACCAATAATCTCGAATAGGAACGGAAAAAGTGATTCTAACGAAGTTTCCAAACATGGAAAAAAAAATTTTTTCTTTTCGAGATTCTTTGCGCATAATATGATTTTCCGAGTCTATCAAACTAGTATAGTGAGAGATTACCAGTTATCTCAAATAAGAACGGAAAAAAAGTGATTCTAACGAAGTTTCAAAACTTCGAAAAAAATTTTTTTTCTTTTCGAGATTCTTTGCGCATAATATGATTTTCTGAGGCTATCAAACTAGTATAATGAAAGAGAACCATTTATCTCAAATAAGAACAGAAAAAAAGTAATTCTAATGAAGTTTCCAAAGTTTGAAAAATTTTTTCTTTTCTTTTCGAGATTCTTTCCGCATAATATACTTTTCTACGGCTATCAAACTAGTAAAATGAAAGAGAACCAGTTATCTCGAATAAGAACGGAAAAAAAGTGAATCTAATCAAGTTTCCAAACTTCGAAAATTTTTTTTTTTCTTTTCGAGATTCTTTGCGCATAATATGCTTGTCTGAGGCTATCAAACTAGTATAATGAGAGATTACCAGTTATCTGAAATAAGAATGGAAAAAAAGTGATTCTAATGAAGTTTCCAAACTTCTAGAAAAATTTTTTTATTTTCGAGATTCTTTGCGCATAATATGCTTTTCTGAGGCTATCTAATTAGTATAATGAGAGAGTACCAGTTATCTCAAATATGAACGGAAAAAAAGTGATTCTAACGAAGTTTCAAAACTTCGAAAAATTTTTTTTTCTTTTCGAGATTCTTTGCGCATAATATGCTTTACTGAGTATATGAAACTAGTATAATGAAAGAGAACCAGTTATCTCAAATAAGAACGGGAAAAAGTGATTCTAACGAAGTTTCCAAACTTCTAAAAAAATTTTTCTTCTTTTCGAGATTCTTTGCGCATAATATGCTTTTCTGAGGCTATCAAACTGTATAATGTAAGAGAACTAGTTATCTCAAATAAGAACGGAAAAAAGTGATTCTAACGACGTTTCCAAACTACGAAAAAAAATTTTTTTTCCTTTCGAGATTCTTTGCGCATAATATGCTTTACTGCGGCTATCAAACTAGATTATACTTTTCTTATCGAGATTCTTTGCGCATAATATGCTTTTCTGAGGCTATCAAACTAGTAAAATGAAAGAGAACCAGTTATCTCAAATAAGAACGGAAAAAAAGTGATTCAAACGAAGTTTCCAAACTTCGAAAAAAATTTTTTTTCTTTTCGAGATTCTTTGCGCATAATATGCTTTTCTGAGGCTATCAAACTAGTATAATGAAAGAGAACCAGTTATCTCAAATAAAAACGGAAAAAAATTGATTCTAACGAAGTTTCCAAACTTCGATAAAAAATTTTTTTCTTTTCGAGATTCTTTGCGCATAATATGCTTTTCTGAGGCTATCAAAATAGTATAATGAAAGAGAACCAGTTATCTCAAATAAGAATGGAAAATAAGTGATTCTAATGAAGTTTCCAAACTTCTAAAAAAATTTTTTTTATTTTTGAGATTCTTTGCGCATAATATGATTTTCCGAGTCTATCAACTAGTATAGTGAGAGATTACCAGTTATCTCAAATAAGAACGGAAAAAAAGTGATTCTAACGAAGTTTCAAAACTTCGAAAAAAATTTTTTTTCTTTTCGAGATTCTTTGCGCATAATATGATTTTCTGAGGCTATCAAACTAGTATAATGAAAGAGAACCATTTATCTCAAATAAGAACAGAAAAAAAGTAATTCTAAAGAAGTTTCCAAAATTTGAAAAATTTTTTCTTTTCTTTTCGAGATTCTTTGCGCATAATATGCTTTACTGAGGCTATCAAACTAGTATAATGAAAGAGAACCAGTTATCTCAAATAAGAACGGAAAAAAAGTGATTCAAACGAAGTTTCCAAACTTCGAAAAAAAATTTTTTTCTTTCCAGATTCTTTGCGCATAATATACTTTTCTACGGCTATCAAACTAGTAAAATGAAAGAGAACCAGTTATCTCGAATAAGAATGGAAAAAAAGTGATTATAACGAAGTTTCCAAACTTCGAAAATAATTTTTTTTCTTTTCGTGATTCTTTGCGCTAAATATGCTTTTCTGAGGCTATCAAACTAGTATAATGAAAGAGAACCAGTTATCTCAAATAAGAATGGAAAAAAAGTGATTCTAATGAAGTTTCGAAACTTCGAAAAAAATTTTTTTCTTTTCGAGTTTCTTTGCGCATAATATGCTTTTCAAACTAGTATAATGAAAGAGAACCAGTTATCTCAAATAAGAACGGAAAAAAAGTGATTCTAAAGAAGTTTCCAAACTTCTAAAAAATTTTTTTTTATTTTCGAGATTCTTTGCGCATAATATGCTTTTCTGAGGCTATCTAATTAGTATAATGAGAGATTACCACTTATCTCAAATATGAACGGAAAAAAAGTATTCTAACGAAGTTTCAAAACTTCGAAAAAAATTTTTTTTCTTTTCGAGATTCTTTGCGCTAATATGCTTTACTGAGGATATCAAACTAGTATAATGAAAGAGAACCAGTTATCTCAAATAAGAACGGAAAAAAAGTGATTCTAACGAAGTTTCCAAACTTCTAAAAAAATTTTTCTTCTTTTCGAGATTCTTTGCGCATAATATGCTTTTCTGAGGCTATCAAACTACTATAATGAAAGAGAACCAGTTATCTCAAATAAGAACGGGAAAATAGTGATTCTAACGAAGTTTCCAAACTTCGAAAAAAATTTTTTTTCTTTTCGTGATTCTTTGCGCTAAATAAACTTTTCTGAGGCTATCAAATAATGAAAGAGAACCAGTTATCTCAAATAAGAACAGAAAAAAAGTGATTCTAAAGAAGTTTCCAAACTTCGAAAAAATTTTTTTTCTTTTCGAGATTCTTTGCGCATAATATGCTTTACTGAGGCTATCAAACTAGTATAATGAAAGAGAACCAGGTATCTCAAATAAGAACGGAAGAAAAGTAATTCAAACGAAGTTTCCAAACTTCGAAAAAAAATTTTTTTCTTTCCAGATTCTTTGCGTATAATATGCTTTTCTGAGGCTATCAAACTAGTATAATGAAAGAGAACCAGTTATCTCAAATAAGAACGGAAAAAAAGTGATTCAAACGAAGTTTCCAAAATTCGAAAAAATTATGTTTTTCTTTTCGAGATTCTTTGCGCATAATATGCTTTACTGAGGCTATCAAACTAGTATAATGAAAGAGAACCAGTTATCTCAAATAAGAACGGAAAAAAAGTGATTCTAACGAAGTTTCCAAACTTCGAAAAAAATTTTTTTTCTTTTCGAGATTCTTTGCGCATAATATGCTTTACTGCGGCTATCAAACTAGTTTATACTTTTCTTTTCGAGATTCTTTGCGCATAATATGCTTTTCTGAGGCTATCAAACTAGTATAATGAAAGAAAACCAGTTATCTCAAATAAGAACGGAAAAAAGGGATTCAAACGAAGTTTCCAAACTTCGAAAAAATTTTTTTTCTTTTCGAGATTCTTTGCGCATAATATGCTTTTCTGAGGCTATCAAACTAGTATAATGAAAGAGTACCAGTTATCTCAAATAAGAACGGAAAAAAATTGATTCTAACGAAGTTTCCAAACTTCGATAAAAAAATTATTTCTTTTCGAGATTCTTTGCGCATAATTTGCTTTTCTGAGGCTATCAAAATAGTATAATGAAAGAGAACCAGTTATCTCAAATAAGAATGGAAAATAAGTGATTCTAATGAAGTTTCCAAACTTATAAAAAATTTTTTTTATTTTTGAGATTCTTTGCGCATAATATGATTTTCCGAGTCTATCAACTAGTATAGTGAGAGATTACCAGTTATCTCAAATAAGAACGGAAAAAAAGTGATTCTAACGAAGTTTCAAAACTTCGAAAAAAATTTTTTTTCTTTTCGAGATTCTTTGCGCATAATATGATTTTCTGAGGCTATCAAACTAGTATAATGAAAGAGAACCATTTATCTCAAATAAGAACAGAAAAAAAGTAATTCTAATGAAGTTTCCAAAGTTTGAAAAATTTTTTCTTTTCTTTTCGAGATTCTTTGCGCATAATATGCTTTACTGAGGCTATCAAACTATTATAATGAAAGAGAACCAGTTATCTCAAATAAGAAAGGAAAAAAAGTGATTCAAACGAAGTTTCCAAACTTCGAAAAAAAATTTTTTTCTTTCCAGATTCTTTGCGCATAATATGCTTTTCTGAGGCTATCAAACTAGTATAATGAAAGAGAACCAGTTATCTCAAATAAGAACGGAAAAAAAGTGATTCCAACGAAGTTTCCAAACTTCGAAAAAAAATGTTTTTCTTTTCAAGATTCTTTGCGCATAATATACTTTTCTACGGCTATCAAACTAGTAAAATGAAAGAGAACCAGTTATCTCGAATAAGAATGGAAAAAAAGTGATTATAACGAAGTTTCTTAACTTCGAAAAAAATTTTTTTCCTTTTCGAGATTCTTTGCGCATAATATGCTTTACTGAGGCTATCAAACTAGTATAATGAAAGAGAACCAGTTATCTCAAATAAGAACGGAAAAAAAGTGATTCTAACGAAGTTTCCAAACTTCGAAAAAAATTTTTTTTCTTTTCGAGATTCTTTGCGCATAATATGCTTTACTGCGGCTATCAAACTAGTTTATACTTTTCTTTTCGAGATTCTTTGCGCATAATATGCTTTTCTGAGGCTATCAAACTTATATAATGAAAGAGAACCAGTTATCTCAAATAAGAACGGAAAAAAAGTGATTCAAACGAAGTTTCCAAACTTCGAAAAAAATTTTTTTTCATTTCGAGATTCTTTGCGCATAATATGCTTTTCTGAGGCTATCAAAATAGTATAATGAGAGATTACCAGTTATCTCAAATATGAACGGAAAAAAAGTGATTCTAACGAAGTTTCAAAACTTCGAAAAAATTTTTTTTTCTTTTCGTGATTCTTTGCGCATAATATGCTTTACTGAGGATATCAAACTAGTATAATGAAAGAGAACCAGTTATCTCAAATAAGAACGGAAAAAAAGTGATTCTAACGAAGTTTCCAAACTTCTAAAAAAATTTTTCTTCTTTTCCAGATTCTTTGCGCATAATATGCTTTTCTGAGGCTATCAAACTGTATAATGAAAGAGAACTAGTTATCTCAAATAAGAACGGAAAAAAGTGATTCTAACGACGTTTCCAAACTACGAAAAAATTTTTTTTTCCTTTCGAGATTCTTTGCGCATAATATGCTTTACTGAGTCTATCAAACTAGTATAATGAAAGAGAACCAGTTATCTCAAATAAGAACAGAACAAAAGTGATTCTAAAGAAGTTTCTAAACTTCGAAAAAATTTTTTTTCTTTTCCAGATTCTTTGCGCATAATATGCTTTACTGAGGCTATCAAACTAGTATAATGAAAGAGAACCAGTTATCTCAAATAAGAACGGAAAAAAAGTGATTCTAACGAAGTTTCCAAACTTCGAAAAAAATTTTTTTTCTTTCCAGATTCTTTGCGCATAATATGCTTTTCTAAGGCTATCAAACTAGTATAATGAAAGAGAACCAGTTATCTCAAATAAGAACGGAAAAAAAGTGATTCAAACGAAGTTTCCAAACTTCGAAAAAAAATGTTTTTCTTTTCGAGATTCTTTGCGCATAATATACTTTTCTACGGCTATCAAACTAGTAAAATGAAAGGGAACCAGTTAACTCGAATAAGAATGGAAAAAAAGTGATTCTAACGAAGTTTCCTAACTTCGAAAAAAATTTTTTTCTTTTCGAGATTCTTTGCGCATAATATGCTTTACTGCGGCTATCAAACTACTTTATACTTTTCTTTTAGAGATTCTTTGCGCATAATATGCTTTTCTGAGGCTATCAAAATAGTATAATGAAAGAGAACCAGTTATCTCAAATAAGAACGGGAAAAAAGTGATTCTAACGAAGTTTCCAAACTTCGAAAATAATTTTTTTTCTTTTCGTGATTCTTTGCGCTAAATATGCTTTTCTGAGGCTATCAAATTGTATAATGAAAGAGAACCAGTTATCTCAAATAAGAATGGAAAACAAGTGATTCTAATGAAGTTTCCAAACTTCGAAAAAAAATTTTTTTCTTTTCGAGATTCTTTGCGCATAATATGCGCATAATATGCTTTTCAAACTAGTATAATGAAAGAGAACCAGTTATCTCAAATAAGAACGGAAAAAAAGTGATTCTAACGAAGTTTCCAAACTTCGAAAAAAATTTTTTTCTTTTCGAGATTCTTTGCGCATAATATGCTTTTCTGAGGCTATCTAATTAGTATAATGAAAGAGAACCAGTTATCTCAAATAAGAACGGAAAAAAGTGATTATAACGAAGTTTCCAAACATCGAAAAAAAATTTTTTTCTTTTCGAGATTCTCTTCGCATAATATGCTTTTCTGAGGCTATCTAATTAGTATAATGAGAGATTACCAGTTATCTCAAATATGAACGGAAAAAAAGTATTCTAACGAAGTTTCAAAACTTCAAAAAAAAATTTTTTTTCTTTTCGAGATTCTTTGCGCTAATATGCTTTTCTGAGGCTATCAAACTAGTATAATGAAAGAGAACCAGTTATCTCAAATAAGAACAGAAAAAAAGTGATTCTAAAGAAGTTTCCAAACTTCGAAAAAATTTTTTTTCTTTTCGAGATTCTTTGCGCATAATATGCTTTACTGAGGCTATCAAACTAGTATAATGAAAGAGAACCAGTTATCTAAAATAAGAACGGAAAAAAAGTGATTCTAACGAAGTTTCCAAACTTCGAAAAAAATTTTTTTTCTTTTCGAGATTCTTTCCGCATAATATGCTTTACTGCGGCTATCAAACTAGTTTATACTTTTCTTTTCGAGATTCTTTGCGCATAATATGCTTTTCTGAGGCTATCAAACTAGTATAATGAAAGAGAACCAGTTATCTCAAATAAGAACGGAAAAAAAGTGATTCAAACGAAGTTTCCAAACTTCGAAAAAAATTTTTTTTCTTTTCGAGATTCTTTGCGCATAATATGCTTTTCTGAGGCTATCAAACTAGTATAATGAAAGAGAACCAGTTATCTCAAATAAGAACGGAAAAAAATTGATTCTAACGAAGTTTCCAAACTTCGATAAAAAAATTTTTTCTTTTCGAGATTCTTTGCGCATAATATGCTTTTCTGAGGCTATCAAAATGGTATAATGAAAGAGAACCAGTTATCTCAAATAAGAATGGAAAATAAGTGATTCTAATGAAGTTTCCAAACTTCTAAAAAAATTTTTTTTATTTTTGAGATTCTTTGCGCATAATATGATTTTCCGAGTCTATCAACTAGTATAGTGAGAGATTACCAGTTATCTCAAATAAGAACGGAAAAAAAAGTGATTCTAACGAAGTTTCAAAACTTCGAAAAAAATTTTTTTTCTTTTCGAGATTCTTTGCGCATAATATGATTTTCTGAGGCTATCAAACTAGTATAATGAAAGAGAACCATTTATCTCAAATAAGAACAGAAAAAAAGTAATTCTAATGAAGTTTCCAAAGTTTGAAAAATTTTTTCTTTTCTTTCCAGATTCTTTGCGCATAATATGCTTTTCTGAGGCTATCAAACTAGTATAATGAAAGAGAACCAGTTATCTCAAATAAGAACGGAAAAAAAGTGATTCAAACGAAGTTTCCAAACTTCGAAAAAAAATGTTTTTCTTTTCGAGATTCTTTGCGCATAATATACTTTTCTACGGCTATCAAACTAGTAAAATGAAAGAGAACCAGTTATCTCGAATAAGAATGGAAAAAAAGTGATTATAACGAAGTTTCCTAACTTCGAAAAAAATTTTTTTTCTTTTCGAGATTCTTTGCGCATAATATGCTTTACTGAGGCTATCAAACTAGTATAATGAAAGAGAACCAGTTATCTCAAATAAGAACGGAAAAAAAGTGATTCTAACGAAGTTTCCAATCTTCGAAAAAAATTTTTTTTCTTTTCGAGATTCTTTGCGCATAATATGCTTTACTGCGGCTATCAAACTAGTTTATACTTTTCTTTTCGAGATTCTTTGCGCATAATATGCTTTTCTGAGGCTATCAAACTAGTATAATGAAAGAGAACCAGTTATCTCAAATAAGAACGGAAAAAAAGTGATTCAAACGAAGTTTCCAAACTTCGAAAAAAATTTTTTTTCTTTTCGAGATTCTTTGCGCATAATATGCTTTTCTGAGGCTATCAAAATAGTATAATGAAAGAGAACCAGTTATCTCAAATAAGAACGGGAAAAAAGTGATTCTAACGAAGTTTCCAAACTTCGAAAATAATTTTTTTCTTTTCGTGATTCTTTGCGCTAAATATGCTTTTCTGAGGCTATCAAACTAGTATAATGAAAAAGAACCAGTTATGTCAAATAAGAATGGAAAATAAGTGATTCTAATGAAGTTTCCAAACTTCTAAAAAAATTTTTTTTATTTTCGACATTCTTTGTGCATAATATGCTTTTCTGAGGCTATCTAATTAGTATAATGAAAGAGAACCAATTATCTCGAATAGGAACGGAAAAAGTGATTCTAACGAAGTTTCCAAACATGGAAAAAAAATTTTTGTCTTTTCGAGATTCTTTGCGCATAATATGATTTTCCGAGTCTATCAAACTAGTATAGTGAGAGATTACCAGTTATCTCAAATAAGAACGGAAAAAAGTGATTCTAACGAAGTTTCAAAACTTCGAAAAAAATTTTTTTTCTTTTCGAGATTCTTTGCGCATAATATGATTTTCTGAGGCTATCAAACTAGTATAATGAAAGAGAACCATTTATCTCAAATAAGAACAGAAAAAAAGTAATTCTAATGAAGTTTCCAAAGTTTGAAAAATTTTTTCTTTTCTTTTCGAGATTCTTTCCGCATAATATACTTTTCTACGGCTATCAAACTAGTAAAATGAAAGAGAACCAGTTATCTCGAATAAGAACGGAAAAAAAGTGAATCTAATCAAGTTTCCAAACTTCGAAAATTTTTTTTTTTCTTTTCGAGATTCTTTGCGCATAATATGCTTGTCTGAGGCTATCAAACTAGTATAATGAGAGATTACCAGTTATCTGAAATAAGAATGGAAAAAAAGTGATTCTAATGAAGTTTCCAAACTTCGAAAAAAATTTTTTTCTTTTCGAGATTCTTTGGGCATAATATGCTTTTCTGAGGCTATCAAACTAGTATAATGAAAGAGAACCAGTTATCTCAAATAAGAACGGAAAAAAGTGATTCTAAGGAAGTTTCCAAACTTCGAAAAAAAATTTTTTTCTTATCGAGATTCTTTGCGCATAATATGCTTTTCTGAGGCTATCAAACTAGTATACTGAGAGATTACCAGTTATCTCAAATAAGAATGGAAAAAAAAATGATTCTAATGAAGTTTCCAAACTTCGAAAAAATTTTTTTTTCTTTTCGAGATTCTTTGCGCATAATATGCTTTTCTGAGGCTATCAAACTAGTATAATGAAAGAGAACCAGTTATCTCAAATAGGAACGGAAAAAAAGTGATTCTAACGAAGTTTCCAAACTTCTAAAAAAATTTTTTTTATTTTCGAGATTCTTTGCGCATAATATGCTTTTCTGAGGCTATCTAATTAGTATAATGAGAGAGTACCAGTTATCTCAAATATGAACGGAAAAAAAGTGATTCTAACGAAGTTTCAAAACTTCGAAAAATTTTTTTTTTCTTTTCGAGATTCTTTGCGCATAATATGCTTTACTGAGTATATGAAACTAGTATAATGAAAGAGAACCAGTTATCTCAAATAAGAACGGAAAAAAGTGATTCTAACGAAGTTTCCAAACTTCTAAAAAAATTTTTCTTCTTTTCGAGATTCTTTGCGCATAATATGCTTTTCTGAGGCTATCAAACTGTATAATGTAAGAGAACTAGTTATCTCAAATAAGAACGGAAAAAAGTGATTCTAACGACGTTTCCAAACTACGAAAAAAAATTTTTTTTCCTTTCGAGATTCTTTGCGCATAATATGCTTTACTGAGGCTATCAAACTAGTATAATAAAAGAGAACCAGTTATCTCAAATAAGAACGGAAAAAACTTTCAAACGAAGTTTCCAAACTTCGAAAAAAAATTTTTTTCTTTTCGAGATTCTTTGCGCATAATATGCTTTTCTGAGGCTATCAAACTACTATAATGAAAGAGAACCAGTTATCTCAAATAAGAACGGGAAAATAGTGATTCTAACGAAGTTTCCAAACTTCGAAAAAAATTTTTTTTCTTTTCGTGATTCTTTGCGCTAAATAAACTTTTCTGAGGCTATCAAACTAGTATAATGAAAGAGAACCAGTTATCTCAAATAAGAACAGAAAAAAAGTGATTCTAAAGAAGTTTCCAAACTTCGAAAAAATTTTTTTTCTTTTCGAGATTCTTTGCGCATAATATGCTTTACTGAGGCTATCAAACTAGTATAATGAAAGAGAACCAGTTATCTCAAATAAGAACGGAAAAAAAGTGATTCTAACGAAGTTTCCAAACTTCGAAAAATTTTTTTTTTCTTTCCAGATTCTTTGCGCATAATATGCTTTTCTGAGGCTATCAAACTAGTATAATGAAAGAGAACCAGTTATCTCAAATAAGAACGGAAAAAAAGTGATTCAAACGAAGTTTCCAAACTTCGAAAAAAAATGTTTTTCTTTTCGAGATTCTTTGCGCATAATATACCTTTCTGCGGCTATCAAACTAGTAAAATGAAAGAGAACCAGTTATCTCAAATAAGAACGGAAAAAAAGTGATTCAAACGAAGTTTCCAAACTTCGAAAAAAAATTTTTTTCTTTCCAGATTCTTTGCGCATAATATGCTTTTCTGAGGCTATCAAACTAGTATAATGAAAGAGAAGCAGTTATCTCAAATAAGAACGGAAAAAAAGTGATTCTAACGAAGTTTCCTAACTTCGAAAAAAATTTTTTTTTTTGGAGATTCTTTGCGCATAATATGCTTTACTTCGGCTATCAAACTACTTTATACTTTTCTTTTAGAGATTCTTTGCGCATAATATGCTTTTCTGAGGCTATCAAACTAGTATAATGAAAGAGAACCAGTTATCTGAAATAAGAACGGAAAAAAAGTGATTCAAACGAAGTTTCCAAACTTCGAAAAAAATTTTTTTTCTTTTCGAGATTCTTTGCGCATAATATGCTTTTCTGAGGCTATCAAACTAGTATAATGAAAGAGAACCAGTTATCTCAGATAAGAACGGAAAAAAAGTGATTATAACGAAGTTTCCAAACTTCGATAAAAAAATTTTTTCTTTTCGAGATTCTTTGCGCATAATATGCTTTTCTGAGGCTATCAAAATAGTATAATGAAAGAGAACCAGTTATCTCAAATAAGAACGGGAAAAAAGTGATTCTAACGAAGTTTCCAAACTTCGAAAATAATTTTTTTTCTTTTCGTGATTCTTTGCGCTAAATATGCTTTTCTGAGGCTATCAAACTAGTATAATGAAAGAGAACCAGTTATCTCAAATAAGAATGGAAAAAAAGTGATTCTAATGAAGTTTCCAAACTTCGAAAAAATTTTTTTTTCTTTTCGAGATTCTTTGCGCATAATATGCTTTTCTGAGGCTATCAAACTAGTATAATGAAAGAGAACCAGTTATCTCAAATAGGAACGGAAAAAAAGTGATTCTAACGAAGTTTCCAAACTTCTAAAAAAATTTTTTTTATTTTCGAGATTCTTTGCGCATAATATGCTTTTCTGAGGCTATCTAATTAGTATAATGAGAGAGTACCAGTTATCTCAAATATGAACGGAAAAAAAGTGATTCTAACGAAGTTTCAAAACTTCGAAAAATTTTTTTTTTCTTTTCGAGATTCTTTGCGCATAATATGCTTTACTGAGTATATGAAACTAGTATAATGAAAGAGAACCAGTTATCTCAAATAAGAACGGAAAAAAGTGATTCTAACGAAGTTTCCAAACTTCTAAAAAAATTTTTCTTCTTTTCGAGATTCTTTGCGCATAATATGCTTTTCTGAGGCTATCAAACTGTATAATGTAAGAGAACTAGTTATCTCAAATAAGAACGGAAAAAAGTGATTCTAACGACGTTTCCAAACTACGAAAAAAAATTTTTTTTCCTTTCGAGATTCTTTGCGCATAATATGCTTTACTGAGGCTATCAAACTAGTATAATAAAAGAGAACCAGTTATCTCAAATAAGAACGGAAAAAACTTTCAAACGAAGTTTCCAAACTTCGAAAAAAAATTTTTTTCTTTTCGAGATTCTTTGCGCATAATATGCTTTTCTGAGGCTATCAAACTACTATAATGAAAGAGAACCAGTTATCTCAAATAAGAACGGGAAAATAGTGATTCTAACGAAGTTTCCAAACTTCGAAAAAAATTTTTTTTCTTTTCGTGATTCTTTGCGCTAAATAAACTTTTCTGAGGCTATCAAACTAGTATAATGAAAGAGAACCAGTTATCTCAAATAAGAACAGAAAAAAAGTGATTCTAAAGAAGTTTCCAAACTTCGAAAAAATTTTTTTTCTTTTCGAGATTCTTTGCGCATAATATGCTTTACTGAGGCTATCAAACTAGTATAATGAAAGAGAACCAGTTATCTCAAATAAGAACGGAAAAAAAGTGATTCTAACGAAGTTTCCAAACTTCGAAAAATTTTTTTTTTCTTTCCAGATTCTTTGCGCATAATATGCTTTTCTGAGGCTATCAAACTAGTATAATGAAAGAGAACCAGTTATCTCAAATAAGAACGGAAAAAAAGTGATTCAAACGAAGTTTCCAAACTTCGAAAAAAAATGTTTTTCTTTTCGAGATTCTTTGCGCATAATATACCTTTCTGCGGCTATCAAACTAGTAAAATGAAAGAGAACCAGTTATCTCAAATAAGAACGGAAAAAAAGTGATTCAAACGAAGTTTCCAAACTTCGAAAAAAAATTTTTTTCTTTCCAGATTCTTTGCGCATAATATGCTTTTCTGAGGCTATCAAACTAGTATAATGAAAGAGAAGCAGTTATCTCAAATAAGAACGGAAAAAAAGTGATTCTAACGAAGTTTCCTAACTTCGAAAAAAATTTTTTTTTTTGGAGATTCTTTGCGCATAATATGCTTTACTTCGGCTATCAAACTACTTTATACTTTTCTTTTAGAGATTCTTTGCGCATAATATGCTTTTCTGAGGCTATCAAACTAGTATAATGAAAGAGAACCAGTTATCTGAAATAAGAACGGAAAAAAAGTGATTCAAACGAAGTTTCCAAACTTCGAAAAAAATTTTTTTTCTTTTCGAGATTCTTTGCGCATAATATGCTTTTCTGAGGCTATCAAACTAGTATAATGAAAGAGAACCAGTTATCTCAGATAAGAACGGAAAAAAAGTGATTATAACGAAGTTTCCAAACTTCGATAAAAAAATTTTTTCTTTTCGAGATTCTTTGCGCATAATATGCTTTTCTGAGGCTATCAAAATAGTATAATGAAAGAGAACCAGTTATCTCAAATAAGAACGGGAAAAAAGTGATTCTAACGAAGTTTCCAAACTTCGAAAATAATTTTTTTTCTTTTCGTGATTCTTTGCGCTAAATATGCTTTTCTGAGGCTATCAAACTAGTATAATGAAAGAGAACCAGTTATCTCAAATAAGAATGGAAAAAAAGTGATTCTAATGAAGTTTCCAAACTTCGAAAAAAAATTTTTTTCTTTTCGAGATTCTTTGCGCATAATATGCGCATAATATGCTTTTCAAACTAGTATAATGAAAGAGAACCAGTTATCTCAAATAACAACGGAAAAAAAGTGATTCTAACGAAGTTTCCAAACTTCTAAAAAAATTTTTTTTATTTCGAGATTCTTTGCGCATAATATGCTTTTCTGAGGCTATCTAATTAGTATAATGAAAGAGAACCAGTTATCTCAAATAAGAACGGAAAAAAGTGATTCTAACGAAGTTTCCAAACTTCGAAAAAAAATTTTTTTCTTTTCGAGATTCTTTGCGCATAATATGCGCATAATATGCTTTTCAAACTAGTATAATGAAAGAGAACCAGTTATCTCAAATAACAACGGAAAAAAAGTGATTCTAACGAAGTTTCCAAACTTCTAAAAAAATTTTTTTTATTTTTGAGATTCTTTGCGCATAATATGATTTTCCGAGTCTATCAACTAGTATAGTGAGAGATTACCAGTTATCTCAAATAAGAACGGAAAAAAAGTGATTCTAACGAAGTTTCAAAATTTCGAAAAAAATTTTTTTTCTTTTCGAGATTCTTTGCGCATAATATGATTTTCTGAGGCTATCAAACTAGTATAATGAAAGAGAACCATTTATCTCAAATAAGAACGGAAAAAAAGTGATTCTAACGAAGTTTCCAAACTTCGAAAAAAATTTTTTTTCTTTCCAGATTCTTTGCGCATAATATGCTTTTCTGAGGCTATCAAACTAGTATAATGAAAGAGAACCAGTTATCTCAAATAAGAACGGAAAAAAAGTGATTCAAACGAAGTTTCCAAACTTCGAAAAAAAATGTTTTTCTTTTCGAGATTCTTTGCGCATAATATACTTTTCTACGGCTATCAAACTAGTAAAATGAAAGAGAACCAGTTATCTCGAATAAGAATGGAAAAAAAGTGATTCTAACGAAGTTTCCTAACTTCGAAAAAAATTTTTTTCTTTTCGAGATTCTTTGCGCATAATATGCTTTACTGCGGCTATCAAACTACTTTATACTTTTCTTTTAGAGATTCTTTGCGCATAAAATGCTTTTCTGAGGCTATCAAACTAGTATAATGAAAGAGAACCAGTTATCTCAAATAAGAACGGAAAAAAAGTGATTCAAACGAAGTTTCCAAACTTCGAAAAAAATTTTTTTTCTTTTCGAGATTTTTTGCGCATAATGTGCTTTTCTGAGGCTATCAAACTAGTATAATGAAAGAGAACCAGTTATCTCAGATAAGAACGGAAAAAAAGTGATTCTAACGAAGTTTCCAAACTACGATAAAAAAATTTTTTCTTTTCGAGATTCTTTGCGCATAATATGCTTTTCTGAGGCTATCAAAATAGTATAATGAAAGAGAACCAGTTATCTCAAATAAGAACGGGAAAAAAGTGATTCTAACGAAGTTTCCAAACTTCGAAAATAATTTTTTTTCTTTTCGTGATTCTTTGCGCTAAATATGCTTTTCTGAGGCTATCAAACTAGTATAATGAAAGAGAACCAGTTATCTCAAATAAGAATGGAAAAAAAGTGATTCTAATGAAGTTTCCAAACTTCGAAAAAAAATTTTTTTCTTTTCGAGATTCTTTGCGCATAATATGCGCATAATATGCTTTTCAAACTAGTATAATGAAAGAGAACCAGTTATCTCAAATAAGAACGGAAAAAAAGTGATTCTAACGAAGTTTCCAAACTTCTAAAAAATTTTTTTTTATTTTCGAGATTCTTTGCGCATAATTTGCTTTTCTGAAGCTATCTAATTAGTATAATGAAAGAGAACCAGTTATCTCAAATAAGAACGGAAAAAAGTGATTCTAACGAAGTTTCCAAACATCGAAAAAAAATTTTTTTCTTTTCGAGATTCTTTGCGCATAATATGCTTTTCTGAGGCTATCTAATTAGTATAATGAGAGATTACCAGTTATCTCAAATATGAACGGAAAAAAAGTATTCTAACGAAGTTTCAAACTTCGAAAAAATTTTTTTTTCTTTTCGAGATTCTTTGCGCTAATATGCTTTACTGAGGATATCAAACTAGTATAATGAAAGAGAATTAGTTATCTCAAATAAGAACGGAAAAAAAGTGATTCTAACGAAGTTTCCAAACTTCTAAAAAAATGTTTCTTCTTTTCGAGATTCTTTGCGCATAATATGCTTTTCTGAGGCTATCAAACTACTATAATGAAAGAGAACCAGTTATCTCAAATAAGAACGGGAAAATAGTGATTCTAACGAAGTTTCGAAACTTCGAAAAAAATTTTTTTTCTTTTCGTGATTCTTTGCGCTAAATAAACTTTTCTGAGGCTATCAAACTAGTATAATGAAAGAGAACCAGTTATCTCAAATAAGAACAGAAAAAAAGTGATTCTAAAGAAGTTTCCAAACTTCGAAAAAATTTTTTTTCTTTTCGAGATTCTTTGCGCATAATATGCTTTACTGAGGCTATCAAACTAGTATAATGAAAGAGAACCAGGTATCTCAAATAAGAACGGAAAAAAAGTAATTCAAACGAAGTTTCCAAACTTCGAAAAAAAATTTTTTTCTTTCCAGATTCTTTGCGTATAATATGCTTTTCTGAGGCTATCAAACTAGTATAATGAAAGAGAACCAGTTATCTCAAATAAGAACGGAAAAAAAGTGATTCAAACGAAGTTTCCAAAATTCGAAAAAATATTGTTTTTCTTTTCGAGATTCTTTGCGCATAATATACTTTTCTACGGCTATCAAACTAGTAAAATGAAAGAGAACCAGTTATCTCGAATAAGAATGGAAAAAAAGTGATTCTAACGAAGTTTCCTAACTTCGAAATAAATTTTTTTTCTTTTCGAGATTCTTTGCGCATAATATGCTTTACTGAGGCTATCAAACTAGTATAATGAAAGAGAACCAGTTATCTCAAATAAGAACGGAAAAAAAGTGATTCTAACGAAGTTTCCAAACTTCGAAAAAATTTTTTTTTCTTTCGAGATTCTTTGCGCATAATATGCTTTACTGCGGCTATCAAACTAGTTTATACTTTTCTTATCGAGATTCTTTGCGCATAATATGCTTTTCTGAGGCTATCAAACTAGTAAAATGAAAGAGAACCAGTTATCTCAAATAAGAACGGAAAAAAAGTGATTCAAACGAAGTTTCCAAACTTCGAAAAAAATTTTTTTTCTTTTCGAGATTCTTTGCGCATAATATGCTTTTCTGAGGCTATCAAACTAGTATAATGAAAGAGAACCAGTTATCTCAAATAAAAACGGAAAAAAATTGATTCTAACGAAGTTTCCAAACTTCGATAAAAAAATTTTTTCTTTTCGAGATTCTTTGCGCATAATATGCTTTTCTGAGGCTATCAAAATAGTATAATGAAAGAGAACCAGTTATCTCAAATAAGAATGGAAAATAAGTGATTCTAATGAAGTTTCCAAACTTCTAAAAAAATTTTTTTTATTTTTGAGATTCTTTGCGCATAATATGATTTTCCGAGTCTATCAACTAGTATAGTGAGAGATTACCAGTTATCTCAAATAAGAACGGAAAAAAAGTGATTCTAACGAAGTTTCAAAACTTCGAAAAAAATTTTTTTTCTTTTCGAGATTCTTTGCGCATAATATGATTTTCTGAGGCTATCAAACTAGTATAATGAAAGAGAACCATTTATCTCAAATAAGAACAGAAAAAAAGTAATTCTAAAGAAGTTTCCAAAGTTTGAAAAATTTTTTCTTTTCTTTTCGAGATTCTTTGCGCATAATATGCTTTACTGAGGCTATCAAACTAGTATAATGAAAGAGAACCAGTTATCTCAAATAAGAACGGAAAAAAAGTGATTCAAACGAAGTTTCCAAACTTCGAAAAAAAATTTTTTTCTTTCCAGATTCTTTGCGCATAATATACTTTTCTACGGCTATCAAACTAGTAAAATGAAAGAGAACCAGTTATCTCAAATAAGAATGGAAAAAAAGTGATTCTAATGAAGTTTCCAAACTTCGAAAAAAATTTTTTTCTTTTCGAGTTTCTTTGCGCATAATATGCTTTTCAAACTAGTATAATGAAAGAGAACCAGTTATCTCAAATAAGAACGGAAAAAAAGTGATTCTAACGAAGTTTCCAAACTTCTAAAAAATTTTTTTTTATTTTCGAGATTCTTTGCGCATAATATGCTTTTCTGAGGCTATCTAATTAGTATAATGAAAGAGAACCATTTATCTCAAATAAGAACGGAAAAAAGTGATTCTAACGAAGTTTCCAAACATCGAAAAAAAATTTTTTTCTTTTCGAGATTCTTTGCGCATAATATGCTTTTCTGGGGCTATCTAATTAGTATAATGAGAGATTACCAGTTATCTAAAATATGAACGGAAAAAAAGTATTCTAACGAAGTTTCAAAACTTCGAAAAAAATTTTTTTTCTTTTTGAGATTCTTTGCGCTAATATGCTTTACTGAGGATATCAAACTAGTATAATGAAAGAGAACCAGTTATCTCAAATAAGAACGGAAAAAAAGTGATTCTAACGAAGTTTCCAAACTTCTAAAAAAATTTTTCTTCTTTTCGAGATTCTTTGCGCATAATATGCTTTTCTGAGGCTATCAAACTACTATAATGAAAGAGAACCAGTTATCTCAAATAAGAACGGGAAAATAGTGATTCTAACGAAGTTTCCAAACTTCGAAAAAAAATTTTTTTCTTTTCGTGATTCTTTGCGCTAAATAAACTTTTCTGAGGCTATCAAATAATGAAAGAGAACCAGTTATCTCAAATAAGAACAGAAAAAAAGTGATTCTAAAGAAGTTTCCAAACTTCGAAAAAATTTTTTTTCTTTTCGAGATTCTTTGCGCATAATATGCTTTACTGAGGCTATCAAACTAGTATAATGAAAGAGAACCAGGTATCTCAAATAAGAACGGAAAAAAAGTAATTCAAACGAAGTTTCCAAACTTCGAAAAAAAATTTTTTCTTTCCAGATTCTTTGCGTATAATATGCTTTTCTGAGGCTATCAAACTAGTATAATGAAAGAGAACCAGTTATCTCAAATAAGAACGGAAAAAAAGTGATTCAAACGAAGTTTCCAAAATTCGAAATAATTATGTTTTTCTTTTCGAGATTCTTTGCGCATAATATGCTTTACTGAGGCTATCAAACTAGTATAATGAAAGAGAACCAGTTATCTCAAATAAGAACGGAAAAAAAGTGATTCTAACGAAGTTTCCAAACTTCGAAAAAAATTTTTTTTCTTTTCGAGATTCTTTGCGCATAATATGCTTTACTGCGGCTATCAAACTAGTTTATACTTTTCTTTTCGAGATTCTTTGCGCATAATATGCTTTTCTGAGGCTATGAAACTAGTATAATGAAAGAAAACCAGTTATCTCAAATAAGAACGGAAAAAAAGTGATTCAAACGAAGTTTCCAAACTTCGAAAAAATTTTTTTTCTTTTCGAGATTCTTTGCGCATAATATGCTTTTCTGAGGCCATCAAACTAGTATAATGAAAGAGTACCAGTTATCTCAAATAAGAACGGAAAAAAATTGATTCTAACGAAGTTTCCAAACTTCGATAAAAAAATTATTTCTTTTCGAGATTCTTTGCGCATAATTTGCTTTTCTGAGGCTATCAAAGTAGTATAATGAAAGAGAACCAGTTATCTCAAATAAGAATGGAAAATAAGTGATTCTAATGAAGTTTCCAAACTTATAAAAAATTTTTTTTATTTTTGAGATTCTTTGCGCATAATATGATTTTCCGAGTCTATCAACTAGTATAGTGAGAGATTACCAGTTATCTCAAATAAGAACGGAAAAAAAGTGATTCTAACGAAGTTTCAAAACTTCGAAAAAAATTTTTTTTCTTTTCGAGATTCTTTGCGCATAATATGATTTTCTGAGGCTATCAAACTAGTATAATGAAAGAGAACCATTTATCTCAAATAAGAACAGAAAAAAAGTAATTCTAATGAAGTTTCCAAAGTTTGAAAAATTTTTTCTTTTCTTTTCGAGATTCTTTGCGCATAATATACTTTTCTACGGCTATCAAACTAGTAAAATGAAAGAGAACCAGTTATCTCGAATAAGAATGGAAAAAAAGTGATTATAAGGAAGTTTCCTAACTTCGAAAAAATTTTTTTTCTTTTCGAGATTCTTTGCGCATAATATGCTTTACTGAGGCTATCAAACTAGTATAATGAAAGAGAACCAGTTATCTCAAATAAGAACGGAAAAAAAGTGATTCTAACGAAGTTTCCAAACTTCGAAAAAAATTTTTTTTCTTTTCGAGATTCTTTGCGCATAATATGCTTTACTGCGGCTATCAAACTAGTTTATACTTTTCTTTTCGAGATTCTTTGCGCATAATATGCTTTTCTGAGGCTATCAAACTTATATAATGAAAGAGAACCAGTTATCTCAAATAAGAACGGAAAAAAAGTGATTCAAACGAAGTTTCCAAACTTCGAAAAAATTTTTTTTTCATTTCGAGATTCTTTGCGCATAATATGCATTTCTGAGGCTATCAAAATAGTATAATGAGAGATTACCAGTTATCTCAAATATGAACGGAAAAAAAGTGATTCTAACGAAGTTTCAAAACTTCGAAAAAATTTTTTTTTCTTTTCGAGATTCTTTGCGCATAATATGCTTTACTGAGGATATCAAACTAGTATAATGAAAGAGAACCAGTTATCTCAAATAAGAACGGAAAAAAAGTGATTCTAACGAAGTTTCCAAACTTCTAAAAAAATTTTTCTTCTTTTCCAGATTCTTTGCGCATAATATGCTTTTCTGAGGCTATCAAACTGTATAATGAAAGAGAACTAGTTATCTCAAATAAGAACGGAAAAAAGTGATTCTAACGACGTTTCCAAACTACGAAAAAAATTTTTTTTCCTTTCGAGATTCTTTGCGCATAATATGCTTTACTGAGTCTATCAAACTAGTATAATGAAAGAGAACCAGTTATCTCAAATAAGAACAGAACAAAAGTGATTCTAAAGAAGTTTCTAAACTTCGAAAAAATTTTTTTTCTTTTCCAGATTCTTTGCGCATAATATGCTTTACTGAGGATATCAAACTAGTATAATGAAAGAGAACCAGTTATCTCAAATAAGAACGGAAAAAAAGTGATTCTAACGAAGTGTCCAAACTTCTAAAAAAATTTTTCTTCTTTTCGAGATTCCTTGCGCATAATATGCTTTTCTGAGGCTATCAAACTAGTATAATGAAAGAGAACCAGTTATCTCAAATAAGAACGGGAAAATAGTGATTCTAACGTAGTTTCCAAACTATGAAAAAATTTTTTTTTCTTTTCGTGATTCTTTGCGCTAAATAAACTTTTCTGAGGCTATCAAACTAGTATAATGAAAGAGAACCAGTTATCTCAAATAAGAACAGAAAAAAAGTGATTCTAAAGAAGTTTCCAAACTTCGAAAAAATTTTTTTTCTTTTCGAGATTCTTTGCGCATAATATGCTTTACTGAGGCTATCAAACTAGTATAATGAAAGAGAACCAGTTATCTCAAATAAGAACGGAAAAAAAGTGAATCAAACGAAGTTTCCAAACTTCGAAAAAAAATTTTTTTCTTTCCAGATTCTTTGCGCATAATATGCTTTTCTGAGGCTATCAAACTAGTATAATGAAAGAGAACCAGTTATCTCAAATAAGAACGGGAAAAAAGTGATTCAAACGAAGTTTCCAAACTTCGAAAAAAAATGTTTTTCTTTTCGAGATTCTTTGCGCATAATATACATTTCTACGGCTATCAAACTAGTAAAATGAAAGAGAACCAGTTATCTCGAATAAGAATGGAAAAAAAGTGATTCTAACGAAGTTTCCTAACTTCGAAAAAAATTTTTTTTCTTTTCGAGATTCTTTGAGCATAATATGCTTTACTGAGGCTATCAAACTAGTATAATGAAAGAGAACCAGTTATCTCAAATAAGAACGGAAAAAAAGTGATTCTAACGAAGTTTCGAAACTTCGAAAAAAATTTTTTTTCTTTTCGAGATTCTTTGCGAATAATATGCTTTACTGCGGATATCAAACTAGTTTATACTATTCGTTTCGAGATTCTTTGCGCATAATATGCTTTTCTGAGGCTATCAAACTAGTATAATGAAAGAGAACCAGTTATCTCAAATAAGAACGGAAAAAAAGTGATTCAAACGAAGTTTCCAAACTTCGAAAAAATTTTTTTTTCTTTTCGAGATTCTTTGCGCATAATATGCTTTTCTGAGGCTATCAAAATAGTATAATGAAAGAGAACCAGTTATCTCAAATAAGAATGAAAAATAAGTGATTCTAATGAAGTTTCCAAACTTCTAAAAAATTTTTTTTTATTTTCGAGATTCTTTGCGCATAATATGATTTTCCGAGTATATCAACCTGTATAGTGAGAGATTACCAGTTATCTCAAATCAGAACGGAAAAAAAGTGATTCTAACGAAGTTTCAAAACTTCGAAAAAAATTTTTTTTCTTTTCGAGATTCTTTGCGCATAATATGATTTTCTGAGGCTATCAAACTAGTATAATGAAAGAGAACCATTTATCTCAAATAAGAACAGAAAAAAAGTAATTCTAATGAAGTTTCCAAAGTTTGAAAAATTTTTTCTTTTCTTTTCGAGATTCTTTCCGCATAATATACTTTTCTACGTCTATCAAACTAGTAAAATGAAAGAGAACCAGTTATCTCGAATAAGAACGGAAAAAAAGTGAATCTAATCAAGTTTCCAAACTTCGAAAAATTTTTTTTTTCTTTTCGAGATTCTTTGCGCATAATATGCTTGTCTGAGGCTATCAAACTAGTATAATGAGAGATTACCAGTTATCTGAAATAAGAATGGAAAAAAAGTGATTCTAATGAAGTTTCCAAACTTCGAAAATTTTTTTTTTTCTTTTCGAGATTCTTTGTGCATAATATGCTTTTCTGAGGCTATCAAACTAGTATAATGAAAGAGAACCAGTTATCTCAAATAAGAACGGAAAAAAAGTGATTCTAACGAAGTTTCCAAACTTCTAAAAAAAATTTTTTTATTTTCGAGATTCTTTGCGCATAATATGCTTTTCTGAGGCTATCTAATTAGTATAATGAGAGATTATCAGTTATCTCAAATATGAACGGAAAAAAAGTGATTCTAACGAAGTTTTAAAACTTCGAAAAAAAATTTTTTTCTTTTCGAGATTCTTTGCGCATAATATGGTTTACTGAGGATATCAAACTAGTATAATGAAAGAGAACCAGTTATCTCAAATAACAACGGAAAAAAAGTGATTCAAACGAAGTTTCCAAACTTCGAAAAAAAATTTTTTTCTTTTCGAGATTCTTTGCGCATAATATGCTTTTCTGAGGCTATCAAACTAGTATAATGAAAGAGAACCAGTTATCTCAAATAAGAACGGAAAAAAAGTGATTCAAACGAAGTTTCCAAACTTCGAAAAAAAATTTTTTCTTTTCGAGATTCTTTGCGCATAATATGCTTTTCTGTGGCTATCAAACTAGTATAATGAAAGAGAACCAGTTATCTCAAATAAGAACTGAAAATAAGTGATTCTAACGAAGTTTCCAAACTTCTAAAAAAAATTTTTTTATTTTCGAGATTCTTTGCGCATAATATGCTTTTCTGAGGCTATCTAATTAGTATAATGAAAGAGAACCAGTTATCTCAAATAAGAACGGAAAAAAGTGATTCTAACGAAGTTTCCAAACATCGAAAAAAATTTTTTTCTCTTCGAGATTCTTTGCGCATAATATGCTTTTCTGAGGCTATCTAATTAGTATAATGAGAGATTACCAGTTATCTCAAATATGAACGGAAAAAAGGTGATTCTAACGAAGTTTCAAAACTTCGAAAAAAATTTTTTTCTTTTCGAGATTCTTTGCGCATAATATGCTTTTCTGAGGCTATCAAACTACTATAATGAAAGAGAACCAGTTATCTCAAATAAGAACGGAAAAAAGTGATTCAAACGACGTTTCCAAACTTCGAAAAAATTTTTTTTCTTTTCGAGATTCTTTGCGCATAATATGCTTTACTGAGGTTATCAAACTAGTATAATGAAAGAGAACCAGTTATCTCAAATAAGAACGGAAAAAAAGTGATTCTAACGAAGTTTCCAAACTTCGAAAAAAATTTTTTTTCTTTTCGAGATTCTTTGCGCATAATATGCTTTACTGAGGCTATCAAACTAGTATAATGAAAGAGAACCAGTTATCTCAAATAAGAACGGAAAAAAAGTGATTCAAACGAAGTTTCCAAACTTCGAAAAAAAATTTTTTCTTTTCGAGATTCTTTGCGCATAATATTCTTTTCTGAGGCTATCAAACTAGTATAATGAAAGAGAACCAGTTATCTCAAATAAGAACGGAAAAAAAGTGATTCTAACGAAGTTTCCAAACTTCGAAAAAAAATTTTTTTCTTTTCGAGATTCTTTGCGCATAATATGCTTTTCTGAGGCTATCAAACTAGTATAATGAAAAATAACCAGTTATCTCAAATAAGAACAGAAAAAAAGTGATTCTAAAGAAGTTTCCAAACTTCGAAAAAAAATTGTTTTCTTTTCGAGATTCTTTGCGCATAATATGCTTTACTGAGGCTATCAAACTAATATAATGAAAGAGAACCAGTTATCTCAAATAAGAACGGGAAAAAAGTGATGCTAACGAAGTTTCCAAAGTTCGAAAAATTTTTTTTTTCTTTCCAGATTCTTTGCGCATAATATGCTTTTCTGAGGCTATCAAACTAGTATAATGAAAGAGAACCAGTTATCTCAAATAAGAACGGTAAAGAAGTGATTTTTTTTCCTTTCGAGATTCTTTGCGCATAATATGCTTTACTGAGGCTATCAAACTAGTATAATGAAAGAGAACCAGTTATCTCAAATAAGAACGGAAAAAAAGTGATTCTAACGAAGTTTCCAAACTTCGAAAAAATTTTTTTTTCTTTTCGAGATTGTTTGCGCATAATATGCTTGTCTGAGGCTATCAAACTAGTATAATGAGAGATTACCAGTAATCTCAAATAAGAATGGAAAAAAAGTGATTCTAATGAAATTTCCAAACTTCGAAAAAAAAAATTTTTCTTTTCGAGATTCTTTGCACATAATATGCTTTTCTGAGGCTATCAAACTAGTATAATGAAAGAGAACCAGTTATCTTAAATAAGAACGGAAAAAAAGTGATTCTAACGAAGTTTCCAAACTTCGAAAAAAAATTTTTTTCTTTTCGAGATTCTTTGCGCATAATATGCTTTTCTGAGGCTATCAAAATAGTATAATGAAAGAGAACCATTTATCCCAAATAAGAACGGGAAAAAGTTATTCTAACGAAGTTTCCAAACTTCGAAAATAATTTTTTTTCTTTTCGTGATTCTTTGCGCTAAATATGCTTTTCTGAGGCTATCAAACTAGTATAATGAAAGAGAACCAGTTATCTCAAATAAGAATGGAAAAAAAGTGATTCTAACGACATTTCCAAACTTCGAAAAAAATTTTTTTTCTTTTCGAGATTCTTTGCGAATAATATGCTTTTCTGAGGCTATCAAACTAGTATAATGAAAGAGAACCATTTATCTCAAATAAGAACAGAAAAAAAGTAATTCTAAAGAAGTTTCCAAACTTCGAAAAATATTTTTTTTCTTTTCGAGATTCTTTGTGCATAATATGCTTTTCTGAGGCTATCAAACTAGTATAATGAAAGAGAACCAGTTATCTCAAATAAGAACAGAAAAAAAGTAATTCTAATGAAGTTTGCAAAGTTTGAAATTTTTTTTTTTTCTTTTCGAAATTCTTTCCGCATAATATACTTTTCTACGGCTATCAAACTAGTAAAATGAAAGAGAACCAGTTATCTCGAATAAGAACGGAAAAAAAGTGAATCGAATCAAGTTTCCAAACTTAAAAAATTTTTTTTTCTTTTCGAGATTGTTTGCGCATAATATGCTTGACTGAGGCTATCAAACTAGTATAATGAGAGATTACCAGTAATCTCAAATAAGAATGGAAAAAAAGTGATTCTAATGAAGTTTCCAAACTTCGAAAAAAATTTTTTTTTCTTTTCGAGATTCTTTGCGCATAATATGGTTTACTGAGGCTATCAAACTAGTATAATGAAAGAGAACCAGTTATCTCAAATAAGAACGGGAAAAAAGTGATTCAAACGAAGTTTCCAAACTTCGAAAAAAAATGTTTTTCTTTTCGAGATTCTTTGCGCATAATATACATTTCTACGGCTATCAAACTAGTAAAATGAAAGAGAACCAGTTATCTCGAATAAGAATGGAAAAAAAGTGATTCTAACGAAGTTTCCTAACTTCGAAAAAAATTTTTTTTCTTTTCGAGATTCTTTGAGCATAATATGCTTTACTGAGGCTATCAAACTAGTATAATGAAAGAGAACCAGTTATCTCAAATAAGAACGGAAAAAAAGTGATTCTAACGAAGTTTCGAAACTTCGAAAAAAATTTTTTTTCTTTTCGAGATTCTTTGCGAATAATATGCTTTACTGCGGATATCAAACTAGTTTATACTATTCTTTTCGAGATTCTTTGCGCATAATATGCTTTTCTGAGGCTATCAAACTAGTATAATGAAAGAGAACCAGTTATCTCAAATAAGAACGGAAAAAAAGTGATTCAAACGAAGTTTCCAAATTTCGAAAAAAATTTTTTTTCTTTTCGAGATTCTTTGCGCATAATATGCTTTTCTGAGGCTATCAAAATAGTATAATGAAAGAGAACCAGTTATCTCAAATAAGAATGAAAAATAAGTGATTCTAATGAAGTTTCCAAACTTCTAACAAATTTTTTTTTATTTTCGAGATTCTTTGCGCATAATATGATTTTCCGAGTATATCAACCTGTATAGTGAGAGATTACCAGTTATCTCAAATCAGAACGGAAAAAATGTGATTCTAACGAAGTTTCAAAACTTCGAAAAAAATTTTTTTTCTTTTCGAGATTCTTTGCGCATAATATGATTTTCTGAGGCTATCAAACTAGTATAATGAAAGAGAACCATTTATCTCAAATAAGAACAGAAAAAAAGTAATTCTAATGAAGTTTCCAAAGTTTGAAAAATTTTTTCTTTTCTTTTCGAGATTCTTTCCGCATAATATACTTTTCTACGTCTATCAAACTAGTAAAATGAAAGAGAACCAGTTATCTCGAATAAGAACAGAAAAAAAGTGAATCTAATCAAGTTTCCAAACTTCGAAAAATTTTTTTTTTCTTTTCGAGATTCTTTGCGCATAATATGCTTGTCTGAGGCTATCAAACTAGTATAATGAGAGATTACCAGTTATCTGAAATAAGAATGGAAAAAAAGTGATTCTAATGAAGTTTCCAAACTTCGAAAAAAATTTTTTTCTTTTCGAGATTCTTTGCGCATAATATGCTTTTCTGAGGCTATCAAACTAGTATAATGACAGATTACCAGTTATCTCAAATAAGAATGGACAAAAAGTGATTCTAATGAAGTTTCCAAACTTCGAAAATTTTTTTTTTTCTTTTCGAGATTCTTTGTGCATAATATGCTTTTCTGAGGCTATCAAACTAGTATAATGAAAGAGAACCAGTTATCTCAAATAAGAACGGAAAAAAAGTGATTCTAACGAAGTTTCCAAACTTCTAAAAAAATTTTTTTTATTTTCGAGATTCTTTGCGCATAATATGCTTTTCTGAGGCTATCTAATTAGTATAATGAGAGATTATCAGTTATCTCAAATATGAACGGAAAAAAAGTGATTCTAACGAAGTTTTAAAACTTCGAAAAAAAATTTTTTTCTTTTCGAGATTCTTTGCGCATAATATGGTTTACTGAGGATATCAAACTAGTATAATGAAAGAGAACCAGTTATCTCAAATAACAACGGAAAAAAAGTGATTCAAACGAAGTTTCCAAACTTCGAAAAAAAATTTTTTTCTTTTCGAGATTCTTTGCGCATAATATGCTTTTCTGAGGCTATCAAACTAGTATAATGAAAGAGAACCAGTTATCTCAAATAAGAACGGAAAAAAAGTGATTCAAACGAAGTTTCCAAACTTCGAAAAAAAATTTTTTCTTTTCGAGATTCTTTGCGCATAATATGCTTTTCTGTGGCTATCAAACTAGTATAATGAAAGAGAACCAGTTATCTCAAATAAGAACGGAAAATAAGTGATTCTAACGAAGTTTCCAAACTTCTAAAAAAAATTTTTTTATTTTCGAGATTCTTTGCGCATAATATGCTTTTCTGAGGCTATCTAATTAGTATAATGAAAGAGAACCAGTTATCTCAAATAAGAACGGAAAAAAGTGATTCTAACGAAGTTTCCAAACATCGAAAAAAATTTTTTTCTCTTCGAGATTCTTTGCGCATAATATGCTTTTCTGAGGCTATCTAATTAGTATAATGAGAGATTACCAGTTATCTCAAATATGAACGGAAAAAAAGTGATTCTAACGAAGTTTCAAAACTTCGAAAAAATTTTTTTTCTTTTCGAGATTCTTTGCGCATAATATGCTTTTCTGAGGCTATCAAACTAGTATAATGAAAGAGAACCAGTTATCTCAAATAAGAACGGAAAAAAATTGATTCTAACGAAGTTTCCAAACTTAGATAAAAAAATTTTTCTTTTCGAGATTCTTTGCGCATAATATGCTTTTCTGAGGCTATCAAAATAGTATAATGAAAGAGAACCAGTTATCTCAAATAAGAATGAAAAATAAGTGATTCTAATGAAGTTTCCAAACTTCTAACAAATTTTTTTTTATTTTCGAGATTCTTTGCGCATAATATGATTTTCCGAGTATATCAACCTGTATAGTGAGAGATTACCAGTTATCTCAAATCAGAACGGAAAAAATGTGATTCTAACGAAGTTTCAAAACTTCGAAAAAAATTTTTTTTCTTTTCGAGATTCTTTGCGCATAATATGATTTTCTGAGGCTATCAAACTAGTATAATGAAAGAGAACCATTTATCTCAAATAAGAACAGAAAAAAAGTAATTCTAATGAAGTTTCCAAAGTTTGAAAAATTTTTTCTTTTCTTTTCGAGATTCTTTCCGCATAATATACTTTTCTACGTCTATCAAACTAGTAAAATGAAAGAGAACCAGTTATCTCGAATAAGAACGGAAAAAAAGTGAATCTAATCAAGTTTCCAAATTTCGAAAAATTTTTTTTTTCTTTTCGAGATTCTTTGCGCATAATATGCTTGTCTGAGGCTATCAAACTAGTATAATGAGAGATTACCAGTTATCTGAAATAAGAATGGAAAAAAAGTGATTCTAATGAAGTTTCCAAACTTCGAAAAAAATTTTTTTCTTTTCGAGATTCTTTGCGCATAATATGCTTTTCTGAGGCTATCAAACTAGTATAATGACAGATTACCAGTTATCTCAAATAAGAATGGACAAAAAGTGATTCTAATGAAGTTTCCAAACTTCGAAAATTTTTTTTTTTCTTTTCGAGATTCTTTGTGCATAATATGCTTTTCTGAGGCTATCAAACTAGTATAATGAAAGAGAACCAGTTATCTCAAATAAGAACGGAAAAAAAGTGATTCTAACGAAGTTTCCAAACTTCTAAAAAAATTTTTTTTATTTTCGAGATTCTTTGCGCATAATATGCTTTTCTGAGGCTATCTAATTAGTATAATGAGAGATTATCAGTTATCTCAAATATGAACGGAAAAAAAGTGATTCTAACGAAGTTTTAAAACTTCGAAAAAAAATTTTTTTCTTTTCGAGATTCTTTGCGCATAATATGGTTTACTGAGGATATCAAACTAGTATAATGAAAGAGAACCAGTTATCTCAAATAACAACGGAAAAAAAGTGATTCAAACGAAGTTTCCAAACTTCGAAAAAAAATTTTTTTCTTTTCGAGATTCTTTGCGCATAATATGCTTTTCTGAGGCTATCAAACTAGTATAATGAAAGAGAACCAGTTATCTCAAATAAGAACGGAAAAAAAGTGATTCAAACGAAGTTTCCAAACTTCGAAAAAAAATTTTTTCTTTTCGAGATTCTTTGCGCATAATATGCTTTTCTGTGGCTATCAAACTAGTATAATGAAAGAGAACCAGTTATCTCAAATAAGAACGGAAAATAAGTGATTCTAACGAAGTTTCCAAACTTCTAAAAAAAATTTTTTTATTTTCGAGATTCTTTGCGCATAATATGCTTTTCTGAGGCTATCTAATTAGTATAATGAAAGAGAACCAGTTATCTCAAATAAGAACGGAAAAAAGTGATTCTAACGAAGTTTCCAAACATCGAAAAAAATTTTTTTCTCTTCGAGATTCTTTGCGCATAATATGCTTTTCTGAGGCTATCTAATTAGTATAATGAGAGATTACCAGTTATCTCAAATATGAACGGAAAAAAAGTGATTCTAACGAAGTTTCAAAACTTCGAAAAAAATTTTTTTCTTTTCGAGATTCTTTGCGCATAATATGCTTTTCTGAGGCTATCAAACTACTATAATGAAAGAGAACCAGTTATCTCAAATAAGAACGGAAAAAAGTGATTCAAACGACGTTTCCAAACTTCGAAAAAATTTTTTTTCTTTTCGAGATTCTTTGCGCATAATATGCTTTACTGAGGTTATCAAACTAGTATAATGAAAGAGAACCAGTTATCTCAAATAAGAACGGAAAAAAAGTGATTCTAACGAAGTTTACAAACTTCGAAAAAAATTTTTTTTCTTTTCGAGATTCTTTGCGCATAATATGATTTACTGAGGCTATCAAACTAGTATAATGAAAGAGAACCAGTTATCTCAAATAAGAACGGAAAAAAAGTGATTCAAACGAAGTTTCCAAACTTCGAAAAAAAATTTTTTCTTTTCGAGATTCTTTGCGCATAATATTCTTTTCTGAGGCTATCAAACTAGTATAATGAAAGAGAACCAGTTATCTCAAATAAGAACGGAAAAAAAGTGATTCTAACGAAGTTTCCAAACTTCGAAAAAAAATTTTTTTCTTTTCGAGATTCTTTGCGCATAATATGCTTTTCTGAGGCTATCAAACTAGTATAATGAAAAAGAACCAGTTATCTCAAATAAGAACAGAAAAAAAGTGATTCTAAAGAAGTTTCCAAACTTCGAAAAAAAATTTTTTTCTTTTCGAGATTCTTTGCGCATAATATGCTTTACTGAGGCTATCAAACTAATATAATGAAAGAGAACCAGTTATCTCAAATAAGAACGGGAAAAAAGTGATGCTAACGAAGTTTCCAAAGTTCGAAAAATTTTTTTTTTCTTTTCGTGATTCTTTGCGCTAAATATGCTTTTCTGAGGCTATCAAACTAGTATAATGAAAGAGAACCAGTTATCTCAAATAAGAACAGAAAAAAAGTGATTCTAAAGAAGTTTCCAAACTTCGAAAAAAAATTTTTTTCTTTCCAGATTCTTTGCGCATAATATGCTTTTCTGAGGCTATCAAACTAGTATAATGAAAGAGAACCAGTTATCTCAAATAAGAACGGTAAAGAAGTGATTTTTTTTCCTTTCGAGATTCTTTGCGCATAATATGCTTTACTGAGGCTATCAAACTAGTATAATGAAAGAGAACCAGTTATCTCAAATAAGAACGGAAAAAAAGTGATTCTAACGAAGTTTCCAAACTTCGAAAAAATTTTTTTTTCTTTTCGAGATTGTTTGCGCATAATATGCTTGTCTGAGGCTATCAAACTAGTATAATGAGAGATTACCAGTAATCTCAAATAAGAATGGAAAAAAAGTGATTCTAATGAAATTTCCAAACTTCGAAAAAAAAAATTTTTCTTTTCGAGATTCTTTGCACATAATATGCTTTTCTGAGGCTATCAAACTAGTATAATGAAAGAGAACCAGTTATCTTAAATAAGAACGGAAAAAAAGTGATTCTAACGAAGTTTCCAAACTTCGAAAAAAAATTTTTTTCTTTTCGAGATTCTTTGCGCATAATATGATTTCTGAGGCTATCAAAATAGTATAATGAAAGAGAACCATTTATCCCAAATAAGAACGGGAAAAAAGTTATTCTAACGAAGTTTCCAAACTTCGAAAATAATTTTTTTTCTTTTCGTGATTCTTTGCGCTAAATATGCTTTTCTGAGGCTATCAAACTAGTATAATGAAAGAGAACCAGTTATCTCAAATAAGAATGGAAAAAAAGTGATTCTAACGACGTTTCCAAACTTCGAAAAAAATTTTTTTCTTTTCGAGATTCTTTGCGAATAATATGCTTTTCTGAGGCTATCAAACTAGTATAATGAAAGAGAACCATTTATCTCAAATAAGAACAGAAAAAAAGTAATTCTAAAGAAGTTTCCAAACTTCGAAAAATATTTTTTTTCTTTTCGAGATTCTTTGTGCATAATATGCTTTTCTGAGGCTATCAAACTAGTATAATGAAAGAGAACCAGTTATCTCAAATAAGAACAGGAAAAAAGTAATTCTAATGAAGTTTGCAAAGTTTGAAATTTTTTTTTTTTCTTTTCGAAATTCTTTCCGCATAATATACTTTTCTACGGCTATCAAACTAGTAAAATGAAAGAGAACCAGTTATCTCGAATAAGAACGGAAAAAAAGTGAATCGAATCAAGTTTCCAAACTTAAAAAATTTTTTTTTCTTTTCGAGATTGTTTGCGCATAATATGCTTGACTGAGGCTATCAAACTAGTATAATGAGAGATTACCAGTAATCTCAAATAAGAATGGAAAAAAAGTGATTCTAATGAAGTTTCCAAACTTCGAAAAAAATTTTTTTTTCTTTTCGAGATTCTTTGCGCATAATATGCTTTACTGAGGCTATCAAACTAGTATAATGAAAGAGAACCAGTTATCTCAAATAAGAACGGAAAAAAAGTGATTCTAACGAATTTTCCAAACTTCTAAAAAGTTTTTTTCTTTTCGTGATTCTTTGCGCTAAATATGCTTTTCTGAGGCTATCAAACTAGTATAATGAAAGAGAACCAGTTATCTCAAATAAGAACAGAAAATAAGTGATTCTAAAGAAGTTTCCATACTTCGAAAAAATTTTTTTTCTTTTCGAGATTCTTTGCGCATAATATGCTTTTCTGAGGCTATCAAACTAGTACAATGAAAGAGAACCAGTTATCTCAAATAAGAACGGAAAAAAAGTGATTCTAAGGAAGTTTCCAAACTTCGAAAAAAAATTTTTTTCTTATCGAGATTCTTTGCGCATAATATGCTTTTCTGAGGCTACCAAACTAGTATAATGAGAGATTACCAGTTATCTCAAATAAGAATGGAAAAAAAGTGATTCTAATGAAGTTTCCAAACTTCGAAAAAAATTTTTTTTCTTTTCGAGATTCTTTGCGCATAATATGCTTTTCTGAGGCTATCAAACTAGTATAATGAAAGAGAACCAGTTATCTCAAATAAGAACGGAAAAAAAGTGATTCTAACGAAGTTTCCAAACTTCTAAAAAAATTTTTTTTATTTTCGAAATTCTTTGCGCATAATATGCTTTACTGAGGATATCAAACTAGTATAATGAAAGAGAACCAGTTATCTCAAATAAGAACGGAAAAAAGTGATTCTAACGAAGTTTCCAAACTTCTAAAAAAATTTTCTTCTTTTCGAGGTTTTTTGCGCATAATATGCTTTTCTGAGGCTATCAAACTGTATAATGAAAGAGAACTAGTTATCTCAAATAAGAACGGAAAAAAAGTGATTCAAACGAAGTTTCCAAACTTCGAAAAAAAATTTTTTTCTTTTCGAGATTCTTTGCGCATAATATGCTTTTCTGAGGCTATCAAACTAGTATAATGAAAGAGAACCAGTTATCTCAAATAAGAACGGAAAAAAAAGTGATTCTAAAGAAGTTTCCAAACTTCGAAAAATATTTTTTTTCTTTTCGAGATTCTTTGTGCATAATATGCTTTTCTGAGGCTATCAAACTAGTATAATGAAAGAGAACCAGTTATCTCAAATAAGAACAGGAAAAAAGTAATTCTAATGAAGTTTGCAAAGTTTGAAATTTTTTTTTTTTCTTTTCGAAATTCTTTCCGCATAATATACTTTTCTACGGCTATCAAACTAGTAAAATGAAAGAGAACCAGTTATCTCGAATAAGAACGGAAAAAAAGTGAATCGAATCAAGTTTCCAAACTTAAAAAATTTTTTTTTCTTTTCGAGATTGTTTGCGCATAATATGCTTGACTGAGGCTATCAAACTAGTATAATGAGAGATTACCAGTAATCTCAAATAAGAATGGAAAAAAAGTGATTCTAATGAAGTTTCCAAACTTCGAAAAAAATTTTTTTTTCTTTTCGAGATTCTTTGCGCATAATATGCTTTACTGAGGCTATCAAACTAGTATAATGAAAGAGAACCAGTTATCTCAAATAAGAACGGAAAAAAAGTGATTCTAACGAATTTTCCAAACTTCTAAAAAGTTTTTTTCTTTTCGTGATTCTTTGCGCTAAATATGCTTTTCTGAGGCTATCAAACTAGTATAATGAAAGAGAACCAGTTATCTCAAATAAGAACAGAAAATAAGTGATTCTAAAGAAGTTTCCATACTTCGAAAAAATTTTTTTTCTTTTCGAGATTCTTTGCGCATAATATGCTTTTCTGAGGCTATCAAACTAGTACAATGAAAGAGAACCAGTTATCTCAAATAAGAACGGAAAAAAAGTGATTCTAAGGAAGTTTCCAAACTTCGAAAAAAAATTTTTTTCTTATCGAGATTCTTTGCGCATAATATGCTTTTCTGAGGCTACCAAACTAGTATAATGAGAGATTACCAGTTATCTCAAATAAGAATGGAAAAAAAGTGATTCTAATGAAGTTTCCAAACTTCGAAAAAAATTTTTTTTCTTTTCGAGATTCTTTGCGCATAATATGCTTTTCTGAGGCTATCAAACTAGTATAATGAAAGAGAACCAGTTATCTCAAATAAGAACGGAAAAAAAGTGATTCTAACGAAGTTTCCAAACTTCTAAAAAAATTTTTTTTATTTTCGAAATTCTTTGCGCATAATATGCTTTACTGAGGATATCAAACTAGTATAATGAAAGAGAACCAGTTATCTCAAATAAGAACGGAAAAAAGTGATTCTAACGAAGTTTCCAAACTTCTAAAAAAATTTTCTTCTTTTCGAGGTTTTTTGCGCATAATATGCTTTTCTGAGGCTATCAAACTGTATAATGAAAGAGAACCAGTTATCTCAAATAAGAACGGAAAAAAAGTGATTCAAACGAAGTTTCCAAACTTCGAAAAAAAATTTTTTTCTTTTCGAGGTTTTTTGCGCATAATATGCTTTTCTGAGGCTATCAAACTAGTATAATGAAAGAGAACCAGTTATCTCAAATAAGAACAGGAAAAAAGTAATTCTAATGAAGTTTGCAAAGTTTGAAATTTTTTTTTTTTCTTTTCGAAATTCTTTCCGCATAATATACTTTTCTACGGCTATCAAACTAGTAAAATGAAAGAGAACCAGTTATCTCGAATAAGAACGGAAAAAAAGTGAATCGAATCAAGTTTCCAAACTTAAAAAATTTTTTTTTCTTTTCGAGATTGTTTGCGCATAATATGCTTGACTGAGGCTATCAAACTAGTATAATGAGAGATTACCAGTAATCTCAAATAAGAATGGAAAAAAAGTGATTCTAATGAAGTTTCCAAACTTCGAAAAAAATTTTTTTTTCTTTTCGAGATTCTTTGCGCATAATATGCTTTACTGAGGCTATCAAACTAGTATAATGAAAGAGAACCAGTTATCTCAAATAAGAACGGAAAAAAAGTGATTCTAACGAATTTTCCAAACTTCTAAAAAGTTTTTTTCTTTTCGTGATTCTTTGCGCTAAATATGCTTTTCTGAGGCTATCAAACTAGTATAATGAAAGAGAACCAGTTATCTCAAATAAGAACAGAAAATAAGTGATTCTAAAGAAGTTTCCATACTTCGAAAAAATTTTTTTTCTTTTCGAGATTCTTTGCGCATAATATGCTTTTCTGAGGCTATCAAACTAGTACAATGAAAGAGAACCAGTTATCTCAAATAAGAACGGAAAAAAAGTGATTCTAAGGAAGTTTCCAAACTTCGAAAAAAAATTTTTTTCTTATCGAGATTCTTTGCGCATAATATGCTTTTCTGAGGCTACCAAACTAGTATAATGAGAGATTACCAGTTATCTCAAATAAGAATGGAAAAAAAGTGATTCTAATGAAGTTTCCAAACTTCGAAAAAAATTTTTTTTCTTTTCGAGATTCTTTGCGCATAATATGCTTTTCTGAGGCTATCAAACTAGTATAATGAAAGAGAACCAGTTATCTCAAATAAGAACGGAAAAAAAGTGATTCTAACGAAGTTTCCAAACTTCTAAAAAAATTTTTTTTATTTTCGAAATTCTTTGCGCATAATATGCTTTACTGAGGATATCAAACTAGTATAATGAAAGAGAACCAGTTATCTCAAATAAGAACGGAAAAAAGTGATTCTAACGAAGTTTCCAAACTTCTAAAAAAATTTTCTTCTTTTCGAGGTTTTTTGCGCATAATATGCTTTTCTGAGGCTATCAAACTGTATAATGAAAGAGAACTAGTTATCTCAAATAAGAACGGAAAAAAAGTGATTCAAACGAAGTTTCCAAACTTCGAAAAAAAATTTTTTTCTTTTCGAGATTCTTTGCGCATAATATGCTTTTCTGAGGCTATCAAACTAGTATAATGAAAGAGAACCAGTTATCTCAAATAAGAACGGAAAAAAAAGTGATTCAAACGAAGTTTCCAAACTTCGAAAAAAAATTTTTTTCTTTTCGAGATTCTTTGCGCATAATATGCTTTTCTGAGGTTATCAAACTAGTATAATGAAAGAGAACCTGTTATCTCAAATAAGAACGGAAAAAAAGTGAATCTAACGAAGTTTCCAAACTTCGAAAAATTTTTTTTTCTTTTCGAGATTCTTTGCGCATAATATGCTTTTCTGAGGCTATCAAAATAGTATAATGAAAGAGAAGCAGTTATCTCAAATAAGAACAGGAAAAAAGTGATTCTAATGAAGTTTCCAAACTTCTAAAAAAATTTTTTTTCTTTCGTGATTCTTTGCGCTAAATATGCTTTTCTGAGGCTATCAAACTAGTATAATGAAAGAGAACCAGTTATCTCAAATAAGAACAGAAAAAAAGTGATTCTAAAGAAGTTTCCAAACTTCGAAAAAATTTTTTTCTTTTCGAGATTCTTTGCGCATAAAATGCTTTTCTGAGGCTATCAAACTAGTATAACGAAAGAGAACCAGTTATCTCAAATAAGAATGGAAAAAAAGTGATTCTAAGGAAGTTTCCAAACTTCGAAAAAAATTTTTTTCTTTTCGAGATTCTTTGCGCATAATATGCTTTTCTGAGGCTATCAAACTAGTATAATGAAAGAGAACAAGTTATCTCAAATAAGAACGGAAAATAAGTGATTCTAACGAAGTTTCCAAATTTCAAAAAAATTTTTTTTTCTTTTCGAGATTCTTTGCGCATAATATGCTTTTCTGAGGCTATCTAATTAGTATAATGAAAGAGAACCAGTTATCTCAAATAAGAACGGAAAAAAGTGATTCTAACGAAGTTTCCAAACATCGAAAAAAAATTTTTTTATTTTCGAGATTCTTTGCGCATAATATGCTTTTCTGAGGCTATCTAATTAGTATAATGAGAGATTACCAGTTATCTCAAATATGAACGGAAAAAAAGTGATTCTAACGAAGTTTCAAAACTTCGAATAAAAATTTTTTCTTTTCGAGATTCTTTGCGCATAATATGCTTTTCTGAGGCTATCAAACTAGTATAATGAAAGAGAACCAGTTATCTCAAATAAGAATGGAAAAAAAGTGATTCTAAGGAAGTTTCCAAACTTCGAAAAAAATTTTTTTTCATTTCGAGATTCTTTGCGCATAATATGCTTTTCTGAGGTTATCAAACTACTATAATGAAAGAGAACCAGTTATCTCAAATAAGAACGGAAAAAAGTGATTCAAACGACGTTTCCAAACTTCGAAAAAATTTTTTTTCTTTTCGAGATTCTTTGCGCATAATATGCTTTACTGAGGCTATCAAACTAGTATAATGAAAGAGAACCAGTTATCTCAAATAAGAACGGAAAAAAAGTGATTCTAACGAAGTTTCCATACTTCGAAAAAATTTTTTTTCTTTTCGAGATTCTTTGCGCATAATATGCTTTACTGAGGCTATCAAACTAGTATAATCAAAGAGAACCAGTTATCTCAAATAAGAGCGGAAAAAAAGTGATTCAAAAGAAGTTTCCAAACTTCGAAAAAAAATTTTTTTCTTTTCGAGATTCTTTGCGCATAATATGCTTTTCTGAGGCTATCAAACTAGTATAATGAAAGAGAACCAGTTATCTCAAATAAGAACGGAAAAAAAGTGATTCTAATCAAGTTTCCAAACTTCGAAAAAAAATTTTTTCTTTTCGAGATTCTTTGCGCATAATATGCTTTTCTGAGGCTATCAAACTAGTATAATGAAAGAGAACCAGTTATCTCAAATAAGAACAGAAAAAAAGTGATTCTAACGAAGTTTCCAAACTTCGAAAAATTTTTTTTTCTTTTCGAGATTCTTTGCGCATAATATGCTTTTCTGAGGCTATCAAACTAGTATAATGAAAGAGAACCAGTTATCTCAAATAAAAACAGGAAAAAAGTGATTCTAACGAAGTTTCCAAACTTCGAAAAAAATTTTTTTCTTTTCGAGATTCTTTGCGCATAATATGCTTTTCTGAGGTTATCAAACTAGTATAATGAAAGAGAACCATTTATCTCAAATAAGAACGGGAAAAAAGTTATTCTAACGAAGTTTCCAAACTTCGAAAATAATTTTTTTTCTTTTCGTGATTCTTTGCGCTAAATATGCTTTTCTGAGGCTATCAAACTAGTATAATGAAAGAGACCCAGTTATCTCAAATAAGAATGGAAAAAAAGTGATTCTAACGACGTTTCCAAACTTCGAAAAAAATTTTTTTCTTTTCGAGATTCTTTCCGAATAATATGCTTTTCTGAGGCTATCAAACTAGTATAATGAAAGAGAACCATTTATCTCAAATAAGAACAGAAAAAAAGTAATTCTAAAGAAGTTTCCAAACTTCGAAAAATATTTTTTTTCTTTTCGAGATTCTTTGTGCATAATATGCTTTTCTGAGGCTATCAAACTAGTATAATGAAAGAGAACCAGTTATCTCAAATAAGAACAGAAAAAAAGTAATTCTAATGAAGTTTGCAAAGTTTGAAATTTTTTTTTTTTCTTTTCGAAATTCTTTCCGCATAATATACTTTTCTACGGCTATCAAACTAGTAAAATGAAAGAGAACCAGTTATCTCGAATAAGAACGGAAAAAAAGTGAATCTAATCAAGTTTCCAAACTTCGAAATTTTTTTTTTTCTTTTCGAGATTGTTTGCGCATAATATGCTTGTCTGAGGCTATCAAACTAGTATAATGAGAGATTACCAGTAATCTCAAATAAGAATGGAAAAAAAGTGATTCTAATGAAGTTTCCAAACTTCGAAAAAAATTTTTTTTCTTTTCGAGATTCTTTGCGCATAATATGCTTTTCTGAGGCTATCAAACTAGTATAATGAAAGAGAACCAGTTATCTCAAATAAGAACGGAAAAAAAGTGATTCTAACGAAGTTTCCAAACTTCTAAAAAGTTTTTTTCTTTTCGTGATTCTTTGCGCTAAATATGCTTTTCTGAGGCTATCAAACTAGTATAATGAAAGAGAACCAGTTATCTCAAATAAGAACAGAAAATAAGTGATTGTAAAGAAGTTTCCATACTTCGAAAAAAATTTTTTTCTTTTCGAGATTCTTTGCGCATAATATGCTTTTCTGAGGCTATCAAACTAGTATAGTGAAAGAGAACCAGTTATCTCAAATAAGAATGGAAAAAAAGTGATTCCAAGGAAGTTTCCAAACTTCGAAAAAAGATTTTTTACATTTCGAGATTCTTTGCGCATAATATGCTTTTCTGAGGCTATCAAACTAGTATAATGAAAGAGAACCAGTTATCTCAAATAAGAACGGAAAAAAAGTGATTCTAAGAAAGTTTCCAAACTTCGAAAAAAATTTTTTTCTTTTCGAGATTCTTTGCGCATAATATGCTTTTCTGAGGCTATCAAACTAGTATAATGAAAGAGAACCAGTTATCTCAAATAAGAACGGAAAAAAAGTGATTCTAACGAAGTTTCCAAACTTCTAAAAAATTTTTTTTTATTTTCGAGATTCTTTGCGCATAATATGCTTTTCTGAGGCTATCTAATTAGTATAATGAGAGATTACCAGTTATCTCAAATATGAATGGAAAAAAAGTGATTCTAACGAAGTTTCAAAACTTCGAAAAAATTTTTTTTTCTTTTCGAAATTCTTTGCGCATAATATGCTTTACTGAGGATATCAAACTAGTATAATGAAAGAGAACCAGTTATCTCAAATAAGAACGGAAAAAAGTGATTCTAACGAAGTTTCCAAACTTCTAAAAAAAATTTTCTTCTTTTCGAGGTTCTTTGCGCATAATATGCTTTTCTGAGGCTATCAAACTAGTATAATGAAAGAGAACCAGTTATCTCAAATAAGAACGGAAAAAAAGTGATTCAAACGAAGTTTCCAAACTTCGAAAAAAAATTTTTTTCTTTTCGAGATTCTTTGCGCATAATATGCTTTTCTGAGGTTATCAAACTAGTATAATGAAAGAGAACCTGTTATCTCAAATAAGAACGGAAAAAAAGTGAATCTAACAAAGTTTCCAAACTTCGAAAAATTTTTTTTTCTTTTCGAGATTCTTTGCGCATAATATGCTTTTCTGAGGCTATCAAACTAGTATAATGAAAGAGAACCAGTTATCTCAAATAAGAACAGGAAAAAAGTGATTCTAATGAAGTTTCCAAACTTCTAAAAAAATTTTTTTTCTTTTCGTGATTCTTTGCGCTAAATATGCTTTTCTGAGGCTATCAAACTAGTATAATGAAAGAGAACCAGTTATCTCAAATAAGAACAGAAAAAAAGTGATTCTAAAGAAGTTTCCAAACTTCGAAAAAAATTTTTTCTTTTCGAGATTCTTTGCACATAAAATGCTTTTCTGAGGCTATCAAACTAGTATAACGAAAGAGAACCAGTTATCTCAAATAAGAATGGAAAAAAAGTGATTCTAAGGAAGTTTCCAAACTTCGAAAAAAAATTTTTTTCATTTCGAGATTCTTTGCGCATAATATGCTTTTCTGAGGCTATCAAACTAGTATAATGAAAGAGAACCAGTTATCTCAAATAGGAACGGAAAAAAAGTGATTCTAAGGAAGTTTCCAAACTTCGAAAAAAAATTTTTTTCTTATCGAGATTCTTTGCGCATAATATGCTATTCTGGGGCTATCAAACTAGTATAATGAGAGATTACCAGTTATCTCAAATAAGAATGGAAAAAAAGTGATTCTAATGAAGTTTCCAAACTTCGAAAAAAATTTTTTTTTTTCGAGATTCTTTGTGCATAATATGCTTTTCTGAGGCTATCAAACTAGTATAATGAAAGAGAACAAGTTATTTCAAATAAGAACGGAAAATAAGTGATTCTAACGAAGTTTCCAAATTTCTAAAAAATTTTTTTTTATTTTCGAGATTCTTTGCGCATAATATGCTTTTCTGAGGCTATCTAATTAGTATAATGAAAGAGAACCAGTTATCTCAAATAAGAACGGAAAAAAGTGATTCTAACGAAGTTTCCAAACATCGAAAAAAAATTTTTTTCTTTTCGAGATTCTTTGCGCATAATATGCTTTTCTGAGGCTATCTAATTAGTATAATGAGAGATTACCAGTTATCTCAAATATGAACGGAAAAAAAGTGATTCTAACGAAGTTTCAAAACTTCGAATAAAAATTTTTTCTTTTCGAGATTCTTTGCGCATAATATGCTTTTCTGAGGCTATCAAAATAGTATAATAAAAGAGAACCAGTTATCTCAAATAAGAATGGAAAAAAAGTGATTCTAAGGAAGTTTCCAAACTTCGAAAAAAATTTTTTTTCATTTCGAGATTCTTTGCGCATAATATGCTTTCCTGAGGTTATCAAACTACTATAATGAATGAGAACCAGTTATCTCAAATAAGAACGGAAAAAAGTGATTCAAACGACGTTTCCAAACTTCGAAAAAAATTTTTTTTCTTTTCGAGATTCTTTGCGCATAATATGCTTTACTGAGGCTATCAAACTAGTATAATCAAAGAGAACCAGTTATCTCAAATAAGAACGGAAAAAAAGTGATTCAAACGAAGTTTCCAAACTTCGAAAAAAAATTTTTTTCTTTTCGAGATTCTTTGCGCATAATATGCTTTTCTGAGGCTATCAAACTAGTATAATGAAAGAGAACCAGTTATCTCAAATAAGAACGGAAAAAAAGAGTTTCTAATCAAGTTTCCAAACTTCGAAAAAAAATTTTTTTCTTTTCGAGATTCTTTGCGCATAATATGCTTTTCTGAGGCTATCAAACTAGTATAATGAAAGAGAACCAGTTATCTCAAATAAGAACAGAAAAAAAGTGATTCTAACGAAGTTTCCAAACTTCGAAAAATTTCTTTTTCTTTTCGAGATTCTTTGCGCATAATATTCTTTTCTGAGGCTATCAAACTAGTATAATGAAAGAGAACCAGTTATCTCAAATAAGAACAGGAAAAAAGTGATTCTAACGAAGTTTCCAAACTTCGAAAACTTTTTTTTTCTTTTCGAGATTCTTTGCGCATAATATGCTTTTCTGAGGCTATCAAACTAGTATAATGAAAGAGAACCAGTTATCTCAAATAAGAGCGGAAAAAAAGTGATTCAAACGAAGTTTCCAAACTTCGAAAAAAAATTTTTTTCTTTTCGAGATTCTTTGCGCATAATATGCTTTTCTGAGGCTATCAAACTAGTATAATGAAAGAGAACCTGTTATCTCAAATAAGAACGGAAAAAAAGTGATTCTAACGAAGTTTCCAAACTTCGAAAAATTTTTTTTTCTTTTCGAGATTCTTTGCGCATAATATGCTTTTCTGAGGCTATCAAACTAGTATAATGAAAGAGAACCAGTTATCTCAAATAAGAACAGGAAAAAAGTGATTCTAATGAAGTTTCCAAACTTCTAAAAAATTTTTTTTTCTTTTCGTGATTCTTTGCGCTAAATATGCTTTTCTGAGGCTATCAAACTAGTATAATGAAAGAGAACCAGTTATCTCAAATAAGAACAGAAAAAAAGTGATTCTAAAGAAGTTTCCAAACTTCGAAAAAAATTTTTTTCTTTTCGAGATTCTTTGCGCATAATATGCTTTACTGAGGCTATCAAACTAATATAATGAAAGAGAACCAGTTATCTCAAATAAGAACGGGAAAAAAGTGATGCTAACGAAGTTTCCAAAGTTCGAAAAATTTTTTTTTTCTTTTCGTGATTCTTTGCGCTAAATATGCTTTTCTGAGGCTATCAAACTAGTATAATGAAAGAGAACCAGTTATCTCAAATAAGAACAGAAAAAAAGTGATTCTAAAGAAGTTTCCAAACTTCGAAAAAAAATTTTTTTCTTTCCAGATTCTTTGCGCATAATTATGCTTTTCTGAGGCTATCAAACTAGTATAATGAAAGAGAACCAGTTATCTCAAATAAGAACGGTAAAGAAGTGATTTTTTTTCCTTTCGAGATTCTTTGCGCATAATATGCTTTACTGAGGCTATCAAACTAGTATAATGAAAGAGAACCAGTTATCTCAAATAAGAACGGAAAAAAAGTGATTCTAACGAAGTTTCCAAACTTCGAAAAAATTTTTTTTTCTTTTCGAGATTGTTTGCGCATAATATGCTTGCCTGAGGCTATCAAACTAGTATAATGAGAGATTACCAGTAATCTCAAATAAGAATGGAAAAAAAGTGATTCTAATGAAATTTCCAAACTTCGAAAAAAAAAATTTTTCTTTTCGAGATTCTTTGCACATAATATGCTTTTCTGAGGCTATCAAACTAGTATAATGAAAGAGAACCAGTTATCTTAAATAAGAACGGAAAAAAAGTGATTCTAACGAAGTTTCCAAACTTCGAAAAAAAATTTTTTTCTTTTCGAGATTCTTTGCGCATAATATGCTTTTCTGAGGCTATCAAAATAGTATAATGAAAGAGAACCATTTATCCCAAATAAGAACGGGAAAAAAGTTATTCTAACGAAGTTTCCAAACTTCGAAAATAATTTTTTTTCTTTTCGTGATTCTTTGCGCTAAATATGCTTTTCTGAGGCTATCAAACTAGTATAATGAAAGAGAACCAGTTATCTCAAATAAGAATGGAAAAAAAGTGATTCTAACGACGTTTCCAAACTTCGAAAAAAATTTTTTTCTTTTCGAGATTCTTTGCGAATAATATGCTTTTCTGAGGCTATCAAACTAGTATAATGAAAGAGAACCATTTATCTCAAATAAGAACAGAAAAAAAGTAATTCTAAAGAAGTTTCCAAACTTCGAAAAATATTTTTTTTCTTTTCGAGATTCTTTGTGCATAATATGCTTTTCTGAGGCTATCAAACTAGTATAATGAAAGAGAACCAGTTATCTCAAATAAGAACAGGAAAAAAGTGATTCTAATGAAGTTTCCAAACTTCTAAAAAAATTTTTTTTCTTTCGTGATTCTTTGCGCTAAATATGCTTTTCTGAGGCTATCAAACTAGTATAATGAAAGAGAACCAGTTAAAGCAAATAAGAACAGAAAAAAAGTGATTCTAAAGAAGTTTCCAAACTTCGAAAAAAATTTTTTTCTTTTCGAGATTCTTTGCGCATAAAATGCTTTTCTGAGGCTATCAAACTAGTATAACGAAAGAGAACCAGTTATCTCAAATAAGAATGGAAAAAAAGTGATTCTAAGGAAGTTTCCAAACCTCGAAAAAATTTTTTTTCTTTTCGAGATTCTTTACGCATAATATGCTTTTCTGAGGCTATCAAACTAGTATAATGAAAGAGAACAAGTTATCTCAAATAAGAACGGAAAATAAGTGATTCTAACGAAGTTTCCAAATTTCTAAAAAATTTTTTTTTATTTTCGAGATTCTTTGCGCATAATATGCTTTTCTGAGGCTATCTAATTAGTATAATGAAAGAGAACCAGTTATCTCAAATAAGAACGGAAAAAAGTGATTCTAACGAAGTTTCCAAACATCGAAAAAAAATTTTTTTATTTTCGAGATTCTTTGCGCATAATATGCTTTTCTGAGGCTATCTAATTAGTATAATGAGAGATTACCAGTTATCTCAAATATGAACGGAAAAAAAGTGATTCTAACGAAGTTTCAAAACTTCGAATAAAAATTTTTTCTTTTCGAGATTCTTTGCGCATAATATGCTTTTCTGAGGCTATCAAAATAGTATAATGAAAGAGAACCAGTTATCTCAAATAAGAATGGAAAAAAAGTGATTCTAAGGAAGTTTCCAAACTTCGAAAAAAATTTTTTTTCATTTCGAGATTCTTTGCGCATAATATGCTTTTCTGAGGTTATCAAACTACTATAATGAAAGAGAACCAGTTATCTCAAATAAGAACGGAAAAAAGTGATTCAAACGACGTTTCCAAACTTCGAAAAAATTTTTTTTCTTTTCGAGATTCTTTGCGCATAATATGCTTTACTGAGGCTATCAAACTAGTATAATGAAAGAGAACCAGTTATCTCAAATAAGAACGGAAAAAAAGTGATTTTAACGAAGTTTCCATACTTCGAAAAAATTTTTTTTCTTTTCGAGATTCTTTGCGCATAATATGCTTTACTGAGGCTATCAAACTAGTATAATCAAAGAGAACCAGTTATCTCAAATAAGAGCGGAAAAAAAGTGATTCAAAAGAAGTTTCCAAACTTCGAAAAAAAATTTTTTTCTTTTCGAGATTCTTTGCGCATAATATGCTTTTCTGAGGCTATCAAACTAGTATAATGAAAGAGAACCAGTTATCTCAAATAAGAACGGAAAAAAAGTGATTCTAATCAAGTTTCCAAACTTCGAAAAAAAAATTTTTCTTTTCGAGATTCTTTGCGCATAATATGCTTTTCTGAGGCTATCAAACTAGTATAATGAAAGAGAACCAGTTATCTCAAATAAGAACAGAAAAAAAGTGATTCTAACGAAGTTTCCAAACTTCGAAAATTTTTTTTTTCTTTTCGAGATTCTTTGCGCATAATATGCTTTTCTGAGGCTATCAAACTAGTATAATGAAAGAGAACCAGTTATCTCAAATAAAAACAGGAAAAAAAGTGATTCTAACGAAGTTTCCAAACTTCGAAAAATTTTTTTTTCTTTTCGAGATTCTTTGCGCATAATATGCTTTTCTGAGGCTATCAAACTAGTATAATGAAAGAGAACCATTTATCTCAAATAAGAACGGGAAAAAAGTTATACTAACGAAGTTTCCAAACTTCGAAAATAATTTTTTTTCTTTTCGTGATTCTTTGCGCTAAATATGCTTTTCTGAGGCTATCAAACTAGTATAATGAAAGAGACCCAGTTATCTCAAATAAGAATGGAAAAAAAGTGATTCTAACGACGTTTCCAAACTTCGAAAAAAATTTTTTTCTTTTCGAGATTCTTTGCGAATAATATGCTTTTCTGAGGCTATCAAACTAGTATAATGAAAGAGAACCATTTATCTCAAATAAGAACAGAAAAAAAGTAATTCTAAAGAAGTTTCCAAACTTCGAAAAATATTTTTTTTCTTTTCGAGATTCTTTGTGCATAATATGCTTTTCTGAGGCTATCAAACTAGTATAATGAAAGAGAACCAGTTATCTCAAATAACAACAGAAAAAAAGTAATTCTAATGAAGTTTGCAAAGTTTGAAATTTTTTTTTTTCTTTTCGAAATTCTTTCCGCATAATATACTTTTCTACGGCTATCAAACTAGTAAAATGAAAGAGAACCAGTTATCTCGAATAAGAACGGAAAAAAAGTGAATCTAATCAAGTTTCCAAACTTCGAAAAAAATTTTTTTTCTTTTCGAGATTCTTTGCGCATAATATGCTTTTCTGAGGCTATCAAACTAGTATAATGAAAGAGAACCAGTTATCTCAAATAAGAACGGAAAAAAAGTGATTCTAACGAAGTTTCCAAACTTCTAAAAAGTTTTTTTCTTTTCGTGATTCTTTGCGCTAAATATGCTTTTCTGAGGCTATCAAACTAGTATAATGAAAGAGAACCAGTTATCTCAAATAAGAACAGAAAATAAGTGATTGTAAAGAAGTTTCCATACTTCGAAAAAAATTTTTTTCTTTTCGAGATTCTTTGCGCATAATATGCTTTTCTGAGGCTATCAAACTAGTATAATGAAAGAGAACCAGTTATCTCAAATAAGAATGGAAAAAAAGTGATTCCAAGGAAGTTTCCAAACTTCGAAAAAAGATTTTTTACATTTCGAGATTCTTTGCGCATAATATGCTTTTCTGAGGCTATCAAACTAGTATAATGAAAGAGAACCAGTTATCTCAAATAAGAACGGAAAAAAAGTGATTCTAAGAAAGTTTCCAAACTTCGAAAAAAAATTTTTTTCTTATCGAGATTCTTTGCGCATAATATGCTTTTCTGAGGCTACCAAACTAGTATAATGAGAGATTACCAGTTATCTCAAATAAGAATGGAAAAAAAGTGATTCTAATGAAGTTTCCAAACTTCGAAAAAAATTTTTTTTCTTTTCGAGATTCTTTGCGCATAATATGCTTTTCTGAGGCTATCAAACTAGTATAATGAAAGAGAACCAGTTATCTCAAATAAGAACGGAAAAAAAGTGATTCTAACGAAGTTTCCAAACTTCTAAAAAATTTTTTTTTATTTTCGAGATTCTTTGCGCATAATATGCTTTTCTGAGGCTATCTAATTAGTATAATGAGAGATTACCAGTTATCTCAAATATGAACGGAAAAAAAGTGATTCTAACGAAGTTTCAAAACTTCGAAAAAAATTTTTTTTCTTTTCGAAATTCTTTGCGCATAATATGCTTTACTGAGGATATCAAACTAGTATAATGAAAGAGAACCAGTTATCTCAAATAAGAACGGAAAAAAGTGATTCTAACGAAGTTTCCAAACTTCTAAAAAAAATTTTCTTCTTTTCGAGGTTCTTTGCGCATAATATGCTTTTCTGAGGCTATCAAACTAGTATAATGAAAGAGAACCAGTTATCTCAAATAAGAACGGAAAAAAAGTGATTCAAACGAAGTTTCCAAACTTCGAAAAAAAATTTTTTTCTTTTCGAGATTCTTTGCGCATAATATGCTTTTCTGAGGTTATCAAACTAGTATAATGAAAGAGAACCTGTTATCTCAAATAAGAACGGAAAAAAAGTGAATCTAACGAAGTTTCCAAACTTCGAAAAATTTTTTTTTCTTTTCGAGATTCTTTGCGCATAATATGCTTTTCTGAGGCTATCAAACTAGTATAATGAAAGAGAACCAGTTATCTCAAATAAGAACAGGAAAAAAGTGATTCTAATGAAGTTTCCAAACTTCTAAAAAAATTTTTTTTCTTTTCGTGATTCTTTGCGCTAAATATGCTTTTCTGAGGCTATCAAACTAGTATAATGAAAGAGAACCAGTTATCTCAAATAAGAACAGAAAAAAAGTGATTCTAAAGAAGTTTCCAAACTTCGAAAAAAATTTTTTCTTTTCGAGATTCTTTGCGCATAAAATGCTTTTCTGAGGCTATCAAACTAGTATAACGAAAGAGAACCAGTTATCTCAAATAAGAATGGAAAAAAAGTGATTCTAAGGAAGTTTCCAAACTTCGAAAAAAAATTTTTTTCATTTCGAGATTCTTTGCGCATAATATGCTTTTCTGAGGCTATCAAACTAGTATAATGAAAGAGAACCAGTTATCTCAAATAGGAACGGAAAAAAAGTGATTCTAAGGAAGTTTCCAAACTTCGAAAAAAAATTTTTTTCTTATCGAGATTCTTTGCGCATAATATGCTATTCTGGGGCTATCAAACTAGTATAATGAGAGATTACCAGTTATCTCAAATAAGAATGGAAAAAAAGTGATTCTAATGAAGTTTCCAAACTTCGAAAAAAATTTTTTTCTTTTCGAGATTCTTTGCGCATAATATGCTTTTCTGAGGCTATCAAACTAGTATAATGAAAGAGCACAAGTTATCTCAAATAAGAACGGAAAATAAGTGATTCTAACGAAGTTTCCAAATTTCTAAAAATTTTTTTTTTATTTTCGAGATTCTTTGCGCATAATATGCTTTTCTGAGGCTATCTAATTAGTATAATGAAAGAGAACCAGTTATCTCAAATAAGAACGGAAAAAAGTGATTCTAACGAAGTTTCCAAACATCGAAAAAAAATTTTTTTCTTTTCGAGATTCTTTGCGCATAATATGCTTTTCTGAGGCTATCTAATTAGTATAATGAGAGATTACCAGTTATCTCAAATATGAACGGAAAAAAAGTGATTCTAACGAAGTTTCAAAACTTCGAATAAAAATTTTTTCTTTTCGAGATTCTTTGCGCATAATATGCTTTTCTGAGGCTATCAAAATAGTATAATGAAAGAGAACCAGTTATCTCAAATAAGAATGGAAAAAAAGTGATTCTAAGGAAGTTTCCAAACTTCGAAAAAATTTTTTTTTCATTTCGAGATTCTTTGCGCATAATATGCTTTTCTGAGGTTATCAAACTACTATAATGAATGAGAACCAGTTATCTCAAATAAGAACGGAAAAAAGTGATTCAAACGACGTTTCCAAACTTCGAAAAAAATTTTTTTTCTTTTCGAGATTCTTTGCGCATAATATGCTTTACTGAGGCTATCAAACTAGTATAATCAAAGAGAACCAGTTATCTCAAATAAGAACGGAAAAAAAGTGATTCAAACGAAGTTTCCAAACTTCGAAAAAAAATTTTTTTCTTTTCGAGATTCTTTGCGCATAATATGCTTTTCTGAGGCTATCAAACTAGTATAATGAAAGAGAACCAGTTATCTCAAATAAGAACGGAAAAAAAGTGATTCTAACGAAGTTTCCAAACTTCTAAAAAGTTTTTTTCTTTTCGTGATTCTTTGCGCTAAATATGCTTTTCTGAGGCTATCAAACTAGTATAATGAAAGAGAACCAGTTATCTCAAATAAGAACAGAAAATAAGTGATTGTAAAGAAGTTTCCATACTTCGAAAAAAATTTTTTTCTTTTCGAGATTCTTTGCGCATAATATGCTTTTCTGAGGCTATCAAACTAGTATAATGAAAGAGAACCAGTTATCTCAAATAAGAATGGAAAAAAAGTGATTCCAAGGAAGTTTCCAAACTTCGAAAAAAGATTTTTTACATTTCGAGATTCTTTGCGCATAATATGCTTTTCTGAGGCTATCAAACTAGTATAATGAAAGAGAACCAGTTATCTCAAATAAGAACGGAAAAAAAGTGATTCTAAGAAAGTTTCCAAACTTCGAAAAAAAATTTTTTTCTTATCGAGATTCTTTGCGCATAATATGCTTTTCTGAGGCTACCAAACTAGTATAATGAGAGATTACCAGTTATCTCAAATAAGAATGGAAAAAAAGTGATTCTAATGAAGTTTCCAAACTTCGAAAAAAATTTTTTTTCTTTTCGAGATTCTTTGCGCATAATATGCTTTTCTGAGGCTATCAAACTAGTATAATGAAAGAGAACCAGTTATCTCAAATAAGAACGGAAAAAAAGTGATTCTAACGAAGTTTCCAAACTTCTAAAAAAATTTTTTTTATTTTCGAGATTCTTTGCGCATAATATGCTTTTCTGAGGCTATCTAATTAGTATAATGAGAGATTACCAGTTATCTCAAATATGAACGGAAAAAAAGTGATTCTAACGAAGTTTCAAAACTTCGAAAAAAATTTTTTTTCTTTTCGAAATTCTTTGCGCATAATATGCTTTGCTGAGGATATCAAACTAGTATAATGAAAGAGAACCAGTTATCTCAAATAAGAACGGAAAAAAGTGATTCTAACGAAGTTTCCAAACTTCTAAAAAAAATTTTCTTCTTTTCGAGGTTCTTTGCGCATAATATGCTTTTCTGAGGCTATCAAACTAGTATAATGAAAGAGAACCAGTTATCTCAAATAAGAACGGAAAAAAAGTGATTCAAACGAAGTTTCCAAACTTCGAAAAAAAATTTTTTTCTTTTCGAGATTCTTTGCGCATAATATGCTTTTCTGAGGTTATCAAACTAGTATAATGAAAGAGAACCTGTTATCTCAAATAAGAACGGAAAAAAAGTGAATCTAACGAAGTTTCCAAACTTCGAAAAATTTTTTTTTCTTTTCGAGATTCTTTGCGCATAATATGCTTTTCTGAGGCTATCAAACTAGTATAATGAAAGAGAACCAGTTATCTCAAATAAGAACAGGAAAAAAGTGATTCTAATGAAGTTTCCAAACTTCTAAAAAAATTTTTTTTCTTTTCGTGATTCTTTGCGCTAAATATGCTTTTCTGAGGCTATCAAACTAGTATAATGAAAGAGAACCAGTTATCTCAAATAAGAACAGAAAAAAAGTGATTCTAAAGAAGTTTCCAAACTTCGAAAAAAATTTTTTCTTTTCGAGATTCTTTGCGCATAAAATGCTTTTCTGAGGCTATCAAACTAGTATAACGAAAGAGAACCAGTTATCTCAAATAAGAATGGAAAAAAAGTGATTCTAAGGAAGTTTCCAAACTTCGAAAAAAAATTTTTTTCATTTCGAGATTCTTTGCGCATAATATGCTTTTCTGAGGCTATCAAACTAGTATAATGAAAGAGAACCAGTTATCTCAAATAGGAACGGAAAAAAAGTGATTCTAAGGAAGTTTCCAAACTTCGAAAAAAAATTTTTTTCTTATCGAGATTCTTTGCGCATAATATGCTATTCTGGGGCTATCAAACTAGTATAATGAGAGATTACCAGTTATCTCAAATAAGAATGGAAAAAAAGTGATTCTAATGAAGTTTCCAAACTTCGAAAAAAATTTTTTTCTTTTCGAGATTCTTTGCGCATAATATGCTTTTCTGAGGCTATCAAACTAGTATAATGAAAGAGCACAAGTTATCTCAAATAAGAACGGAAAATAAGTGATTCTAACGAAGTTTCCAAATTTCTAAAAATTTTTTTTTTATTTTCGAGATTCTTTGCGCATAATATGCTTTTCTGAGGCTATCTAATTAGTATAATGAAAGAGAACCAGTTATCTCAAATAAGAACGGAAAAAAGTGATTCTAACGAAGTTTCCAAACATCGAAAAAAAATTTTTTTCTTTTCGAGATTCTTTGCGCATAATATGCTTTTCTGAGGCTATCTAATTAGTATAATGAGAGATTACCAGTTATCTCAAATATGAACGGAAAAAAAGTGATTCTAACGAAGTTTCAAAACTTCGAATAAAAATTTTTTCTTTTCGAGATTCTTTGCGCATAATATGCTTTTCTGAGGCTATCAAAATAGTATAATGAAAGAGAACCAGTTATCTCAAATAAGAATGGAAAAAAAGTGATTCTAAGGAAGTTTCCAAACTTCGAAAAAATTTTTTTTTCATTTCGAGATTCTTTGCGCATAATATGCTTTTCTGAGGTTATCAAACTACTATAATGAATGAGAACCAGTTATCTCAAATAAGAACGGAAAAAAGTGATTCAAACGACGTTTCCAAACTTCGAAAAAAATTTTTTTTCTTTTCGAGATTCTTTGCGCATAATATGCTTTACTGAGGCTATCAAACTAGTATAATCAAAGAGAACCAGTTATCTCAAATAAGAACGGAAAAAAAGTGATTCAAACGAAGTTTCCAAACTTCGAAAAAAAATTTTTTTCTTTTCGAGATTCTTTGCGCATAATATGCTTTTCTGAGGCTATCAAACTAGTATAATGAAAGAGAACCAGTTAACTCAAATAAGAACGGAAAAAAAGTGTTTCTAATCAAGTTTCCAAACTTCGAAAAAAAATTTTTTTCTTTTCGAGATTCTTTGCGCATAATATGCTTTTCTGAGGCTATCAAACTAGTATAATGAAAGAGAACCAGTTATCTCAAATAAGAACAGAAAAAAAGTGATTCTAACGAAGTTTCCAAACTTCGAAAAATTTCTTTTTCTTTTCGAGATTCTTTGCGCATAATATTCTTTTCTGAGGCTATCAAACTAGTATAATGAAAGAGAACCAGTTATCTCAAATAAGAACAGGAAAAAAGTGATTCTAACGAAGTTTCCAAACTTCGAAAACTTTTTTTTTCTTTTCGAGATTCTTTGCGCATAATATGCTTTTCTGAGGCTATCAAACTAGTATAATGAAAGAGAACCAGTTATCTCAAATAAGAACGGAAAAAAAGTGATTCAAACGAAGTTTCCAAACTTCGAAAAAAATTTTTTTTCTTTTCGAGATTCTTTGCGCATAATATGCTTTTCTGAGGCTATCAAACTAGTATAATGTAAGAGAACCTGTTATCTCAAATAAGAACGGAAAAAAAGTGATTCTAACGAAGTTTCCAAACTTCGAAAAATTTTTTTTTCTTTTCGAGATTCTTTGCGCATAATATGCTTTTCTGAGGCTATCAAACTAGTATAATGAAAGAGAACCAGTTATCTCAAATAAGAACAGGAAAAAAGTGATTCTAATGAAGTTTCCAAACTTCTAAAAAAATTTTTTTTCTTTTCGTGATTCTTTGCGCTAAATATGCTTTTCTGAGGCTATCAAACTAGTATAATGAAAGAGAACCAGTTATCTCAAATAAGAACAGAAAAACAGTGATTCTAAAGAAGTTTCCAAAATTCGAAAAAAATTTTTTTCTTTTCGAGATTCTTTGCGCATAAAATGCTTTTCTGAGGCTATCAAACTAGTATAACGAAAGAGAACCAGTTATCTCAAATAAGAATGGAAAAAAAGTGATTCTAAGGAAGTTTCCAAACTTCGAAAAAAAATTTTTTTCATTTCGAGATTCTTTGCGCATAATATGCTTTTCTGAGGCTATCAAACTAGTATAATGAAAGAGAACCAGTTATCTCAAATAAGAACGGAAAAAAAGTGATTCTAAGGAAGTTTCCAAACTTCGAAAAAAATTTTTTTCTTATCGAGATTCTTTGCGCATAATATGCTAATCTGAGGCTATCAAACTAGTATAATGAGAGATTACCAGTTATCTCAAATAAGAATGGAAAAAAAGTGATTCTAATGAAGTTTCCAAACTTCGAAAAAAATTTTTTTCTTTTCGAGATTCTTTGCGCATAATATGCTTTTCTGAGGCTATCAAACTAGTATAATGAAAGAGAACAAGTTATCTCAAATAAGAACGGAAAATAAGTGATTCTAACGAAGTTTCCAAATTTCTAAAAATTTTTTTTTTATTTTCGAGATTCTTTGCGCATAATATGCTTTTCTGAGGCTATCTAATTAGTATAATGAGAGATTACCAGTTATCTCAAATATGAACGGAAAAAAAGTGATTATAACGAAGTTTCAAAACTTCGAATAAAAATTTTTTCTTTTCGAGATTCTTTGCGCATAATATGCTTTTCTGCGGCTATTAAAATAGTATAATGAAAGAGAACCAGTTATCTCAAATAAGAATGGAAAAAAAGTGATTCTAAGGAAGTTTCCAAACTTCGAAAAAAATTTTTTTTCATTTTGAGATTCTTTGCGCATAATATGCTTTTCTGAGGTTATCAAACTACTAGAATGAAAGAGAACCAGTTATCTCAAATAAGAACGGAAAAAAGTGATTCAAACGACGTTTCCAAACTTCGAAAAAATTTTTTTTCTTTTCGAGATTCTTTGCGCATAATATGCTTTACTGAGGCTATCAAACTAGTATAATGAAAGAGAACCAGTTATCTCAAATAAGAACGGAAAAAAAGTGATTCTAACGAAGTTTCCAAACTTCGAAATAAATTTTTTTTCTTTTCGAGATTCTTTGCGCATAATATGCTTTACTGAGGCTATCAAACTAGTATAATCAAAGAGAACCAGTTATCTCAAATAAGAACAGAAAAAAAGTGATTCTAAAGAAGTTTCCAAACTTCGAAAAAAATTTTTTTCTTTTCGAGATGATTTGCGCATAAAATGCTTTTCTGAGGCTATCAAACTAGTATAACGAAAGAGAACCAGTTAATATCAAATAAGAATGGAAAAAAAGTGATTCTAAGGAAGTTTCCAAACTTCGAAAAAAATTTTTTTTCATTTCGAGATTCTTTGCGCATAATATGCTTTTCTGAGGCTATCAAACTAGTATAATGAGAGATTACCAGTTATCTCAAATAAGAATGGAAAAAAAGTGATTCTAATGAAGTTTCCAAACTTCCAAAAAAATTTTTTTTCTTTTCGAGATTCTTTGCGCATAATATGCTTTTCTGAGGCTATCAAACTAGTATAATGAAAGAGAACAAGTTATCTCAAATAAGAACGGAAAATAAGTGATTCTAACGAAGTTTACAAATTTCTAAAAAATTTTTTTTTATTTTCGAGATTCTTTGCGCATAATATGCTTTTCTGAGGCTATCTAATTAGTATAATGAAAGAGAACCAGTTATCTCAAATAAGAACGGAAAAAAGTGATTCTAACGAAGTTTCCAAACATCGAAAAAAAATTTTTTTCTTTTCGAGATTCTTTGCGCATAATATGCTTTTCTGAGGCTATCTAATTACTATAATGAGAGATTACCAGTTATCTCAAATATGAACGGAAAAAAAGTGATTCTAACGAAGTTTCAAAACTTCGAAAAAAAATTTTTTCTTTTCGAGATTCTTTGCGCATAATATGCTTTTCTGAGGCTATCAAAATAGTATAATGAAAGAGAACCAGTTATCTCAAATAAGAATGGAAAAAAAGTGATTCTAAGGAAGTTTCCAAACTTCGAAAAAAATTTTTTTTCATTTCGAGATTCTTTGCGCATAATATGCTTTTCTGAGGTTATCAAACTACTATAATGAAAGAGAACCAGTTATCTCAAATAAGAACGGAAAAAAGTGATTCAAACGACGTTTCCAAACTTCGAAAAAATTTTTTTCTTTTCGAGATTCTTTGCGCATAATATGCTTTACTGAGGCTATCAAACTAGTATAATGAAAGAGAACCAGTTATCTCAAATAAGAACAGAAAAAAAGTGATTCTAAAGAAGTTTCCAAACTTCGAAAAAAATTTTTTTTCTTTTCGAGATTCTTTGCGCATAATGTGCTTTACTGAGGCTATCAAACCAGTATAATGAAAGAGAACCAGTTATCTCAAATAAGAATGGAAAAAAAGTGATTCAAACGAAGTTTCCAAACTTCGAAAAAAAATTTTTTTCTTTCCAGATTCTTTGCGCATAATATGCTTTTCTGAGGCTATCAAACTAGTATAATGAAAGAGAACCAGTTATCTCAAATAAGAACGGAAAAAAAGTGATTCAAACGAAGTTTCCAAACTTCTAAAAAAATTTTTTTTATTTTCGAGATTCTTTGTGCATAATATGCTTTTCTGAGGCTATCTAATTAGTATAATGACTGAGAACCAGTTATCTCGAATAGGAACGGAAAAAGTGATTCTAACGAAGTTTCCAAACATGGAAAAAAAATTTTTTTCTTTTCGAGATTCTTTGCGCATAATATGATTTTCTGAGGCTATCAAACTAGTATAATGAAAGAGAACCATTTATCTCAAATAAGAACAGAAAAATAGTAATTCTAATGAAGTTTCCAAAGTTTGAAAAATTTTTTCTTTTCTTTTCGAGATTCTTTCCGCATAATATACTTTTCTACGGCTATCAAACTAGTAAAATGAAAGAGAACGAGTTATTTCGAATAAGAACGGAAAAAAAGTGAATCTAATCAAGTTTCCAAACTTCGAAAAAATTTTTTTTTCTTTTCGAGATTCTTTGCGCATAATATGCTTGTCTGAGGCTATCAAACTAGTATAATGAAAGAGAACCAGTTATCTCAAATAAGAACGGAAAAAAAGTGATTCTAACGAAGTTTCCAAACTTCTAAAAAATTTTTTTTTATTTTCGAGATTCTTTGCGCATAATATGCTTTTCTGAGGCTATCTAATTAGTATAATGAGAGATTACCAGTTATCTCAAATATGAACGGAAAAAAAGTGATTCTAACGAAGTTTCAAAACTTCGAAAAAAATTTTTTTTCTTTTCGAAATTCTTTGCGCATAATATGCTTTACTGAGGATATCAAACTAGTATAATGAAAGAGAACCAGTTATCTCAAATAAGAACGGAAAAAAGTGATTCTAACGAAGTTTCCAAACTTCTAAAAAAAATTTTCTTCTTTTCGAGGTTCTTTGCGCATAATATGCTTTTCTGAGGCTATCAAACTAGTATAATGAAAGAGAACCAGTTATCTCAAATAAGAACGGAAAAAAAGTGATTCAAACGAAGTTTCCAAACTTCGAAAAAAAATTTTTTTCTTTTCGAGATTCTTTGCGCATAATATGCTTTTCTGAGGTTATCAAACTAGTATAATGAAAGAGAACCTGTTATCTCAAATAAGAACGGAAAAAAAGTGAATCTAACGAAGTTTCCAAACTTCGAAAAATTTTTTTTTTTTTCGAGATTCTTTGCGCATAATATGCTTTTCTGAGGCTATCAAACTAGTATAATGAAAGAGAACCAGTTATCTCAAATAAGAACAGGAAAAAAGTGATTCTAATGAAGTTTCCAAACTTCTAAAAAAATTTTTTTTCTTTTCGTGATTCTTTGCGCTAAATATGCTTTTCTGAGGCTATCAAACTAGTATAATGAAAGAGAACCAGTTATCTCAAATAAGAACAGAAAAAAAGTGATTCTAAAGAAGTTTCCAAACTTCGAAAAAATTTTTTTCTTTTCGAGATTCTTTGCGCATAAAATGCTTTTCTGAGGCTATCAAACTAGTATAACGAAAGAGAACCAGTTATCTCAAATAAGAATGGAAAAAAAGTGATTCTAAGGAAGTTTCCAAACTTCGAAAAAAAATTTTTTTCATTTCGAGATTCTTTGCGCATAATATGCTTTTCTGAGGCTATCAAACTAGTATAATGAAAGAGAACCAGTTATCTCAAATAGGAACGGAAAAAAAGTGATTCTAAGGAAGTTTCCAAACTTCGAAAAAAAATTTTTTTCTTATCGAGATTCTTTGCGCATAATATGCTATTCTGGGGCTATCAAACTAGTATAATGAGAGATTACCAGTTATCTCAAATAAGAATGGAAAAAAAGTGATTCTAATGAAGTTTCCAAACTTCGAAAAAAATTTTTTTCTTTTCGAGATTCTTTGCGCATAATATGCTTTTCTGAGGCTATCAAACTAGTATAATGAAAGAGCACAAGTTATCTCAAATAAGAACGGAAAATAAGTGATTCTAACGAAGTTTCCAAATTTCTAAAATTTTTTTTTTTATTTTCGAGATTCTTTGCGCATAATATGCTTTTCTGAGGCTATCTAATTAGTATAATGAAAGAGAACCAGTTATCTCAAATAAGAACGGAAAAAAGTGATTCTAACGAAGTTTCCAAACATCGAAAAAAAATTTTTTTCTTTTCGAGATTCTTTGCGCATAATATGCTTTTCTGAGGCTATCTAATTAGTATAATGAGAGATTACCAGTTATCTCAAATATGAACGGAAAAAAAGTGATTCTAACGAAGTTTCAAAACTTCGAATAAAAATTTTTTCTTTTCGAGATTCTTTGCGCATAATATGCTTTTCTGAGGCTATCAAAATAGTATAATGAAAGAGAACCAGTTATCTCAAATAAGAATGGAAAAAAAGTGATTCTAAGGAAGTTTCCAAACTTCGAAAAAATTTTTTTTTCATTTCGAGATTCTTTGCGCATAATATGCTTTTCTGAGGTTATCAAACTACTATAATGAATGAGAACCAGTTATCTCAAATAAGAACGGAAAAAAGTGATTCAAACGACGTTTCCAAACTTCGAAAAAAATTTTTTTTCTTTTCGAGATTCTTTGCGAATAATATGCTTTACTGAGGCTATCAAACTAGTATAATCAAAGAGAACCAGTTATCTCAAATAAGAACGGAAAAAAAGGGATTCAAACGAAGTTTCCAAACTTCGAAAAAAATTTTTTTTCTTTTCGAGATTCTTTGCGCATAATATGCTTTTCTGAGGCTATCAAACTAGTATAATGAAAGAGAACCAGTTATCTCAAATAAGAACGGAAAAAAAGTGTTTCTAATCAAGTTTCCAAACTTCGAAAAAAAATTTTTTTCTTTTCGAGATTCTTTGCGCATAATATGCTTTTCTGAGGCTATCAAACTAGTATAATGAAAGAGAACCAGTTATCTCAAATAAGAACAGAAAAAAGTGATTCTAACGAAGTTTCCAAACTTCGAAAAATTTCTTTTTCTTTTCGAGATTCTTTGCGCATAATATTCTTTTCTGAGGCTATCAAACTAGTATAATGAAAGAGAACCAGTTATCTCAAATAAGAACAGGAAAAAAGTGATTCTAACGAAGTTTCCAATCTTCGAAAACTTTTTTTTTCTTTTCGAGATTCTTTGCGCATAATATGCTTTTCTGAGGCTATCAAACTAGTATAATGAAAGAGAACCAGTTATCTCAAATAAGAACGGAAAAAAAGTGATTCAAACGAAGTTTCCAAACTTCGAAAAAAAATTTTTTTCTTTTCGAGATTCTTTGCGCATAATATGCTTTTCTGAGGCTATCAAACTAGTATAATGAAAGAGAACCTGTTATCTCAAATAAGAACGGAAAAAAAGTGATTCTAACAGAGTTTCCAAACTTCGAAAAATTTTTTTTTCTTTTCGAGATTCTTTGCGCATAATATGCTTTTCTGAGGCTATCAAACTAGTATAATGAAAGAGAACCAGTTATCTCAAATAAGAACAGGAAAAAAGTGATTCTAATGAAGTTTCCAAACTTCTAAAAAAATTTTTTTTCTTTTCGTGATTCTTTGCGCTAAATATGCTTTTCTGAGGCTATCAAACTAGTATAATGAAAGAGAACCAGTTATCTCAAATAAGAACAGAAAAAAAGTGATTCTAAAGAAGTTTCCAAACTTCGAAAAAAATTTTTTTCTTTTCGAGATTCTTTGCGCATAAAATGCTTTTCTGAGGCTATCAAACTAGTATAACGAAAGAGAACCAGTTATCTCAAATAAGAATGGAAAAAAAGTGATTCTAAGGAAGTTTCCAAACTTCGAAAAAAAATTTTTTTCATTTCGAGATTCTTTGCGCATAATATGCTTTTCTGAGGCTATCAAACTAGTATAATGAAAGAGAACCAGTTATCTCAAATAAGAACGGAAAAAAAGTGATTCTAAGGAAGTTTCCAAACTTCGAAAAAAATTTTTTTCTTATCGAGATTCTTTGCGCATAATATGCTAATCTGAGGCTATCAAACTAGTATAATGAGAGATTACCAGTTATCTCAAATAAGAATGGAAAAAAAGTGATTCTAATGAAGTTTCCAAACTTCGAAAAAAATTTTTTTCTTTTCGAGATTCTTTGCGCATAATATGCTTTTCTGAGGCTATCAAACTAGTATAATGAAAGAGAACAAGTTATCTCAAATAAGAACGGAAAATAAGTGATTCTAACGAAGTTTCCAAATTTCTAAAAAATTTTTTTTTATTTTCGAGATTCTTTGCGCATAATATGCTTTTCTGAGGCTATCTAATTAGTATAATGAAAGAGAACCAGTTATCTCAAATAAGAACGGAAAAAAGCGATTCTAACGAAGTTTCCAAACATCGAAAAATTTTTTTTTCTTTTCGAGATTCTTTGCGCATAATATGCTTTTCTGAGGCTATCTAATTAGTATAATGAGAGATTACCAGTTATCTCAAATATGAACGGAAAAAAAGTGATTATAACGAAGTTTCAAAACTTAGAATAAAAATTTTTTCTTTTCGAGATTCTTTGCGCATAATATGCTTTTCTGCGGCTATTAAAATAGTATAATGAAAGAGAACCAGTTATCTCAAATAAGAATGGAAAAAAAGTGATTCTAAGGAAGTTTCCAAACTTCGAAAAAAATTTTTTTTCATTTTGAGATTCTTTGCGCATAATATGCTTTTCTGAGGTTATCAAACTACTATAATGAAAGAGAACCAGTTATCTCAAATAAGAACGGAAAAAAGTGATTCAAACGACGTTTCCAAACTTCGAAAAAATTTTTTTTCTTTTCGAGATTCTTTGCGCATAATATGCTTTACTGAGGCTATCAAACTAGTATAATGAAAGAGAACCAGTTATCTCAAATAAGAACGGAAAAAAAGTGATTCTAACGAAGTTTCCAAACTTCGAAATAAATTTTTTTTCTTTTCGAGATTCTTTGCGCATAATATGCTTTACTGAGGCTATCAAACTAGTATAATCAAAGAGAACCAGTTATCTCAAATAAGAACAGAAAAAAAGTGATTCTAAAGAAGTTTCCAAACTTCGAAAAAAATTTTTTTCTTTTCGAGATGATTTGCGCATAAAATGCTTTTCTGAGGCTATCAAACTAGTATAACGAAAGAGAACCAGTTAATATCAAATAAGAATGGAAAAAAAGTGATTCTAAGGAAGTTTCCAAACTTCGAAAAAAATTTTTTTTCATTTCGAGATTCTTTGCGCATAATATGCTTTTCTGAGGCTATCAAACTAGTATAATGAGAGATTACCAGTTATCTCAAATAAGAATGGAAAAAAAGTGATTCTAATGAAGTTTCCAAACTTCCAAAAAAATTTTTTTTCTTTTCGAGATTCTTTGCGCATAATATGCTTTTCTGAGGCTATCAAACTAGTATAATGAAAGAGAACAAGTTATCTCAAATAAGAACGGAAAATAAGTGATTCTAACGAAGTTTACAAATTTCTAAAAAAATTTTTTTTATTTTCGAGATTCTTTGCGCATAATATGCTTTTCTGAGGCTATCTAATTAGTATAATGAAAGAGAACCAGTTATCTCAAATAAGAACGGAAAAAAGTGATTCTAACGAAGTTTCCAAACATCGAAAAAAAATTTTTTTCTTTTCGAGATTCTTTGCGCATAATATGCTTTTCTGAGGCTATCTAATTAGTATAATGAGAGATTACCAGTTATCTCAAATATGAACGGAAAAAAAGTGATTCTAACGAAGTTTCAAAACTTCGAAAAAAAATTTTTTCTTTTCGAGATTCTTTGCGCATAATATGCTTTTCTGAGGCTATCAAAATAGTATAATGAAAGAGAACCAGTTATCTCAAATAAGAATGGAAAAAAAGTGATTCTAAGGAAGTTTCCAAACTTCGAAAAAAATTTTTTTTCATTTCGAGATTCTTTGCGCATAATATGCTTTTCTGAGGTTATCAAACTACTATAATGAAAGAGAACCAGTTATCTCAAATAAGAACGGAAAAAAGTGATTCAAACGACGTTTCCAAACTTCGAAAAAATTTTTTTCTTTTCGAGATTCTTTGCGCATAATATGCTTTACTGAGGCTATCAAACTAGTATAATGAAAGAGAACCAGTTATCTCAAATAAGAACAGAAAAAAAGTGATTCTAAAGAAGTTTCCAAACTTCGAAAAAAATTTTTTTTCTTTTCGAGATTCTTTGCGCATAATGTGCTTTACTGAGGCTATCAAACCAGTATAATGAAAGAGAACCAGTTATCTCAAATAAGAATGGAAAAAAAGTGATTCAAACGAAGTTTCCAAACTTCGAAAAAAAATTTTTTTCTTTCCAGATTCTTTGCGCATAATATGCTTTTCTGAGGCTATCAAACTAGTATAATGAAAGAGAACCAGTTATCTCAAATAAGAACGGAAAAAAAGTGATTCAAACGAAGTTTCCAAACTTCTAAAAAAAATTTTTTTATTTTCGAGATTCTTTGTGCATAATATGCTTTTCTGAGGCTATCTAATTAGTATAATGACTGAGAACCAGTTATCTCGAATAGGAACGGAAAAAGTGATTCTAACGAAGTTTCCAAACATGGAAAAAAAATTTTTTTCTTTTCGAGATTCTTTGCGCATAATATGATTTTCTGAGGCTATCAAACTAGTATAATGAAAGAGAACCATTTATCTCAAATAAGAACAGAAAAATAGTAATTCTAATGAAGTTTCCAAAGTTTGAAAAATTTTTTCTTTTCTTTTCGAGATTCTTTCCGCATAATATACTTTTCTACGGCTATCAAACTAGTAAAATGAAAGAGAACGAGTTATTTCGAATAAGAACGGAAAAAAAGTGAATCTAATCAAGTTTCCAAACTTCGAAAAAATTTTTTTTTCTTTTCGAGATTCTTTGCGCATAATATGCTTGTCTGAGGCTATCAAACTAGTATAATGAGAGATTACCAGTTATCTGAAATAAGAACGGAAAAATAGTGATTCTAAGGAAGTTTCCAAAATTCGAAAAAAAAATTTTTTCTTATCGAGATTCTTTGCGCATAATATGCTTTTCTGAGGCTATCAAACTAGTATAATGAGAGATTACCAGTTATCTCAAATAAGAATGGAAAAAAAGTGATTCTAATGAAGTTTCCAAACTTCGAAAAAAAATTTTTTTCTTTTCGAGATTCTTTGCGCATAATATGCGCATAATATGCTTTTCAAACTAGGATAATGAAAGAGAACCAGTTATCTCAAATAAGAACGGAAAATAAGTGATTCTAACGAAGTTTCAAAACTTCGAAAAAAATTTTTTTTCTTTTCGAGATTCTTTGCGCATAATATGCTTTACTGAGGATATCAAACTAGTATAATGAAAGAGAACCAGTTATCTCAAATAAGAACGGAAAAAAAGTGATTCTAACGAAGTTTCCAAACTTCTAAAAAAATTTTTCTTCTTTTCGAGATTCTTTGCGCATAATATGCCTTACTGAGGCTATCAAACTAGTATAAGGAAAGAGAACCAGTTATCTCAAATAAGAACGGAAAAAAAGTGATTCAAACGAAGTTTCCAAACTTCGAAAAAAATTTTTTTTCTTTTCGAGATTCTTTTCGCATAATATGCTTTTCTGAGGCTATCAAACTAGTATAATGAAAGAGAACCAGTTATCTCAAATAAGAACAAGAAAAAAGTGATTCAAACGAAGATTCCAAACTTCTAAAAAATTTTTTTTTATTTTCGAGATTCTTTGTGCATAATATGCTTTTCTGAGGCTATCTAATTAGTATAATGACAGAGAACCAGTTATCTCGAATAGGAACGGAAAAAGTGATTCTAACGAAGTTTCCAAACATGGAAAAAAAATTTTTTTCTTTTCGAGATTCTTTGCGCATAATATGATTTTCTGAGGCTATCAAACTAGTATAATGAAAGAGAACCATTTATCTCAAATAAGAACAGGATATTTGTAATTCTAATGAAGTTTCAAAAGTTTGAAAAATTTTTTCTTTTCTTTTCGAGATTCTTTCCGCATAATATACTTTTCTACGGCTATCAAACTAGTAAAATGAAAGAGAACCAGTTATTTCGAATAAGAACGGAAAAAAAGTGAATCTAATCAAGTTTCCAAACTTCGAAAAATTTTTTTTTTCTTTTCGAGATTCTTTGCGCATAATATGCCTTTCTGAGGCTATCTAATTAGTATAATGAGAGATTACCAGTTATCTCAAATATGAACGGAAAAAAAGTGATTCTAACGAAGTTTCAAAACTTCGAAAAAAAATTTTTTCTTTTCGAGATTCTTTGCGCATAATATGCTTTTCTGAGGCTATCAAAATAGTATAATGAAAGAGAACCAGTTATCTCAAATAAGAATGGAAAAAAAGTGATTCTAAGGAAGTTTCCAAACTTCGAAAAAAATTTTTTTTCATTTCGAGATTCTTTGCGCATAATATGCTTTTCTGAGGTTATCAAACTACTATAATGAAAGAGAACCAGTTATCTCAAATAAGAACGGAAAAAAGTGATTCAAACGACGTTTCCAAACTTCGAAAAAATTTTTTTTCTTTTCGAAATTCTTTGCGCATAATATGCTTTACTGAGGCTATCAAACTAGTATAATGAAAGAGAACCAGTTATCTCAAATAAGAACGGAAAAAAAGTGATTCTAACGAAGTTTCCAAACTTCGAAAAAAATTTTTTTTCTTTTCGAGATTCTTTGCGCATAATATGCTTTACTGAGGCTATCAAACTAGTATAATCAAAGAGAACCAGTTATCTCAAATAAGAACGGAAAAAAAGTGATTCAAACGAAGTTTCCAAACTTCGAAAAAAAATTTTTTTCTTTTCGAGATTCTTTGCGCATAATATGCTTTTCTGAGGCTATCAAACTAGTATAATGAAAGAGAACCAGTTATCTCAAATAAGAACGGAAAAAAAGTGATTCCAACGAAGTTTCCATACTTCGATAAAAAATTTTTTTCTTTTCGAGATTCTTTGCGCATAATATGCTTTTCTGAGGCTATCTAATTAGTATAATGAGAGATTACCAGTTATCTCAAATATGAACGGAAAAAAAGTGATTCTAACGAAGTTTCAAAACTTCGAAAAAATTTTTTTTCTTTTCGTGATTCTTTGGGCTAAATATGCTTTTCTAAGGCTATCAAAGTAGTATAATGAAAGAGAACCAGTTATCTCAAATAAGAACAGAAAAAAAGTGATTCTAAAGAAGTTTCCAAACTTCGAAAAAAATTTTTTTCTTTTCGAGATTCTTTGCGCATAATATGCTTTTCTGAGGCTATCAAACTAGTATAACGAAAGAGAACCAGTTATCTCAAATAAGAATGGAAAAAAAGTGATTCTAAGGAAGTTTCCAAACTTCGAAAAAAAATTTTTTTCATTTCGAGATTCTTTGCGCATAACATGCTTTTCTGAGGCTATCAAACTAGTATAATGAAAGAGAACCAGTTATCTCAAATAAGAACGGAAAAAAAGTGATTCTAACGAAGTTTCCAAACTTCGAAAAAAATTTTTTTTCTTTTCGAGATTCTTTGCGCATAATATGCTTTACTGAGGCTATCAAACTAGTATAATGAAAGAGAACCAGTTATCTCAAATAACAACGGAAAAAAAGTGATTCAAACGAAGTTTCCAAACTTCGAAAAAAAAGTTTTTTCTTTTCGAGATTCTTTGCGCATAATATGCTTTTCTGAGGCTATCAAACTAGTATAATGAAAGAGAACCAGTTATCTCAAATAAGAACGGAAAAAAAGTGATTCTAACGAAGTTTCCAAACTTCGAAAAAAAATTTCTTTCTTTTCGAGATTCTTTGCGCATAATATGCTTTTCTGAGGCTATCAAACTAGTATAATGAAAGAGAACCAGTTATCTCAAATAAGAACAGAAAAAAAGTGATTCTAAAGAAGTTTCCAAACTGCGAAAAAAAATTTTTTTCTTTTCGAGATTCTTTGCGCATAATCTGCTTTACTGAGGCTATCAAACTAATATAATGAAAGAGAACCAGTTATCTCAAATTTGAACGGGAAAAAAGTGATTCTAACGAAGTTTCCAAACTTCGAAAACATTTTTTTTTTTTTCGTGATTCTTTGCGCTAAATATGCTTTTCTGAGGCTATCAAACTAGTACAACGAAAGAGAACCAGTTATCTCAAATAAGAATAGAAAAAAAGTGATTCTAAAGAAGTTTCCAAACTTCGAAAAAAATTTTTTTTCTTTTCGAGATTCTTTGCGCATAATATGCTTTACTGAGGCTATCGAACTAGTATAATGAAAGAGAACCAGTTATCTCAAATAAGAACGGAAAAAAAGTGATTCAAACGAAGTTTCCAAACTTCGAAAAAAAATTTTTTTCTTTTCGAGATTCTTTGCGCATAATATGCGCATAATATGCTTTTCAAACTAGGATAATGAAAGAGAACCAGTTATCTCAAATAAGAACGGAAAATAAGCGATTCTAACGAAGTTTCCAAACTTCTAAAAAAATTTTTTTTATTTTCGAGATTCTTTCCGCATAATATGCATTTCTGAGGCTATCTAATTAGTATAATGAAAGAGAACCAGTTATCTCAAATAAGAACGGAAAAAAGTGATTCTAACGAAGTTTCCAAACATCGAAAAAAATTTTTTTTCTTTTCCAGATTCTTTGCGCATATGCTTTTCTGAGGCTATCTAATTAGTATAATGAGAGATTACCAGTTATCTCAAATATGAACGGAAAAAAAGTGATTCTAACGAAGTTTCAAAACTTCGAAAAAAAATTTTTTTCTTTTCGAGATTCTTTGCGCATAATATGCTTTTCTGAGGCTATCAAACTAGTATAATGAAAGAGAACCAGTTATCTGAAATAAGTACGGAAAAAAAGTGATTCTAACGAAGTTTCCAAACTTCGAAAATAATTTTTTTTCTTTTCGAGATTCTTTGCGCATAAAATGCTGTTCTGAGGCTATCAAACTGTATAATGAAAGAGAACTAGTTATCTCAAATAAGAACGGAAAAAAGTGATTCTAACGACGTTTCCAAACGTCGAAAAAAATTTTTTTTCTTTTCCGGATTCTTTGCGCATAATATGCTTTTCTGAGGCTATCAAATTAGTATAATGAAAGAGAACCAGTTATCTCAAATAAGAACAGAAAAAAAGTAATTCTAATGAAGTTTCCAAAGTTTGAATATTTTTGTTTTTCTTTTCCAGATTCTTTCCGCATATTATACTTTTCTACGGCTATCAAACTAGTAAAATGAAAGAGAACCAGTTATCTCGAATAAAAACGGAAAAAAGTGAATCTAATCAAGTTTCCAAACTTCGAAAAAATTTTTTTTTCTTTTCTAGATTCTTTGCGCATAATATGCTTGTCTGATGCTATCAAACTAGTATAATCAAATATTACCAGTTATCTCAAATAAGAATGGAAAAAAAGTGATTCTAGTGAAGATTCCAAACTTCGAAATAAAATTTTTTTCTTTTCGAGATTCTTTGCGCATAATATGCTTTTCTGAGGCTATCAAACTAGTATAATGAAAGAGAACCAGTTATCTCAAATAAGAACGGAAAAAAAGTGATTCTAAGGAAGTTTCCAAACTTCGAAAAAAAATTTTTTTCTTATCGAGATTCTTTGCGCATAATATGCTTTTCTGAGGCTATCAAACTAGTATAATGAGAATTTACCAGTTATTTCAAATAAGAATGGAAAAAAAGTGATTCTAATGAAGTTTCCAAACTTCGAAAAAAAAATTTTTTCTTTTCGAGATTCTTTGCGCATAATATGCTTTTCTGAGGCTATCAAACTAGTATAATGAAAGAGAACCAGTTATCTCAAATAAGAACGGAAAAAAAGTGATTCTAACGAAGTTTCCAAACTTCGAAAAAAAATTTTCTTCTTTTCGAGATTCTTTGCGCATAATATGCTTTTCTGAGGCTATCAAACTGTATAATGAAAGAGAACTAGTTATCTCAAATAAGAACGGAAAAAAGTGATTTTAACGACGTTTCCAAACGTCGAAAAAAATTTTTTTTCTTTTCCGAATTCTTTGCGCATAATATGCTTTTCTGAGTCTATCAAACTAGTATAACTAAAGAGAAACAGTTATCTCAAATAAGAACGGAAAAAAAGTGTTTCAAACGAAGTTTCCAAACTTCGAAAAAATTTTTTTTTCTTTTCGAGATTCTTTGCGCATAATATGCTTTTCTGAGGCTATCAAACTGTATAATGAAAGAGAACTAGTTATCTCAAATAAGAACGGAAAAAAGTGATTTTAACGACGTTTCCAAACGTCGAAAAAAATTTTTTTTCTTTTCCGGATTCTTTGCGCATAATATGCTTTTCTGAGTCTATCAAACTAGTATAACTAAAGAGAAACAGTTATCTCAAATAAGAACGGAAAAAAAGTGATTCAAACGAAGTTTCCAAACTTCGAAAAAAATTTTTTTTCTTTTCGAGATTCTTTGCGCATAATATGCTTTTCTGAGGCTATCAAACTAATATAATGAAAGAGAACCAGTTATCTCTAATAAGAACGGGAAAAAAATGATTCTAACGAAGTTTCCAAACTTCGAAAAATTTTTTTTTCTTTTCGAGATTCTTTGCGCATAATATGCTTTTCTGAGGCTATCAAACTAGTATAATGAAAGAGAACCAGTTATCTCAAATAAGAACAGAAAAAAAGTAATTCTAATGAAGTTTGCAAAGTTTGAAATTTTTTTTTTTTTTTTCTTTTCGAAATTCTTTCCGATAATATACTTTTCTACGGCTATCAAACTAGTAAAATGAAAGAGAACCAGTTATCTCGAATAAGAACGGAAAAAAAGTGAATCTAATCAAGTTTCCAAACTTCGAAAAAATTTTTTTTTATTTGCGAGATTGTTTGCGCATAATATGCTTGTCTGAGGCTATCAAACTAGTATAATGAGAGATTACCAGTAATCTCAAATAAGAATGGAAAAAAAGTGATTCTAATGAAGTTTCCAAAATTCGAAAAAAAATTTTTTTCTTTTCGAGATTCTTTGCGCATAATATGCTTTTCTGAGGCTATCAAACTGGTATAATGAAAGAGAACCAGTTATCTCAAATAAGAACGGAAAAAAAGTGATTCTAACGAAGTTTCCAAACTTCGAAAAAAATTTTTTTCTTTTCGAGATTCTTTGCGCATAATATGCTTTTCTGAGGCTATCAAAATAGTATAATGAAAGAGAACCAGTTATCTGAAATAAGAACGGGAAAAAAGTTATTCTAACGAAGTTTCCAAACTTCGAAAATAATTTTTTTTCTTTTCGTGATTCTTTGCGCTAAATATGGTTTTCTGAGGCTATCAAACTAATATAATGAAAGAGAACCAGTTATCTCAAATAAGAATGGAAAAAAAGTGATTCTATTGAAGTTTCCAAACTTCGAAAAAAATTTTTTTTTCTTTTCGAGATTCTTTGCGCATAATATGATTTTCTGAGGCTATCAAACTAGTATAATGAAAGAGAACCATTTATCTCAAATAAGAACAGAAAAAAAGTAATTCTAATGAAGTTTCCAAAGTTTGAAAAATTTTTTCTTTTCTTTTCGAGATTCTTTCCGCATAATATACTTTTCTACGGCTATCAAACTAGTAAAATGAAAGAGAACCAGTTATCTCGAATAAGAACGGAAAAAAAGTGAATCTAATCAAGTTTCCAAACCTCGAAAAATTTTTTTTTTCTTTTCGAGATTCTTTGCGCATAATATGCTTGTCTGAGGCTATCAAACTAGTATAATGAGAGATTACCAGTTATCTGAAATAAGAATGGAAAAAAAGTGATTCTAATGAAGTTTCCAAACTTCGAAAAAAATTTTTTTCTTTTCGAGATTCTTTGCGCATAATATGCTTGTCTGAGGCTATCAAACTAGTATAATGAGAGATTACCAGTTATATCAAATTAGAATGGAAAAAAAGTGATTCTAATGAAGTTTCCAAACTTCGAAAAAAAAGTTTTTTCTTTTCGAGATTCTTTGCGCATAATATGCTTTTCTGAGGCTATCAAACTAGTATAATGAAAGAGAACCAGTTATCTCAAATAAGAAAGGAAAAAAGTGATTCTAAGGAAGTTTCCAAACTTCGAAAAAAAATTTTTTTCTTATCGAGATTCTTTGCGCATAATATGCTTTTCTGAGGCTATCAAACTAGTATAATGAGAGATTACCAGTTATCTCAAATAAGAATGGAAAAAAAGTGATTCTAATGAAGTTTCCAAACTTCGAAAAAAATTTTTTTTATTTTCGAGATTCTTTGCGCATAATATGCTTTTCTGAGGCTATCAAACTAGTATATTGAAAGAGAACCAGTTATCTCAAATAAGAACGGAAAAAAAGTGATTCAAACGAAGTTTCCAAACTTCGAAAAAAAATTTTTTTCTTTTCGAGATTCTTTGCGCATAATACGCTTTTCTGAGGCTATCAAACTAATATAATAAAAGAGAACCAGTTATCTCAAATAAGAACGGAATAAAAGTGATTCAAACGAAGTTTCCAAACTTCGAAAAAAAATTTTTTTCTTTTCGAGATTCTTTGCGCATAATATGCTTTTCTGAGGCTATCAAACTAGTATAATGAAAGAGAACCTGTTATCTCAAATAAGAACGGAAAAAAAGTGATTATAACGAAGTTTCCAAACTTCGAAAAAATTTTTTTTCTTTTCGAGATTCTTTGCGCATAATATGCTTTTCTGAGTCTATCAAACTAGTATAACTAAAGAGAAACAGTTATCTCAAATAAGAACGGAAAAAAAGTGATTCAAACGAAGTTTCCAAACTTCGAAAAAAATTTTTTTTCTTTTCGAGATTCTTTGCGCATAATATGCTTTTCTCAGGCTATCAAACTGTATAATGAAAGAGAACTAGTTATCTCAAATAAGAACGGAAAAAAGTGATTTTAACGACGTTTCCAAACGTCGAAAAAATTTTTTTTTCTTTTCCGGATTCTTTGCGCATAATATGCTTTTCTGAGTCTATCAAACTAGTATAACTAAAGAGAAACAGTTATCTCAAATAAGAACGGAAAAAAAGTGATTCAAACGAAGTTTCCAAACTTCGAAAAAATTTTTTTTTCTTTTCGAGATTCTTTGCGCATAATATGCTTTTCTGAGGCTATCAAACTGTATAATGAAAGAGAACTAGTTATCTCAAATAAGAACGGAAAAAAGTGATTTTAACGACGTTTCCAAACGTCGAAAAAAATTTTTTTTCTTTTCCGAATTCTTTGCGCATAATATGCTTTTCTGAGTCTATCAAACTAGTATAACTAAAGAGAAACAGTTATCTCAAATAAGAACGGAAAAAAAGTGTTTCAAACGAAGTTTCCAAACTTCGAAAAAATTTTTTTTTCTTTTCGAGATTCTTTGCGCATAATATGCTTTTCTGAGGCTATCAAACTGTATAATGAAAGAGAACTAGTTATCTCAAATAAGAACGGAAAAAAGTGATTTTAACGACGTTTCCAAACGTCGAAAAAAATTTTTTTTCTTTTCCGGATTCTTTGCGCATAATATGCTTTTCTGAGTCTATCAAACTAGTATAACTAAAGAGAAACAGTTATCTCAAATAAGAACGGAAAAAAAGTGATTCAAACGAAGTTTCCAAACTTCGAAAAAAATTTTTTTTCTTTTCGAGATTCTTTGCGCATAATATGCTTTTCTGAGGCTATCAAACTAATATAATGAAAGAGAACCAGTTATCTCTAATAAGAACGGGAAAAAAATGATTCTAACGAAGTTTCCAAACTTCGAAAAATTTTTTTTTCTTTTCGAGATTCTTTGCGCATAATATGCTTTTCTGAGGCTATCAAACTAGTATAATGAAAGAGAACCAGTTATCTCAAATAAGAACAGAAAAAAAGTAATTCTAATGAAGTTTGCAAAGTTTGAAATTTTTTTTTTTTTTTTCTTTTCGAAATTCTTTCCGATAATATACTTTTCTACGGCTATCAAACTAGTAAAATGAAAGAGAACCAGTTATCTCGAATAAGAACGGAAAAAAAGTGAATCTAATCAAGTTTCCAAACTTCGAAAAAATTTTTTTTTATTTGCGAGATTGTTTGCGCATAATATGCTTGTCTGAGGCTATCAAACTAGTATAATGAGAGATTACCAGTAATCTCAAATAAGAATGGAAAAAAAGTGATTCTAATGAAGTTTCCAAAATTCGAAAAAAAATTTTTTTCTTTTCGAGATTCTTTGCGCATAATATGCTTTTCTGAGGCTATCAAACTGGTATAATGAAAGAGAACCAGTTATCTCAAATAAGAACGGAAAAAAAGTGATTCTAACGAAGTTTCCAAACTTCGAAAAAAATTTTTTTCTTTTCGAGATTCTTTGCGCATAATATGCTTTTCTGAGGCTATCAAAATAGTATAATGAAAGAGAACCAGTTATCTGAAATAAGAACGGGAAAAAAGTTATTCTAACGAAGTTTCCAAACTTCGAAAATAATTTTTTTTCTTTTCGTGATTCTTTGCGCTAAATATGGTTTTCTGAGGCTATCAAACTAATATAATGAAAGAGAACCAGTTATCTCAAATAAGAATGGAAAAAAAGTGATTCTATTGAAGTTTCCAAACTTCGAAAAAAATTTTTTTTTCTTTTCGAGATTCTTTGCGCATAATATGATTTTCTGAGGCTATCAAACTAGTATAATGAAAGAGAACCATTTATCTCAAATAAGAACAGAAAAAAAGTAATTCTAATGAAGTTTCCAAAGTTTGAAAAATTTTTTCTTTTCTTTTCGAGATTCTTTCCGCATAATATACTTTTCTACGGCTATCAAACTAGTAAAATGAAAGAGAACCAGTTATCTCGAATAAGAACGGAAAAAAAGTGAATCTAATCAAGTTTCCAAACCTCGAAAAATTTTTTTTTTCTTTTCGAGATTCTTTGCGCATAATATGCTTGTCTGAGGCTATCAAACTAGTATAATGAGAGATTACCAGTTATCTGAAATAAGAATGGAAAAAAAGTGATTCTAATGAAGTTTCCAAACTTCGAAAAAAATTTTTTTCTTTTCGAGATTCTTTGCGCATAATATGCTTGTCTGAGGCTATCAAACTAGTATAATGAGAGATTACCAGTTATATCAAATTAGAATGGAAAAAAAGTGATTCTAATGAAGTTTCCAAACTTCGAAAAAAAAGTTTTTTCTTTTCGAGATTCTTTGCGCATAATATGCTTTTCTGAGGCTATCAAACTAGTATAATGAAAGAGAACCAGTTATCTCAAATAAGAAAGGAAAAAAGTGATTCTAAGGAAGTTTCCAAACTTCGAAAAAAAATTTTTTTCTTATCGAGATTCTTTGCGCATAATATGCTTTTCTGAGGCTATCAAACTAGTATAATGAGAGATTACCAGTTATCTCAAATAAGAATGGAAAAAAAGTGATTCTAATGAAGTTTCCAAACTTCGAAAAAAATTTTTTTTATTTTCGAGATTCTTTGCGCATAATATGCTTTTCTGAGGCTATCAAACTAGTATATTGAAAGAGAACCAGTTATCTCAAATAAGAACGGAAAAAAAGTGATTCAAACGAAGTTTCCAAACTTCGAAAAAAAATTTTTTTCTTTTCGAGATTCTTTGCGCATAATACGCTTTTCTGAGGCTATCAAACTAATATAATAAAAGAGAACCAGTTATCTCAAATAAGAACGGAAAAAAAGTGATTCAAACGAAGTTTCCAAACTTCGAAAAAAAATTTTTTTCTTTTCGAGATTCTTTGCGCATAATATGCTTTTCTGAGGCTATCAAACTAGTATAATGAAAGAGAACCTGTTATCTCAAATAAGAACGGAAAAAAAGTGATTATAACGAAGTTTCCAAACTTCGAAAAAATTTTTTTTCTTTTCGAGATTCTTTGCGCATAATATGCTTTTCTGAGTCTATCAAACTAGTATAACTAAAGAGAAACAGTTATCTCAAATAAGAACGGAAAAAAAGTGATTCAAACGAAGTTTCCAAACTTCGAAAAAAATTTTTTTTCTTTTCGAGATTCTTTGCGCATAATATGCTTTTCTCAGGCTATCAAACTGTATAATGAAAGAGAACTAGTTATCTCAAATAAGAACGGAAAAAAGTGATTTTAACGACGTTTCCAAACGTCGAAAAAATTTTTTTTTCTTTTCCGGATTCTTTGCGCATAATATGCTTTTCTGAGTCTATCAAACTAGTATAACTAAAGAGAAACAGTTATCTCAAATAAGAACGGAAAAAAAGTGATTCAAACGAAGTTTCCAAACTTCGAAAAAATTTTTTTTTCTTTTCGAGATTCTTTGCGCATAATATGCTTTTCTGAGGCTATCAAACTAATATAATGAAAGAGAACCAGTTATCTCTAATAAGAACGGGAAAAAAATGATTCTAACGAAGTTTCCAAACTTCGAAAAATTTTTTTTTCTTTTCGAGATTCTTTGCGCATAATATGCTTTTCTGAAGCTATCAAACTAGTATAATGAAAGAGAACCAGTTATCTCAAATAAGAACAGAAAAAAAGTAATTCTAATGAAGTTTGCAAAGTTTGAAATTTTTTTTTTTTTTTTCTTTTCGAAATTCTTTCCGATAATATACTTTTCTACGGCTATCAAACTAGTAAAATGAAAGAGAACCAGTTATCTCGAATAAGAACGGAAAAAAAGTGAATCTAATCAAGTTTCCAAACTTCGAAAAAATTTTTTTTTATTTGCGAGAATGTTTGCGAATAATATGCTTGTCTGAGGCTATCAAACTAGTATAATGAGAGATTACCAGTAATCTCAAATAGGAATGGAAAAAAAGTGATTCTAATGAAGTTTCCAAAATTCGAAAAAAAATTTTTTTCTTTTCGAGATTCTTTGCGCATAATATGCTTTTCTGAGGCTATCAAACTAGTATAATGAAAGAGAACCAGTTATCTCAAATAAGAACGGAAAAAAAGTGATTCTAACGAAGTTTCCAAACTTGGAAAAAAATTTTTTTCTTTTCGAGATTCTTTGCGCATAATATGCTTTTCTGAGGCTATCAAAATAGTATAATGAAAGAGAACCAGTTATCTGAAATAAGAACGGGAAAAAAGTTATTCTAACGAAGTTTCCAAACTTCGAAAATAATTTTTTTTCTTTTCGTGATTCTTTGCGCTAAATATGCTTTTCTGAGGCTATCAAACTAATATAATGAAAGAGAACCAGTTATCTCAAATAAGAATTAAAAAAAAGTGATTCTATTGAAGTTTCCAAACTTCGAAAAAAAATTTTTTTCTTTTCGAGATTCTTTGCGCATAATATGATTTTCTGAGGCTATCAAACTAGTATAATGAAAGAGAACCATTTATCTCAAATAAGAACAGAAAAAAAGTAATTCTAATGAAGTTTCCAAAGTTTGAAAAATTTTTTCTTTTCTTTTCGAGATTCTTTCCGCATAATATACTTTTCTACGGCTATCAAACTAGTAAAATGAAAGAGAACCAGTTATCTCGAATAAGAACGGAAAAAAAGTGAATCTAATCAAGTTTCCAAACCTCGAAAAATTTTTTTTTTCTTTTCGAGATTCTTTGCGCATAATATGCTTGTCTGAGGCTATCAAACTAGTATAATGAGAGATTACCAGTTATCTGAAATAAGAATGGAAAAAAAGTGATTCTAATGAAGTTTCCAAACTTCGAAAAAAATTTTTTTCTTTTCGAGATTCTTTGCGCATAATATGCTTGTCTGAGGCTATCAAACTAGTATAATGAAAGATTACCAGTTATATCAAATTAGAATGGAAAAAAAGTGATTCTAACGAAGTTTCCAAACTTCTAAAAAAATTTTTCTTCTTTTCGAGATTCTTTGCGCATAATACGCTTTTCTGAGGCTATCAAACTGTATAATGAAAGAGAACTAGTTATCTCAAATAAGAACGAAAAAATGTAATTTTAACGACGTTTCCAAACTTCGAAAAAAATTTTTTTTCCTTTCGAGATTCTTTGCGCATAGTATGCTTTACTGAGGCTATCAAAGTAGTATATTGAAAGAGAACCAGTTATCTCAAATAAGAACGGAAAAAAAGTGATTCAAACGAAGTTTCCAAACTTCGAAAAAAAATTTTTTTCTTTTCGAGATTCTTTGCGCATAATACTCTTTTCTGAGGCTATCAAACTAATATAATAAAAGAGAACCAGTTATCTCAAATAAGAACGGAAAAAAAGTGATTCAAACGAAGTTTCCAAACTTCGAAAAAAAATTTTTTTCTTTTCGAGATTCTTTGCGCATTAAATGCTTTTCTGAGGCTATCAAACTAGTATAATGAAAGAGAACCTGTTATCTCAAATAAGAACGGAAAAAAAGTGATTATAACGAAGTTTCCAAACTTCGAAAAAATTTTTTTTCTTTTCGAGATTCTTTGCGCATAATATGCTTTTCTGAGGCTATCAAATTAGTATAATGAAAGAGAACCAGTTATCTCAAATAAGAACGGAAAAAAAGTGATTCTAACAAAGTGTCCAAACTTCTAAAAAAATTTTTTTTCTTTTCGAGATTCTTGGCGCATAATATGATTTTCTGAGTCTATCAAACTAGTATAATGAGAGATTACCAGTTATCTCAAATAAGAACGGAAAAAAAGTGATTCTGACGAAGTTTCAAAACTTCGAAAATTTTTTTTTTTCTTTTCGAGATTCTTTGCGCATAATATGCTTTTCTGAGGCAATCAAAATAATATAATGAAAGAGAACCATTTATCTCAAATAAGAACAGAAAAATAGTAATTCTAATGAAGTTTCCAAAGTTTGAAAAAAATTTTTTTTTTCTTTTTGAGATTCTTTCCGCATAATATACTTTTCTACGGCTATCAAACTAGTAAAATGAAAGAGAACCAGTTATCTCGAATAAGAAGGGAAAAATAGTGAATCTAATCAAGTTTCCAAACTTCGAAAATTTTTTTTTTCTTTTCAAATTTCTTTGCGCATAATATACTTGTCTGAGGCTATCAAACTAGTATAATAAGAGATTACCAGTAATCTCAAATAAGAATTGAAAAAAAGTGATTCTAATGAAGTTTCCAAACTTCGAAAAAAAATTTTTTTCTTTTCGAGACTCTTTGCGCATAATATGCTTTTCTGAGGCTATCTAATTAGTATAATGAGAGATTACCAGTTATCTCAAATATGAACGGAAAAAAAGTGATTCTAACGAAGTTTCAAAACTTGGAAAAAAATTTTTTTTCTTTTCGAGATTCTATGCGCATAATATGCTTTACTGAGGATATCAAACTAGTATAATGAAAGACAACCAGTTATCTCAAATAACAACGGAAGAAAAGTGATTCTAACGAAGTTTCCAAATTTCGAAAAAAAATGTTTTTCTTTTCGAGATTCTTTGCGCATAATCTACTTTTCTACGGCTATCAAACTAGTATAATGAAAGAGAACCAGTTATCTCAAATAAGAACGGAAAAAAAGTGATTCTAACGAAGTTTCCAAACTTATAAAAAAATTTTTTTTATTTTCGAGATTCTTTGCGCATAATATGCTTTTCTGAGGCTATCTAATTGGTATAAAGAAAGAGAACCAGTTATCTCAAATAAGAACGGAAAAAAGTGATTCTACCGAAGTTTCCAAACATCGAAAAAAATTTTTTTTCTTTTCCAGATTCTTTGCGCATTATATGCTTTTCTGAGGCTATCTAATTAGTATAATGAGAGATTACCAGTTATCTCAAATATGAACGGAAAAAAAGTGATTCTAACGAAGTTTCAAAACTTCGAAAAAAATTTTTTTTCTTTTCGAGATTCTTTGCGCATAATATGCTTTACTGAGGATATCAAATTAGTATAATGAAAGAGAACCAGTTATCTCAAATAAGAACGGAAAAAAAGTGATTCTAACGAAGTTTCCAAACTTCTAAAAAAATTTTTCTTCTTTTCGAGATTCCTTGCGCATAATATGCTTTTCTGAGGCTATCAAACTAGTATAATGAAAGAGAACCATTTATCTCAAATAAGAATGGAAAAAAAGTGATTCTAAGGAAGTTTCCAAACTTCGAAAAAAATTTTTTTTCATTTCGAGATTCTTTGCGCATAATATGCTTTTCTGAGGCTATCAAACTACTATAATGAAAGAGAACCAGTTATCTCAAATAAGAACGGGAAAATAGTGATTCTAACGAAGTTTCCAAACTTCGAAAAAAATTTTTTTTCTTTTCGTGATTCTTTGCGCTAAATAAACTTTTCTGAGGCTATCAAACTAGTATAATGAAAGAGAACCAGTTATCTCAAATAAGAACAGAAAAAAAGTGATTCTAAAGAAGTTTCCAAACTTCGAAAAAATTTTTTTTCTTTTCGAGATTCTTTGCGCATAATATGTTTTACTGAGTTTATGAAACTAGTATAATGAAAGAGAACCAGTTATCTCAAATAAGAACGGAAAAAAAGTGATTCAAACGAAGTTTCCAAACTTCGAAAAAAAATTTTTTTCTTTCCAGATTCTTTGCGCATAATATGCTTTTCTGAGGTTATCAAACTGGTATAATAAAAGAGAACCAGTTATCTCAAATAAGAACGGAAAAAAAGTGATTCAAACGAAGTTTCCAAACTACGAAAAAAAAATGTTTTTCTTTTCGAGATTCTTTGCGCATAATATACTTTTCTACGGCTATCAAACTAGTAAAATGAAAGAGAACCAGTTATCTCGAATAAGAACGGAAAAAAAGTGATTCTAACGAAGTTTCCAAACTTCGAAAAAATTTTTTTTTCTTTTCGAGATTCTTTGCGCATAATATGCTTTACTGCGGCTATCAAACTAGTTTATACTTTTCTTTTCGAGATTCTTTGCGCATAATATGCTTTTCTGAGGCTATCAAACTAGAATAATGAAAGAGAACCAGTTATCTCAAATAAGAACGGAAAAAAAGTGATTCAAACGAAGTTTCCAAACTTCGAAAAAAATTTTTTTTCTTTTCGAGATTCTTTGCGCATAATATGCTTTTCTGAGGCTATCAAACTAGTATAATGAAAGAGAACCAGTTATCTCAAATAAGAACGGAAAAAAATTGATTCTAACGAAGTTTCCAAACTTCGATAAAAAAATTTTTTCTTTTCGAGATTCTTTGCGCATAATATGCTTTTCTGAGGCTATCAAAATAGTATAATGAAAGAGAACCAGTTATCTCAAATAAGAATGGAAAATAAGTGATTCTAATGAAGTTTCCAAACTTCTAAAAAAATTTTTTTTATTTTCGAGATTCTTTGCGCATAATATGATTTTCCGAGTCTATCAACTAGTATAGTGAGAAATTACCAGTTATCTCAAATAAGAACGGGAAAAAAGTGATTCTAACGAAGTTTCAAAACTTCGAAAAAAAATTTTTTTCTTTTCGAGATTCTTTGCGCATAATATGATTTTCTGAGGCTATCAAACTAGTATAATGAAAGAGAACCATTTATCTCAAATAAGAACAGAAAAAAAGTAATTCTAATGAAGTTTCCAAAGTTTGAAAAATTTTTTCTTTTCTTTTCGAGATTCTTTCCGCATAATATACTTTTCTACGGCTATCAAACTAGTAAAATGAAAGAGAACCAGTTATCTCGAATAAGAACGGAAAAAAAGTGAATCTAATCAAGTTTCCAAACTTCGAAAAATTTTTTTATTCTTTTCGAGATTCTTTGCGCATAATATGCTTGTCTGAGGCTATCAAACTAGTATAATGAGAGATTACCAGTTATCTGAAATAAGAATGGAAAAAAAGTGATTCTAATGAAGTTTCCAAACTTCGAAAAAAATTTTTTTCTTTTCGAGATTCTTGCGAATAATATGCTTGTCTGAGGCTATCAAACTAGTATAATGAGAGATTACCAGTTATATCAAATTAGAATGGAAAAAAAGTGATTCTAATGAAGTTTCCAAACTTCGAAAAAAAAGTTTTTTCTTTTCGAGATTCTTTGCGCATAATATGCTTTTCTGAGGCTATCAAACTAGTATAATGAAAGAGAACCAGTTATCTCAAATAAGAACGGAAAAAAGTGATTCTAAGGAAGTTTCCAAACTTCGAAAAAAAATTTTTTTCTTATCGAGATTCTTTGCGCATAATATGCTTTTCTGAGGCTATCAAACTAGTATAATGAAAGAGAACCAGTTATCTCAAATAACAACGGAAAAAAAGTGATTCTAACGAAGTTTCCAAACTTCTAAAAAATTTTTTCTTCTTTTCGAGATTCTTTGCGCATAATACGCTTTTCTGAGGCTATCAAACTGTATAATGAAAGAGAACTAGTTATCTCAAATAAGAACGAAAAAAAGTAATTCTAACGACGTTTCCAAACTTCGAAAAAAAATTTTTTTCCTTTCGAGATTCTTTGCGCATAATATGCTTTACTGAGGCTATCAAACTAGTATAATGAAAGAGAACCAGTTATCTCAAATAAGAACGGAAAAAAAGTGATTCAAACGAAGTTTCCAAACTTCGAAAAAAAATTTTTTTCTTTTCGAAATTCTTTGCGCATAATACGCTTTTCTGAGGCTATCAAACTAATATAATAAAAGAGAACCAGTTATCTCAAATAAGAACGGAAAAAAAGTGATTCAAACGAAGTTTCCAAACTTCGAAAAGAAATTTTTTTCTTTTCGAGATTCTTTGCGCATAATATGCTTTTCTGAGGCTATCAAACTAGTATAATGAAAGAGAACCTGTTATCTCAAATAAGAACGGAAAAAAAGTGATTAAACGAAGTTTCCAAACTTCGAAAAAATTTTTTTTCTTTTCGAGATTCTTTGCGCATAATATGCTTTTCTGAGGCTATCAAACTAGTATAATGAAAGAGAACCAGTTATCTCAAATAAGAACAGGAAAAAAGTGATTCTAACGAAGTTTCCAAACTTCTAAAAAAATTTTTTTTCTATTCGTGATTCTTTGCGCTAAATATGCTTTTCTGAGGCTATCAAACTAGTATAATGAAAGAGAACCAGTTATCTGAAATAAGAACAGAAAAAAAGTGATTCTAAAGAAGTTTCCAAACTGGGAAAAAAATTTTTTTCTTTTCGAGATTCTTTGCGCATAATATGCTTTTCTGAGGCTATCAAACTAGTATAATGAAAGAGAACCAGTTATCTCAAATAAGAATGGAAAAAAAGTGATTCTAAGGAAGTTTCCAAACTTCGAAAAAAAATTTTTTTCATTTCGAGATTCTTTGCGCATAATATGCTTTTCTGAGGCTATCAAACTAGTATAATGAAAGAGAACCAGTTATCTCAAATAAGAACGGAAAAAAAGTGATTCAAACGAAGTTTCCAAAATTCGAAAAACATTTTTTTTCTTTTCGAGATTCTTTGCGCATAATATGCTTTTCTGAGGCTATCAAACTAGTATAATAAAAGAGAACCAGTTATCTCAAATAAGAACGGAAAAAAAGTGATTCTAACGAAGTTTCCAAACTTCGATAAAAAAAATTTTTCTTTTCGAGATTCTTTGCTCATAATATGCTTTTCTGAGGCTATCAAAATAGTATAATGAAAGAGAACCAGTTATCTCAAATAAGAACGGAAGAAAAGTGATTCTAACGAAGTTTCCAAACTTCGAAAAAAAATTTTTTTCTTTTCGAGATTCCTTGCGCATAATATGCTTTTCTGAGGCTATCAAAATAGTATAATGAAAGAGAACCAGTTATCTCAAATAAGAACGGGAAAAAAGTGATTCTAACGAAGTTTCCAAACTTCGAAAAAAAATTTTTTTCTTTTCGAGATTCTTTGCGCATAATATGCTTTTCTGAGGCTATCAAACTAGTGTAATGAAAGAGAACCAGTTATCTCAAATAAGAACGGAAAAAAAGTGATTCTAAAGAAGTTTCCAAACTTCTAAAAAAATTTTTTTTATTTTCGAGATTCTTTGCGCATAATATGCTTTTCTGAGGCTATCTAATTAGTATAATGAAAGAGAACCAGTTATCTCAAATAAAAACGGAAAAAAAGTCATTCTAACGAAGTTTCCAAACTTCGAAAAAAAATGTTTTTCTTTTCGAGATTCTTTGCGCATAATATACTTTTCTACGGCTATCAAACTAGTAAAATGAAAGAGAACCAGTTATCTCGAATAAGAATGGAAAAAAAGTGATTCTAACGAAGTTTCCAAACTTCGAAAAAAATTTTTTTTCTTTTCGAGATTCTTTGCGCATAATATGCTTTTCTGAGGCTATCAAAGTAGTATAATGAAAGAGAACCAGTTATCTCAAATAAGAACGGGAAAAAAGTGATTCTAACGAAGTTTCCAAACTTCGAAAAAAAAATTTTTTCTTTTCGAGATTCTTTGCGCATTATATGCTTTTCTGAGGCTATCAAACTAGTATAATGAAAGAGAACCAGTTATCTCAAATAAGAACGGAAAAAAAGTGATTCTAACGAAGTTTCCAAACTTCGAAACAAAATTTTTTTCTTTTCGAGATTCTTTGCGCATAATATGCTTTTCTGAGGCTATCAAAATAGTATAATGAAAGAGAACCAGTTATCTCAAATAAGAACGGGAAAAAAGTGATTCTAACGAAGTTTCCAAACTTCGAAAAAAAATTTTTTCTTTTCGAGATTCTTTGCGCATAATATGCTTTTCTGAGGCTATCAAACTAGTATAATGAAAGAGAACCAGTTATTTCAATTAAGAACGGAAAAAAAGTGATTCTAACGAAGTTTCCAAACTTCGAAAAAAAATTTTCTTCTTTTCGAGATTCATTGCGCATAATATGCTTTTCTGAGGCTATCAAACTGTATAATGAAAGAGAACTAGTTATCTCAAATAAGAACGGAAAAAAGTGATTTTAACGACGTTTCCAAACGTCGAAAAAAATTTTTTTTCTTTTCCGGATTCTTTGCGCATAATATGCTTTTCTGAGGCTATCAAACTAGTATAATGAAAGAGAACCAGTTATCTCAAATAAGAACAGAAAAAAAGTAATTCTAATGAAGTTTGCAAAGTTTGAAATTTTTTTTTTTTTTCTTTTCGAAATTCTTTCCGATAATATACTTTTCTACGGCTATCAAACTAGTAAAATGAAAGAGAACCAGTTATCTCGAATAAGAACGGAAAAAAAGTGAATCTAATCAAGTTTCCAAACTTCGAAAAAATTTTTTTTTCTTTGCGAGATTGTTTGCGCATAATATGCTTGTCTGAGGCTATCAAACTAGTATAATGAGAGATTACCAGTAATGTCAAATAAGAATGGAAAAAAAGTTATTCTAATGAAGTTTCCAAACTTCGAAAAAATATTTTTTTCTTTTCGAGATTCTTTGCGCATAATATGCTTTTCTGAGGCTATCAAACTAGTATAATGAAAGAGAACCAGTTATCTCAAATAAGAACGGAAAAAAAGTGATTCTAACGAAGTTTCCAAACTTCGAAAAAAAATTTTTTTCTTTTCGAGATTCTTTGCGCATAATATGCTTTTCTGAGGCTATCAAAATAGTATAATGAAAGAGAACCAGTTATCTCAAATAAGAACGGGAAAAAAGTTATTCTAACGAAGTTTCCAAACTTCGAAAATAATTTTTTTTCTTTTCGTGATTCTTTGCGCTAAATATGCTTTTCTGAGGCTATCAAACTAGTATAATGAAAGAGAACCAGTTATCTCAAATAAGAATGGAAAAAAAGTGATTCTATTGAAGTTTCCAAACTTCGAAAAAAATTTTTTTTTCTTTTCGAGATTCTTTGCGCATAATATGATTTTCTGAGGCTATCAAACTAGTATAATGAAAGAGAACCATTTATCTCAAATAAGAACAGAAAAAAAGTAATTCTAATGAAGTTTCCAAAGTTTGAAAAATTTTTTCTTTTCTTTTCGAGATTCTTTCCGCATAATATACTTTTCTACGGCTATCAAACTAGTAAAATGAAAGAGAACCAGTTATCTCGAATAAGTACGGAAAAAAAGTGAATCTAATCAAGTTTCCAAACTTCGAAAATTTTTTTTTTTCTTTTCGAGATTCTTTGCGCATAATATGCTTGTCTGAGGCTATCAAACTAGTATAATGAGAGATTACCAGTTATCTGAAATAAGAATGGAAAAAAAGTGATTCTAATGAAGTTTCCAAACTTCGAAAAAAATTTTTTTCTTTTCGAGATTCTTTGCGCATAATATGCTTGTCTGAGGCTATCAAACTAGTATAATTAGAGATTACCAGTTATATCAAATTAGAATGGAAAAAAAGTGATTCTAATGAAGTTTCCAAACTTCGAAAAAAAAGTTTTTTCTTTTCGAGATTCTTTCCGCATAATATGCTTTTCTGAGGCTATCAAACTAGTATAATGAAAGAGAACCAGTTATCTCAAATAAGAAAGGAAAAAAGTGATTCTAAGGAAGTTTCCAAACTTCGAAAAAAATTTTTTTTATTTTCGAGATTCTTTGCGCATAATATGCTTTTCTGAGGCTATCTAATTAGTATAATGAGAGATTACCAGTTATCTCAAATATGAACGGAAAAAAAGTGATTCTAACGAAGTTTCAAAACTTCGAAAAAAATTTTTTTTCTTTTCGAGATTCTTTGCGCATAATATGCTTTACTGAGGATATCAAACTAGTATAATGAAAGAGAACCAGTTATCTCAAATAACAACGGAAAAAAAGTGATTCTAACGAAGTTTCCAAACTTCTAAAAAAATTTTTCTTCTTTTCGAGATTCTTTGCGCATAATACGCTTTTCTGAGGCTATCAAACTGTATAATGAAAGAGAACTAGTTATCTCAAATAAGAACGAAAAAAAGTAATTCTAACGACGTTTCCAAACTTCGAAAAAAATTTTTTTTCCTTTCGAGATTCTTTGCGCATAATATGCTTTACTGAGGCTATCAAACTAGTATATTGAAAGAGAACCAGTTATCTCAAATAAGAACGGAAAAAAAGTGATTCAAACGAAGTTTCCAAACTTCGAAAAAAAATTTTTTTCTTTTCGAGATTCTTTGCGCATAATACGCTTTTCTGAGGCTATCAAACTAATATAATAAAAGAGAACCAGTTATCACAAATAAGAACGGAAAAAAAGTGATTCAAACGAAGTTTCCAAACTTCGAAAAAAAATTTTTTTCTTTTCGAGATTCTTTGCGCATAATATGCTTTTCTGAGGCTATCAAACTAGTATAATGAAAGAGAACCTGTTATCTCAAATAAGAACGGAAAAAAAGTGATTATAACGAAGTTTCCAAACTTCGAAAAAAAATGTTTTTCTTTTCGAGATTCTTTGCGCATAATATACTTTTCTACGGCTATCAAACTAGTAAAATGAAAGAGAACCAGTTATCTCGAATAAGAATGGAAAAAAAGTGATTCTAACGAAGTTTCCAAACTTCGAAAAAAATTTTTTTTCTTTTCGAGATTCTTTGCGCATAATATGCTTTTCTGAGGCTATCAAAGTAGTATAATGAAAGAGAACCAGTTATCTCAAATAAGAACGGGAAAAAAGTGATTCTAACAAAGTTTCCAAACTTCGAAAAAAAATTTTTTTCTTTTCGAGATTCTTTGCGCGTTATATGCTTTTCTGAGGCTATCAAACTAGTATAATGAAAGAGAACCAGTTATCTCAAATAAGAACGGAAAAAAATTGATTCTAACGAAGTTTCCAAACTTCGAAACAAAATTTTTTTCTTTTCGAGATTCTTTGCGCATAATATGCTTTTCTGAGGCTATCAAAATAGTATAATGAAAGAGAACCAGTTATCTCAAATAAGAACGGGAAAAAAGTGATTCTAACGAAGTTTCCAAACTTCGAAAAAAAATTTTTTCTTTTCGAGATTCTTTGCGCATAATATGCTTTTCTGAGGCTATCAAACTAGTATAATGAAAGAGAACCAGTTATTTCAATTAAGAACGGAAAAAAAGTGATTCTAACGAAGTTTCCAAACTTCGAAAAAAAATTTTCTTCTTTTCGAGATTCTTTGCGCATAATATGCTTTTCTGAGGCTATCAAACTGTATAATGAAAGAGAACTAGTTAGCTCAAATAAGAACGGAAAAAAGTGATTTTAACGACGTTTCCAAACGTCGAAAAAAATTTTTTTTCTTTTCCGGATTCTTTGCGCATAATATGCTTTTCTGAGTCTATCAAATTAGTATAACTAAAGAGAAACAGTTATCTCAAATAAGAACGGAAAAAAAGTGATTTAAACGAAGTTTCCAAACTTCGAAAAAAATTTTTTTTCTTTTCGAGATTCTTTGCGCATAATATGCTTTTCTGAGGCTATCAAACTAATATAATGAAAGAGAACCAGTTATCTCTAATAAGAACGGGAATAAAATGATTCTAACGAAGTTTCCAAACTTCGAAAAATTTTTTTTTCTTTTCGAGATTCTTTGCGCATAATATGCTTTTCTGAGGCTATCAAACTAGTATAATGAAAGAGAACCAGTTATCTCAAATAAGAACAGAAAAAAAGTAATTCTAATGAAGTTTGCAAAGTTTGAAATTTTTTTTTTTTTTCTTTTCGAAATTCTTTCCGATAATATACTTTTCTACCGCTATCAAACTAGTAAAATGAAAGAGAACCAGTTATCTCGAATAAGAACGGAAAAAAAGTGAATCTAATCAAGTTTCCAAACTTCGAAAAAATTTTTTTTTCTTTGCGAGATTGTTTGCGCATAATATGCTTGTCTGAGGCTATCAAACTAGTATAATGAGAGATTACCAGTAATGTCAAATAAGAATGGAAAAAAAGTTATTCTAATGAAGTTTCCAAACTTCGAAAAAATATTTTTTTCTTTTCGAGATTCTTTGCGCATAATATGCTTTTCTGAGGCTATCAAACTAGTATAATGAAAGAGAACCAGTTATCTCAAATAAGAACGGGAAAAAAGTTATTCTAACGAAGTTTCCAAACTTCGAAAATAATTTTTTTTCTTTTCGTGATTCTTTGCGCTAAATATGCTTTTCTGAGGCTATCAAACTAGTATAATGAAAGAGAACCAGTTATCTCAAATAAGAATGGAAAAAAAGTGATTCTATTGAAGTTTCCAAACTTCGAAAAAAAATTTTTTTTCTTTTCGAGATTCTTTGCGCATAATATGAATTTCTGAGGCTATCAAACTAGTATAATGAAAGAGAACCATTTATCTCAAATAAGAACAGAAAAAAAGTAATTCTAATGAAGTTTCCAAAGTTTGAAAAATTTTTTCTTTTCTTTTCGAGATACTTTCCGCATAATATACTTTTCTACGGCTATCAAACTAGTAAAATGAAAGAGAACCAGTTATCTCGAATAAGAACGGAAAAAAAGTGAATCTAATCAAGTTTCCAAACTTCGAAAATTTTTTTTTTTCTTTTCGAGATTCTTTGCGCATAATATGCTTGTCTGAGGCTATCAAACTAGTATAATGAGAGATTACCAGTTATCTGAAATAAGAATGGAAAAAAAGTGATTCTAATGAAGTTTCCAAACTTCGAAAAAAATTTTTTTCTTTTCGAGATTCTTTGCGCATAATATGCTTGTCTGAGGCTATCAAACTAGTATAATGAGAGATTACCAGTTATCTCAAATATGAACGGAAAAAAAGTGATTCTAACGAAGTTTCAAAACTTCGAAAAAAAATTTTTTTCTTTTCGAGATTCTTTGCGCATAATATGCTTTACTGAGGATATCAAACTAGTATAATGAAAGAGAACCAGTTATCTCAAATAACAACGGAAAAAAAGTGATTCTAACGAAGTTTCCAAACTTCTAAAAAAATTTTTCTTCTTTTCGAGATTCTTTGCGCATAATACGCTTTTCTGAGGCTATCAAACTGTATAATGAAAGAGAACTAGTTATCTCAAATAAGAACGAAAAAAAGTAATTCTAACGACGTTTCCAAACTTCGAAAAAAATTTTTTTTCCTTTCGAGATTCTTTGCCCATAATATGCTTTACTGAGGCTATCAAACTAGTATATTGAAAGAGAACCAGTTATCTCAAATAAGAACGGAAAAAAAGTGATTCAAACGAAGTTTCCAAACTTCGAAAAAAAATTTTTTTCTTTTCGAGATTCTTTGCGCATAATACGCTTTTCTGAGGCTATCAAACTAATATAATAAAAGAGAACCAGTTATCTCAAATAAGAACGGAAAAAAAGTGATTCAAACGAAGTTTCCAAACTTCGAAAAAAAATTTTTTTCTTTTCGAGATTCTTTGCGCATAATATGCTTTTCTGAGGCTATCAAACTAGTATAATGAAAGAGAACCTGTTATCTCAAATAAGAACGGAAAAAAAGTGATTATAACGAAGTTTCCAAACTTCGAAAAAATTTTTTTTCTTTTCGAGAGTCTTTGCGCATAATATGCTTTTCTGAGGCTATCAAACTAGCATAATGAAAGAGAACCAGTTATCTCATATAAGAACAGGAAAAAAGTGATTCTTACGAAGTTTCCAAACTTCTAAAAAATTTTTTTTTCTATTCGTGATTCTTTGCGCTAAATATGCTTTTCTGAGGCTATCAAACTAGTATAATGAAAGAGAACCAGTTATCTCAAATAAGAACAGAAAAAAAGTGATTCTAAAGAAGTTTCCAAACTGGGAAAAAAATTTTTTTCTTATCGAGATTCTTTGCGCATAATATGCTTTTCTGAGGCTATCAAACTAGTATAATGAAAGAGAACCAGTTATCTCAAATAAGAATGGAAAAAAAGTGATTCTAAGGAAGTTTCCAAACTTCGAAAAAAAATTTTTTTCATTTCGAGATTCTTTGCGCATAATATGCTTTTCTGAGGCTATCAAACTAGTATAATGAAAGAGAACCAGTTATCTCAAATAAGAACGGAAAAAAAGTGATTCAAACGAAGTTTCCAAACTTCGAAAAAAATTTTTTTTCTTTTCGAGATTCTTTGCGCATAATATGCTTTTCTGAGGCTATCAAACTAGTATAATGAAAGAGAACCAGTTATCTCAAATAAGAACGGAAAAAAAGTGATTCTAACGAAGTTTCCAAACTTCGATAAAAAAATTTTTTCTTTTCGAGATTCTTTGCTCATAATATGCTTTTCTGAGGCTATCAAAATAGTATAATGAAAGAGAACCAGTTATCTCAAATAAGAACGGAAGAAAAGTGATTCTAACGAAGTTTCCAAACTTCGAAAAAAAATTTTTTTCTTTTCGAGATTCCTTGCGCATAATATGCTTTTCTGAGGCTATCAAAATAGTAAATGAAAGAGAACCAGTTATCTCAAATAAGAACGGAAAAAAAGTGATTCTAACGAAGTTTCCAAACTTCGAAAAAAAATTTTTTTCTTTTCGAGATTCTTTGCGCATAATATGCTTTTCTGAGGCTATTAAACTAGTGTAATGAAAGAGAACCAGTTATCTCAAATAAGAACGGAAAAAAAGTGATTCTAAAGAAGTTTCCAAACTTCTAAAAAAATTTTTTTTATTTTCGAGATTCTTTGCGCATAATATGCTTTTCTGAGGCTATCTAATTAGTATAATGAAAGAGAACCAGTTATCTCAAATAAAAACGGAAAAAAAGTCATTCTAACGAAGTTTCCAAACTTCGAAAAAAAAATGTTTTTCTTTTCGAGATTCTTTGCGCATAATATACTTTTCTACGGCTATCAAACTAGTATAATGAAAGAGAACCAGTTATCTCGAATAAGAATGGAAAAAAAGTGATTCTAACGAAGTTTCCAAACTTCGAAAAAAAATTTTTTTCTTTTCGAGATTCTTTGCGCATAATATGCTTTTCTGAGGCTATCAAAATAGTATAATGAAAGAGAACCAGTTATCTCAAATAAGAACGGGAAAAAAGTGATTCTAACGAAGTTTCCAAACTTCGAAAAAAAATTTTTTTCTTTTCGAGATTCTTTGCGCATAATATGCTTTTCTGAGGCTATCAAACTAGTATAATGAAAGAGAACCAGTTATCTCAAATAAGAACGGAAAAAAAGTGATTCTAACGAAGTTTCCAAACTTCGAAACAAAATTTTTTTCTTTTCGAGATTCTTTGCGCATAATATGCTTTTCTGAGGCTATCAAAATAGTATAATGAAAGAGAACCAGTTATCTCAAATAAGAACGGGAAAAAAGTGATTCTAACGAAGTTTCCAAACTTGGAAAAAAAAATTTTTTCTTTTCGAGATTCATTGCGCATAATATGCTTTTCTGAGGCTATCAAACTAGTATAATGAAAGAGAACCAGTTATCTCAAATAAATACGGAAAAAAAGTGATTCTAACGAAGTTTCCAAACTTCGAAAATAATTTTTCTTCTTTTCGAGATTCTTTGCGCATAAAATGCTTTTCTGAGGCTATCAAACTGTATAAAGAAAGAGAACTAGTTATCTCAAATAAGAACGGAAAAAAGTGATTCTAACGACGTTTCCAAAGGTCGAAAAAAAATTTTTTTCTTTTCCGGATTCTTTGCGCATAATATGCTTTTCTGAGGCTATCAAATTAGTATAATGAAAGAGAACCAGTTATCTCAAATAAGAACAGAAAAAAAGTAATTCTAATGAAGTTTCCAAAGTTTGAAAATTTTTTTTTTCTTTTCCAGATTCTTTCCGCATAATATGCTTGTCTGAGGCTATCAAACTAGTATAATTAATTTATTACCAGTTATCTCAAATAAGAAGGGAAAAAAAGTGATTCTAGTGAAGTTTCCAAACTTCGAAATAAAATTTTTTTCTTTTCGAGATTCTTTGCGCATAATATGCTTTTCGGAGGCTATCAAACTAGTATAATGAAAGAGAACCAGTTATCTCAAATAAGAACGGAAAATAAGTGATTCTAACGAAGTTTCCAAACTTCTAAAAAAATTTTTTTTATTTTCGAGATTCTTTGCGCATAATATGCTTTTCTGAGGCTATCAAACTAGTATAATGAGAGATTACCAGTTATTTCAAATAAGAATGGAAAAAAAGTGATTCTAATGAGTTTCCAAACTTCGAAAAAAAAATTTTTTCTTTTCGAGATTCTTTGCGCATAATATGCTTTTCTGAGGCTATCAAACTAGTATAATGAAAGAGAACCAGTTATCTCAAATAAGAACGGAAAAAAAGTGATTCTAACGAAGTTTCCAAACTTCGAAAAAAAATTTTTTTCTTTTCGAGATTCTTTGCGCATAATATGCTTTTCTGAGGCTATCAAACTGTATAATGAAAGAGAACTAGTTATCTCAAATAAGAACGGAAAAAAGTGATTTTAACGACGTTTCCAAACGTCGAAAAAAATTTTTTTTCTTTTCCGGATTCTTTGCGCATAATATGCTTTTCTGAGGCTATCAAACTAATCTAATGAAAGAGAACCAGTTATCTCTAATAAGAACGGGAAAAAAATGATTCTAACGAAGTTTCCAAACTTCGAAAATTTTTTTTTTCTTTTCGAGATTCTTTGCGCATAATATGCTTTTCTGAGGCTATCAAACTAGTATAATGAAAGAGAACCAGTTATCTCAAATAAGAACAGAAAAAAAGTAATTCTAATGAAGTTTGCAAAGTTTGAAATTTTTTTTTTTTTCTTTTCGAAATTCTTTCCGATAATATACTTTTCTACGGCTATCAAACTAGTAAAATGAAAGAGAACCAGTTATCTCGAATAAGAACGGAAAAAAAGTGAATCTATTCAAGTTTCCAAACTTCGAAAAAATTTTTTTTTCTTTGCGAGATTGTTTAGGCATAATATGCTTGTCTGAGGCTATCAAACTAGTATAATGAGAGATTACCAGTAATCTCAAATAAGAATGGAAAAAAAGTGATTCTAATGAAGTTTCCAAACTTCGAAAAAAAATTTTTTTCTTTTCGAGATTCTTTGCGCATAATATGCTTTTCTGAGGCTATCAAACTAGTATAATGAAAGAGAACCAGTTATCTCAAATAAGAACGGAAAAAAAGTGATTCTAACGAAGTTTCCAAATTTCGAAAAAAAATTTTTTTCTTTTCGAGATTCTCTGCGCATAATATGCTTTTCTGAGGCTATCAAAATAGTATAATGAAAGAGAACCAGTTATCTCAAATAAGAACGGGAAAAAAGTTATTCTAACGAAGTTTCCAAACTTCGAAAATAATTTTTTTTCTTTTCGTGATTCTTTGCGCTAAATATGCTTTTCTGAGGCTATCAAACTAGTATAATGGAAGAGAACCAGTTATCTCAAATAAGAATGGAAAAAAGTGATTCTATTGAAGTTTCCAAACTTCGAAAAAAAATTTTTTTCTTTTCGAGATTCTTTGCGCATAATATGCTTTTCTGAGGCTATCAAACTAGTATAATGAAAGAGAACCAGTTATCTCAAATAAGAACGGAAAAAAAAGTGATTCTAACAAAGTGTCCAAACTTCTAAAAAAATTTTTTTTCTTTTCGAGATTCTTTGCGCATAATATGATTTTCTGAGTCTATCAAACTAGTATAATGAGAGATTACCAGTTATCTCAAATAAGAACGGAAAAAAAGTGATTCTGACGAGGTTTCAAAACTTCGAAAAATTTTTTTTTTCTTTTCGAGATTCTTTGCGCATAATATGCTTTTCTGAGGCTATCAAAATAATATAATGAAAGAGCACCATTTATCTCAAATAAGAACAGAAAAAAAGTAATTCTAATGAAATTTCCAAAGTTTGAAAAAAAATTTTTTTTTCTTTTTGAGATTCTTTCCGCATAATATACTTTTCTACGGCTATCAAACTAGTAAAATAAAAGAGAACCAGTTATCTCGAATAAGAAGGGAAAAATAGTGAATCTAATCAAGTTTCCAAACTTCGAAAATTTTTTTTTTCTTTTCGAGATTCTTTGCGCATAATATACTTGTCTGAGGCTATCAAACTAGTATAATAAGAGATTACTAGTAATCTCAAATAAGAATTGAAAAAAAGTGATTATAATGAAGTTTCCAAACTTCGAAAAAAAATTTTTTTCTTTTCGAGACTCTTTGCGCATAATATGGTTTTCTGAGGCTATCTAATTAGTATAATGAGAGATTACCAGTTATCTCAAATATGAACGGAAAAAAAGTGATTCTAACGAAGTTTCAAAACTTCGAAAAAAAATTTTTTTCTTTTCGAGATTCTTTGCGCATAATATGCTTTATTGAGGATATCAAAATAGTATAATGAAAGAGAACCAGTTATCTCAAATAACAACGGAAAAAAAGTGATTCTAACGAAGTTTCCAAACTTCTAAAAAAATTTTTCTTCTTTTCGAGATTCTTTGCGCATAATACGCTTTTCTGAGGCTATCAAACTGTATAATGAAAGAGAACTAGTTATCTCAAATAAGAACGAAAAAAAGTAATTCTAACGACGTTTCCAAACTTCGAAAAAAAATTTTTTTCCTTTCTAATTTCTTTGCGCATAATATGCTTTACTGAGGCTATCAAACTATTATAATGAAAGAGAACCAGTTATCTCAAATAAGAACGGAAAAAAAGTGATTCAAACGAAGTTTCCAAACCTCGAAAAAAAATTTTTTTCTTTTCGAGATTCTTTGCGCATAATACGCTTTTCTGAGCCTATCAAACTAATATAATAAAAGAGAACCAGTTATCTCAAATAAGAACGGAAAAAAAGTTATTCAAACGAAGTTTCCAAACTTCGAAAAAAAATTTTTTTCTTTTCGAGATTCTTTGCGCATAATATGCTTTTCTGAGGCTATCAAACTAGTATAATGAAAGAGAACCTGTTATCTCAAATAAGAACGGAAAAAAAGTGATTACAACGAAGTTTCCAAACTTCGAAAAAATTTTTTTTCTTTTCGAGATTCTTTGCGCATAATATGCTTTTCTGAGGCTATCAAACTAGTATAATGAAAGAGAACCAGTTATCTCAAATAAGAACAGGAAAAAAGTGATTCTAACGAAGTTTCCAAACTTCTAAAAAAATTTTTTTTCTATTCGTGATTCTTTGCGCTAAATATGCTTTTCTGAGGCTATCAAACTAGTATAATGAAAGAGAACCAGTTATCTCAAATAAGAACAGAATAAAAGTGATTCTAAAGAAGTTTCCAAACTGGGAAAAAAATTTTTTTCTTTTCGAGATTCTTTGCGCATAATATGCTTTACTGAGGCTATCAAACTAGTATAATGAAAGAGAACCAGTTATCTCAAATAAGAACGGAAAAAAAGTGATTCTAACGAAGTTTCCAAACTTCGAAAAAAATTTTTTTTCTTTTCGAGATTCTTTGCGCATAATATGATTTTCCGAGTCTATCAACTAGTATAGTGAGAGATTACCAGTTATCTCAAATAAGAACGGAAAAAAAGTGATTCTAACGAAGTTTCAAAACTTCGAAAAAAATTTTTTTTCTTTTAGAGATTCTTTGCGCATAATATGCTTTTCTGAGGCTATCAAACTAGTATAATGAAAGAGAACCATTTATCTCAAATAAGAACAGAAAAAAAGTAATTCTAATGAAGTTTCCAAAGTTTGAAAAATTTTTTCTTTTCTTTTCGAGATTCTTTCCGCATAATATACTTTTCTACGGCTATCAAACTAGTAAAATGAAAGAGAACCAGTTATCTCGAATAAGAACGGAAAAAAAGTGAATCTAATCAAGTTTCCAAATTTCGAAAATTTTTTTTTTTCTTTTCGAGATTCTTTGCGCATAATATGCTTGTCTGAGGCTATCAAACTAGTATAATGAGAGATTACCAGTTATCTGAAATAAGAATGGAAAAAAAAAGATTCTAATGAAGTTTCCAAACTTCGAAAAAAATTTTTTTCCTTTCGAGATTCTTTGCGCATAATATGCTTGTCTGAAGCTATCAAACTAGTATAATGAGAGATTACCAGTTATATCAAATTAGAATGGAAAAAAAGTGATTCTAATGAAGTTTCCAAACTTCGAAAAAAATATTTTCTTTTCGAGATTCTTTGCGCATAATATGCTTTTCTGAGGCTATCAAACTAGTATAATGAAAGAGAACCAGTTATCTCAAATAAGAACGGAAAAAAGTGATTCTAAGGAAGTTTCCAAACTTCGAAAAAAAATTTTTTTCTTATCGAGATTCTTTGCGCATAATATGCTTTTCTGAGGCTATCAAACTAGTTTAATGAGAGATTACCAGTTATCTCAAATAGGAATGGAAAAAAAGTGATTCTAATGAAGTTTCCAAACTTCGAAATTTTTTTTTTTTCTTTTCGAGATTCTTTGCGCATAATATGCTTTTCTGAGACTATCAAACTAGTATAATGAAAGAGAACCAGTTATCTCAAATAAGAACGGAAAAAAAGTGATTCTAACGAAGTTTCCAAACTTCTAAAAAATTTTTTTTATTTTCGAGATTCTTTGCGCATAATATGCTTTTCTGAGGCTATCAAACTAGTATAATGAAAGAGAACCTGTTATCTCAAATAAGAACGGAAAAAAAGTGATTACAACGAAGTTTCCAAACTTCGAAAAAATTTTTTTTCTTTTCGAGATTCTTTGCGCATAATATGCTTTTCTGAGGCTATCAAAATAGTATAATGAAAGAGAACCAGTTATCTCAAATAAGAACAGGAAAAAAGTGATTCTAACGAAGTTTCCAAACTTCTAAAAAATTTTTTTTTCTATTCGTGATTCTTTGCGCTAAATATGCTTTTCTGAGGCTATCAAACTAGTATAATGAAAGAGAACCAGTTATCTCAAATAAGAACAGAAAAAAAGTGATTCTAAAGAAGTTTCCAAACTGGGAAAAAAATTTTTTTCTTTTCGAGATTCTTTGCGCATAATATGCTTTACTGAGGCTATCAAACTAGTATAATGAAAGAGAACCAGTTATCTCAAATAAGAACGGAAAAAAAGTGATTCTAACGAAGTTTCCAAACTTCGAAAAAAATTTTTTTTCTTTTCGAGATTCTTTGCGCATAATATGATTTTCCGAGTCTATCAACTAGTATAGTGAGAGATTACCAGTTATCTCAAATAAGAACGGAAAAAAAGTGATTCTAACGAAGTTTCAAAACTTCGAAAAAAATTTTTTTTCTTTTCGAGATTCTTTGCGCATAATATGCTTTTCTGAGGCTATCAAACTAGTATCATGAAAGAGAACCATTTATCTCAAATAAGAACAGAAAAAAAGTAATTCTAATGAAGTTTCCAAAGTTTGAAAAATTTTTTCTTTTCTTTTCGAGATTCTTTCCGCATAATATACTTTTCTACGGCTATCAAACTAGTAAAATGAAAGAGAACCAGTTATCTCGAATAAGAACGGAAAAAAAGTGAATCTAATCAAGTTTCCAAATTTCGAAAAATTTTTTTTTTCTTTTCGAGATTCTTTGCGCATAATATGCTTGTCTGAGTCTATCAAACTAGTATAATGAGAGATTACCAGTTATCTGAAATAAGAATGGAAAAAAAGTGATTCTAATGAAGTTTCCAAACTTCGAAAAAAAAGTTTTTTCTTTTCGAGATTCTTTGCGCATAATATGCTTTTCTGAGGCTATCAAACTAGTATAATGAAAGAGAACCAGTTATCTCAAATAAGAAAGGAAAAAAGTGATTCTAAGGAAGTTTCCAAACTTCGAAAAAAAATTTTTTTCTTATCGAGATTCTTTGCGCATAATATGCTTTTCTGAGGCTATCAAACTGTATAATGAGAGATTACCAGTTATCTCAAATAAGAATGGAAAAAAAGTGATTCTAATGAAGTTTCCAAACTTCGAAAAAAATTTTTTTTATTTTCGAGATTCTTTGCGCATAATATGCTTTTCTGAGGCTATCTAATTAGTATAATGAGAGATTACCAGTTATCTCAAATATGAACGGAAAAAAAGTGATTCTAACGAAGTTTCAAAACTTCGAAAAAAATTTTTTTTCTTTTCGAGATTCTTTGCGCATAATATGCTTTACTGAGGATATCAAACTAGTATAATGAAAGAGAACCAGTTATCTCAAATAACAACGGAAAAAAAGTGATTCTAACGAAGTTTCCAAACTTCTAAAAAAATTTTTCTTCTTTTCGAGATTCTTTGCGCATAATACGCTTTTCTGAGGCTATCAAACTGTATAATGAAAGAGAACTAGTTATCTCAAATAAGAACGAAAAAAAGTAATTCTAACGACGTTTCCAAACTTCGAAAAAAATTTTTTTTCCTTTCGAGATTCTTTGCGCATAATATGCTTTACTGAGGCTATCAAACTAGTATATTGAAAGAGAACCAGTTATCTCAAATAAGAACGGAAAAAAAGTGATTCAAACGAAGTTTCCAAACTTCGAAAAAAAATTTTTTTCTTTTCGAGATTCTTTGCGCATAATACGCTTTTCTGAGGCTATCAAACTAATATAATAAAAGAGAACCAGTTATCACAAATAAGAACGGAAAAAAAGTGATTCAAACGAAGTTTCCAAACTTCGAAAAAAAATTTTTTTCTTTTCGAGATTCTTTGCGCATAATATGCTTTTCTGAGGCTATCAAACTAGTATAATGAAAGAGAACCTGTTATCTCAAATAAGAACGGAAAAAAAGTGATTATAACGAAGTTTCCAAACTTCGAAAAAAAATGTTTTTCTTTTCGAGATTCTTTGCGCATAATATACTTTTCTACGGCTATCAAACTAGTAAAATGAAAGAGAACCAGTTATCTCGAATAAGAATGGAAAAAAAGTGATTCTAACGAAGTTTCCAAACTTCGAAAAAAATTTTTTTTCTTTTCGAGATTCTTTGCGCATAATATGCTTTTCTGAGGCTATCAAAGTAGTATAATGAAAGAGAACCAGTTATCTCAAATAAGAACGGGAAAAAAGTGATTCTAACGAAGTTTCCAAACTTCGAAAAAAAATTTTTTTCTTTTCGAGATTCTTTGCGCGTTATATGCTTTTCTGAGGCTATCAAACTAGTATAATGAAAGAGAACCAGTTATCTCAAATAAGAACGGAAAAAAATTGATTCTAACGAAGTTTCCAAACTTCGAAACAAAATTTTTTTCTTTTCGAGATTCTTTGCGCATAATATGCTTTTCTGAGGCTATCAAAATAGTATAATGAAAGAGAACCAGTTATCTCAAATAAGAACGGGAAAAAAGTGATTCTAACGAAGTTTCCAAACTTCGAAAAAAAATTTTTTCTTTTCGAGATTCTTTGCGCATAATATGCTTTTCTGAGGCTATCAAACTAGTATAATGAAAGAGAACCAGTTATTTCAATTAAGAACGGAAAAAAAGTGATTCTAACGAAGTTTCCAAACTTCGAAAAAAAATTTTCTTCTTTTCGAGATTCTTTGCGCATAATATGCTTTTCTGAGGCTATCAAACTGTATAATGAAAGAGAACTAGTTAGCTCAAATAAGAACGGAAAAAAGTGATTTTAACGACGTTTCCAAACGTCGAAAAAAATTTTTTTTCTTTTCCGGATTCTTTGCGCATAATATGCTTTTCTGAGTCTATCAAATTAGTATAACTAAAGAGAAACAGTTATCTCAAATAAGAACGGAAAAAAAGTGATTTAAACGAAGTTTCCAAACTTCGAAAAAAATTTTTTTTCTTTTCGAGATTCTTTGCGCATAATATGCTTTTCTGAGGCTATCAAACTAATATAATGAAAGAGAACCAGTTATCTCTAATAAGAACGGGAAAAAAATGATTCTAACGAAGTTTCCAAACTTCGAAAAATTTTTTTTTCTTTTCGAGATTCTTTGCGCATAATATGCTTTTCTGAGGCTATCAAACTAGTATAATGAAAGAGAACCAGTTATCTCAAATAAGAACAGAAAAAAAGTAATTCTAATGAAGTTTGCAAAGTTTGAAATTTTTTTTTTTTTTCTTTTCGAAATTCTTTCCGATAATATACTTTTCTACCGCTATCAAACTAGTAAAATGAAAGAGAACCAGTTATCTCGAATAAGAACGGAAAAAAAGTGAATCTAATCAAGTTTCCAAACTTCGAAAAAATTTTTTTTTCTTTGCGAGATTGTTTGCGCATAATATGCTTGTCTGAGGCTATCAAACTAGTATAATGAGAGATTACCAGTAATGTCAAATAAGAATGGAAAAAAAGTTATTCTAATGAAGTTTCCAAACTTCGAAAAAATATTTTTTTCTTTTCGAGATTCTTTGCGCATAATATGCTTTTCTGAGGCTATCAAACTAGTATAATGAAAGAGAACCAGTTATCTCAAATAAGAACGGGAAAAAAGTTATTCTAACGAAGTTTCCAAACTTCGAAAATAATTTTTTTTCTTTTCGTGATTCTTTGCGCTAAATATGCTTTTCTGAGGCTATCAAACTAGTATAATGAAAGAGAACCAGTTATCTCAAATAAGAATGGAAAAAAAGTGATTCTATTGAAGTTTCCAAACTTCGAAAAAAAATTTTTTTTCTTTTCGAGATTCTTTGCGCATAATATGAATTTCTGAGGCTATCAAACTAGTATAATGAAAGAGAACCATTTATCTCAAATAAGAACAGAAAAAAAGTAATTCTAATGAAGTTTCCAAAGTTTGAAAAATTTTTTCTTTTCTTTTCGAGATACTTTCCGCATAATATACTTTTCTACGGCTATCAAACTAGTAAAATGAAAGAGAACCAGTTATCTCGAATAAGAACGGAAAAAAAGTGAATCTAATCAAGTTTCCAAACTTCGAAAAATTTTTTTTTTCTTTTCGAGATTCTTTGCGCATAATATGCTTGTCTGAGGCTATCAAACTAGTATAATGAGAGATTACCAGTTATCTGAAATAAGAATGGAAAAAAAGTGATTCTAATGAAGTTTCCAAACTTCGAAAAAAATTTTTTTCTTTTCGAGATTCTTTGCGCATAATATGCTTGTCTGAGGCTATCAAACTAGTATAATGAGAGATTACCAGTTATCTCAAATATGAACGGAAAAAAAGTGATTCTAACGAAGTTTCAAAACTTCGAAAAAAAATTTTTTTCTTTTCGAGATTCTTTGCGCATAATATGCTTTACTGAGGATATCAAACTAGTATAATGAAAGAGAACCAGTTATCTCAAATAACAACGGAAAAAAAGTGATTCTAACGAAGTTTCCAAACTTCTAAAAAAATTTTTCTTCTTTTCGAGATTCTTTGCGCATAATACGCTTTTCTGAGGCTATCAAACTGTATAATGAAAGAGAACTAGTTATCTCAAATAAGAACGAAAAAAAGTAATTCTAACGACGTTTCCAAACTTCGAAAAAAATTTTTTTTCCTTTCGAGATTCTTTGCCCATAATATGCTTTACTGAGGCTATCAAACTAGTATATTGAAAGAGAACCAGTTATCTCAAATAAGAACGGAAAAAAAGTGATTCAAACGAAGTTTCCAAACTTCGAAAAAAAATTTTTTTCTTTTCGAGATTCTTTGCGCATAATACGCTTTTCTGAGGCTATCAAACTAATATAATAAAAGAGAACCAGTTATCTCAAATAAGAACGGAAAAAAAGTGATTCAAACGAAGTTTCCAAACTTCGAAAAAAAATTTTTTTCTTTTCGAGATTCTTTGCGCATAATATGCTTTTCTGAGGCTATCAAACTAGTATAATGAAAGAGAACCTGTTATCTCAAATAAGAACGGAAAAAAAGTGATTATAACGAAGTTTCCAAACTTCGAAAAAATTTTTTTTCTTTTCGAGAGTCTTTGCGCATAATATGCTTTTCTGAGGCTATCAAACTAGCATAATGAAAGAGAACCAGTTATCTCATATAAGAACAGGAAAAAAGTGATTCTTACGAAGTTTCCAAACTTCTAAAAAATTTTTTTTTCTATTCGTGATTCTTTGCGCTAAATATGCTTTTCTGAGGCTATCAAACTAGTATAATGAAAGAGAACCAGTTATCTCAAATAAGAACAGAAAAAAAGTGATTCTAAAGAAGTTTCCAAACTGGGAAAAAAATTTTTTTCTTATCGAGATTCTTTGCGCATAATATGCTTTTCTGAGGCTATCAAACTAGTATAATGAAAGAGAACCAGTTATCTCAAATAAGAATGGAAAAAAAGTGATTCTAAGGAAGTTTCCAAACTTCGAAAAAAAATTTTTTTCATTTCGAGATTCTTTGCGCATAATATGCTTTTCTGAGGCTATCAAACTAGTATAATGAAAGAGAACCAGTTATCTCAAATAAGAACGGAAAAAAAGTGATTCAAACGAAGTTTCCAAACTTCGAAAAAAATTTTTTTTCTTTTCGAGATTCTTTGCGCATAATATGCTTTTCTGAGGCTATCAAACTAGTATAATGAAAGAGAACCAGTTATCTCAAATAAGAACGGAAAAAAAGTGATTCTAACGAAGTTTCCAAACTTCGATAAAAAAATTTTTTCTTTTCGAGATTCTTTGCTCATAATATGCTTTTCTGAGGCTATCAAAATAGTATAATGAAAGAGAACCAGTTATCTCAAATAAGAACGGAAGAAAAGTGATTCTAACGAAGTTTCCAAACTTCGAAAAAAAATTTTTTTCTTTTCGAGATTCCTTGCGCATAATATGCTTTTCTGAGGCTATCAAAATAGTAAATGAAAGAGAACCAGTTATCTCAAATAAGAACGGAAAAAAAGTGATTCTAACGAAGTTTCCAAACTTCGAAAAAAAATTTTTTTCTTTTCGAGATTCTTTGCGCATAATATGCTTTTCTGAGGCTATTAAACTAGTGTAATGAAAGAGAACCAGTTATCTCAAATAAGAACGGAAAAAAAGTGATTCTAAAGAAGTTTCCAAACTTCTAAAAAAATTTTTTTTATTTTCGAGATTCTTTGCGCATAATATGCTTTTCTGAGGCTATCTAATTAGTATAATGAAAGAGAACCAGTTATCTCAAATAAAAACGGAAAAAAAGTCATTCTAACGAAGTTTCCAAACTTCGAAAAAAAAATGTTTTTCTTTTCGAGATTCTTTGCGCATAATATACTTTTCTACGGCTGTCAAACTAGTATAATGAAAGAGAACCAGTTATCTCGAATAAGAATGGAAAAAAAGTGATTCTAACGAAGTTTCCAAACTTCGAAAAAAAATTTTTTTCTTTTCGAGATTCTTTGCGCATAATATGCTTTTCTGAGGCTATCAAAATAGTATAATGAAAGAGAACCAGTTATCTCAAATAAGAACGGGAAAAAAGTGATTCTAACGAAGTTTCCAAACTTCGAAAAAAAATTTTTTTCTTTTCGAGATTCTTTGCGCATAATATGCTTTTCTGAGGCTATCAAACTAGTATAATGAAAGAGAACCAGTTATCTCAAATAAGAACGGAAAAAAAGTGATTCTAACGAAGTTTCCAAACTTCGAAAAAAAATTTTTTTCTTTTCGAGATTCTTTGCGCATAATATGCTTTTCTGAGGCTATCAAAATAGTATAATGAAAGAGAACCAGTTATCTCAAATAAGAACGGGAAAAAAGTGATTCTAACGAAGTTTCCAAACTTGGAAAAAAAAATTTTTTCTTTTCGAGATTCATTGCGCATAATATGCTTTTCTGAGGCTATCAAACTAGTATAATGAAAGAGAACCAGTTATCTCAAATAAATACGGAAAAAAAGTGATTCTAACGAAGTTTCCAAACTTCGAAAATAATTTTTCTTCTTTTCGAGATTCTTTGCGCATAAAATGCTTTTCTGAGGCTATCAAACTGTATAAAGAAAGAGAACTAGTTATCTCAAATAAGAACGGAAAAAAGTGATTCTAACGACGTTTCCAAAGGTCGAAAAAAATTTTTTTTCTTTTCCGGATTCTTTGCGCATAATATGCTTTTCTGAGGCTATCAAATTAGTATAATGAAAGAGAACCAGTTATCTCAAATAAGAACAGAAAAAAAGTAATTCTAATGAAGTTTCCAAAGTTTGAAAATTTTTTTTTTCTTTTCCAGATTCTTTCCGCATAATATGCTTGTCTGAGGCTATCAAACTAGTATAATTAATTTATTACCAGTTATCTCAAATAAGAAGGGAAAAAAAGTGATTCTAGTGAAGTTTCCAAACTTCGAAATAAAATTTTTTTCTTTTCGAGATTCTTTGCGCATAATATGCTTTTCGGAGGCTATCAAACTAGTATAATGAAAGAGAACCAGTTATCTCAAATAAGAACGGAAAATAAGTGATTCTAACGAAGTTTCCAAACTTCTAAAAAAATTTTTTTTATTTTCGAGATTCTTTGCGCATAATATGCTTTTCTGAGGCTATCAAACTAGTATAATGAGAGATTACCAGTTATTTCAAATAAGAATGGAAAAAAAGTGATTCTAATGAGTTTCCAAACTTCGAAAAAAAAATTTTTTCTTTTCGAGATTCTTTGCGCATAATATGCTTTTCTGAGGCTATCAAACTAGTATAATGAAAGAGAACCAGTTATCTCAAATAAGAACGGAAAAAAAGTGATTCTAACGAAGTTTCCAAACTTCGAAAAAAAATTTTTTTCTTTTCGAGATTCTTTGCGCATAATATGCTTTTCTGAGGCTATCAAACTGTATAATGAAAGAGAACTAGTTATCTCAAATAAGAACGGAAAAAAGTGATTTTAACGACGTTTCCAAACGTCGAAAAAAATTTTTTTTCTTTTCCGGATTCTTTGCGCATAATATGCTTTTCTGAGGCTATCAAACTAATCTAATGAAAGAGAACCAGTTATCTCTAATAAGAACGGGAAAAAAATGATTCTAACGAAGTTTCCAAACTTCGAAAATTTTTTTTTTCTTTTCGAGATTCTTTGCGCATAATATGCTTTTCTGAGGCTATCAAACTAGTATAATGAAAGAGAACCAGTTATCTCAAATAAGAACAGAAAAAAAGTAATTCTAATGAAGTTTGCAAAGTTTGAAATTTTTTTTTTTTTCTTTTCGAAATTCTTTCCGATAATATACTTTTCTACGGCTATCAAACTAGTAAAATGAAAGAGAACCAGTTATCTCGAATAAGAACGGAAAAAAAGTGAATCTATTCAAGTTTCCAAACTTCGAAAAAATTTTTTTTTCTTTGCGAGATTGTTTGCGCATAATATGCTTGTCTGAGGCTATCAAACTAGTATAATGAGAGATTACCAGTAATCTCAAATAAGAATGGAAAAAAAGTGATTCTAATGAAGTTTCCAAACTTCGAAAAAAAATTTTTTTCTTTTCGAGATTCTTTGCGCATAATATGCTTTTCTGAGGCTATCAAACTAGTATAATGAAAGAGAACCAGTTATCTCAAATAAGAACGGAAAAAAAGTGATTCTAACGAAGTTTCCAAATTTCGAAAAAAAATTTTTTTCTTTTCGAGATTCTCTGCGCATAATATGCTTTTCTGAGGCTATCAAAATAGTATAATGAAAGAGAACCAGTTATCTCAAATAAGAACGGGAAAAAAGTTATTCTAACGAAGTTTCCAAACTTCGAAAATAATTTTTTTTCTTTTCGTGATTCTTTGCGCTAAATATGCTTTTCTGAGGCTATCAAACTAGTATAATGGAAGAGAACCAGTTATCTCAAATAAGAATGGAAAAAAGTGATTCTATTGAAGTTTCCAAACTTCGAAAAAAAATTTTTTTCTTTTCGAGATTCTTTGCGCATAATATGCTTTTCTGAGGCTATCAAACTGGTATAATGAAAGAGAACCAGTTATCTCAAATAAGAACGGAAAAAAAAGTGATTCTAACAAAGTGTCCAAACTTCTAAAAAAATTTTTTTTCTTTTCGAGATTCTTTGCGCATAATATGATTTTCTGAGTCTATCAAACTAGTATAATGAGAGATTACCAGTTATCTCAAATAAGAACGGAAAAAAAGTGATTCTGACGAGGTTTCAAAACTTCGAAAAATTTTTTTTTTCTTTTCGAGATTCTTTGCGCATAATATGCTTTTCTGAGGCTATCAAAATAATATAATGAAAGAGCACCATTTATCTCAAATAAGAACAGAAAAAAAGTAATTCTAATGAAATTTCCAAAGTTTGAAAAAAAATTTTTTTTTCTTTTTGAGATTCTTTCCGCATAATATACTTTTCTACGGCTATCAAACTAGTAAAATAAAAGAGAACCAGTTATCTCGAATAAGAAGGGAAAAATAGTGAATCTAATCAAGTTTCCAAACTTCGAAAATTTTTTTTTTCTTTTCGAGATTCTTTGCGCATAATATACTTGTCTGAGGCTATCAAACTAGTATAATAAGAGATTACTAGTAATCTCAAATAAGAATTGAAAAAAAGTGATTCTAATGAAGTTTCCAAACTTCGAAAAAAAATTTTTTTCTTTTCGAGACTCTTTGCGCATAATATGGTTTTCTGAGGCTATCTAATTAGTATAATGAGAGATTACCAGTTATCTCAAATATGAACGGAAAAAAAGTGATTCTAACGAAGTTTCAAAACTTCGAAAAAAAATTTTTTTCTTTTCGAGATTCTTTGCGCATAATATGCTTTATTGAGGATATCAAAATAGTATAATGAAAGAGAACCAGTTATCTCAAATAACAACGGAAAAAAAGTGATTCTAACGAAGTTTCCAAACTTCTAAAAAAATTTTTCTTCTTTTCGAGATTCTTTGCGCATAATACGCTTTTCTGAGGCTATCAAACTGTATAATGAAAGAGAACTAGTTATCTCAAATAAGAACGAAAAAAAGTAATTCTAACGACGTTTCCAAACTTCGAAAAAAAATTTTTTTCCTTTCTAATTTCTTTGCGCATAATATGCTTTACTGAGGCTATCAAACTATTATAATGAAAGAGAACCAGTTATCTCAAATAAGAACGGAAAAAAAGTGATTCAAACGAAGTTTCCAAACCTCGAAAAAAAATTTTTTTCTTTTCGAGATTCTTTGCGCATAATACGCTTTTCTGAGCCTATCAAACTAATATAATAAAAGAGAACCAGTTATCTCAAATAAGAACGGAAAAAAAGTTATTCAAACGAAGTTTCCAAACTTCGAAAAAAAATTTTTTTCTTTTCGAGATTCTTTGCGCATAATATGCTTTTCTGAGGCTATCAAACTAGTATAATGAAAGAGAACCTGTTATCTCAAATAAGAACGGAAAAAAAGTGATTACAACGAAGTTTCCAAACTTCGAAAAAATTTTTTTTCTTTTCGAGATTCTTTGCGCATAATATGCTTTTCTGAGGCTATCAAACTAGTATAATGAAAGAGAACCAGTTATCTCAAATAAGAACAGGAAAAAAGTGATTCTAACGAAGTTTCCAAACTTCTAAAAAAATTTTTTTTCTATTCGTGATTCTTTGCGCTAAATATGCTTTTCTGAGGCTATCAAACTAGTATAATGAAAGAGAACCAGTTATCTCAAATAAGAACAGAAAAAAAGTGATTCTAAAGAAGTTTCCAAACTGGGAAAAAAATTTTTTTCTTTTCGAGATTCTTTGCGCATAATATGCTTTACTGAGGCTATCAAACTAGTATAATGAAAGAGAACCAGTTATCTCAAATAAGAACGGAAAAAAAGTGATTCTAACGAAGTTTCCAAACTTCGAAAAAAATTTTTTTTCTTTTCGAGATTCTTTGCGCATAATATGATTTTCCGAGTCTATCAACTAGTATAGTGAGAGATTACCAGTTATCTCAAATAAGAACGGAAAAAAAGTGATTCTAACGAAGTTTCAAAACTTCGAAAAAATTTTTTTTTCTTTTAGAGATTCTTTGCGCATAATATGCTTTTCTGAGGCTATCAAACTAGTATAATGAAAGAGAACCATTTATCTCAAATAAGAACAGAAAAAAAGTAATTCTAATGAAGTTTCCAAAGTTTGAAAAATTTTTTCTTTTCTTTTCGAGATTCTTTCCGCATAATATACTTTTCTACGGCTATCAAACTAGTAAAATGAAAGAGAACCAGTTATCTCGAATAAGAACGGAAAAAAAGTGAATCTAATCAAGTTTCCAAATTTCGAAAAATTTTTTTTTTCTTTTCGAGATTCTTTGCGCATAATATGCTTGTCTGAGGCTATCAAACTAGTATAATGAGAGATTACCAGTTATCTGAAATAAGAATGGAAAAAAAAAGATTCTAATGAAGTTTCCAAACTTCGAAAAAAATTTTTTTCCTTTCGAGATTCTTTGCGCATAATATGCTTGTCTGAAGCTATCAAACTAGTATAATGAGAGATTACCAGTTATATCAAATTAGAATGGAAAAAAAGTGATTCTAATGAAGTTTCCAAACTTCGAAAAAAATATTTTCTTTTCGAGATTCTTTGCGCATAATATGCTTTTCTGAGGCTATCAAACTAGTATAATGAAAGAGAACCAGTTATCTCAAATAAGAACGGAAAAAAGTGATTCTAAGGAAGTTTCCAAACTTCGAAAAAAAATTTTTTTCTTATCGAGATTCTTTGCGCATAATATGCTTTTCTGAGGCTATCAAACTAGTTTAATGAGAGATTACCAGTTATCTCAAATAGGAATGGAAAAAAAGTGATTCTAATGAAGTTTCCAAACTTCGAAATTTTTTTTTTTTCTTTTCGAGATTCTTTGCGCATAATATGCTTTTCTGAGACTATCAAACTAGTATAATGAAAGAGAACCAGTTATCTCAAATAAGAACGGAAAAAAAGTGATTCTAACGAAGTTTCCAAACTTCTAAAAAATTTTTTTTATTTTCGAGATTCTTTGCGCATAATATGCTTTTCTGAGGCTATCAAACTAGTATAATGAAAGAGAACCTGTTATCTCAAATAAGAACGGAAAAAAAGTGATTACAACGAAGTTTCCAAACTTCGAAAAAATTTTTTTTCTTTTCGAGATTCTTTGCGCATAATATGCTTTTCTGAGGCTATCAAAATAGTATAATGAAAGAGAACCAGTTATCTCAAATAAGAACAGGAAAAAAGTGATTCTAACGAAGTTTCCAAACTTCTAAAAAATTTTTTTTTCTATTCGTGATTCTTTGCGCTAAATATGCTTTTCTGAGGCTATCAAACTAGTATAATGAAAGAGAACCAGTTATCTCAAATAAGAACAGAAAAAAAGTGATTCTAAAGAAGTTTCCAAACTGGGAAAAAAATTTTTTTCTTTTCGAGATTCTTTGCGCATAATATGCTTTACTGAGGCTATCAAACTAGTATAATGAAAGAGAACCAGTTATCTCAAATAAGAACGGAAAAAAAGTGATTCTAACGAAGTTTCCAAACTTCGAAAAAAATTTTTTTTCTTTTCGAGATTCTTTGCGCATAATATGATTTTCCGAGTCTATCAACTAGTATAGTGAGAGATTACCAGTTATCTCAAATAAGAACGGAAAAAAAGTGATTCTAACGAAGTTTCAAAACTTCGAAAAAAATTTTTTTTCTTTTCGAGATTCTTTGCGCATAATATGCTTTTCTGAGGCTATCAAACTAGTATAATGAAAGAGAACCATTTATCTCAAATAAGAACAGAAAAAAAGTAATTCTAATGAAGTTTCCAAAGTTTGAAAAATTTTTTCTTTTCTTTTCGAGATTCTTTCCGCATAATATACTTTTCTACGGCTATCAAACTAGTAAAATGAAAGAGAACCAGTTATCTCGAATAAGAACGGAAAAAAAGTGAATCTAATCAAGTTTCCAAATTTCGAAAAATTTTTTTATTCTTTTCGAGATTCTTTGCGCATAATATGCTTGTCTGAGTCTATCAAACTAGTATAATGAGAGATTACCAGTTATCTGAAATAAGAATGGAAAAAAAAAGATTCTAATGAAGTTTCCAAACTTCGAAAAAAAATTTTTTCCTTTCGAGATTCTTTGCGCATAATATGCTTGTCTGAAGCTATCAAACTAGTATAATGAGAGATTACCAGTTATATCAAATTAGAATGGAAAAAAAGTGATTCTAATGAAGTTTCCAAACTTCGAAAAAAATATTTTCTTTTCGAGATTCTTTGCGCATAATATGCTTTTCTGAGGCTATCAAACTAGTATAATGAAAGAGAACCAGTTATCTCAAATAAGAACAGGAAAAAAGTGATTCTAACGAAGTTTCCAAACTTCTAAAGAAATTTTTTTTCTATTCGTGATTCTTTGCGCTAAATATGCTTTTCTGAGGCTATCAAACTAGTATAATGAAAGAGAACCAGTTATCTCAAATAAGAACAGAAAAAAAGTGATTCTAAAGAAGTTTCCAAACTGGGAAAAAAATTTTTTTCTTTTCGAGATTCTTTGCGCATAATATGCTTTACTGAGGCTATCAAACTAGTATAATGAAAGAGAACCAGTTATCTCAAATAAGAACGGAAAAAAAGTGATTCTAACGAAGTTTCCAAACTTCGAAAAAAATTTTTTTTCTTTTCGAGATTCTTTGCGCATAATATGATTTTCCGAGTCTATCAACTAGTATAGTGAGAGATTACCAGTTATCTCAAATAAGAACGGAAAAAAAGTGATTCTAACGAAGTTTCAAAACTTCGAAAAAAATTTTTTTTCTTTTCGAGATTCTTTGCGCATAATATGCTTTTCTGAGGCTATCAAACTAGTATCATGAAAGAGAACCATTTATCTCAAATAAGAACAGAAAAAAAGTAATTCTAATGAAGTTTCCAAAGTTTGAAAAATTTTTTCTTTTCTTTTCGAGATTCTTTCCGCATAATATACTTTTCTACGGCTATCAAACTAGTAAAATGAAAGAGAACCAGTTATCTCGAATAAGAACGGAAAAAAAGTGAATCTAATCAAGTTTCCAAATTTCGAAAAATTTTTTTTTTCTTTTCGAGATTCTTTGCGCATAATATGCTTGTCTGAGTCTATCAAACTAGTATAATGAGAGATTACCAGTTATCTGAAATAAGAATGGAAAAAAAGTGATTCTAATGAAGTTTCCAAACTTCGAAAAAAAAGTTTTTTCTTTTCGAGATTCTTTGCGCATAATATGCTTTTCTGAGGCTATCAAACTAGTATAATGAAAGAGAACCAGTTATCTCAAATAAGAAAGGAAAAAAGTGATTCTAAGGAAGTTTCCAAACTTCGAAAAAAAATTTTTTTCTTATCGAGATTCTTTGCGCATAATATGCTTTTCTGAGGCTATCAAACTGTATAATGAGAGATTACCAGTTATCTCAAATAAGAATGGAAAAAAAGTGATTCTAATGAAGTTTCCAAACTTCGAAAAAAATTTTTTTTATTTTCGAGATTCTTTGCGCATAATATGCTTTTCTGAGGCTATCTAATTAGTATAATGAGAGATTACCAGTTATCTCAAATATGAACGGAAAAAAAGTGATTCTAACGAAGTTTCAAAACTTCGAAAAAAATTTTTTTTCTTTTCGAGATTCTTTGCGCATAATATGCTTTACTGAGGATATCAAACTAGTATAATGAAAGAGAACCAGTTATCTCAAATAACAACGGAAAAAAAGTGATTCTAACGAAGTTTCCAAACTTCTAAAAAAATTTTTCTTCTTTTCGAGATTCTTTGCGCATAATACGCTTTTCTGAGGCTATCAAACTGTATAATGAAAGAGAACTAGTTATCTCAAATAAGAACGAAAAAAAGTAATTCTAACGACGTTTCCAAACTTCGAAAAAAATTTTTTTTCCTTTCGAGATTCTTTGCGCATAATATGCTTTACTGAGGCTATCAAACTAGTATATTGAAAGAGAACCAGTTATCTCAAATAAGAACGGAAAAAAAGTGATTCAAACGAAGTTTCCAAACTTCGAAAAAAAATTTTTTTCTTTTCGAGATTCTTTGCGCATAATACGCTTTTCTGAGGCTATCAAACTAATATAATAAAAGAGAACCAGTTATCACAAATAAGAACGGAAAAAAAGTGATTCAAACGAAGTTTCCAAACTTCGAAAAAAAATTTTTTTCTTTTCGAGATTCTTTGCGCATAATATGCTTTTCTGAGGCTATCAAACTAGTATAATGAAAGAGAACCTGTTATCTCAAATAAGAACGGAAAAAAAGTGATTATAACGAAGTTTCCAAACTTCGAAAAAAAATGTTTTTCTTTTCGAGATTCTTTGCGCATAATATACTTTTCTACGGCTATCAAACTAGTAAAATGAAAGAGAACCAGTTATCTCGAATAAGAATGGAAAAAAAGTGATTCTAACGAAGTTTCCAAACTTCGAAAAAAATTTTTTTTCTTTTCGAGATTCTTTGCGCATAATATGCTTTTCTGAGGCTATCAAAGTAGTATAATGAAAGAGAACCAGTTATCTCAAATAAGAACGGGAAAAAAGTGATTCTAACGAAGTTTCCAAACTTCGAAAAAAAATTTTTTTCTTTTCGAGATTCTTTGCGCGTTATATGCTTTTCTGAGGCTATCAAACTAGTATAATGAAAGAGAACCAGTTATCTCAAATAAGAACGGAAAAAAATTGATTCTAACGAAGTTTCCAAACTTCGAAACAAAATTTTTTTCTTTTCGAGATTCTTTGCGCATAATATGCTTTTCTGAGGCTATCAAAATAGTATAATGAAAGAGAACCAGTTATCTCAAATAAGAACGGGAAAAAAGTGATTCTAACGAAGTTTCCAAACTTCGAAAAAAAATTTTTTCTTTTCGAGATTCTTTGCGCATAATATGCTTTTCTGAGGCTATCAAACTAGTATAATGAAAGAGAACCAGTTATTTCAATTAAGAACGGAAAAAAAGTGATTCTAACGAAGTTTCCAAACTTCGAAAAAAAATTTTCTTCTTTTCGAGATTCTTTGCGCATAATATGCTTTTCTGAGGCTATCAAACTGTATAATGAAAGAGAACTAGTTAGCTCAAATAAGAACGGAAAAAAGTGATTTTAACGACGTTTCCAAACGTCGAAAAAAATTTTTTTTCTTTTCCGGATTCTTTGCGCATAATATGCTTTTCTGAGTCTATCAAATTAGTATAACTAAAGAGAAACAGTTATCTCAAATAAGAACGGAAAAAAAGTGATTTAAACGAAGTTTCCAAACTTCGAAAAAAATTTTTTTTCTTTTCGAGATTCTTTGCGCATAATATGCTTTTCTGAGGCTATCAAACTAATATAATGAAAGAGAACCAGTTATCTCTAATAAGAACGGGAAAAAAATGATTCTAACGAAGTTTCCAAACTTCGAAAAATTTTTTTTTCTTTTCGAGATTCTTTGCGCATAATATGCTTTTCTGAGGCTATCAAACTAATATAATGAAAGAGAACCAGTTATCTCTAATAAGAACGGGAAAAAAATGATTCTAACGAAGTTTCCAAACTTCGAAAAATTTTTTTTTCTTTTCGAGATTCTTTGCGCATAATATGCTTTTCTGAGGCTATCAAACTAGTATAATGAAAGAGAACCAGTTATCTCAAATAAGAACAGAAAAAAAGTAATTCTAATGAAGTTTGCAAAGTTTGAAATTTTTTTTTTTTTTCTTTTCGAAATTCTTTCCGATAATATACTTTTCTACCGCTATCAAACTAGTAAAATGAAAGAGAACCAGTTATCTCGAATAAGAACGGAAAAAAAGTGAATCTAATCAAGTTTCCAAACTTCGAAAAAATTTTTTTTTCTTTGCGAGATTGTTTGCGCATAATATGCTTGTCTGAGGCTATCAAACTAGTATAATGAGAGATTACCAGTAATGTCAAATAAGAATGGAAAAAAAGTTATTCTAATGAAGTTTCCAAACTTCGAAAAAATATTTTTTTCTTTTCGAGATTCTTTGCGCATAATATGCTTTTCTGAGGCTATCAAACTAGTATAATGAAAGAGAACCAGTTATCTCAAATAAGAACGGGAAAAAAGTTATTCTAACGAAGTTTCCAAACTTCGAAAATAATTTTTTTTCTTTTCGTGATTCTTTGCGCTAAATATGCTTTTCTGAGGCTATCAAACTAGTATAATGAAAGAGAACCAGTTATCTCAAATAAGAATGGAAAAAAAGTGATTCTATTGAAGTTTCCAAACTTCGAAAAAAAATTTTTTTTCTTTTCGAGATTCTTTGCGCATAATATGAATTTCTGAGGCTATCAAACTAGTATAATGAAAGAGAACCATTTATCTCAAATAAGAACAGAAAAAAAGTAATTCTAATGAAGTTTCCAAAGTTTGAAAAATTTTTTCTTTTCTTTTCGAGATACTTTCCGCATAATATACTTTTCTACGGCTATCAAACTAGTAAAATGAAAGAGAACCAGTTATCTCGAATAAGAACGGAAAAAAAGTGAATCTAATCAAGTTTCCAAACTTCGAAAATTTTTTTTTTTCTTTTCGAGATTCTTTGCGCATAATATGCTTGTCTGAGGCTATCAAACTAGTATAATGAGAGATTACCAGTTATCTGAAATAAGAATGGAAAAAAAGTGATTCTAATGAAGTTTCCAAACTTCGAAAAAAATTTTTTTCTTTTCGAGATTCTTTGCGCATAATATGCTTGTCTGAGGCTATCAAACTAGTATAATGAGAGATTACCAGTTATCTCAAATATGAACGGAAAAAAAGTGATTCTAACGAAGTTTCAAAACTTCGAAAAAAAATTTTTTTCTTTTCGAGATTCTTTGCGCATAATATGCTTTACTGAGGATATCAAACTAGTATAATGAAAGAGAACCAGTTATCTCAAATAACAACGGAAAAAAAGTGATTCTAACGAAGTTTCCAAACTTCTAAAAAAATTTTTCTTCTTTTCGAGATTCTTTGCGCATAATACGCTTTTCTGAGGCTATCAAACTGTATAATGAAAGAGAACTAGTTATCTCAAATAAGAACGAAAAAAAGTAATTCTAACGTCGTTTCCAAACTTCGAAAAAAATTTTTTTTCCTTTCGAGATTCTTTGCCCATAATATGCTTTACTGAGGCTATCAAACTAGTATATTGAAAGAGAACCAGTTATCTCAAATAAGAACGGAAAAAAAGTGATTCAAACGAAGTTTCCAAACTTCGAAAAAAAATTTTTTTCTTTTCGAGATTCTTTGCGCATAATACGCTTTTCTGAGGCTATCAAACTAATATAATAAAAGAGAACCAGTTATCTCAAATAAGAACGGAAAAAAAGTGATTCAAACGAAGTTTCCAAACTTCGAAAAAAAATTTTTTTCTTTTCGAGATTCTTTGCGCATAATATGCTTTTCTGAGGCTATCAAACTAGTATAATGAAAGAGAACCTGTTATCTCAAATAAGAACGGAAAAAAAGTGATTATAACGAAGTTTCCAAACTTCGAAAAAATTTTTTTTCTTTTCGAGAGTCTTTGCGCATAATATGCTTTTCTGAGGCTATCAAACTAGCATAATGAAAGAGAACCAGTTATCTCATATAAGAACAGGAAAAAAGTGATTCTTACGAAGTTTCCAAACTTCTAAAAAATTTTTTTTTCTATTCGTGATTCTTTGCGCTAAATATGCTTTTCTGAGGCTATCAAACTAGTATAATGAAAGAGAACCAGTTATCTCAAATAAGAACAGAAAAAAAGTGATTCTAAAGAAGTTTCCAAACTGGGAAAAAAATTTTTTTCTTATCGAAATTCTTTGCGCATAATATGCTTTTCTGAGGCTATCAAACTAGTATAATGAAAGAGAACCAGTTATCTCAAATAAGAATGGAAAAAAAGTGATTCTAAGGAAGTTTCCAAACTTCGAAAAAAAATTTTTTTCATTTCGAGATTCTTTGCGCATAATATGCTTTTCTGAGGCTATCAAACTAGTATAATGAAAGAGAACCAGTTATCTCAAATAAGAACGGAAAAAAAGTGATTCAAACGAAGTTTCCAAACTTCGAAAAAAATTTTTTTTCTTTTCGAGATTCTTTGCGCATAATATGCTTTTCTGAGGCTATCAAACTAGTATAATGAAAGAGAACCAGTTATCTCAAATAAGAACGGAAAAAAAGTGATTCTAACGAAGTTTCCAAACTTCGATAAAAAAATTTTTTCTTTTCGAGATTCTTTGCTCATAATATGCTTTTCTGAGGCTATCAAAATAGTATAATGAAAGAGAACCAGTTATCTCAAATAAGAACGGAAGAAAAGTGATTCTAACGAAGTTTCCAAACTTCGAAAAAAAATTTTTTTCTTTTCGAGATTCCTTGCGCATAATATGCTTTTCTGAGGCTATCAAAATAGTAAATGAAAGAGAACCAGTTATCTCAAATAAGAACGGAAAAAAAGTGATTCTAACGAAGTTTCCAAACTTCGAAAAAAAATTTTTTTCTTTTCGAGATTCTTTGCGCATAATATGCTTTTCTGAGGCTATTAAACTAGTGTAATGAAAGAGAACCAGTTATCTCAAATAAGAACGGAAAAAAAGTGATTCTAAAGAAGTTTCCAAACTTCTAAAAAAATTTTTTTTATTTTCGAGATTCTTTGCGCATAATATGCTTTTCTGAGGCTATCTAATTAGTATAATGAAAGAGAACCAGTTATCTCAAATAAAAACGGAAAAAAAGTCATTCTAACGAAGTTTCCAAACTTCGAAAAAAAAATGTTTTTCTTTTCGAGATTCTTTGCGCATAATATACTTTTCTACGGCTATCAAACTAGTATAATGAAAGAGAACCAGTTATCTCGAATAAGAATGGAAAAAAAGTGATTCTAACGAAGTTTCCAAACTTCGAAAAAAAATTTTTTTCTTTTCGAGATTCTTTGCGCATAATATGCTTTTCTGAGGCTATCAAAATAGTATAATGAAAGAGAACCAGTTATCTCAAATAAGAACGGGAAAAAAGTGATTCTAACGAAGTTTCCAAACTTCGAAAAAAAATTTTTTTCTTTTCGAGATTCTTTGCGCATAATATGCTTTTCTGAGGCTATCAAACTAGTATAATGAAAGAGAACCAGTTATCTCAAATAAGAACGGAAAAAAAGTGATTCTAACGAAGTTTCCAAACTTCGAAAAAAAATTTTTTTCTTTTCGAGATTCTTTGCGCATAATATGCTTTTCTGAGGCTATCAAAATAGTATAATGAAAGAGAACCAGTTATCTCAAATAAGAACGGGAAAAAAGTGATTCTAACGAAGTTTCCAAACTTGGAAAAAAAAATTTTTTCTTTTCGAGATTCATTGCGCATAATATGCTTTTATGAGGCTATCAAACTAGTATAATGAAAGAGAACCAGTTATCTCAAATAAATACGGAAAAAAAGTGATTCTAACGAAGTTTCCAAACTTCGAAAATAATTTTTCTTCTTTTCGAGATTCTTTGCGCATAAAATGCTTTTCTGAGGCTATCAAACTGTATAAAGAAAGAGAACTAGTTATCTCAAATAAGAACGGAAAAAAGTGATTCTAACGACGTTTCCAAAGGTCGAAAAAAAATTTTTTTCTTTTCCGGATTCTTTGCGCATAATATGCTTTTCTGAGGCTATCAAATTAGTATAATGAAAGAGAACCAGTTATCTCAAATAAGAACAGAAAAAAAGTAATTCTAATGAAGTTTCCAAAGTTTGAAAATTTTTTTTTTCTTTTCCAGATTCTTTCCGCATAATATGCTTGTCTGAGGCTATCAAACTAGTATAATTAATTTATTACCAGTTATCTCAAATAAGAAGGGAAAAAAAGTGATTCTAGTGAAGTTTCCAAACTTCGAAATAAAATTTTTTTCTTTTCGAGATTCTTTGCGCATAATATGCTTTTCGGAGGCTATCAAACTAGTATAATGAAAGAGAACCAGTTATCTCAAATAAGAACGGAAAATAAGTGATTCTAACGAAGTTTCCAAACTTCTAAAAAAATTTTTTTTATTTTCGAGATTCTTTGCGCATAATATGCTTTTCTGAGGCTATCAAACTAGTATAATGAGAGATTACCAGTTATTTCAAATAAGAATGGAAAAAAAGTGATTCTAATGAGTTTCCAAACTTCGAAAAAAAATTTTTTCTTTTCGAGATTCTTTGCGCATAATATGCTTTTCTGAGGCTATCAAACTAGTATAATGAAAGAGAACCAGTTATCTCAAATAAGAACGGAAAAAAAGTGATTCTAACGAAGTTTCCAAACTTCGAAAAAAAATTTTTTTCTTTTCGAGATTCTTTGCGCATAATATGCTTTTCTGAGGCTATCAAACTGTATAATGAAAGAGAACTAGTTATCTCAAATAAGAACGGAAAAAAGTGATTTTAACGACGTTTCCAAACGTCGAAAAAAATTTTTTTTCTTTTCCGGATTCTTTGCGCATAATATGCTTTTCTGAGGCTATCAAACTAATCTAATGAAAGAGAACCAGTTATCTCTAATAAGAACGGGAAAAAAATGATTCTAACGAAGTTTCCAAACTTCGAAAATTTTTTTTTTCTTTTCGAGATTCTTTGCGCATAATATGCTTTTCTGAGGCTATCAAACTAGTATAATGAAAGAGAACCAGTTATCTCAAATAAGAACAGAAAAAAAGTAATTCTAATGAAGTTTGCAAAGTTTGAAATTTTTTTTTTTTTCTTTTCGAAATTCTTTCCGATAATATACTTTTCTACGGCTATCAAACTAGTAAAATGAAAGAGAACCAGTTATCTCGAATAAGAACGGAAAAAAAGTGAATCTATTCAAGTTTCCAAACTTCGAAAAAATTTTTTTTTCTTTGCGAGATTGTTTGCGCATAATATGCTTGTCTGAGGCTATCAAACTAGTATAATGAGAGATTACCAGTAATCTCAAATAAGAATGGAAAAAAAGTGATTCTAATGAAGTTTCCAAACTTCGAAAAAAAATTTTTTTCTTTTCGAGATTCTTTGCGCATAATATGCTTTTCTGAGGCTATCAAACTAGTATAATGAAAGAGAACCAGTTATCTCAAATAAGAACGGAAAAAAAGTGATTCTAACGAAGTTTCCAAATTTCGAAAAAAAATTTTTTTCTTTTCGAGATTCTCTGCGCATAATATGCTTTTCTGAGGCTATCAAAATAGTATAATGAAAGAGAACCAGTTATCTCAAATAAGAACGGGAAAAAAGTTATTCTAACGAAGTTTCCAAACTTCGAAAATAATTTTTTTTCTTTTCGTGATTCTTTGCGCTAAATATGCTTTTCTGAGGCTATCAAACTAGTATAATGGAAGAGAACCAGTTATCTCAAATAAGAATGGAAAAAAGTGATTCTATTGAAGTTTCCAAACTTCGAAAAAAAATTTTTTTCTTTTCGAGATTCTTTGCGCATAATATGCTTTTCTGAGGCTATCAAACTAGTATAATGAAAGAGAACCAGTTATCTCAAATAAGAACGGAAAAAAAAGTGATTCTAACAAAGTGTCCAAACTTCTAAAAAAATTTTTTTTCTTTTCGAGATTCTTTGCGCATAATATGATTTTCTGAGTCTATCAAACTAGTATAATGAGAGATTACCAGTTATCTCAAATAAGAACGGAAAAAAAGTGATTCTGACGAGGTTTCAAAACTTCGAAAAATTTTTTTTTTCTTTTCGAGATTCTTTGCGCATAATATGCTTTTCTGAGGCTATCAAAATAATATAATGAAAGAGCACCATTTATCTCAAATAAGAACAGAAAAAAAGTAATTCTAATGAAATTTCCAAAGTTTGAAAAAAAATTTTTTTTTCTTTTTGAGATTCTTTCCGCATAATATACTTTTCTACGGCTATCAAACTAGTAAAATAAAAGAGAACCAGTTATCTCGAATAAGAAGGGAAAAATAGTGAATCTAATCAAGTTTCCAAACTTCGAAAATTTTTTTTTTCTTTTCGAGATTCTTTGCGCATAATATACTTGTCTGAGGCTATCAAACTAGTATAATAAGAGATTACTAGTAATCTCAAATAAGAATTGAAAAAAAGTGATTCTAATGAAGTTTCCAAACTTCGAAAAAAAATTTTTTTCTTTTCGAGACTCTTTGCGCATAATATGGTTTTCTGAGGCTATCTAATTAGTATAATGAGAGATTACCAGTTATCTCAAATATGAACGGAAAAAAAGTGATTCTAACGAAGTTTCAAAACTTCGAAAAAAAATTTTTTTCTTTTCGAGATTCTTTGCGCATAATATGCTTTATTGAGGATATCAAAATAGTATAATGAAAGAGAACCAGTTATCTCAAATAACAACGGAAAAAAAGTGATTCTAACGAAGTTTCCAAACTTCTAAAAAAATTTTTCTTCTTTTCGAGATTCTTTGCGCATAATACGCTTTTCTGAGGCTATCAAACTGTATAATGAAAGAGAACTAGTTATCTCAAATAAGAACGAAAAAAAGTAATTCTAACGACGTTTCCAAACTTCGAAAAAAAATTTTTTTCCTTTCTAATTTCTTTGCGCATAATATGCTTTACTGAGGCTATCAAACTATTATAATGAAAGAGAACCAGTTATCTCAAATAAGAACGGAAAAAAAGTGATTCAAACGAAGTTTCCAAACCTCGAAAAAAAATTTTTTTCTTTTCGAGATTCTTTGCGCATAATACGCTTTTCTGAGCCTATCAAACTAATATAATAAAAGAGAACCAGTTATCTCAAATAAGAACGGAAAAAAAGTTATTCAAACGAAGTTTCCAAACTTCGAAAAAAAATTTTTTTCTTTTCGAGATTCTTTGCGCATAATATGCTTTTCTGAGGCTATCAAACTAGTATAATGAAAGAGAACCTGTTATCCCAAATAAGAACGGAAAAAAAGTGATTACAACGAAGTTTCCAAACTTCGAAAAAATTTTTTTTCTTTTCGAGATTCTTTGCGCATAATATGCTTTTCTGAGGCTATCAAACTAGTATAATGAAAGAGAACCAGTTATCTCAAATAAGAACAGGAAAAAAGTGATTCTAACGAAGTTTCCAAACTTCTAAAAAAATTTTTTTTCTATTCGTGATTCTTTGCGCTAAATATGCTTTTCTGAGGCTATCAAACTAGTATAATGAAAGAGAACCAGTTATCTCAAATAAGAACAGAAAAAAAGTGATTCTAAAGAAGTTTCCAAACTGGGAAAAAAATTTTTTTCTTTTCGAGATTCTTTGCGCATAATATGCTTTACTGAGGCTATCAAACTAGTATAATGAAAGAGAACCAGTTATCTCAAATAAGAACGGAAAAAAAGTGATTCTAACGAAGTTTCCAAACTTCGAAAAAAATTTTTTTTCTTTTCGAGATTCTTTGCGCATAATATGATTTTCCGAGTCTATCAACTAGTATAGTGAGAGATTACCAGTTATCTCAAATAAGAACGGAAAAAAAGTGATTCTAACGAAGTTTCAAAACTTCGAAAAAAATTTTTTTTCTTTTAGAGATTCTTTGCGCATAATATGCTTTTCTGAGGCTATCAAACTAGTATAATGAAAGAGAACCATTTATCTCAAATAAGAACAGAAAAAAAGTAATTCTAATGAAGTTTCCAAAGTTTGAAAAATTTTTTCTTTTCTTTTCGAGATTCTTTCCGCATAATATACTTTTCTACGGCTATCAAACTAGTAAAATGAAAGAGAACCAGTTATCTCGAATAAGAACGGAAAAAAAGTGAATCTAATCAAGTTTCCAAATTTCGAAAAATTTTTTTTTTCTTTTCGAGATTCTTTGCGCATAATATGCTTGTCTGAGGCTATCAAACTAGTATAATGAGAGATTACCAGTTATCTGAAATAAGAATGGAAAAAAAAAGATTCTAATGAAGTTTCCAAACTTCGAAAAAAATTTTTTTCCTTTCGAGATTCTTTGCGCATAATATGCTTGTCTGAAGCTATCAAACTAGTATAATGAGAGATTACCAGTTATATCAAATTAGAATGGAAAAAAAGTGATTCTAATGAAGTTTCCAAACTTCGAAAAAAATATTTTCTTTTCGAGATTCTTTGCGCATAATATGCTTTTCTGAGGCTATCAAACTAGTATAATGAAAGAGAACCAGTTATCTCAAATAAGAACGGAAAAAAGTGATTCTAAGGAAGTTTCCAAACTTCGAAAAAAAATTTTTTTCTTATCGAGATTCTTTGCGCATAATATGCTTTTCTGAGGCTATCAAACTAGTTTAATGAGAGATTACCAGTTATCTCAAATAGGAATGGAAAAAAAGTGATTCTAATGAAGTTTCCAAACTTCGAAATTTTTTTTTTTTATTTTCGAGATTCTTTGCGCATAATATGCTTTTCTGAGACTATCAAACTAGTATAATGAAAGAGAACCAGTTATCTCAAATAAGAACGGAAAAAAAGTGATTCTAACGAAGTTTCCAAACTTCTAAAAAATTTTTTTTATTTTCGAGATTCTTTGCGCATAATATGCTTTTCTGAGGCTATCAAACTAGTATAATGAAAGAGAACCTGTTATCTCAAATAAGAACGGAAAAAAAGTGATTACAACGAAGTTTCCAAACTTCGAAAAAATTTTTTTTCTTTTCGAGATTCTTTGCGCATAATATGCTTTTCTGAGGCTATCAAAATAGTATAATGAAAGAGAACCAGTTATCTCAAATAAGAACAGGAAAAAAGTGATTCTAACGAAGTTTCCAAACTTCTAAAAAATTTTTTTTTCTATTCGTGATTCTTTGCGCTAAATATGCTTTTCTGAGGCTATCAAACTAGTATAATGAAAGAGAACCAGTTATCTCAAATAAGAACAGAAAAAAAGTGATTCTAAAGAAGTTTCCAAACTGGGAAAAAAATTTTTTTCTTTTCGAGATTCTTTGCGCATAATATGCTTTACTGAGGCTATCAAACTAGTATAATGAAAGAGAACCAGTTATCTCAAATAAGAACGGAAAAAAAGTGATTCTAACGAAGTTTCCAAACTTCGAAAAAAATTTTTTTTCTTTTCGAGATTCTTTGCGCATAATATGATTTTCCGAGTCTATCAACTAGTATAGTGAGAGATTACCAGTTATCTCAAATAAGAACGGAAAAAAAGTGATTCTAACGAAGTTTCAAAACTTCGAAAAAAATTTTTTTTCTTTTCGAGATTCTTTGCGCATAATATGCTTTTCTGAGGCTATCAAACTAGTATCATGAAAGAGAACCATTTATCTCAAATAAGAACAGAAAAAAAGTAATTCTAATGAAGTTTCCAAAGTTTGAAAAATTTTTTCTTTTCTTTTCGAGATTCTTTCCGCATAATATACTTTTCTACGGCTATCAAACTAGTAAAATGAAAGAGAACCAGTTATCTCGAATAAGAACGGAAAAAAAGTGAATCTAATCAAGTTTCCAAATTTCGAAAAATTTTTTTTTTCTTTTCGAGATTCTTTGCGCATAATATGCTTGTCTGAGTCTATCAAACTAGTATAATGAGAGATTACCAGTTATCTGAAATAAGAATGGAAAAAAAGTGATTCTAATGAAGTTTCCAAACTTCGAAAAAAAAGTTTTTTCTTTTCGAGATTCTTTGCGCATAATATGCTTTTCTGAGGCTATCAAACTAGTATAATGAAAGAGAACCAGTTATCTCAAATAAGAAAGGAAAAAAGTGATTCTAAGGAAGTTTCCAAACTTCGAAAAAAAATTTTTTTCTTATCGAGATTCTTTGCGCATAATATGCTTTTCTGAGGCTATCAAACTGTATAATGAGAGATTACCAGTTATCTCAAATAAGAATGGAAAAAAAGTGATTCTAATGAAGTTTCCAAACTTCGAAAAAAATTTTTTTTATTTTCGAGATTCTTTGCGCATAATATGCTTTTCTGAGGCTATCTAATTAGTATAATGAGAGATTACCAGTTATCTCAAATATGAACGGAAAAAAAGTGATTCTAACGAAGTTTCAAAACTTCGAAAAAAAATTTATTTCTTTTCGAGATTCTTTGCGCATAATATGCTTTACTGAGGATATCAAACTAGTATAATGAAAGAGAACCAGTTATCTCAAATAACAACGGAAAAAAAGTGATTCTAACGAAGTTTCCAAACTTCTAAAAAAATTTTTCTTCTTTTCGAGATTCTTTGCGCATAATACGCTTTTCTGAGGCTATCAAACTGTATAATGATAGAGAACTAGTTATCTCAAATAAGAACGAAAAAAAGTAATTCTAACGACGTTTCCAAACTTCGAAAAAAATTTTTTTTCCTTTCGAGATTCTTTGCGCATAATATGCTTTTCTGAGGCTATCAAACTAGTATAATGAAAGAGAACCTGTTATCTCAAATAAGAACGGAAAAAAAGTGATTATAACGAAGTTTCCAAACTTCGAAAAAATTTTTTTTCTTTTCGAGATTCTTTGCGCATAATATGCTTTTCTGAGGCTATCAAACTAGCATAATGAAAGAGAACCAGTTATCTCATATAAGAACAGGAAAAAAGTGATTCTTACGAAGTTTCCAAACTTCTAAAAAATTTTTTTTTCTATTCGTGATTCTTTGCGCTAAATATGCTTTTCTGAGGCTATCAAACTAGTATAATGAAAGAGAACCAGTTATCTCAAATAAGAACAGAAAAAAAGTGATTCTAAAGAAGTTTCCAAACTGGGAAAAAAATTTTTTTCTTATCGAGATTCTTTGCGCATAATATGCTTTTCTGAGGCTATCAAACTAGTATAATGAAAGAGAACCAGTTATCTCAAATAAGAATGGAAAAAAAGTGATTCTAAGGAAGTTTCCAAACTTCGAAAAAAAATTTTTTTCATTTCGAGATTCTTTGCGCATAATATGCTTTTCTGAGGCTATCAAACTAGTATAATGAAAGAGAACCAGTTATCTCAAATAAGAACGGAAAAAAAGTGATTCAAACGAAGTTTCCAAACTTCGAAAAAAATTTTTTTTCTTTTCGAGATTCTTTGCGCATAATATGCTTTTCTGAGGCTATCAAACTAGTATAATGAAAGAGAACCAGTTATCTCAAATAAGAACGGAAAAAAAGTGATTCTAACGAAGTTTCCAAACTTCGATAAAAAAATTTTTTCTTTTCGAGATTCTTTGCTCATAATATGCTTTTCTGAGGCTATCAAAATAGTATAATGAAAGAGAACCAGTTATCTCAAATAAGAACGGAAGAAAAGTGATTCTAACGAAGTTTCCAAACTTCGAAAAAAAATTTTTTTCTTTTCGAGATTCCTTGCGCATAATATGCTTTTCTGAGGCTATCAAAATAGTAAATGAAAGAGAACCAGTTATCTCAAATAAGAACGGAAAAAAAGTGATTCTAACGAAGTTTCCAAACTTCGAAAAAAATTTTTTTTCTTTTCGAGATTCTTTGCGCATAATATGCTTTTCTGAGGCTATTAAACTAGTGTAATGAAAGAGAACCAGTTATCTCAAATAAGAACGGAAAAAAAGTGATTCTAAAGAAGTTTCCAAACTTCTAAAAAAATTTTTTTTATATTCGAGATTCTTTGCGCATAATATGCTTTTCTGAGGCTATCTAATTAGTATAATGAAAGAGAACCAGTTATCTCAAATAAAAACGGAAAAAAAGTCATTCTAACGAAGTTTCCAAACTTCGAAAAAAAAATGTTTTTCTTTTCGAGATTCTTTGCGCATAATATACTTTTCTACGGCTATCAAACTAGTAAAATGAAAGAGAACCAGTTATCTCGAATAAGAATGGAAAAAAAGTGATTCTAACGAAGTTTCCAAACTTCGAAAAAAAATTTTTTTCTTTTCGAGATTCTTTGCGCATAATATGCTTTTCTGAGGCTATCAAAATAGTATAATGAAAGAGAACCAGTTATCTCAAATAAGAACGGGAAAAAAGTGATTCTAACGAAGTTTCCAAACTTCGAAAAAAAATTTTTTTCTTTTCGAGATTCTTTGCGCATAATATGCTTTTCTGAGGCTATCAAACTAGTATAATGAAAGAGAACCAGTTATCTCAAATAAGAACTTAAAAAAAGTGATTCTAACGAAGTTTCCAAACTTCGAAAAAAAATTTTTTTCTTTTCGAGATTCTTTGCGCATAATATGCTTTTCTGAGGCTATCAAAATAGTATAATGAAAGAGAACCAGTTATCTCAAATAAGAACGGGAAAAAAGTGATTCTAACGAAGTTTCCAAACTTGGAAAAAAAAATTTTTTCTTTTCGAGATTCTTTGCGCATAATATGCTTTTCTGAGGCTATCAAACTAGTATAATGAAAGAGAACCAGTTATCTCAAATAAATACGGAAAAAAAGTGATTCTAACGAAGTTTCCAAACTTCGAAAATAATTTTTCTTCTTTTCGAGATTCTTTGCGCATAAAATGCTTTTCTGAGACTATCAAACTGTATAATGAAAGAGAACTAGTTATCTCAAATAAGAACGGAAAAAAGTGATTCTAACGACGTTTCCAAAGGTCGAAAAAAAATTTTTTTCTTTTCCGGATTCTTTGCGCATAATATGCTTTTCTGAGGCTATCAAATTAGAATAATGAAAGAGAACCAGTTATCTCAAATAAGAACAGAAAAAAAGTAATTCTAATGAAGTTTCCAAAGTTTGAAAATTTTTTTTTTCTTTTCCAGATTCTTTCCGCATAATATGCTTGTCTGAGGCTATCAAACTAGTATAATTAATTTATTACCAGTTATCTCAAATAAGAAGGGAAAAAAAGTGATTCTAGTGAAGTTTCCAAACTTCGAAATAAAATTTTTTTCTTTTCGAGATTCTTTGCGCATAATATGCTTTTCGGAGGCTATCAAACTAGTATAATGAAAGAGAACCAGTTATCTCAAATAAGAACGGAAAATAAGTGATTCTAACGAAGTTTCCAAACTTCTAAAAAAATTTTTTTTATTTTCGAGATTCTTTGCGCATAATATGCTTTTCTGAGGCTATCAAACTAGTATAATGAGAGATTACCAGTTATTTCAAATAAGAATGGAAAAAAAGTGATTCTAATGAGTTTCCAATCTTCGAAAAAAAAATTTTTTCTTTTCGAGATTCTTTGCGCATAATATGCTTTTCTGAGGCTATCAAACTAGTATAATGAAAGAGAACCAGTTATCTCAAATAAGAACGGAAAAAAAGTGATTCTAACGAAGTTTCCAAACTTCGAAAAAAATTTTTTTTCTTTTCGAGATTCTTTGCGCATAATATGATTTTCCGAGTCTATCAACTAGTATAGTGAGAGATTACCAGTTATCTCAAATAAGAACGGAAAAAAAGTGATTCTAACGAAGTTTCAAAACTTCGAAAAAAATTTTTTTTCTTTTCGAGATTCTTTGCGCATAATATGCTTTTCTGAGGCTATCAAACTAGTATAATGAAAGAGAACCATTTATCTCAAATAAGAACAGAAAAAAAGTAATTCTAATGAAGTTTCCAAAGTTTGAAAAATTTTTTCTTTTCTTTTCGAGATTCTTTCCGCATAATATACTTTTCTACGGCTATCAAACTAGTAAAATGAAAGAGAACCAGTTATCTCGAATAAGAACGGAAAAAAAGTGAATCTAATCAAGTTTCCAAATTTCGAAAAATTTTTTTTTTCTTTTCGAGATTCTTTGCGCATAATATGCTTGTCTGAGGCTACCAAACTAGTATAATGAGAGATTACCAGTTATCTGAAATAAGAATGGAAAAAAAAAGATTCTAATGAAGTTTCCAAACTTCGAAAAAAATTTTTTTCCTTTCGAGATTCTTTGCGCATAATATGCTTGTCTGAAGCTATCAAACTAGTATAATGAGAGATTACCAGTTATATCAAATTAGAATGGAAAAAAAGTGATTCTAATGAAGTTTCCAAACTTCGAAAAAAATATTTTCTTTTCGAGATTCTTTGCGCATAATATGCTTTTCTGAGGCTATCAAACTAGTATAATGAAAGAGAACCAGTTATCTCAAATAAGAACGGAAAAAAGTGATTCTAAGGAAGTTTCCAAACTTCGAAAAAAAATTTTTTTCTTATCGAGATTCTTTGCGCATAATATGCTTTTCTGAGGCTATCAAACTAGTTTAATGAGAGATTACCAGTTATCTCAAATAGGAATGGAAAAAAAGTGATTCTAATGAAGTTTCCAAACTTCGAAATTTTTTTTTTTTCTTTTCGAGATTCTTTGCGCATAATATGCTTTTCTGAGACTATCAAACTAGTATAATGAAAGAGAACCAGTTATCTCAAATAAGAACGGAAAAAAAGTGATTCTAACGAAGTTTCCAAACTTCTAAAAAATTTTTTTTATTTTCGAGATTCTTTGCGCATAATATGCTTTTCTGAGGCTATCAAACTAGTATAATGAAAGAGAACCTGTTATCTCAAATAAGAACAGGAAAAAAGTGATTCTAACGAAGTTTCCAAACTTCTAAAAAATTTTTTTTTCTATTCGTGATTCTTTGCGCTAAATATGCTTTTCTGAGGCTATCAAACTAGTATAATGAAAGAGAACCAGTTATCTCAAATAAGAACAGAAAAAAAGTGATTCTAAAGAAGTTTCCAAACTGGGAAAAAAATTTTTTTCTTTTCGAGATTCTTTGCGCATAATATGCTTTACTGAGGCTATCAAACTAGTATAATGAAAGAGAACCAGTTATCTCAAATAAGAACGGAAAAAAAGTGATTCTAACGAAGTTTCCAAACTTCGAAAAAAATTTTTTTTCTTTTCGAGATTCTTTGCGCATAATATGATTTTCCGAGTCTATCAACTAGTATAGTGAGAGATTACCAGTTATCTCAAATAAGAACGGAAAAAAAGTGATTCTAACGAAGTTTCAAAACTTCGAAAAAAATTTTTTTTCTTTTCGAGATTCTTTGCGCATAATATGCTTTTCTGAGGCTATCAAACTAGTATAATGAAAGAGAACCATTTATCTCAAATAAGAACAGAAAAAAAGTAATTCTAATGAAGTTTCCAAAGTTTGAAAAATTTTTTCTTTTCTTTTCGAGATTCTTTCCGCATAATATACTTTTCTACGGCTATCAAACTAGTAAAATGAAAGAGAACCAGTTATCTCGAATAAGAACGGAAAAAAAGTGAATCTAATCAAGTTTCCAAATTTCGAAAAATTTTTTTTTTCTTTTCGAGATTCTTTGCGCATAATATGCTTGTCTGAGTCTATCAAACTAGTATAATGAGAGATTACCAGTTATCTGAAATAAGAATGGAAAAAAAAAGATTCTAATGAAGTTTCCAAACTTCGAAAAAAAATTTTTTCCTTTCGAGATTCTTTGCGCATAATATGCTTGTCTGAAGCTATCAAACTAGTATAATGAGAGATTACCAGTTATATCAAATTAGAATGGAAAAAAAGTGATTCTAATGAAGTTTCCAAACTTCGAAAAAAATATTTTCTTTTCGAGATTCTTTGCGCATAATATGCTTTTCTGAGGCTATCAAACTAGTATAATGAAAGAGAACCAGTTATCTCAAATAAGAACAGGAAAAAAGTGATTCTAACGAAGTTTCCAAACTTCTAAAGAAATTTTTTTTCTATTCGTGATTCTTTGCGCTAAATATGCTTTTCTGAGGCTATCAAACTAGTATAATGAAAGAGAACCAGTTATCTCAAATAAGAACAGAAAAAAAGTGATTCTAAAGAAGTTTCCAAACTGGGAAAAAAATTTTTTTCTTTTCGAGATTCTTTGCGCATAATATGCTTTACTGAGGCTATCAAACTAGTATAATGAAAGAGAACCAGTTATCTCAAATAAGAACGGAAAAAAAGTGATTCTAACGAAGTTTCCAAACTTCGAAAAAAATTTTTTTTCTTTTCGAGATTCTTTGCGCATAATATGATTTTCCGAGTCTATCAACTAGTATAGTGAGAGATTACCAGTTATCTCAAATAAGAACGGAAAAAAAGTGATTCTAACGAAGTTTCAAAACTTCGAAAAAAATTTTTTTTCTTTTCGAGATTCTTTGCGCATAATATGCTTTTCTGAGGCTATCAAACTAGTATCATGAAAGAGAACCATTTATCTCAAATAAGAACAGAAAAAAAGTAATTCTAATGAAGTTTCCAAAGTTTGAAAAATTTTTTCTTTTCTTTTCGAGATTCTTTCCGCATAATATACTTTTCTACGGCTATCAAACTAGTAAAATGAAAGAGAACCAGTTATCTCGAATAAGAATGGAAAAAAAGTGAATCTAATCAAGATTCCAAATTTCGAAAAATTTTTTTTTTCTTTTCGAGATTCTTTGCGCATAATATGCTTGTCTGAGTCTATCAAACTAGTATAATGAGAGATTACCAGTTATCTGAAATAAGAATGGAAAAAAAGTGATTCTAATGAAGTTTCCAAACTTCGAAAAAAAAGTTTTTTCTTTTCGAGATTCTTTGCGCATAATATGCTTTTCTGAGGCTATCAAACTAGTATAATGAAAGAGAACCAGTTATCTCAAATAAGAAAGGAAAAAAGTGATTCTAAGGAAGTTTCCAAACTTCGAAAAAAAATTTTTTTCTTATCGAGATTCTTTGCGCATAATATGCTTTTCTGAGGCTATCAAACTGTATAATGAGAGATTACCAGTTATCTCAAATAAGAATGGAAAAAAAGTGATTCTAATGAAGTTTCCAAACTTCGAAAAAAATTTTTTTTATTTTCGAGATTCTTTGCGCATAATATGCTTTTCTGAGGCTATCTAATTAGTATAATGAGAGATTACCAGTTATCTCAAATATGAACGGAAAAAAAGTGATACTAACGAAGTTTCAAAACTTCGAAAAAAAATTTTTTTCTTTTCGAGATTCTTTGCGCATAATATGCTTTACTGAGGATATCAAACTAGTATAATGAAAGAGAACCAGTTATCTCAAATAACAACGGAAAAAAAGTGATTCTAACGAAGTTTCCAAACTTCTAAAAAAATTTTTCTTCTTTTCGAGATTCTTTGCGCATAATACGCTTTTCTGAGGCTATCAAACTGTATAATGATAGAGAACTAGTTATCTCAAATAAGAACGAAAAAAAGTAATTCTAACGACGTTTCCAAACTTCGAAAAAAAATTTTTTTCCTTTCGAGATTCTTTGCGCATAATATGCTTTTCTGAGGCTATCAAACTAGTATAATGAAAGAGAACCTGTTATCTCAAATAAGAACGGAAAAAAAGTGATTATAACGAAGTTTCCAAACTTCGAAAAAATTTTTTTTCTTTTCGAGATTCTTTGCGCATAATATGCTTTTCTGAGGCTATCAAACTAGCATAATGAAAGAGAACCAGTTATCTCATATAAGAACAGGAAAAAAGTGATTCTTACGAAGTTTCCAAACTTCTAAAAAATTTTTTTTTCTATTCGTGATTCTTTGCGCTAAATATGCTTTTCTGAGGCTATCAAACTAGTATAATGAAAGAGAACCAGTTATCTCAAATAAGAAAAAAAAAAAGTGATTCTAAAGAAGTTTCCAAACTGGGAAAAAAATTTTTTTCTTATCGAGATTCTTTGCGCATAATATGCTTTTCTGAGGCTATCAAACTAGTATAATGAAAGAGAACCAGTTATCTCAAATAAGAATGGAAAAAAAGTGATTCTAAGGAAGTTTCCAAACTTCGAAAAAAAATTTTTTTCATTTCGAGATTCTTTGCGCATAATATGCTTTTCTGAGGCTATCAAACTAGTATAATGAAAGAGAACCAGTTATCTCAAATAAGAACGGAAAAAAAGTGATTCAAACGAAGTTTCCAAACTTCGAAAAAAATTTTTTTTCTTTTCGAGATTCTTTGCGCATAATATGCTTTTCTGAGGCTATCAAACTAGTATAATGAAAGAGAACCAGTTATCTCAAATAAGAACGGAAAAAAAGTGATTCTAACGAAGTTTCCAAACTTCGATAAAAAAATTTTTTCTTTTCGAGATTCTTTGCTCATAATATGCTTTTCTGAGGCTATCAAAATAGTATAATGAAAGAGAACCAGTTATCTCAAATAAGAACGGAAGAAAAGTGATTCTAACGAAGTTTCCAAACTTCGAAAAAAAATTTTTTTCTATTCCAGATTCCTTGCGCATAATATGCTTTTCTGAGGCTATCAAAATAGTAAATGAAAGAGAACCAGTTATCTCAAATAAGAACGGAAAAAAAGTGATTCTAACGAAGTTTCCAAACTTCGAAAAAAATTTTTTTTCTTTTCGAGATTCTTTGCGCATAATATGCTTTTCTGAGGCTATTAAACTAGTGTAATGAAAGAGAACCAGTTATCTCAAATAAGAACGGAAAAAAAGTGATTCTAAAGAAGTTTCCAAACTTCTAAAAAAATTTTTTTTATATTCGAGATTCTTTGCGCATAATATGCTTTTCTGAGGCTATCTAATTAGTATAATGAAAGAGAACCAGTTATCTCAAATAAAAACGGAAAAAAAGTCATTCTAACGAAGTTTCCAAACTTCGAAAAAAAAATGTTTTTCTTTTCGAGATTCTTTGCGCATAATATACTTTTCTACGGCTATCAAACTAGTAAAATGAAAGAGAACCAGTTATCTCGAATAAGAATGGAAAAAAAGTGATTCTAACGAAGTTTCCAAACTTCGAAAAAAAATTTTTTTCTTTTCGAGATTCTTTGCGCATAATATGCTTTTCTGAGGCTATCAAAATAGTATAATGAAAGAGAACCAGTTATCTCAAATAAGAACGGGAAAAAAGTGATTCTAACGAAGTTTCCAAACTTCGAAAAAAAATTTTTTTCTTTTCGAGATTCTTTGCGCATAATATGCTTTTCTGAGGCTATCAAACTAGTATAATGAAAGAGAACCAGTTATCTCAAATAAGAACGGAAAAAAAGTGATTCTAACGAAGTTTCCAAACTTCGAAAAAAAATTTTTTTCTTTTCGAGATTCTTTGCGCATAATATGCTTTTCTGAGGCTATCAAAATAGTATAATGAAAGAGAACCAGTTATCTCAAATAAGAACGGGAAAAAAGTGATTCTAACGAAGTTTCCAAACTTGGAAAAAAAAATTTTTTCTTTTCGAGATTCTTTGCGCATAATATGCTTTTCTGAGGCTATCAAACTAGTATAATGAAAGAGAACCAGTTATCTCAAATAAATACGGAAAAAAAGTGATTCTAACGAAGTTTCCAAACTTCGAAAATAATTTTTCTTCTTTTCGAGATTCTTTGCGCATAAAATGCTTTTCTGAGGCTATCAAACTGTATAATGAAAGAGAACTAGTTATCTCAAATAAGAACGGAAAAAAGTGATTCTAACGACGTTTCCAAAGGTCGAAAAAAAATTTTTTTCTTTTCCGGATTCTTTGCGCATAATATGCTTTTCTGAGGCTATCAAATTAGAATAATGAAAGAGAACCAGTTATCTCAAATAAGAACAGAAAAAAAGTAATTCTAATGAAGTTTCCAAAGTTTGAAAATTTTTTTTTTCTTTTCCAGATTCTTTCCGCATAATATGCTTGTCTGAGGCTATCAAACTAGTATAATTAATTTATTACCAGTTATCTCAAATAAGAAGGGAAAAAAAGTGATTCTAGTGAAGTTTCCAAACTTCGAAATAAAATTTTTTTCTTTTCGAGATTCTTTGCGCATAATATGCTTTTCGGAGGCTATCAAACTAGTATAATGAAAGAGAACCAGTTATCTCAAATAAGAACGGAAAATAAGTGATTCTAACGAAGTTTCCAAACTTCTAAAAAAATTTTTTTTATTTTCGAGATTCTTTGCGCATAATATGCTTTTCTGAGGCTATCAAACTAGTATAATGAGAGATTACCAGTTATTTCAAATAAGAATGGAAAAAAAGTGATTCTAATGAGTTTCCAAACTTCGAAAAAAAAATTTTTTCTTTTCGAGATTCTTTGCGCATAATATGCTTTTCTGAGGCTATCAAACTAGTATAATGAAAGAGAACCAGTTATCTCAAATAAGAACGGAAAAAAAGTGATTCTAACGAAGTTTCCAAACTTCGAAAAAAAATTTTCTTCTTTTCGAGATTCTTTGCGCATAATATGCTTTTCTGAGGCTATCAAACTGTATAATGAAAGAGAACTAGTTATCTCAAATAAGAACGGAAAAAAGTGATTTTAACGACGTTTCCAAACGTCGAAAAAAATTTTTTTTCTTTTCCGGATTCTTTGCGCATAATATGCTTTTCTGAGTCTATCAAACTAGTATAACTAAAGAGAAACAGTTATCTCAAATAAGAACGGAAAAAAAGTGATTCAAACGAAGTTTCCAAACTTCGAAAAAAATTTTTTTTCTTTTCGAGATTCTTTGCGCATAATATACTTTTCTGAGGCTATCAAACTAATCTAATGAAAAAGAACCAGTTATCTCTAATAAGAACGGGAAAAAAATGATTCTAACGAAGTTTCCAAACTTCGAAAATTTTTTTTTTCTTTTCGAGATTCTTTGCGCATAATATGCTTTTCTGAGGCTATCAAACTAGTATAATGAAAGAGAACCAGTTATCTCAAATAAGAACAGAAAAAAAGTAATTCTAATGAAGTTTGCAAAGTTTGAAATTTTTTTTTTTTCTTTTCGAAATTCTTTCCGATAATATACTTTTCTACGGCTATCAAACTAGTAAAATGAAAGAGAACCAGTTATCTCGAATAAGAACGGAAAAAAAGTGAATCTAATCAAGTTTCCAAACTTCGAAAAAATTTTTTTTTCTTTGCGAGATTGTTTGCGCATAATATGCTTGTCTGAGGCTATCAAACTAGTATAATGAGAGATTACCAGTAATCTCAAATAAGAATGGAAAAAAAGTGATTCTAATGAAGTTTCCAAACTTCGAAAAAAAATTTTTTTCTTTTCGAGATTCTTTGCGCATAATATGCTTTTCTGAGGCTATCAAACTAGTATAATGAAAGAGAACCAGTTATCTCAAATAAGAACGGAAAAAAAGTGATTCTAACGAAGTTTCCAAACTTCGAAAAAAAATTTTTTTCTTTTCGAGATTCTTTGCGCATAATATGCTTTTCTGAGGCTATCAAAATAGTATAATGAAAGAGAACCAGTTATCTCAAATAAGAACGGGAAAAAAGTGATTCTAACGAAGTTTCCAAACTTGGAAAAAAAAATTTTTTCTTTTCGAGATTCTTTGCGCATAATATGCTTTTCTGAGGCTATCAAACTAGTATAATGAAAGAGAACCAGTTATCTCAAATAAATACGGAAAAAAAGTGATTCTAACGAAGTTTCCAAACTTCGAAAATAATTTTTCTTCTTTTCGAGATTCTTTGCGCATAAAATGCTTTTCTGAGGCTATCAAACTGTATAATGAAAGAGAACTAGTTATCTCAAATAAGAACGGAAAAAAGTGATTCTAACGACGTTTCCAAAGGTCGAAAAAAAATTTTTTTCTTTTCCGGATTCTTTGCGCATAATATGCTTTTTTGAGGCTATCAAATTAGAATAATGAAAGAGAACCAGTTATCTCAAATAAGAACAGAAAAAAAGTAATTCTAATGAAGTTTCCAAAGTTTGAAAATTTTTTTTTTTCTTTTCCAGATTCTTTCCGCATAATATGCTTGTCTGAGGCTATCAAACTAGTATAATTAATTTATTACCAGTTATCTCAAATAAGAAGGGAAAAAAAGTGATTCTAGTGAAGTTTCCAAACTTCGAAATAAAATTTTTTTCTTTTCGAGATTCTTTGCGCATAATATGCTTTTCGGAGGCTATCAAACTAGTATAATGAAAGAGAACCAGTTATCTCAAATAAGAACGGAAAATAAGTGATTCTAACGAAGTTTCCAAACTTCTAAAAAAATTTTTTTTATTTTCGAGATTCTTTGCGCATAATATACTTTTCTGAGGCTATCAAACTAGTATAATGAGAGATTACCAGTTATTTCAAATAAGAATGGAAAAAAAGTGATTCTAATGAGTTTCCAAACTTCGAAAAAAAAATTTTTTCTTTTCGAGATTCTTTGCGCATAATATGCTTTTCTGAGGCTATCAAACTAGTATAATGAAAGAGAACCAGTTATCTCAAATAAGAACGGAAAAAAAGTGATTCTAACGAAGTTTCCAAACTTCGAAAAAAAATTTTCTTCTTTTCGAGATTCTTTGCGCATAATATGCTTTTCTGAGGCTATCAAACTGTATAATGAAAGAGAACTAGTTATCTCAAATAAGAACGGAACAAAGTGATTTTAACGACGTTTCCAAACGTCGAAAAAAATTTTTTTTCTTTTCCGGATTCTTTGCGCATAATATGCTTTTCTGAGTCTATCAAACTAGTATAACTAAAGAGAAACAGTTATCTCAAATAAGAACGGAAAAAAAGTGATTCAAACGAAGTTTCCAAACTTCGAAAAAAATTTTTTTTCTTTTCGAGATTCTTTGCGCATAATATGCTTTTCTGAGGCTATCAAACTAATCTAATGAAAGAGAACCAGTTATCTCTAATAAGAACGGGAAAAAAATGATTCTAACGAAGTTTCCAAACTTCGAAAATTTTTTTTTTCTTTTCGAGATTCTTTGCGCATAATATGCTTTTCTGAGGCTATCAAACTAGTATAATGAAAGAGAACCAGTTATCTCAAATAAGAACAGAAAAAAAGTAATTCTAATGAAGTTTGCAAAGTTTGAAATTTTTTTTTTTTTCTTTTCGAAATTCTTTCCGATAATATACTTTTCTACGGCTATCAAACTAGTAAAATGAAAGAGAACCAGTTATCTCGAATAAGAACGGAAAAAAAGTGAATCTAATCAAGTTTCCAAACTTCGAAAAAATTTTTTTTTCTTTGCGAGATTGTTTGCGCATAATATGCTTGTCTGAGGCTATCAAACTAGTATAATGAGAGATTACCAGTAATCTCAAATAAGAATGGAAAAAAAGTGATTCTAATGAAGTTTCCAAACTTCGAAAAAAAATTTTTTTCTTTTCGAGATTCTTTGCGCATAATATGCTTTTCTGAGGCTATCAAACTAGTATAATGAAAGAGAACCAGTTATCTCAAATAAGAACGGAAAAAAAGTGATTCTAACGAAGTTTCCAAATTTCGAAAAAAAATTTTTTTCTTTTCGAGATTCTCTGCGCATAATATGCTTTTCTGAGGCTATCAAAATAGTATAATGAAAGAGAACCAGTTATCTCAAATAAGAACGGGAAAAAAGTTATTCTAACGAAGTTTCCAAACTTCGAAAATAATTTTTTTTCTTTTCGTGATTCTTTGCGCTAAATATGCTTTTCTGAGGCTATCAAACTAGTATAATGAAAGAGAACCAGTTATCTCAAATAAGAATGGAAAAAAGTGATTCTATTGAAGTTTCCAAACTTCGAAAAAAAATTTTTTTCTTTTCGAGATTCTTTGCGCATAATATGCTTTTCTGAGGCTATCAAACTAGTATAATGAAAGAGATGCAGTTATCTCAAATAAGAACGGAAAAAAAAGTGATTCTAACAAAGTGTCCAAACTTCTAAAAAAATTTTTTTTCTTTTCAAGATTCTTTGCGCATAATATGATTTTCTGAGTCTATCAAACTAGTATAATGAGAGATTACCAGTTATCTCAAATAAGAACGGAAAAAAAGTGATTCTGACGAAGTTTCAAAACTTCGAAAAATTTTTTTTTTCTTTTCGAGATTCTTTGCGCATAATATGCTTTTCTGAGGCTATCAAAATAACATAATGAAAGAGAACCATTTATCTCAAATAAGAACAGAAAAAAAGTAATTCTAATGAAGTTTCCAAAGTTTGAAAAAAATTTTTTTTTTCTTTTTGAGATTCTTTCCGCATAATATACTTTTCTACGGCTATCAAACTAGTAAAATAAAAGAGAACCAGTTATCTCGAATAAGAAGGGAAAAATAGTGAATCTAATCAAGTTTCCAAACTTCGAAAATTTTTTTTTTCTTTTCGAGATTCTTTGCGCATAATATACTTGTCTGAGGCTATCAAACTAGTATAATAAGAGATTACTAGTAATCTCAAATAAGAATTGAAAAAAAGTGATTCTAATGAAGTTGTCAAACTTCGAAAAAAAATTTTTTTCTTTTCGAGACTCTTTGCGCATAATATGGTTTTCTGAGGCTATCTAATTAGTATAATGAGAGATTACCAGTTATCTCAAATATGAACGGAAAAAAAGTGATTCTAACGAAGTTTGAAAACTTCGAAAAAAAATTTTTTTCTTTTCGAGAGCCTTTGCGCATAATATGCTTTATTGAGGATATCAAAATAGTATAATGAAAGAGAACCAGTTATCTCAAATAACAACGGAAAAAAAGTGATTCTAACGAAGTTTCCAAACTTCTAAAAAAATTTTTCTTCTTTTCGAGATTCTTTGCGCATAATACGCTTTTCTGAGGCTATCAAACTGTATAATGAAAGAGAACTAGTTATCTCAAATAAGAACGAAAAAAAGTAATTCTAACGACGTTTCCAAACTTCGAAAAAAAATTTTTTTCCTTTCTAATTTCTTTGCGCATAATATGCTTTACTGAGGCTATCAAACTAGTATAATGAAAGAGAACCAGTTATCTCAAATAAGAACGGAAAAAAAGTGATTCAAACGAAGTTTCCAAACTTCGAAAAAAAATTTTTTTCTTTTCGAGATTCTTTGCGCATAATACGCTTTTCTGAGCCTATCTAACTAATATTATAAAAGAGAACCAGTTATCTCAAATAAGAACGGAAAAAAAGTGATTCAAACGAAGTTTCCAAACTTCGAAAAAATTTTTTTTCTTTTCGAGATTCTTTGCGCATAATATGCTTTTCTGAGGCTATCAAACTAGTATAATGAAAGAGAACCAGTTATCTCAAATAAGAACAGGAAAAAAGTGATTCTAACGAAGTTTCCAAACTTCTAAAAAAATTTTTTTTCTATTCGTGATTCTTTGCGCTAAATATGCTTTTCTGAGGCTATCAAACTAGTATAATGAAAGAGAACCAGTTATCTCAAATAAGAACAGAAAAAAAGTGATTCTAAAGAAGTTTCCAAACTGGGAAAGAAATTTTTTTCTTTTCGAGATTCTTTGCGCATAATATGCTTTACTGAGGCTATCAAACTAGTATAATGAAAGAGAACCAGTTATCTCAAATAAGAACGGAAAAAAAAGTGATTCTAACGAAGTTTCCAAACTTCGAAAAAAATTTTTTTTCTTTTCGAGATTCTTTGCGCATAATATGCTTTTCTGAGGCTATCAAACTAGTATAATGAAAGAGAACCATTTATCTCAAATAAGAACAGAAAAAAAGTAATTCTAATGAAGTTTCCAAAGTTTGAAAAATTTTTTCTTTTCTTTTCGAGATTCTTTCCGCATAATATACTTTTCTACGGGTATCAAACTAGTAAAATGAAAGAGAACCAGTTATCTCGAATAAGAACGGAAAAAAAGTGAATCTAATCAAGTTTCCAAATGTCGAAAATTTTTTTTTTTCTTTTCGAGATTCTTTGCGCATAATATGCTTGTCTGAGTCTATCAAACTAGTATAATGAGAGATTACCAGTTATCTGAAATAAGAATGGAAAAAAAAAGATTCTAATGAAGTTTCCAAACTTCGAAAAAAATTTTTTTCCTTTCGAGATTCTTTGCGCATAATATGCTTGTCTGAAGCTATCAAACTAGTATAATGAGAGATTACCAGTTATATCAAATTAGAATGGAAAAAAAGTGATTCTAATGAAGTTTCCAAACTTCGAAAAAAATATTTTCTTTTCGAGATTCTTTGCGCATAATATGCCTTTCTGAGGCTATCAAACTAGTATAATGAAAGAGAACCAGTTATCTCAAATAAGAACGGAAAAAAGTGATTCTAAGGAAGTTTCCAAACTTCGAAAAAAAATTTTTTTCTTATCGAGATTCTTTGCGCATAATATGCTTTTCTGAGGCTATCAAACTAGTTTAATGAGAGATTACCAGTTATCTCAAATAGGAATGGAAAAAAAGTGATTCTAATGAAGTTTCCAAACTTCGAAATTTTTTTTTTTTCTTTTCGAGATTCTTTGCGCATAATATGCTTTTCTGAGGCTATCAAACTAGTATAATGAAAGAGAACCAGTTATCTCAAATAAGAACGGAAAAAAAGTGATTCTAACGAAGTTTCCAAACTTCTAAAAAATTTTTTTTATTTTCGAGATTCTTTGCGCATAATATGCTTTTCTGAGGCTATCTAATTAGTATAATGAGAGATTACCAGTTATCTCAAATATGAACGGAAAAAAAGTGATTCTAACGAAGTTTCAAAACTTCGAAAAAAAATTTTTTTCTTTTCGAGATTCTTTGCGCATAATATGCTTTACTGAGGATATCAAACTAGTATAATGAAAGAGAACCAGTTATCTCAAATAACAACGGAAAAAAAGTGATTCTAACGAAGTTTCCAAACTTCTAAAAAAATTTTTCTTCTTTTCGAGATTCTTTGCGCATAATACGCTTTTCTGAGGCTATCAAACTGTATAATGAAAGAGAACTAGTTATCTCAAATAAGAACGAAAAAAAGTAATTCTAACGACGTTTCCAAACTTCGTAAAAAAATTTTTTTCCTTTCGAGATTCTTTGCGCATAATATGCTTTACTGAGGCTATCAAACTAGTATAATGAAAGAGAACCAGTTATCTCAAATAAGAACGGAAAAAAAGTGATTAAAACGAAGTTTCCAAACTTCGAAAAAAAATTTTTTTCTATTCGTGATTCTTTGCGCTAAATATGCTTTTCTGAGGCTATCAAACTAGTATAATGAAAGAGAACCAGTTATCTCAAATAAGAACAGAAAAAAGGTGATTCTAAAGAAGTTTCCAAACTTGGAAAAAAATTTTTTTCTTTTCGAGATTCTTTGCGCATAATATGCTTTTCTGAGGCTATCAAACTAGTATAATGAAAGAGAAACAGTTATCTCAAATAAGAACGGAAAAAAAGCGATTCTAAGGAAGTTTCCAAACTTCGAAAAAAAAATTTTTTCTAATCGAGATTCTTTGCGCATAATATGCTTTTCTGAGGCTATCAAACTAATATAATGAGAAATTACCAGTTATCTCCAATAAGAATGGAAAAAAAGTGATTCTAATGAAGTTTCCAAACTTCGAAAGAAAATTTTTTTCCTTTTCGAGATTCTTTGCGCATAATATGCTTTTCTGAGGCTATCAAACTAGTATAATGAAAGAGAACCAGTTATCTCAAATAAGAACGGAAAATAAGTGATTCTAACGAAGTTTCCAAACTTCTAAAAAAATTTTTTTTCTTTTCGAGATTCTTTGCGCATAATATGCTTTTCTGAGGCTATCAAAATAATATAATGAAAGAGAACCATTTATCTCAAATAAGAACAGAAAAAAAGTAATTCTAATGAAGTTTCCAAAGTTTGAAAAAAAATTTTTTTTTCTTTTTGAGATTCTTTCCGCATAATATACTTTTCTACGGCTATCAAACTAGTAAAATAAAAGAGAACCAGTTATCTCGAATAAGAAGGGAAAAATAGTGAATCTAATCAAGTTTCCAAACTTCGAAAATTTTTTTTTTCTTTTCGAGATTCTTTGCGCATAATATACTTGTCTGAGGCTATCAAACTAGTATAATAAGAGATTACTAGTAATCTCAAATAAGAATTGAAAAAAAGTGATTCTAATGAAGTTGTCAAACTTCGAAAAAAAATTTTTTTCTTTTCGAGACTCTTTGCGCATAATATGGTTTTCTGAGGCTATCTAATTAGTATAATGAGAGATTACCAGTTATCTCAAATATGAACGGAAAAAAAGTGATTCTAACGAAGTTTCAAAACTTCGAAAAAAAATTTTTTTCTTTTCGAGAGCCTTTGCGCATAATATGCTTTATTGAGGATATCAAAATAGTATAATGAAAGAGAACCAGTTATCTCAAATAACAACGGAAAAAAAGTGATTCTAACGAAGTTTCCAAACTTCTAAAAAAATTTTTCTTCTTTTCGAGATTCTTTGCGCATAATACGCTTTTCTGAGGCTATCAAACTGTATAATGAAAGAGAACTAGTTATCTCAAATAAGAACGAAAAAAAGTAATTCTAACGACGTTTCCAAACTTCGAAAAAAAATTTTTTTCCTTTCTAATTTCTTTGCGCATAATATGCTTTACTGAGGCTATCAAACTAGTATAATGAAAGAGAACCAGTTATCTCAAATAAGAACGGAAAAAAAGTGATTCAAACGAAGTTTCCAAACTTCGAAAAAAAATTTTTTTCTTTTCGAGATTCTTTGCGCATAATACGCTTTTCTGAGCCTATCTAACTAATATTATAAAAGAGAACCAGTTATCTCAAATAAGAACGGAAAAAAAGTGATTCAAACGAAGTTTCCAAACTTCGAAAAATTTTTTTTTCTTTTCGAGATTCTTTGCGCATAATATGCTTTTCTGAGGCTATCAAACTAGTATAATGAAAGAGAACCAGTTATCTCAAATAAGAACAGGAAAAAAGTGATTCTAACGAAGTTTCCAAACTTCTAAAAAAATTTTTTTTCTATTCGTGATTCTTTGCGCTAAATATGCTTTTCTGAGGCTATCAAACTAGTATAATGAAAGAGAACCAGTTATCTCAAATAAGAACAGAAAAAAAGTGATTCTAAAGAAGTTTCCAAACTGGGAAAAAAATTTTTTTCTTTTCGAGATTCTTTGCGCATAATATGCTTTACTGAGGCTATCAAACTAGTATAATGAAAGAGAACCAGTTATCTCAAATAAGAACGGAAAAAAAAGTGATTCTAACGAAGTTTCCAAACTTCGAAAAAATTTTTTTTTCTTTTCGAGATTCTTTGCGCATAATATGATTTTCCGAGTCTATCAACTAGTATAGTGAGAGATTACCAGTTATCTCAAATAAGAACGGAAAAAAAGTGATTCTAACGAAGTTTCAAAACTTCGAAAAAAATTTTTTTTCTTTTCGAGATTCTTTGCGCATAATATGCTTTTCTGAGGCTATCAAACTAGTATAATGAAAGAGAACCATTTATCTCAAATAAGAACAGAAAAAAAGTAATTCTAATGAAGTTTCCAAAGTTTGAAAAATTTTTTCTTTTCTTTTCGAGATTCTTTCCGCATAATATACTTTTCTACGGCTATCAAACTAGTAAAATGAAAGAGAACCAGTTATCTCGAATAAGAACGGAAAAAAAGTGAATCTAATCAAGTTTCCAAATGTCGAAAATTTTTTTTTTCTTTTCGAGATTCTTTGCGCATAATATGCTTGTCTGAGTCTATCAAACTAGTATAATGAGAGATTACCAGTTATCTGAAATAAGAATGGAAAAAAAAAGATTCTAATGAAGTTTCCAAACTTCGAAAAAAATTTTTTTCCTTTCGAGATTCTTTGCGCATAATATGCTTGTCTGAAGCTATCAAACTAGTATAATGAGAGATTACCAGTTATATCAAATTAGAATGGAAAAAAAGTGATTCTAATGAAGTTTCCAAACTTCGAAAAAAATATTTTCTTTTCGAGATTCTTTGCGCATAATATGCTTTTCTGAGGCTATCAAACTAGTATAATGAAAGAGAACCAGTTATCTCAAATAAGAACGGAAAAAAGTGATTCTAAGGAAGTTTCCAAACTTCGAAAAAAAAATTTTTTCTTATCGAGATTCTTTGCGCATAATATGCTTTTCTGAGGCTATCAAACTAGTTTAATGAGAGATTACCAGTTATCTCAAATAGGAATGGAAAAAAAGTGATTCTAATGAAGTTTCCAAACTTCGAAATTTTTTTTTTTTCTTTTCGAGATTCTTTGCGCATAATATGCTTTTCTGAGGCTATCAAACTAGTATAATGAAAGAGAACCAGTTATCTCAAATAAGAACGGAAAAAAAGTGATTAAAACGAAGTTTCCAAACTTCGAAAAAAATTTTTTTTCTATTCGTGATTCTTTGCGCTAAATATGCTTTTCTGAGGCTATCAAACTAGTATAATGAAAGAGAACCAGTTATCTCAAATAAGAACAGAAAAAAGGTGATTCTAAAGAAGTTTCCAAACTTGGAAAAAAATTTTTTTCTTTTCGAGATTCTTTGCGCATAATATGCTTTTCTGAGGCTATCAAACTAGTATAATGAAAGAGAAACAGTTATCTCAAATAAGAACGGAAAAAAAGCGATTCTAAGGAAGTTTCCAAACTTCGAAAAAAAAATTTTTTCTAATCGAGATTCTTTGCGCATAATATGCTTTTCTGAGGCTATCAAACTAGTATAATGAGAAATTACCAGTTATCTCCAATAAGAATGGAAAAAAAGTGATTCTAATGAAGTTTCCAAACTTCGAAAGAAAATTTTTTTCCTTTTCGAGATTCTTTGCGCATAATATGCTTTTCTGAGGCTATCAAACTAGTATAATGAAAGAGAACCAGTTATCTCAAATAAGAACGGAAAATAAGTGATTCTAACGAAGTTTCCAAACTTCTAAAAAAATTTTTTTTATTTTCGAGATTCTTTGCGCATAATATGCTTTTCTGAGGCTATCTAATTAGTATAATGAAAGAGAACCAGTTATCTCAAATAAGAATGGAAAAAAAGTGATTCTAAGGAAGTTTCCAAACTTCGAAAAAAAATTTTTTTCATTTCGAGATTCTTTGCGCATAATATGCTTTTCTGAGGCTATCAAACTAGTATAATGAAAGAGAACCAGTTATCTCAAATAAGAACAGAAAAAAAGTGATTCTAAAGAAGTTTCCAAACTTCGAAAAAAAATTTTTTTCTTTTCGAGATTCTTTGCGCATAATATGCTTTACTGAGGCTATCAAACTAATATAATGAAAGAGAACCAGTTATCTCAAATAAGAACGGGAAAAAAGTGATTCTAACGAAGTTTCCAAAGTTGGAAAATTTTTTTTTTTCTTTTCGTGATTCTTTGCGCTAAATATGCTTTTCTGAGGCTATCAAACTAGTATAATGAAAGAGAACCAGTTATCTCAAATAAGAACAGAAAAAAAGTGATTCTAAAGAAGTTTCTAAACTTCGAAAAAATTTTTTTTTCTTTACGAGATTCTTTGGGCATAATATGCTTTACTGAGGCTATCAAACTAGTGTAATGAAAGAGAACCAGTTATCTCAAATAAGAACGGAAAAAAAGTGATTCAAACGAAGTTTCCAAACTTCGAAAAATATTTTTTTTCTTTCCAGATTCTTTGCGCATAATATGCTTTTCTGAGGCTATCAAACTAGTATAATGAAAGAGAACCAGTTATCTCAAATAAGAACGGTAAAGAAGTGATTTTTTTTTCTTTTCGAGATTCTTTGCGCATAATATGCTTTACTGAGACTATCAAACTAGTATAATGAAAGAGAACCAGTTATCTCAAATTAGAACGGAAAAAAAGTGATTCAAACGAAGTTTCCAAACTTCGAAAAAAAATGTTTTTCTTTTCGAGATTCTTTGCGCATAATATACTTTTCTACGGCTATCAAACTAGTAAAATGAAAGAGAATCAGTTATCTCGAATAAGAATGGAAAAATAGTGATTCTAACGAAGTTTCCTAACTTCGAAAAAAATTTTTTTTCTTTTGGAGATTCTTTGCGCATAATATGCTTTACTGAGGCTATCAAACTAGTATAATGAAAGAGAACCAGTTATCTCAAATAAGAACGGAAAAAAAGTGATTCTAACGAAGTTTCCAAACTTCGAAAAAAATTTTTTTTCTTTTCGAGATTCTTTGCGCATAATATGCTTTACTGCGGCTATCAAACTAGTTTATACTTTTCTTTTCGAGATTCTTTGCGTATAATATCCTTTTCTGAGGCTATCAAACTAGTATAATGAAAGAGAACCAGTTATCTCAAATAAGAACGGAAAAAAAGTGATTCAAACGAAGTTTCCAAACTTCGAAAAAAATTTTTTTTCTTTTCGAGATTCTTTGCGTATAATATGCTTTTCTGAGGCTATCAAACTAGTATAATGAAAGAGAACCAGTTATCTCAAATAAGAACGGAAAAAAATTGATTCTAACGAAGTTTCCAAACTTCGATAATAAAATTTTTTCTTTTCGAGATTCTTTGCGCATAATATGCTTTACAGCGGCTATCAAACTAGTTTATACTTTTCTTTTCGAGATTCTTTGCGCATAATATGCTTTTCTCAGGCTATCAAAATACTATAATGAAAGAGAGCCAGTTATCTCAAATAAAAATAGAAAATAAGTGATTCTAATGAAGTTTCCAAACTTCTAAAAAAATTTTTTTTAATTTCGAGATTCTTTGCGCATAATATGATTTTCCGAGTCTATCAACTAGTATAGTGAGAGATTACCAGTTAACTCAAATAAGAACGGAAAAAAAGTGATTCTAACGAAGTTTCAAAACTTCGAAAGAAATTTTTTTTCTTTTTGAGATTCTTTGCGCATAATATGATTTTCTGAGGCTATCAAACTAGTATAATGAAAGAGAACCATTTATCTCAAATAAGAACAGAAAAAAAGTAATTCTAATGAAGTTTCCAAAGTTTGAAAAATATTTTCTTTTCTTTTCGAAATTCTTTCCGCATAACATACTTTTCTACGGCTATCAAACTAGTAAAATGAAAGAGAACCAGTTATCTCGAATAAGAACGGAAAAAAAGTGAATCTAATCAAGTTTCCAAACTTCGAAAAATTTTTTTTTTCTTTTCGAGATTCTTTGCGCATAATATGCTTGTCTGAGGCTATCAAACTAGTATAATGAGAGATTACCAGTTATCTGAAATAAGAATTTAAAAAAAGTGATTCTAATGAACTTTCCAAACTTCGAAAAAAAAATTTTTTCTTTTCGAGATTCTTTGCGCATAGTATGCTTTCTGAGGCTATCAAACTAGTGTAATGAAAGAGAACCAGTTATCTCAAATAAGAACAGAAAAAAAGTGATTCTAAAGAAGTTTCCAAACTTGGAAAAAAATTTTTTTCTTTTCGAGATTCTTTGCGCATAATATGCTTTTCTGAGGCTATCAAACTAGTATAATGAAAGAGAACCAGTTATCTCAAATAAGAACGGAAAAAAAGTGATTCTAAGGAAGTTTCCAAACTTCGAAAAAAAAATTTTTTCTAATCGAGATTCTTTGCGCATAATATGCTTTTCTGAGGCTATCAAACTAGTATAATGAGAGATTACCAGTTATATCAAATAAGAATGGAAAAAAGGTGATTCTAATGAAGTTTCCAAACTTCGAAAAAAATTTTTTTTTCTTTTCGAGATTCTTTGCGCATAATATGCTTTTCTGAGGCTATCAAACTAGTATAATGAAAGAGAACCAGTTATCTCAAATAAGAACGGAAAATAAGTGATTCTAACGAAGTTTCCAAACTTCTAAAAAAATTTTTTTTATTTTCGAGATTCTTTGCGCATAATATGCTTTTCTGAGGCTATCTAATTAGTATAATGGAAGAGAACCAGTTATCTCAAATAAGAATGGAAAAAAAGTGATTCTAAGGAAGTTTCCAAACTTCGAAAAAAAATTTTTTTCATTTCGAGATTCTTTGCGCATAATATGCTTTTCTGAGGCTATCAAACTAGTATAATGAAAGAGAACCAGTTATCTCAAATAAGAACAGAAAAAAAGTGATTCTAAAGAAGTTTCCAAACTTCGAAAAAAAATTTTTTTCTTTTCGAGATTCTTTGCGCATAATATGCTTTACTGAGGCTATCAAACTAATATAATGAAAGAGAACCTGTTATCTCAAATAAGAACGGGAAAAAAGTGATTCTAACGAAGTTTCCAAAGTTCGAAAATTTTTTTTTTTCTTTTCGTGATTCTTTGCGCTAAATATGCTTTTCTGAGGCTATCAAACTAGTATAATGAAAGAGAACCAGTTATCTCAAATAAGAACGGTAAAGAAGTGATTCTTTTTTCTTTTCGAGATTCTTTGCGCATAATATGCTTTACTGAGACTATCAAACTAGTATAATGAAAGAGAACCAGTTATCTCAAATAAGAACGGAAAAAAGTGATTCTAACGAAGTTTCCGAACTTCGAAAAAAATTTTTTTTCTTTTCGAGATTCTTTGCGCATAATATGCTTTACTGCGGATATCAAACTAGTTTATACTTTTCTTTTCGAGATTCTTTGCGCATAATATGCTTTTCTGAGGCTATCAAACTAGTATAATGAAAGAGAACCAGTTATCTCAAATAAGAACGGAAAAAAAGTGATTCAAATGAAGTTTCCAAACTTCGAAAAAAACTTTTTTTCTTTTCGAGATTCTTTGCGCATAATATGCTTTCCTGAGGGTATCAAACTAGTATAATGAAAGAGAACCAGTTATCTCAAATAAGAACGGAAAAAAATTGATTGTAACGAAGTTTCCAAACTTCGATAATAAAATTTTTTCTTTTCGAGATTCTTTGCGCATAATATGCTTTACTGCGGCTATCAAACTAGTTTATACTTTTCTTTTCGAGATTCTTTGCGCATAATATGCTTTTCTGAGGCTATCAAAATAGTATAATGAAAGAGAACCAGTTATCTCAAATAAGAATGGAAAATAAGTGATTCTAATGAAGTTTCCAAACTTCTAAAAAAATTTTTTTTATTTTCGAGATTCTTTGCGCATAATATGATTTTCCGAGTCTATCAACTAGTATAGTGAGAGATTACCAGTTATCTCAAATAAGAACGGAAAAAAAGTGATTCTAACGAAGTTTCAAAACTTCGAAAAAAATTTTTTTTCTTTTCGACATTCTTTGCGCATAATATGATTTTCTGAGGCTATCAAACTAGTATAATGAAAGAGAACCATTTATCTCAAATAAGAACAGAAAAAAAGTAATTCTAATGAAGGTTCCAAAGTTTGAAAAATGTTTTCTTTTCTTTTCGAAATTCTTTCCGCATAATATACTTTTCTACGGCTATCAAACTAGTAAAATGAAAGAGAACCAGTTATCTCGAATAAGAACGGAAAAAAAGTGAATCTAATCAAGTTTCCAAACTTCGAAAAATTTTTTTTTTCTTTTCGAGATTCTTTGCGCATAATATGCTTGTCTGAGGCTATCAAACTAGTATAATGAGAGATTACCAGTTATCTGAAATAAGAATGGGAAAAAAGTGATTCTAATGAACTTTCCAAACTTCGAAAAAAAAATTTTTTCTTTTCGAGATTCTTTGCGCATAATATGCTTTCTGAGGCTATCAAACTAGTGTAATGAAAGAGAACCAGTTATCTCAAATAAGAACGGAAAAAAAGTGATTCTAACGAAGTTTCCAAACTTCGAAAAAAAATTTTCTTCTTTTCGAGATTCTTTGACATAATATGCTTTTCTGAGTCTATCAAACTGTACAATGAAAGAGAACTAGTTATCTCAAATAAGAACGGAAAAAAGTGATTCTAACGACGTTTCCAAACGTCGAAAAAATTTTTTTTTCTTTTCCGGATTCTTTGCCAATAATATGCTTTTCTTAGGCTATCAAACTAGTATAATGAAAGAGAACCAGTTATCTCAAAGAAGAACAGAAAAAAAGTAATTCTAATGAAGTTTCCAAAAATTGAAATTTTTTTTTTTCTTTTCCAGATTCTTTCCGCATAATATACTTCTCTACGGCTATCAAACTAGTAAAATGAAAGAGAACCAGTTATCTCGAATAAGAACGGAAAAAAAGTGAATCTAATCAACTTTCCAAACTTCGAAAAATTTTTTTTTTCTTTTCGAGATTCTTTGCGCATAATATGCTTGCCTGAGGCTATCAAACTAGTATAATGAGAGATTACCAGTTATTTCAAATAAGAATGGAAAAAAGTGTTCTAATGAAGTTTCCAAACTTCGAAAAAAAATTTTTTTCTTTTCGAGATTCTTTGCGCATAATATGCTTTTCTGAGGCTATCAAACTAGTATAATGAAAGAGAACCAGTTATCTCAAATCAGAACGGAAAAAAAGTGATTCTAACGAAGTTTCCAAACTTCGAAAAAATTTTTTTTCTATTCGAGATTCTTTGCGCATAATATGCTTTACTGCGGCTATCAAACTAGTTTATACTTTTTTTTTCGAGATTCTTTGCGCATAATATGCTTTTCTGAGGCTATCAAACTAGTATAATGAAAGAGAACCAGATATCTCAAATAAGAACGGAAAAAAAGTGATTCAAACGAAGTTTCCAAACTTCGAAAAAAATTTTTTTTCTTTTCGAGATTCTTTGCGCATAATATGCTTTTCTGAGGCTATCAAACTAGTATAATGAAAGAGAACCAGTTATCTCAAATAAGAACGGAAAAAAATTGATTCTAACGACGTTTCCAAACTTCGATAAAAAAATTTTTCTTTTCGAGATTCTTTGCGCATAATATGCTTTTCTGAGGCTATCAAAATAGTATAATGAAAGAGAACCAGTTATCTCAAATAAGAATGGAAAATAAGTGATTCTAATGAAGTTTCCAAACTTCTAAAAAATTTTTTTTTTATTTTCGAGATTCTTTGAGCATAATATGATTTTCCGAGTCTATCAACTAGTATAGTGAGAGATTACCAGTTATCTCAAATAAGAACGGAAAAAAAGTGATTCTAACGAAGTTTCAAAACTTCGAAAAAATTTTTTTTTCTTTTCGAGATTCTTTGCGCATAATATGATTTTCTGAGGCTATCAAACTAGTATAATGAAAGAGAACCATTTATCTCAAATAAGAACATAAAAAAAGTAATTCTAATGAAGTTTCCAAAGTTTGAAAAATTTTTTCTTTTCTTTTCGAGATTCTTTCCGCATAATATACTTTTCTACGGCTATCAAACTAGTGTAATGAAAGAGAACCAGTTATCTCAAATAAGAACGGAAAAAAAGTGATTCTAACGAAGTTTCCAAACTTCGAAAAAAAATTTTCTTCTTTTCGAGATTCTTTGACATAATATGCTTTTCTGAGGCTATCAAACTGTATAATGAAAGAGAACTAGTTATCTCATATCAGAACGGAAAAAAGTGATTCTAACGACGTTTCCAAACGTCGAAAAAATTTTTTTTTTTCTTTTCCGGATTCTTTGCCCATAATATGCTTTTCTTAGGCTATCAAACTAGTATAATGAAAGAGAACCAGTTATCTCAAAGAAGAACAGAAAAAAAGTAATTCTAATGAAGTTTCCAAAAATTGAAATTTTTTTTTTTTCTTTTCCAGATTCTTTCCGCATAATATACTTCTCTACGGCTATCAAACTAGTAAAATGAAAGAGAACCAGTTATCTCGAATAAGAACGGAAAAAAAGTGAATCTAATCAAGTTTCCAAACTTCGAAAAATTTTTTTTTTCTTTTCGAGATTCTTTGCGCATAATATGCTTGTCTGAGGCTATCAAACTAGTATAATGAGAGATTACCAGTTATCTCAAATAAGAATGGAAAAAAGTGATTCTAATGAAGTTTCCAAACTTCGAAAAAAAATTTTTTTCTTTTCGAGATTCTTTGCGCATAATATGCTTTTCTGAGGCTATCAAACTAGTATAATTAAAGAGAACCAGTTATCTCAAATCAGAACGGAAAAAAAGTGATTCTAACGAAGTTTCCAAACTTCGAAAAAAATTTTTTTTCTTTTCGAGATTCTTTGCGCATAATATGCTTTACTGCGGCTATCAAACTAGTTTATACTTTTCTTTTCGAGATTCTTTGCGCATAATATGCTTTTCTGAGGCTATCAAACTAGTATAATGAAAGAGAACCAGTTATCTCAAATAAGAACGGAAAAAAAGTGATTCAAACGAAGTTTCCAAACTTCGATAAAAATTTTTTTTCTTTTCGAGATTCTTTGCGCATAATATGCTTTTCTGAGGCTATCAAAATAGTATAATGAAAGAGAACCAGTTATCTCAAATAAGAATGGAAAATAAGTGATTCTAATGAAGTTTCCAAACTTCTAAAAAAAATTTTTTTATTTTCGAGATTCTTTGCGCATAATATGATTTTCCGAGTCTATCAACTAGTATAGTGAGAGATTACCAGTTATCTCAAATAAGAATGGAAAAAAAGTGATTCTAAGGAAGTTTCCTAACTTCGAAAAAAATTTTTTTTCTTTTCGAGATTCTTTGCGCATAATATGCTTTTCTGAGGCTATCAAACTAGTATAATGAAAGAGAACCAGTTATCTCGAAAAAGAACGGAAAAAATGTGATTCTAATGAAGTTTCCGAACTTCGAAAAAAATTTCTTTCTTTTCGAGATTCTTTGCGCATAATATGCTTTTCTGAGGCTATCAAACTAGTATAATGAAAGAGAACCAGTTATCTCGAATAAGAACGGAAAAAAAGTGATTCTAATGAAGTTTCCAAACTTCGAAAAAAAATTTTCTTCTTTTCGAGATTCTTTGACATAATATGCTTTTCTGAGGCTATCAAACTAGTATAATGAAAGAGAACCAGTTATCTCAAATAAGAACGGAAAAAAAGTGATTCTAACGGAGTTTCCAAACTTCGAAAAAAAATTTTCTTCTTTTCGAGATTCTTTGACATAATATGCTTTTCTGAGGCTATCAAACTGTATAATGAAAGAGAACTAGTTATCTCATATCAGAACGGAAAAAAGTGATTCTAACGACGTTTCCAAACGTCGAAAAATTTTTTTTTTTTCTTTTCCGGATTCTTTGCCCATAATATGCTTTTCTTAGGCTATCAAACTAGTATAATGAAAGAGAACCAGTTATCTCAAAGAAGAACAGAAAAAAAGTAATTCTAATGAAGTTTCCAAAAATTGAAATTTTTTTTTTTTTCTTTTCCAGATTCTTTCCGCATAATATACTTCTCTACGGCTATCAAACTAGTAAAATGAAAGAGAACCAGTTATCTCGAATAAGAACGGAAAAAAAGTGAATCTAATCAAGTTTCCAAACTTCGAAAAATTTTTTTTTTCTTTTCGAGATTCTTTGCGCATAATATGCTTGTCTGAGGCTATCAAACTAGTATAATGAGAGATTACCAGTTATCTCAAATAAGAATGGAAAAAAGTGATTCTAATGAAGTTTCCAAACTTCGAAAAAAAATTTTTTTCTTTTCGAGATTCTTTGCGCATAATACGCTTTTCTGAGGCTATCAAACTAGTATAATTAAAGAGAACCAGTTATCTCAAATCAGAACGGAAAAAAAGTGATTCTAACGAAGTTTCCAAACTTCGAAAAAAATTTTTTTTCTTTTCGAGATTCTTTGCGCATAATATGCTTTACTGCGGCTATCAAACTAGTTTATACTTTTCTTTTCGAGATTCTTTGCGCATAATATGCTTTTCTGAGGCTATCAAACTAGTATAATGAAAGAGAACCAGTTATCTCAAATAAGAACGGAAAAAAAGTGATTCAAACGAAGTTTCCAAACTTCGAAAAAAATTTTTTTTCTTTTCGAGATTCTTTGCGCATAATATGCTTTTCTGAGGCTATCAAACTAGTATAATGAAAGAGAACCAGTTATCTCAAATAAGAACGGAAAAAAATTGATTCTACTGAAGTTTCCAAACTTCGATAAAAATTTTTTTTCTTTTCGAGATTCTTTGCGCATAATATGCTTTTCTGAGGCTATCAAAATAGTATAATGAAAGAGAACCAGTTATCTCAAATAAGAATGGAAAATAAGTGATTCTAATGAAGTTTCCAAACTTCTAAAAAAATTTTTTTTATTTTCGAGATTCTTTGCGCATAATATGATTTTCCGAGTCTATCAACTAGTATAGTGAGAGATTACCAGTTATCTCAAATAAGAATGGAAAAAAAGTGATTCTAAGGAAGTTTCCTAACTTCGAAAAAAATTTTTTTTCTTTTCGAGATTCTTTGCGCATAATATGCTTTTCTGAGGCTATCAAACTAGTATTATGAAAGAGAACCAGTTATCTCGAAAAAGAACGGAAAAAATGTGATTCTAATGAAGTTTCAGAACTTCGAAAAAAATTTCTTTCTTTTCGAGATTCTTTGCGCATAATATTTTTTTCTACAGCTATCAAATTAGTATATTGAAAGAGAACCAGTTATCTCGAATAAGAACGGAAAAAAGTGATTCTAATGAAATTTCAAAATTTTGAAAAACTTTTTTTTTCTTTTCGAGATTCTTTACGCATAATATGCTTTTCTACAGCTATCAAACTAGCAAAATGAAAGAGAGCCAGTTATCTCGTATAAGAACGGAAAAAAAGTGATACCAATCAAGTTTCCAAACTTCGAAAAAAAATTTTTTCTTTTCGAGATTCTTTGCGCATAATATGCTTTTCTGCGGCTATCAAACTAGTACAATGAAAGAGAACCAGTTATCTCAAATAAGAACGAAAAAAAAGTGTTTCTAACGAAGTTTCCCAACTTCGAAAAAAAATTTTTTTTCTTTTCGAGATTCTTTGCGCATAATATGCTTTTCTGAGGCTATCAAACTAGTATAATGAAAGAGAACCAGTTATCTCGTATAAGAACGGAAAAAAAGTGATTCTAATGAAGTTTCAAAATTATGAAAAACTTTTTTTTTCTTTTCGAGATTCTTTGCGCATAATATGCTTTTCTACAGCTATCAAACTAGCAAAATGAAAGAGAACCATTTCTCTCGTATAAGAACGGAAAAAAAGTGATTCTATTGAAGTTTCCAAACTTCGAAAAAAAATATTTTGTTTTCGAGATTCTTTGCGCATAATAAGCTTTTCTGAGGCTATCAAACTAGTATAATGAAAGAACCAGTTATCTCGAATAAGAACGGAAAAAAAGTGATTCTAATGAAGTTTCAAAAATATGAAAAACTTTTTTTTTCTTTTCGAGATTCTTTGCGCATAATATGCTTTTCTACAGCTATCAAACTAGCAAAATGAAAGAGAACCAGTTATCTCGAATAAGAACGGAAAAAAAGTGATTCTAACGAAGTTTCCAAACTTCGAAAAAAATTTTTTTTCTTTTCGAGATTCTTTGCGCATAATATGCTTTACTGAGGCTATCAAACTAGTATAATGAAAGAGAACCAGTTATCTCAAATAAGAATGGAAAAAAAGTGATTCTAAGGAAGTTTCCTAACTTCGAAAAAAATTTTTTTTCTTTTCGAAATTCTTTGCGCATAATATGCTTTACTGAGGCTATCAAACTAGTATAATGAATTAGAACCAGTTATCTCAAATAAGAATGGAAAGAAAGTGATTCTAAGGAAGTTTCCAAACTTCGAAAAAAAAATTTTTTCTTTTCGAGATTCTTTGCGCATAATATGCTTTTCTGAGGCTATCAAACTAGTATTATGAAAGAGAACCAGTTATCTCGAAAAAGAACGGAAAAAATGTGATTCTAATGAAGTTTCCGAACTTCGAAAAAAATTTCTTTCTTTTCGAGATTCTTTGCGCATAATATGCTTTTCAGAGGCTATCAAACTAGTATAATGAAAGAGAACCAGTTATCTCGAATAAGAACGGAAAAAAAGTGATTCTAATGAAGTTTCCAAACTTCGAAAAAATTTTTTTTCTTTTCGAGATTCTTTGCGCATAATATTTTTTTCTACAGCTATCAAACTAGTATAATGAAAGAGAACCAGTTATCTCGAATAAGAACGGAAAAAAGTGATTCTAATGAAGTTTCAAAATTTTGAAAAACTTTTTTTTTCTTTTCGAGATTCTTTACGCATAATATGCTTTTCTACAGCTATCAAACTAGCAAAATGAAAGAGAACCAGTTATCTCGTATAAGAACGGAAAAAAAGTGATACCAATCAAGTTTCCAAACTTCGAAAAAAAATTTTTTCTTTTCGAGATTCTTTGCCCATAATATGCTTTTCTGCGGCTATCAAACTAGTACAATGAAAGAGAACCAGTTATCTCAAATAAGAACGGAAAAAAAGTGTTTCTAACGAAGTTTCCCAACTTCGAAAAAAAATTTTTTTCTTTTCGAGATTCTTTGCGCATAATATGCTTTTCTGAGGCTATCAAATTAGTATAATGAAAGAGAACCAGTTATCTCAAATAAGAAGGGAAAAAAAGTGATTCTAAGGAAGTTTCCAAACTTCGAAAAAAATTTTTTCATTTCGAGATTCTTTGCCCATAATATGCTTTTCTGAGGCTATCAATCTAGTATAATGAAAGAAAACCAGTTATCTCAAATAAGAACGGAAAAAAAGTGATTCTAACGAAGTTTCCAAACTTCGAAAAAAATTTTTTTTCTTTTCGAGATTCTTTGCGAATAATATGCTTTACTGAGGCTATCAAACTAGTATAATGAAAGAGAACCAGTTATCTCAAATAAGAACGGCAAAAAAGTGATTCTAACGAAGTTTCCAAACTTCGAAAAAAAAATTTTTTCTTTTCGAGATTCTTTGCGCATAATATGCTTTTCTGAGGCTATCAAACTAGTATTATGAAAGAGAACCAGTTATCTCGAAAAAGAACGGAAAAAATGTGATTCTAATGAAGTTTCCGAACTTCGAAAAAAATTTCTTTCTTTTCGAGATTCTTTGCGCATAATATGCTTTTCTGAGGCTATCAAACTAGTATAATGAAAGAGAACCAGTTATCTCGAATAAGAACGGAAAAAAAGTGATTCTAATGAAGTTTCCAAACTTCGAAAAAATTTTTTTCTTTTCGAGATTCTTTGCGCATAATATGCTTTTCTACAGCTATCAAACTAGTATAATGAAAGAGAACCAGTTATCTCGAATAAGAACGGAAAAAAGTGATTCTAATGAAGTTTCAAAATTTTGAAAAACTTTTTTTTTCTTTTCGAGATTCTTTACGCATAATATGCTTTTCTACAGCTATCAAACTAGCAAAATGAAAGAGAACCAGTTATCTCGTATAAGAACGGAAAAAAAGTGATACCAATCAAGTTTCCAAACTTCGAAAAAAAATTTTTTCTTTTCGGGATTCTTTGCGCATAATATGCTGTTCTGCGGCTATCAAACTAGTACAATGAAAGAGAACCAGTTATCTCAAATAAGAACGGAAAAAAAGTGTTTCTAACGAATTTTCCCAACTTCGAAAAAAAATTTTTTTTCTTTTCGAGATTCTTTGCGCATAATATGCTTTTCTGAGGCTATCAAATTAGTATAATGAAAGAGAACCAGTTATCTCAAATAAGAAGGGAAAAAAAGTGATTCTAAGGAAGTTTCCAAACTTCGAAAAAAATTTTTTCATTTCGAGATTCTTTGCGCATAATATGTTTTTCTGAGGCTATCAAACAAGTATAATGAAAGAGAACCAGTTATCTCAAATAAGAACGGAAAAAAAGTGATTCTAACGAAGTTTCCAAACTTCGAAAAAATTTTTTTTTCTTTTCGTGATTCTTTGCGCATAATATGCTTTACTGAGGCTATCAAACTAGTATAATGAAAGAGAACCAGTTATCTCAAATAAGAATGGAATAAAAGTGATTCTAAGGAAGTTTCCAAACTTCGAAAAAATATTTTTTTCATTTCGAGATTCTTTGCGCATAATATGCTTTTCTGAGGCTATCAATCTAGTATAATGAAAGAAAACCAGTTATCTCAAATAAGAACGGAAAAAAAGTGATTCTAACGAAGTTTCCAAACTTCGAAAAAAATTTTTTTTCTTTTCGAGATTCTTTGCGAATAATATGCTTTACTGAGGCTATCAAACTAGTATAATGAAAGAGAACCAGTTATCTCAAATAAGAACGGAAAAAAAGAGATTCTAACGAAGTTTCCAAACTTCGAAAAAAAATTTTTTTTCTTTTCGAGATTCTTTGCGCATAATATGCTTTTCTGAGGCTATCAAACTAGTATAATGAAAGAGAACCAGTTATCTCAAATAAGAAGGGAAAAAAAGTGATTCTAAGGAAGTTTCCAAACTTCGAAAAAATTTTTTTCATTTCGAGATTCTTTGCGCATAATATGCTTTACTGAGGCTATCAAACTAGTATAAAGAAACAGAACCAGTTATCTCAAATAAGAACGGAAAAAAAGTAATTCTAACGAAGTTTGCAAACATCGAAAATAAATTTTTTTGTTTTCGAGATTCTTTGCGCATAATATGCTTTTCTACAGCTATCAAACTAGCAAAATGAAAGAGAACCAGTTATCTCGTATAAGAACGGAAAGAAAGTGATTCAAATGAAGTTTCCAAACTTGGAAAAAAAATTTTTCTTTTCGAGATTCTTTGCGCATAATATGCTTTTCTGAGGCTATCAAACTAGTATAATGAAAGAGAACCAGTTATCTCGAATAAGAACGGAAAAAAAGTGATTCTGATGTTGTTTCCAAACTTCGAAAAATTTTTTTTTTCTTTTCGAGATTCTTTGCGCATAATATGCTTTTCTGAGGCTATCAAACTAGTATTATGAAAGAGAACCAGTTATCTCGAATAAGAACGGAAAAAATGTGATTCTAATGAAGTTTCCGAACTTCGAAAAAAATTTCTTTCTTTTCGAGATTCTTTGCGCATAATATGCTTTTCTCAGGCTATCAAACTAGTATAATGAAATAGAACCAGTTATCTCGAATAAGAACGGAAAAAAAGTGATTATAATGATGTTTCCAAACTTCGAAAAAAATTTTTTTTCTTTTCGAGATTCTTTGCGCATAATATGCTTTTCTGAGGCTATCAAACTAGTATAATTAAAGAGAACCAGTTATCTCCAATAAGAACGGAAAAAAAAGTGATTCTAATGAAGTTTCCAAACTTGGAAAAAAATTTTTTTTCTTTTCGAATTTCTTTGCGCATAACATGCTTTTCTACAGCTATCAAACTAGCAAAATGAAAGAGAACCAGTTATCTCGTATAAGAACGGAAAAAAAGGGATTCTAATGAGGTTTCCAAACTTCGAAAAAAAATTTTTTCTTTTCGAGAATCTTTGCGCATAATATGCTTTTCTACAGCTATCAAACTAGTATAATGAAAGAGAACCAGTTATCTCGTATAAGAACGGAAAAAAAGTGATTCTAATGAAGTTTCAAAATTATGAAAAACTTTTTTTTTCTTTTCGAGATTCTTGGCGCATAATATGCTTTTCTACAGCTATCAAACTAGCAAAATGAAAGAGAACCATTTATCTCGTATAAGAACGGAAAAAAAGTGATTCTATTGAAGTTTCCAAACTTCGAAAAACAATTTTTTCTCTTCGAGATTCTTTGCGCATAATAAGCTTTTCTGAGGCTATCAAACTAGTATAATGAAAGAACCAGTTATATCGAATAAGAACGGAAAAAAAGTGATTCTAATGAAGTTTCAAAATTATGAAAAACTTTTTTTTTCTTTTCGAGATTCTTTGCGCATAATATGCTTTTCTACAGCTATCAAATAGCAAAATGAAAGAGAACCAGTTATCTCGTATAAGAACGGAAAAAAAGTGATTCTAATGAAGTTTCCAAACTTGGAAAAAAATTTTTTCTTTTCGAGATTCTTTGCGCATAATATGCTTTTCTGAGGCTATCAAACTAGTATAATGAAAGAGAACCAGTTATCTCAAATAAGAACGGCAAAAAAGTGATTCTAACGAAGTTTCCAAACTTCGAAAAAAAAATTTTTTCTTTTCGAGATTCTTTGCGCATAATATGCTTTTCTGAGGCTATCAAACTAGTATTATGAAAGAGAACCAGTTATCTCGAAAAAGAACGGAAAAAATGTGATTCTAATGAAGTTTCCGAACTTCGAAAAAAATTTCTTTCCTTTCGAGATTCTTTGCGCATAATATGCTTTTCTACAGCTATCAAACTAGTACAATGAAAGAGAACCAGTTATCTCAAATAAGAACGGAAAAAAAGTGATTCTAACGAAGTTTCCAAACTTCGAAAAAATTTTTTTTTCTTTTCGAATTTCTTTGCGCATAATATGCTTTTCTACAGCTATCAAACTAGCAAAATGAAAGAGAACCAGTTATCTCGTATAAGAACGGGAAAAAACGGATTCTAATGAGGTTTCCAAACTTAGAAAAAAATTTTTTTCTTTTCGAGAATCTTTACGCATAATATGCTTTTCTACAGCTATCAAACTAGTATAATGAAAGAGAACCAGTTATCTCGAATAAGAACGGAAAAAAGGTGATTCTAACGAAGTTTCCAAACTTCGAAAAAAATTTTTTTTCTTTTCGAGATTCTTTGCGCATAATATGCTTTACTGAGGCTATCAAACTAGTATAATGTAAGAGAACCAGTTATCTCAAATAAGAACGGAAAAAAAGTGATTCAAACGAAGTTTCCAAACTTCGAAAAAAAATTTATTTCTTTTCGAGATATTTTGCACATAATATGCTTTTCTGAGGCTATCAAACTAGTATAATGAAAGAAAACCAGTTATCTCAAATAAGAATGGAATAAAAGTGATTCTAAGGAAGTTTCCAAACTTCGAAAAAATATTTTTTTCATTTCGAGATTCTTTGCGCATAATATGCTTTTCTGAGGCTATCAATCTAGTATAATGAAAGAAAACCAGTTATCTCAAATAAGAACGGAAAAAAAGTGATTCTAACGAAGTTTCCAAACCTCGAAAAAATTTTTTTTTCTTTTCGAGATTCTTTGCGAATAATATGCTTTACTGAGGCTATCAAACTAGTATAATGAAAGAGAACCAGTTATCTGAAATAAGAACGGAAAAAAAGAGATTCTAACGAAGTTTCCAAACTTCGAAAAAAAAATTTTTTTCTTTTCGAGATTCTTTGCGCATAATATGCTTTTCTGAGGCTATCAAACTAGTATAATGAAAGAGAACCAGTTATCTCAAATAAGAAGGGAAAAAAAGTGATTCTAAGGAAGTTTCCAAACTTCGAAAAAATTTTTTCATTTCGAGATTCTTTGCGCATAATATGCTTTACTGAGGCTATCAAACTAGTATAATGAAAGAGAACCAGTTATCTCAAATAAGAACGGAAAAAAAGTATTTTCTAACGAAGTTTCCAAACATCGAAAATAAATTTTTTTATTTTCGAGATTCTTTGCGCATTATATGCTTTTCTACAGCTATCAAACTAGTACAATAAAAGAGAACCAGTTATCTCAAATAAGAACGGAAAAAAAGTGATTCTAACGAAGTTTCCCAACTTCGAAAAAAAATTTTTTTTCTTTTGGAGATTCTTTGCGCATAATATGCTTTTCTGAGGCTATCAAATTAGTATAATGAAAGAGAACCAGTTATCTCAAATAAGAAGGGAAAAAAAGTGATTCTAAGGAAGTTTCCAAACTTCGAAAAAAATTTTTCATTTCGAGATTCTTTGTGCATAATATGCTTTTCTGAGGCTATCAAACAAGTATAATGAAAGAGAACCAGTTATCTCAAATAAGAACGGAAAAAAAGTGATTCTAACGAAGTTTCCAAACTTGGAAAAAAATTTTTTTTCTTTTCCAGATTCTTTGCGCATAATATGCTTTACTGAGGCTATCAAACTAGTATAATGAAAGAGAACCAGTTATCTCAAATAAGAACGGAAAAAAAGTGATTCAAACGAAGTTTCCAAACTTCGAAAAAAAATTTATTTCTTTTCGAGATATTTTGCGCATAATATGCTTTTCTGAGGCTATCAAACTAGTATAATGAAAGAGAACCAGTTATCTCAAATAAGAATGGAATAAAAGTGATTCTAAGGAAGTTTCCAAACTTCGAAAAAATATTTTTTTCATTTCGAGATTCTTTGCGCATAATATGCTTTTCTGAGGCTATCAATCTAGTATATTGAAAGAAAACCAGTTATCTCAAATAAGAACGGAAAAAAGTGATTCTAACGAAGTTTCCAAACTTCGAAAAAAATTTTTTTTCTTTTCGAGATTCTTTGCGAATAATATGCTTTACTTAGTCTATCAAACTAGTATAATGAAAGAGAACCAGTTATCTCAAATAAGAACGGAAAAAAAGAGATTCTAACGAAGTTTCCAAACTTCGAAAAAAAATTTTTTTTCTTTTCGAGATTCTTTGCGCATAATATGCTTTTCTGAGGCTATCAAACTAGTACCATGAAAGAGCACCAGTTATCTCAAATAAGAAGGGAAAAAAAGTGATTCTAAGGAAGTTTCCAAACTTCGAAAAAAATTTTTTCATTTCGAGATTCTTTGCGCATAATATGCTTTACTGAGGCTATCAAACTAGTATAATGAAAGAGAACCAGTTATCTCAAATAAGAACGCAAAAAAAGGAATTCTAACGAAGTTTCCAAACATCGAAAATAAATTTTTTTATTTTCGAGATTATTTGCGCATAATATGCTTTTCTACAGCTATCAAACTAGCAAAATGAAAGAGAACCAGTTATCTCGTATAAGAACGGAAAAAAAGTGATTCAAATGAAGTTTCCAAACTTGGAAAAAAAATTTTTCTTTTCGAGATTCTTTGCGCATAATATGCTTTTCTGAGGCTATCAAACTAGTATAATGAAAGAGAACCAGTTATCTCGAATAAGAACGGAAAAAAAGTGATTCTGATGAAGTTTCCAAACTTGGAAAAAATTTTTTTTTCTTTTAGAGATTCTTTGCGCATAATATGCTTTTCTGAGGCTATCAAACTAGTATTATGAAAGAGAACCAGTTATCTCGAATAAGAACGGAAAAAATGTGATTCTAATGAAGTTTCCGAACTTCGAAAAAAATTTCTTTCTTTTCGAGAATCTTTGCGCATAATATGCTTTTCTGAGGCTATCAAACTAGTATAATGAAAGAGAACCAGTTATCTCGAATAAGAACGGAGAAAAAGTGATTATAATGATGTTTCCAAACTTCGAAAAAATTTTTTTTTCTTTTCGAGATTCTTTGCGCATAATATGCTTTTCTGAGGCTATCAAACTAGTATAATTAAAGAGAACCAGTTATCTCCAATAAGAACGGAAAAAAAGTGATTCTAATGAAGTTTCCAAACTTCGAAAAAAATTTTTTTTCTTTTCGAATTTCTTTGCGCATAATATGCTTTTCTACAGCTATCAAACTAGCAAAATGAAAGAGAACCAGTTATCTCCTATAAGAACGGAAAAAAAGGGATTTTAATGAGGTTTCCAAACTTCGAAAAAAATTTTTTTCTTTTCGAGAATCTTTGCGCATAATATGCTTTTCTACAGCTATCAAACTAGTATAATGAAAGAGAACCAGTTATCTCGTATAAGAACGGAAAAAAAGTGATTCTAATGAAGTTTCAAAATTATGAAAAACTTTTTTTTTCTTTTCGAGATTCTTTGCGCATAATATGCTTTTCTACAGCTATCAAACTAGCAAAATGAAAGAGAACCATTTATCTCGTATAAGAACGGAAAAAAAGTGATTCTATTGAAGTTTCCAAACTTCGAAAAAAAATTTTTTCTCTTCGAGATTCTTTGCGCATAATAAGCTTTTCTGAGGCTATCAAACTAGTATAATGAAAGAAAACCAGTTATCTCAAATAAGAACGGAAAAAAAGTGATTCTAACGAAGTTTCCAAACTTCGAAAAAAATTTTTTTTCTTTTCGAGATTCTTTGCGAATAATATGCTTTACTAAGGCTATCAAACTAGTATAATGAAAGAGAACCAGTTATCTCAAATAAGAACGGAAAAAAAGAGATTCTAACGAAGTTTCCAAACTTCGAAAAAAAAATTTTTTTCTTTTCGAGATTCTTTGCGCATAATAGGCTTTTCTGAGGCTATCAAACTAGTATAATGAAAGAGAACCAGTTATCTCAAATAAGAAGGGAAAAAAAGTGATTCTAAGGAAGTTTCCAAACTTCGAAAAAATTTTTTCATTTCGAGATTCTTTGCGCATAATATGCTTTACTGAGGCTATCAAACTAGTATAATGAAAGAGAACCAGTTATCTCAAATAAGAACGGAAAAAAAGTATTTTCTAACGAAGTTTCCAAACATCGAAAATAAATTTTTTTATTTTCGAGATTCTTTGCGCATTATATGCTTTTCTACAGCTATCAAACTAGTACAATAAAAGAGTACCAGTTATCTCAAATAAGAACGGAAAAAAAGTGATTCTAACGAAGTTTCCCAACTTCGAAAAAAATTTTTTTTTCTTTTGGAGATTCTTTGCGCATAATATGCTTTTCTGAGGCTATCAAACTAGTATAATGAAAGAGAACCAGTTATCTCAAATAAGAATGGAATAAAAGTGATTCTAAGGAAGTTTCCAAACTTCGAAAAAATATTTTTTTCATTTCGAGATTCTTTGCGCATAATATGCTTTTCTGAGGCTATCAATCTAGTATATTGAAAGAAAACCAGTTATCTCAAATAAGAACGGAAAAAAGTGATTCTAACGAAGTTTCCAAACTTCGAAAAAAATTTTTTTTCTTTTCGAGATTCTTTGCGAATAATATGCTTTACTTAGTCTATCAAACTAGTATAATGAAAGAGAACCAGTTATCTCAAATAAGAACGGAAAAAAAGAGATTCTAACGAAGTTTCCAAACTTCGAAAAAAAATTTTTTTTCTTTTCGAGATTCTTTGCGCATAATATGCTTTTATGAGGCTTTCAAACTAGTACCATGAAAGAGCACCAGTTATCTCAAATAAGAAGGGAAAAAAAGTGATTCTAAGGAAGTTTCCAAACTTCGAAAAAAATTTTTTCATTTCGAGATTCTTTGCGCATAATATGCTTTACTGAGGCTATCAAACTAGTATAATGAAAGAGAACCAGTTATCTCAAATAAGAACGCAAAAAAAGGAATTCTAAGGAAGTTTCCAAACTTCGAAAAAAATTTTTTCATTTCGAGATTCTTTGCGCATAATATGCTTTTCTGAGGCTATCAAACAAGTATAATGAAAGAGAACCAGTTATGTCAAATAAGAATGGAAAAAATGTGATTCTAAGGAAGTTTCCAAACTTCGAAAAAAAAATTTTTTCTTTTCGAGATTCTTTGCGCATAATATGCTTTTTTGAGGCTATCAAACTAGTACAATGAAAGAGAACCAGTTATCTCAAATAAGAACAGACAAAAGTGATTCTAACGAAGTTTCCAAACTTCGAAAAAAAATTTTTTTCTTTTCGAGATTCTTTGCGCATAATATGCTTTTCTGAAGCTATCAAACTAGTATAATGAAAGAGAACCAGTTATCTCGTATAAGAACGGAAAAAAAGTGATTCTATGGAAGTTTCCAAACTTCGAAAAAATTTTTTTTCTTTTCGAGATCTTATCGCTAAATATGCTTTTCTGAGGCTATCAAACTAGTATAATGAAAGAGAACCAGTTATCTCGAATAAGAACTGAAAAAAAGTGATTCTAATGAAGTTTCCAAACTTCGAAAAAATTTTTTTTTCTTTTCGAGATTCTTTGCGCATAATATGCTTTTCTGAGGCTGTCAAACAGGTATAATGAAAGAGAACCAGTTATCTCGAATAAAAACGGAAAAAAAGTGATTCTAATGACGTTTCAAATCTTCGAAAAAAAAATTTTTCTTTTCGAGATTCTTTGCGTATAATATGCTTTTCTGAGACTATCAAAGTAGTATAATGAAAGAGAACCAGTTATCTCGAATAAGAACGGAAAAAAAGTGATTCTAATGAAGTTTCCAAACTTCGAAAATAATTTTTTTTCTTTTCGAGATTCTTTGCGCATAATATGCTTATAATATGCTTTTCTTAGGCTATCAAACAAGTATAATGAAAGAGAACCAGTTATCTCGAATAAGAACGGAAAAAAAGTGATTCTAATGAAGTTTCCAAACTTCGAAAAAAATTTTTTTCCTTTCGAGATTCTTTGCGCATAATATGCTTTTCTGAGGCTATCAAACTAGTATAATGAAAGAGAACCAGTTATCTCGAATAAGAACGGTAAATAAGTGATTCTAATGAAGTTTCCAAATTTCGAAAAAATTTTTTTTTCCTTACGAGATTCTTTGCGCATAATATGCTTTTCTGAGGCTATCAAACTAGTATAATGAAAGAGAACCAGTTTTCTCGAATAAGAACGGAAAAGAAGTGATTCTAATGAAGTTTCCAAACTTCGAAAAAAATGTTTTTTCTTTTCGAGATTCTTTCCGCATAATATGCGTTTCTACAGCTATCAAACTAGTATAATGAAAGAGAACCAGTTATCTCGAATAAGAACGGAAAAAAAGTGATTCTAATGACGTTTCAAATCTTCGAAAAAAAAATTTATCTTTTCGAGATTCTTTGCGTATAATATGCTTTTCTGAGGCTATCAAACTAGTATAATGAAAGAGAACCAGTTATCTCGAATAAGAACGGAAAAAAAGTGATTCTAATGAAGTTTCCAAACTTCGAAAAAATTTTTTTTTCTTTTCGAGATTCTTTGCGCATAATATGCTTTTCTACAGCTATCAAACTAGCAAAATGAAAGATAACCAGTTATCTCGTATAAGAACGGAAAAAAAGTAATTCTAATGAAGTTTCCAAACTTCAAAAAAAAAATTTTTTCTTTTCGAGATTCTTTGCGCACATATGCTTTTCTACAGCTATGAAACTAGTATAATGAAAGAGAACCAGTTATCTCGAATAAGAACGGAAAAAAAGTGATTCTAATGAAGTTTCAAAATTATGAACATCTTTTTTTTCTTTTCGAGATTCTTTGCGCATAATATGCTTTTCTACAGCTATCAAACTAGCAAAATGAAAGAGAACCAGTTATCTCGTACAAGAACGGAAAAAAAGTGATTCTAATGAAGTTTCCAAACTTGGAAAAAAAAATTTTCTTTTCGAGATTCTTTGCGCATAATATGCTTTTCTGAGGCTATCAAACTAGGTATAATGAAAGAGAACCAGTTATCTCGAATAAGAACGGAAAAAAAGTGATTCAAATGAAGTTTCCAAACTTCGAAAAAATTTTTTTTTCTTTTCGAGATTCTTTGCGCATAATATGCTTTTCTGAGGCCATCAAACTAGTATTATGAAAGAGAACCAGTTATCCCGAATAAGAACGGAAAGGATGTGATTCTAATGATGTTTAGAACTTCGAAAAAAATTTCTTTCTTTTCGAAATTCTTTGCGCATAATATGCTTTTCTGAGGCTATCAAACTAGTATAATGAAAGAGAACCAGTTATCTCGAATAAGAACGGAAAAAAAGTGATTCTAATGATGTTTCCAAACTTCGAAAAAAATTTTTTTTCTTTTCGCGATTCTTTGCGCATAATATGCTTTTCTGAGGCTATCAAACTAGTATAATGAAAGAGAACCAGTTGTCTCGAATAAGAACTGAAAAAAAGTGATTCTAATGAAGTTTGCAAACTTCGAAAAAAATTTTTTTTCTTTTCGAATTTCTTTGCGCATCACATGCTTTTCTACAGCTATCAAACTAGCAAAATGAAAGAGAACCAGTTATCTCGTATAAGAACGGAAATAAAGTGATTCAAATGAAGTTTCCAAACTTGGAAAAAAAATTTTTCTTTTCGAGATTCTTTGCGCATAATATGCTTTATTGAGGCTATCAAACTAGTATAATGAAAGAGAACCAGTTATCTCGAATAAGAACGGAAAAAAAGTGATTCTAATGATGTTTCCAAACTTCGAAAAAAATTTTTTTTCTTTTCGCGATTCTTTGCGCATAATATGCTTTTCTGAGGCTATCAAACTAGTATAATGAAAGAGAACCAGTTATCTCAAATAAGAACGGAAAAAAAGTGATTCTAACGAAGTTTCCAAACTTCGAAAAAAAAAATTTTTTCTTTTCGAGATTCTTTGCGCTTAATATGCTTTTCTGAGGCTATCAAACTAGTATAATGAAAGAGAACCAGATATCTCAAATAAGAACGGAAAAAAGTGATTCTAACGAAGTTTCCAAACTTCGAAAAAAATTTTTTATTTTCGAGATTCTTTGCGCATAATATGCTTTTCTGAGGCTATCAAACAAGAGAACCAGTTATCTCATATAAGAACGGAAAAAAAAGTGATTCTAACGAAGTTTCCAAACTTCGAAAAAAATTTTTTTTCTTTTCGAGATTCTTTGCGCATAATATGCTTTACTGAGGCTATAGAACTAGTATAATGAAAGAGAACCAGTTATCTCAAATAAGAACGGAAAAAAAAGGGATTCTAACGAAGTTCCCAAACTTCGAAAAAAAATTTTTTTCTTTTCGAGATTCTTTGCGCATAATATGCTTTACTGAGGCTATCAAACTAGTATAATGAAAGAGAACCAGTTATCTCAAATAAGCACGGAAAAAAGTGATTCAAACGAAGTTTCCAAACTTCGAAAAAAAATTTTTTTTTTTCGAGGTTCTTTGCGCATAATATGCTTTTCTGAGGCTATCAAAGTAGTATAATGAAAGAAAACCAGTTATCTAAATAAGAAGGGAAAAAAAGTGATTCTAACGAAGTTTCCAAACTTCGAAAAAAAATTTTTTTCTTTTCGAGATTCTTTGCGCATAATATGCTTTTCTGAGGCTATCAAACTAGTATAATGAAAGAGAACCAGTTATCTCAAATAAGAATGGAAAAAAAGTGATTCTAAGGAAGTTTCCAAACTTCGAAAAGAAATTTTTTTCATTTCGAGATTCTTTGCGCATAATATGCTTTACTGAGGCTATCAAACTAGTATAATGAAAGAGAACCAGTTATCTCAAATACGAACGGAAAAAAAGTGATTCTAATGAAGTTTCCAAACTTCGAAAAATTTTTTTTTTCTTTTCGAGATTCTTTGCGCATAATATGCTTTTCTGAGGCTATCAAACAAGTATAATGAAAGAGAACCAGTTATCTCAAATAAGAACGGAAAAAAGTGATTCTAACGAAGTTTCCAAACTTCGAAAAAAAATTTTTTCTTTTCGAGATTATGTTCGCATAATATGCTTTTCTGAGGCTATCAAACTAGTATAATGAAAGAGAACCAGTTATCTCAAATAGGGAATGGAAAAAAAGTGATTCTAAGGAAGTTTCCAAACTTCGAAAAAAAAATTTTTTCATTTCGAGATTCTTTGCGCATAATATGCTTTTCTGAGGCTATAGAACTAGTATAATGAAAGAGAACCAGTTATCTCAGATAAGAAAGGAAAAAAAGGGATTCTAACGAAGTTCCCAAACTTCGAAAAAAATTTTTTTTCTTTTCGAGATTCTTTGCGCATAATATGCTTTACTGAGGCTATCAAACTAGTATAATGAAAGAGAACCAGTTATCTCAAATAAGAACGGAAAAAAAGTGATTCAAACGAAGATTCCAAACTTCGAAAAAAAATTTTTTTCTTTTCGAGATTCTTTGCGCATAATATGCTTTTCTGAGGCTATCAAAGTAGTATAATGAAAGAAAACCAGTTATCTAAATAAGAACGGAAAAAAAGTGATTCTAACGAAGTTTCCTAACTTAGAAAAAAAATTTTTTTCTTTTCGAGATTCTTTGCGCACAATATGCTTTTCTGAGGCTATCAAACTAGTATAATGAAAGAGAACCAGTTATCTCAAATAAGAATGGAAAAAAAGTGATTCTAAGGAAGTTTCCAAACTTCGAAAAAAATTTTTTTTCATTTCGAGATTCTTTGCGCATAATATGCTTTACTGAGGCTATCAAACTAGTATAATGAAAGAGAACCAGTTATCTCAAATACGAACGGAAATAAAGTGATTCTAATGAAGTTTCCAAACTTCGAAATAATTTTTTTTTCTTTTCGAGATTCTTTGCGCATAATATGCTTTTCTGAGGCTATCAAACTAGTATAATGAAAGAGAACCAGTTATCTCAAATAAGAAGGGAAAAAAAGTGATTCTAAGGAAGTTTCCAAACTTCGAAAAAAATTTTTTCATTTCGAGATTCTTTGCGCATAATATGCTTTTCTGAGGCTATCAAACAAGTATAATGAAAGAGAACCAGTTATGTCAAATAAGAATGGAAAAAATGTGATTCTAAGGAAGTTTCCAAACTTCGAAAAAAAAATTTTTTCTTTTCGAGATTCTTTGCGCATAATATGCTTTTTTGAGGCTATCAAACTAGTACAATGAAAGAGAACCAGTTATCTCAAATAAGAACAGACAAAAGTGATTCTAACGAAGTTTCGAAACTTCGAAAAAAAATTTTTCATTTCGAGATTCTTTGCGCATAATATGCTTTTCTGAGGCTATCAAAATATTATAATGAAAGAGAACCAGTTATCTCATACAAGAACGGAAAAAAAGTGATTCTAACGAAGTTACCAAACATCGAAAAAAATTTTTTTTATTTTCGAGATTCTGTGCGCATAATATGCTTTACTGATGCTATCAAACTAGTATAAAGAAAGAGAACCAGTTATCTCAAATAAGAACGGAAAAAAGTGATTCTAACGAAGTTTCCAACCATCGAAAAAAAAATTTTTTATTTTCGAGATTCTTTGCGCATAATATGCTTTTCTGAGGCAATCAAAATAATATAATGAAAGAGAACCATTTATCTCAAATAAGAACAGAAAAATAGTAATTCTAATGAAGTTTCCAAAGTTTGAAAAAAATTTTTTTTTTCTTTTTGAGATTCTTTCCGCATAATATACTTTTCTACGGCTATCAAACTAGTAAAATGAAAGAGAACCAGTTATCTCGAATAAGAAGGGAAAAATAGTGAATCTAATCAAGTTTCCAAACTTCGAAAATTTTTTTTTTCTTTTCAAATTTCTTTGCGCATAATATACTTGTCTGAGGCTATCAAACTAGTATAATAAGAGATTACCAGTAATCTCAAATAAGAATTGAAAAAAAGTGATTCTAATGAAGTTTCCAAACTTCGAAAAAAAATTTTTTTCTTTTCGAGACTCTTTGCGCATAATATGCTTTTCTGAGGCTATCTAATTAGTATAATGAGAGATTACCAGTTATCTCAAATATGAACGGAAAAAAAGTGATTCTAACGAAGTTTCAAAACTTGGAAAAAAATTTTTTTTCTTTTCGAGATTCTATGCGCATAATATGCTTTACTGAGGATATCAAACTAGTATAATGAAAGACAACCAGTTATCTCAAATAACAACGGAAGAAAAGTGATTCTAACGAAGTTTCCAAATTTCGAAAAAAAATGTTTTTCTTTTCGAGATTCTTTGCGCATAATCTACTTTTCTACGGCTATCAAACTAGTAAAATGAAAGAGAACCAGTTATCTCAAATAAGAGCGGAAAAAAATGTGATTCTAACGAAGTTTCCAAACTTATAAAAAAATTTTTTTTATTTTCGAGATTCTTTGCGCATAATATGCTTTTCTGAGGCTATCTAATTGGTATAATGAAAGAGAACCAGTTATCTCAAATAAGAACGGAAAAAAGTGATTCTAACGAAGTTTCCAAACATCGAAAAAAATTTTTTTTCTTTTCCAGATTCTTTGCGCATTATATGCTTTTCTGAGGCTATCTAATTAGTATAATGAGAGATTACCAGTTATCTCAAATATGAACGGAAAAAAAGTGATTCTAACGAAGTTTCAAAACTTCGAAAAAAATTTTTTTTCTTTTCGAGATTCTTTGCGCATAATATGCTTTACTGAGGATATCAAATTAGTATAATGAAAGAGAACCAGTTATCTCAAATAAGAACGGAAAAAAAGTGATTCTAACGAAGTTTCCAAACTTCTAAAAAAATTTTTCTTCTTTTCGAGATTCCTTGCGCATAATATGCTTTTCTGAGGCTATCAAACTAGTATAATGAAAGAGAACCAGTTATCTCAAATAAGAATGGAAAAAAAGTGATTCTAAGGAAGTTTCCAAACTTCGAAAAAAATTTTTTTTCATTTCGAGATTCTTTGCGCATAATATGCTTTTCTGAGGTTATCAAACTACTATAATGAAAGAGAACCAGTTATCTCAAATAAGAACGGGAAAATAGTGATTCTAACGAAGTTTCCAAACTTCGAAAAAAATTTTTTTTCTTTTCGTGATTCTTTGCGCTAAATAAACTTTTCTGAGGCTATCAAACTAGTATAATGAAAGAGAACCAGTTATCTCAAATAAGAACAGAAAAAAAGTGATTCTAAAGAAGTTTCCAAACTTCGAAAAAATTTTTTTTCTTTTCGAGATTCTTTGCGCATAATATGCTTTACTGAGTTTATGAAACTAGTATAATAAAAGAGAACCAGTTATCTCAAATAAGAACGGAAAAAAAGTGATTCAAACGAAGTTTCCAAACTTCGAAAAAAAATTTTTTTCTTTCCAGATTCTTTGCGCATAATATGCTTTTCTGAGGTTATCAAACTGGTATAATAAAAGAGAACCAGTTATCTCAAATAAGAACGGAAAAAAAGTGATTCAAACGAAGTTTCCAAACTACGAAAAAAAAATGTTTTTCTTTTCGAGATTCTTTGCACATAATATACTTTTCTACGGCTATCAAACTAGTAAAATGAAAGAGAACCAGTTATCTCGAATAAGAACGGAAAAAAAGTGATTCTAACGAAGTTTCCAAACTTCGAAAAAAATTTTTTTTCTTTTCGAGATTCTTTGCGCATAATATGCTTTACTGCGGCTATCAAACTAGTTTATACTTTTCTTTTCGAGATTCTTTGCGCATAATATGCTTTTCTGAGGCTATCAAACTAGAATAATGAAAGAGAACCAGTTATCTCAAATAAGAACGGAAAAAAAGTGATTCAAACGAAGTTTCCAAACTTCGAAAAAAATTTTTTTTCTTTTCGAGATTCTTTGCGCATAATATGCTTTTCTGAGGCTATCAAACTAGTATTATGAAAGAGAACCAGTTATCTCAAATAAGAACGGAAAAAAATTGATTCTAACGAAGTTTCCAAACTTCGATAAAAAATTTTTTCTTTTCGAGATTCTTTGCGCATAATATGCTTTTCTGAGGCTATCAAAATAGTATAATGAAAGAGAACCAGTTATCTCAAATAAGAATGGAAAATAAGTGATTCTAATGAAGTTTCCAAACTTCTAAAAAAATTTTTTTTATTTTCGAGATTCTTTGCGCATAATATGATTTTCCGAGTCTATCAACTAGTATAGTGAGAGATTACCAGTTATCTCAAATAAGAACGGAAAAAAAGTGATTCTAACGAAGTTTCAAAACTTCGAAAAAAAATTTTTTTCTTTTCGAGATTCTTTGCGCATAATATGATTTTCTGAGGCTATCAAACTAGTATAATGAAAGAGAACCATTTATCTCAAATAAGAACAGAAAAAAAGTAATTCTAATGAAGTTTCCAAAGTTTGAAAAATTTTTTCTTTTCTTTTCGAGATTCTTTCCGCATAATATACTTTTCTACGGCTATCAAACTAGTAAAATGAAAGAGAACCAGTTATCTCGAATAAGAACGGAAAAAAAGTAATTCTAATCAAGTTTCCAAACTTCGAAAAATTTTTTTATTCTTTTCGAGATTCTTTGCGCATAATATGCTTGTCTGAGGCTATCAAACTAGTATAATGAGAGATTACCAGTTATCTGAAATAAGAATGGAAAAAAAGTGATTCTAATGAAGTTTCCAAACTTCGAAAAAAATTTTTTTCTTTTCGAGATTCTTGCGAATAATATGCTTGTCTGAGGCTATCAAACTAGTATAATGAAAGAGAACCAGTTATCTCGAATAAGAACGGAAAAAAAGTGATTCTAATGAAGTTTCCAAACTTCGAAAAAAAATTTTCTTCTTTTCGAGATTCTTTGACATCATATGCTTTTCTGAGGCTATCAAACTAGTATAATGAAAGAGAACCAGTTATCTCAAATAAGAACGGAAAAAAAGTGACACTAACGAAGTTTCCAAACTTCGAAAAAAAATTTTCTTCTTTTCGAGATTCTTTGACATAATATGCTTTTCTGAGGCTATCAAACTGTATAATGAAAGAGAACTAGTTATCTCATATCAGAACGGAAAAAAGTGATTCTAACGACGTTTCCAAACGTCGAAAAATTTTTTTTTTTTCTTTTCCGGATTCTTTGCCCATAATATGCTTTTCTTAGGCTATCAAACTAGTATAATGAAAAAGAACCAGTTATCTCAAAGAAGAACAGAAAAAAAGTAATTCTAATGAAGTTTCCAAAAATTGAAATTTTTTTTTTTTCTTTTCCAGATTCTTTCCGCATAATATACTTCTCTACGGCTATCAAACTAGTAAAATGAAAGAGAACCAGTTATCTCGAATAAGAACGGGAAAAAAGTGAATCTAATCAAGTTTCCAAACTTCGAAAAATTTTTTTTTTCTTTTCGAGATTCTTTGCGCATAATATGCTTGTCTGAGGCTATCAAACTAGTATAATGAGAGATTACCAGTTATCTCAAATAAGAATGGAAAAAAGTGATTCTAATGAAGTTTCCAAACTTCGAAAAAAAATTTTTTTCTTTTCGAGATTCTTTGCGCATAATATGCTTTTCTGAGGCTATCAAACTAGTATAATTAAAGAGAACCAGTTATCTCAAATCAGAACGGAAAAAAAGTGATTCTAACGAAGTTTCCAAACTTCGAAAAAATTTTTTTTCTTTTCGAGATTCTTTGCGCATAATATGCTTTACTGCGGCTATCAAACTAGTTTATACTTTTCTTTTCGAGATTCTTTGCGCATAATATGCTTTTCTGAGGCTATCAAACTAGTATAATGAAAGAGAACCAGTTATCTCAAATAAGAACGGAAAAAAAGTGATTCAAACGAAGTTTCCAAACTTCGAAAAAAATTTTTTTTCTTTTCGAGATTCTTTGCGCATAATATGCTTTTCTGAGGCTATCAAACTAGTATAATGAAAGAGAACCAGTTATCTCAAATAAGAACGGAAAAAAATTGATTCTACTGAAGTTTCCAAACTTCGATAAAAATTTTTTTTCTTTTCGAGATTCTTTGCGCATAATATGCTTTTCTGAGGCTATCAAAATAGTATAATGAAAGAGAACCAGTTATCTCAAATAAGAATGGAAAATAAGTGATTCTAATGAAGTTTCCAAACTTCTAAAAAAATTTTTTTTATTTTCGAGATTCTTTGCGCATAATATGATTTTCCGAGTCTATCAACTAGTATAGTGAGAGATTACCAGTTATCTCAAATAAGAATGGAAAAAAAGTGATTCTAAGGAAGTTTCCTAACTTCGAAAAAAATTTTTTTTCTTTTCGAGATTCTTTGCGCATAATATGCTTTTCTGAGGCTATCAAACTAGTATTATGAAAGAGAACCAGTTATCTCGAAAAAGAACGGAAAAAATGTGATTCTAATGAAGTTTCCGAACTTCGAAAAAAATTTCTTTCTTTTCGAGATTCTTTGCGCATAATATTTTTTTCTACAGCTATCAAACTAGTATATTGAAAGAGAACCAGTTATCTCGAATAAGAACGGAAAAAAGTGATTCTAATGAAATTTCAAAATTTTGAAAAACTTTTTTTTTCTTTTCGAGATTCTTTACGCATAATATGCTTTTCTACAACTATCAAACTAGCAAAATGAAAGAGAGCCAGTTATCTCGTATAAGAACGGAAAAAAAGTGATACCAATCAAGTTTCCAAACTTCGAAAAAAAATTTTTTCTTTTCGAGATTCTTTGCGCGTAATATGCTTTTCTGCGGCTATCAAACTAGTACAATGAAAGAGAACCAGTTATCTCAAATAAGAACGGAAAAAAAGTGTTTCTAACGAAGTTTCCCAACTTCGAAAAAAAATTTTTTTTCTTTTCGAGATTCTTTGCGCATAATATGCTTTTCTGAGGCTATCAAATTAGTATAATGAAAGAGAACCAGTTATCTCAAATAAGAAGGGAAAAAAAGTGATTCTAAGGAAGTTTCCAAACTTCGAAAAAAATTTTTTCATTTCGAGATTCTTTGCGCATAATATGCTTTTCTGAGGCTATCAATCTAGTATAATGAAAGAAAACCAGTTATCTCAAATAAGAACGGAAAAAAAGTGATTCTAACGAAGTTTCCAAACTTCGAAAAAAATTTTTTTACTTTTCGAGATTCTTTGCGAATAATATGCTTTACTGAGGCTATCAAACTAGTATAATGAAAGAGAACCAGTTATCTCAAATAAGAACGGCAAAAAAGTGATTCTAACGAAGTTTCCAAACTTCGAAAAAAAAATTTTTTCTTTCCGAGATTCTTTGCGCATAATATGCTTTTCTGAGGCTATCAAACTAGTATTATGAAAGAGAACCAGTTATCTCGAATAAGAACGGAAAAAATGTGATTCCAATGAAGTTTCCGAACTTCGAAAAAAATTTTTTTTCTTTTCGAGATTCTTTGCGCATAATATGCTTTTCTGAGGCTATCAAACTAGTATAATGAAAGAGAACCAGTTATCTCGAATAAGAACGGAAAAAAAGTGATTCTAATGAAGTTTCCAAACTTCGAAAAAATTTTTTTTTCTTTTCGAATTTCTTTGCGCATAATATGCTTTTCTACAGCTATCAAACTAGCAAAATGAAAGAGAACCAGTTATCTCGTATAAGAACGGAAAAATAGGGATTCTAATGAGGTTTCCAAACTTCGAAAAAAATTTTTTTCTTTTCGAGAATCTTTGCGCATAATATGCTTTTCTACAGCTATCAAACTAGTATAATGAAAGAGAACCAGTTATCTCGTATAAGAACGGAAAAAAAGTGATTCTAATGAAGTTTCAAAATTATGAAAACCTTTTTTTTTCTTTTCGAGATTCTTTGGGCATAATATGCTTTTCTACAGCTATCAAACTAGCAAAATGAAAGAGAACCATTTCTCTCGTATAAGAACGGAAAAAAAGTGATTCTATTGAAGTTTCCAAACTTCGAAAAAAAATATTTTGTTTTCGAGATTCTTTGCGCATAATAAGCCTTTCTGAGGCTATCAAACTAGTATAATGAAAGAACCAGTTATCTCGAATAAGAACGGAAAAAAAGTGATTCTAATGAAGTTTCAAAAATATGAAAAACTTTTTTTTTCTTTTCGAGATTCTTTGCGCATAATATGCTTTTCTACAGCTATCAAACTAGCAAAATGAAAGAGAACCAGTTATCTCGAATAAGAACGGAAAAAAAGTGATTCTAACGAAGTTTCCAAACTTCGAAAAAAATTTTTTTTCTTTTCGAGATTCTTTGCGCATAATATGCTTTACTGAGGCTATCAAACTAGTATAATGAAAGAGAACCAGTTATCTCAAATAAGAATGGAAAAAAAGTGATTCTAAGGAAGTTTCCTAACTTCGAAAAAAATTTTTTTTCTTTTCGAAATTCTTTGCGCATAATATGCTTTACTGAGGCTATCAAACTAGTATAATGAAATAGAACCAGTTATCTCAAATAAGAATGGAAAGAAAGTGATTCTAAGGAAGTTTCCAAACTTCGAAAAAAATTTTTTTTCTTTTCGAGATTCTTTGCGCATAATATGCTTTTCTGAGGCTATCAAACTAGTATAATGAAAGAGAACCAGTTATCTCAAATAAGAACGGAAAAAAATTGATTCTACTGAAGTTTCCAAACTTCGATAAAAATTTTTTTTCTTTTCGAGATTCTTTGCGCATAATATGCTTTTCTGAGGCTATCAAAATAGTATAATGAAAGAGAACCAGTTATCTCAAATAAGAATGGAAAATAAGTGATTCTAATGAAGTTTCCAAACTTCTAAAAAAATTTTTTTTATTTTCGAGATTCTTTGCCCATAATATGATTTTCCGAGTCTATCAACTAGTATAGTGAGAGATTACCAGTTATCTCAAATAAGAATGGAAAAAAAGTGATTCTAAGGAAGTTTCCTAACTTCGAAAAAAATTTTTTTTCTTTTCGAGATTCTTTGCGCATAATATGCTTTTCTGAGGCTATCAAACTAGTATTATGAAAGAGAACCAGTTATCTCGAAAAAGAACGGAAAAAATGTGATTCTAATGAAGTTTCCGAACTTCGAAAAAAATTTCTTTCTTTTCGAGATTCTTTGCGCATAATATTTTTTTCTACAGCTATCAAACTAGTATATTGAAAGAGAACCAGTTATCTCGAATAAGAACGGAAAAAAGTGATTCTAATGAAATTTCAAAATTTTGAAAAACTTTTTTTTTCTTTTCGAGATTCTTTACGCATAATATGCTTTTCTACAGCTATCAAACTAGCAAAATGAAAGAGAGCCAGTTATCTCGTATAAGAACGGAAAAAAAGTGATACCAATCAAGTTTCCAAACTTCGAAAAAAAATTTTTTCTTTTCGAGATTCTTTGCGCATAATATGCTTTTCTGCGGCTATCAAACTAGTACAATGAAAGAGAACCAGTTATCTCAAATAAGAACGGAAAAAAAGTGTTTCTAACGAAGTTTCCCAACTTCGAAAAAAATTTTTTTTTCTTTTCGAGATTCTTTGCGCATAATATGCTTTTCTGAGGCTATCAAATTAGTATAATGAAAGAGAACCAGTTATCTCAAATAAGAAGGGAAAAAAAGTGATTCTAAGGAAGTTTCCAAACTTCGAAAAAAATTTTTTCATTTCGAGATTCTTTGCGCATAATATGCTTTTCTGAGGCTATCAATCTAGTATAATGAAAGAAAACCAGTTATCTCAAATAAGAACGGAAAAAAAGTGATTCTAACGAAGTTTCCAAACTTCGAAAAAAATTTTTTTACTTTTCGAGATTCTTTGCGAATAATATGCTTTACTGAGGCTATCAAACTAGTATAATGAAAGAGAACCAGTTATCTCAAATAAGAACGGCAAAAAAGTGATTCTAACGAAGTTTCCAAACTTCGAAAAAAAAATTTTTTCTTTCCGAGATTCTTTGCGCATAATATGCTTTTCTGAGGCTATCAAACTAGTATTATGAAAGAGAACCAGTTATCTCGAATAAGAACGGAAAAAATGTGATTCCAATGAAGTTTCCGAACTTCGAAAAAAATTTTTTTTCTTTTCGAGATTCTTTGCGCATAATATGCTTTTCTGAGGCTATCAAACTAGTATAATGAAAGAGAACCAGTTATCTCGAATAAGAACGGAAAAAAAGTGATTCTAATGAAGTTTCCAAACTTCGAAAAAAATTTTTTTTCTTTTCGAATTTCTTTGCGCATAATATGCTTTTCTACAGCTATCAAACTAGCAAAATGAAAGAGAACCAGTTATCTCGTATAAGAACGGAAAAATAGGGATTCTAATGAGGTTTCCAAACTTCGAAAAAAATTTTTTTCTTTTCGAGAATCTTTGCGCATAATATGCTTTTCTACAGCTATCAAACTAGTATAATGAAAGAGAACCAGTTATCTCGTATAAGAACGGAAAAAAAGTGATTCTAATGAAGTTTCAAAATTATGAAAAACTTTTTTTTTCTTTTCGAGATTCTTTGCGCATAATAAGCTTTTCTACAGCTATCAAACTAGCAAAATGAAAGAGAACCAGTTATCTCGAATAAGAACGGAAAAAAAGTGATTCTAACGAAGTTTCCAAACTTCGAAAAAATTTTTTTTTCTTTTCGAGATTCTTTGCGCATAATATGCTTTACTGAGGCTATCAAACTAGTATAATGAAAGAGAACCAGTTATTTCAAATAAGAATGGAAAAAAAGTGATTCTAAGGAAGTTTCCTAACTTCGAAAAAAATTTTTTTTCTTTTCGAAATTCTTTGCGCATAATATGCTTTACTGAGGCTATCAAACTAGTATAATGAAATAGAACCAGTTATCTCAAATAAGAATGGAAAGAAAGTGATTCTAAGGAAGTTTCCAAACTTCGAAAAAAAAATTTTTTCTTTTCGAGATTCTTTGCGCATAATATGCTTTTCTGAGGCTATCAAACTAGTATTATGAAAGAGAACCAGTTATCTCGAAAAAGAACGGAAAAAAAGTGATTCTAATGAAGTTTCCAAACTTCGAAAAAATTTTTTTTCTTTTCGAGATTCTTTGCGCATAATATTTTTTTCTACAGCTATCAAACTAGTATAATGAAAGAGAACCAGTTATCTCGAATAAGAACGGAAAAAAGTGATTCTAATGAAGTTTCAAAATTTTGAAAAACTTTTTTTTTCTTTTCGAGATTCTTTACGCATAATATGCTTTTCTACAGCTATCAAACTAGCAAAATGAAAGAGAACCAGTTATCTCGTATAAGAACGGAAAAAAAGTGATACCAATCAAGTTTCCAAACTTCGAAAAAAAATTTTTTCTTTTCGAGATTCTTTGCCCATAATATGCTTTTCTGCGGCTATCAAACTAGTACAATGAAAGAGAACCAGTTATCTCAAATAAGAACGGAAAAAAAGTGTTTCTAACGAAGTTTCCCAACTTCGAAAAAAAAATTTTTTTCTTTTCGAGATTCTTTGCGCATAATATGCTTTTCTGAGGCTATCAAATTAGTATAATGAAAGAGAACCAGTTATCTCAAAAAAAAAGGGTAAAAAAAGTGATTCTAAGGAAGTTTCCAAACTTCGAAAAAAATTTTTTCATTTCGAGATTCTTTGCCCATAATATGCTTTTCTGAGGCTATCAATCTAGTATAATGAAAGAAAACCAGTTATCTCAAATAAGAACGGAAAAAAAGTGATTCTAACGAAGTTTCCAAACTTCGAAAAAAATTTTTTTTCTTTTCGAGATTCTTTGCGAATAATATGCTTTACTGAGGCTATCAAACTAGTATAATGAAAGAGAACCAGTTATCTCAAATAAGAACGGCAAAAAAGTGATTCTAACGAAGTTTCCAAACTTCGAAAAAAAAATTTTTTCTTTTCGAGATTCTTTGCGCATAATATGCTTTTCTGAGGCTATCAAACTAGTATTATGAAAGAGAACCAGTTATCTCGAAAAAGAACGGAAAAAATGTGATTCTAATGAAGTTTCCGAACTTCGAAAAAAATTTCTTTCTTTTCGAGATTCTTTGCGCATAATATGCTTTTCTGAGGCTATCAAACTAGTATAATGAAAGAGAACCAGTTATCTCGAATAAGAACGGAAAAAAAGTGATTCTAATGAAGTTTCCAAACTTCGAAAAAATTTTTTTCTTTTCGAGATTCTTTGCGCATAATATGCTTTTCTACAGCTATCAAACTAGTATAATGAAAGAGAACCAGTTATCTCGAATAAGAACGGAAAAAAGTGATTCTAATGAAGTTTCAAAATTTTGAAAAACTTTTTTTTTCTTTTCGAGATTCTTTACGCATAATATGCTTTTCTACAGCTATCAAACTAGCAAAATGAAAGAGAACCAGTTATCTCGTATAAGAACGGAAAAAAAGTGATACCAATCAAGTTTCCAAACTTCGAAAAAAAATTTTTTCTTTTCGGGATTCTTTGCGCACAATATGCTGTTCTGCGGCTATCAAACTAGTACAATGAAAGAGAACCAGTTATCTCAAATAAGAACGGAAAAAAAGTGTTTCTAACGAAGTTTCCCAACTTCGAAAAAAAATTTTTTTTCTTTTCGAGATTCTTTGCGCATAATATGCTTTTCTGAGGCTATCAAATTAGTATAATGAAAGAGAACCAGTTATCTCAAATAAGAAGGGAAAAAAAGTGATTCTAAGGAAGTTTCCAAACTTCGAAAAAAATTTTTTCATTTCGAGATTCTTTGCGCATAATATGTTTTTCTGAGGCTATCAAACAAGTATAATGAAAGAGAACCAGTTATCTCAAATAAGAACGGAAAAAAAGTGATTCTAACGAAGTTTCCAAACTTCGAAAAAATTTTTTTTTCTTTTCGTGATTCTTTGCGCATAATATGCTTTACTGAGGCTATCAAACTAGTATAATGAAAGAGAACCAGTTATCTCAAATAAGAATGGAATAAAAGTGATTCTAAGGAAGTTTCCAAACTTCGAAAAAATATTTTTTTCATTTCGAGATTCTTTGCGCATAATATGCTTTTCTGAGGCTATCAATCTAGTATAATGAAAGAAAACCAGTTATCTCAAATAAGAACGGAAAAAAAGTGATTCTAACGAAGTTTCCAAACTTCGAAAAAAATTTTTTTTCTTTTCGAGATTCTTTGCGAATAATATGCTTTACTGAGGCTATCAAACTAGTATAATGAAAGAGAACCAGTTATCTCAAATAAGAACGGAAAAAAAGAGATTCTAACGAAGTTTCCAAACTTCGAAAAAAAATTTTTTTTCTTTTCGAGTTTCTTTGCGCATAATATGCTTTTCTGAGGCTATCAAACTAGTATAATGAAAGAGAACCAGTTATCTCAAATAAGAAGGGAAAAAAAGTGATTCTAAGGAAGTTTCCAAACTTCGAAAAAAATTTTTTCATTTCGAGATTCTTTGCGCATAATATGCTTTACTGAGGCTATCAAACTAGTATAATGAAACAGAACCAGTTATCTCAAATAAGAACGGAAAAAAAGTAATTCTAACGAAGTTTCCAAACATCGAAAATAAATTTTTTTATTTTCGAGATTCTTTGCGCATAATATGCTTTTCTACAGCTATCAAACTAGCAAAATGAAAGAGAACCAGTTATCTCGTATAAGAACGGAAAGAAAGTGATTCAAATGAAGTTTCCAAACTTGGAAAAAAAATTTTTCTTTTCGAGATTCTTTGCGCATAATATGCTTTTCTGAGGCTATCAAACTAGTATAATGAAAGAGAACCAGTTATCTCGAATAAGAACGGAAAAAAAGTGATTCTGATGAAGTTTCCAAACTTCGAAAAAATTTTTTTTTCTTTTCGAGATTCTTTGCGCATAATATGCTTTTCTGAGGCTATCAAACTAGTATTATGAAAGAGAACCAGTTATCTCGAATAAGAACGGAAAAAATGTGATTCTAATGAAGTTTCCGAACTTCGAAAAAAATTTCTTTCTTTTCGAGATTCTTTGCGCATAATATGCTTTTCTCAGGCTATCAAACTAGTATAATGAAAGAGAACCAGTTATCTCAAATAAGAACGGAAAAAAAGTGATTATAATGATGTTTCCAAACTTCGAAAAAAATTTTTTTTCTTTTCGAGATTCTTTGCGCATAATATGCTTTTCTGAGGCTATCAAACTAGTATAATTAAAGAGAACCAGTTATCTCCAATAAGAACGGAAAAAAAGTGATTCTAATGAAGTTTCCAAACTTGGAAAAAAATTTTTTTTCTTTTCGAATTTCTTTGCGCATAACATGCTTTTCTACAGCTATCAAACTAGCAAAATGAAAGAGAACCAGTTATCTCGTATAAGAACGGAAAAAAAGGGATTCTAATGTGGTTTCCAAACTTCGAAAAAAAATTTTTTCTTTTCGAGAATCTTTGCGCATAATATGCTTTTCTACAGCTATCAAACTAGTATAATGAAAGAGAACCAGTTATCTCGTATAAGAACGGAAAAAAAGTGATTCTAATGAAGTTTCAAAATTATGAAAAACTTTTTTTTTCTTTTCGAGATTCTTGGCGCATAATATGCTTTTCTACAGCTATCAAACTAGCAAAATGAAAGAGAACCATTTATCTCGTATAAGAACGGAAAAAAAGTGATTCTATTGAAGTTTCCAAACTTCGAAAAAAAATTTTTTCTCTTCGAGATTCTTTGCGCATAATAAGCTTTTCTGAGGCTATCAAACTAGTATAATGAAAGAACCAGTTATATCGAATAAGAACGGAAAAAAAGTGATTCTAACGAAGTTTCAAAATTATGAAAAACTTTTTTTTTCTTTTCGAGATTCTTTGCGCATAATATGCTTTTCTACAGCTATCAAACTAGCAAAATGAAAGAGAACCAGTTATCTCGTATAAGAACGGAAGAAAAGTGATTCTAATGAAGTTTCCAAACTTGGAAAAAAATTTTTTCTTTTCGAGATTCTTTGCGCATAATATGCTTTTCTGAGGCTATCAAACTAGTATAATGAAAGAGAACCAGTTATCTCAAATAAGAACGGCAAAAAAGTGATTCTAACGAAGTTTCCAAACTTCGAAAAAAAAATTTTTTCTTTTCGAGATTCTTTGCGCATAATATGCTTTTCTGAGGCTATCAAACTAGTATTATGAAAGAGAACCAGTTATCTCGAAAAAGAACGGAAAAAATGTGATTCTAATGAAGTTTCCGAACTTCGAAAAAAATTTCTTTCCTTTCGAGATTCTTTGCGCATAATATGCTTTTCTACAGCTATCAAACTAGTACAATGAAAGAGAACCAGTTATCTCAAATAAGAACGGAAAAAAAGTGATTCTAACGAAGTTTCCAAACTTCGAAAAAATTTTTTTTTCTTTTCGAATTTCTTTGCGCATAATATGCTTTTCTACAGCTATCAAACTAGCAAAATGAAAGAGAACCAGTTATCTCGTATAAGAACGGGAAAAAACGGATTCTAATGAGGTTTCCAAACTTAGAAAAAAATTTTTTTCTTTTCGAGATTCTTTGCGCATAATATACTTCTCTACGGCTATCAAACTAGTAAAATGAAAGAGAACCAGTTATCTCGAATAAGAACGGAAAAAAAGTGAATCTAATCAAGTTTCCAAACTTCGAAAAATTTTTTTTTTCTTTTCGAGATTCTTTGCGCATAATATGCTTGTCTGAGGCTATTAAACTAGTATAATGAGAGATTACCAGTTATCTCAAATAAGAATGGAAAAAAGTGATTCTAATGAAGTTTCCAAACTTCGAAAAAAAATTTTTTTCTTTTCGAGATTCTTTGCGCATAATATGCTTTTCTGAGGCTATCAAACTAGTATAATTAAAGAGAACCTGTTATCTCAAATCAGAACGGAAAAAAAGTGATTCTAACGAAGTTTCCAAACTTCGAAAAAAATTTTTTTTCTTTTCGAGATTCTTTGCGCATAATATGCTTTACTGCGGCTATCAAACTAGTTTATACTTTTCTTTTCGAGATTCTTTGCGCATAATATGCTTTTCTGAGGCTATCAAACTAGTATAATGAAAGAGAACCAGTTATCTCAAATAAGAACGGAAAAAAAGTGATTCAAACGAAGTTTCCAAACTTCGAAAAAAATTTTTTTTCTTTTCGAGATTCTTTGCGCATAATATGCTTTTCTGAGGCTATCAAACTAGTATAATGAAAGAGAACCAGTTATCTCAAATAAGAACGGAAAAAAATTGATTCTACTGAAGTTTCCAAACTTCGATAAAAATTTTTTTTCTTTTCGAGATTCTTTGCGCATAATATGCTTTTCTGAGGCTATCAAAATAGTATAATGAAAGAGAACCAGTTATCTCAAATAAGAATGGAAAATAAGTGATTCTAATGAAGTTTCCAAACTTCTAAAAAAATTTTTTTTATTTTCGAGATTCTTTGCGCATAATATGATTTTCCGAGTCTATCAACTAGTATAGTGAGAGATTACCAGTCATCTCAAATAAGAATGGAAAAAAAGTGATTCTAAGGAAGTTTCCTAACTTCGAAAAAAATTTTTTTTCTTTTCGAGATTCTTTGCGCATAATATGCTTTTCTGAGGCTATCAAACTAGTATTATGAAAGAGAACCAGTTATCTCGAAAAAGAACGGAAAAAATGTGATTCTAATGAAGTTTCCGAACTTCGAAAAAAATTTCTTTCTTTTCGAGATTCTTTGCGCATAATATGCTTTTCTGAGGCTATCAAACTAGTATAATGAAAGAGAACCAGTTATCTCGAATAAGAACGGAAAAAAAGTGATTCTAATGAAGTTTCCAAACTTCGAAAAAAAATTTTCTTCTTTTCGAGATTCTTTGACATCATATGCTTTTCTGAGGCTATCAAACTAGTATAATGAAAGAGAACCAGTTATCTCAAATAAGAACGGAAAAAAAGTGACACTAACGAAGTTTCCAAACTTCGAAAAAAAATTTTCTTCTTTTCGAGATTCTTTGACATAATATGCTTTTCTGAGGCTATCAAACTGTATAATGAAAGAGAACTAGTTATCTCATATCAGAACGGAAAAAAGTGATTCTAACGACGTTTCCAAACGTCGAAAAATTTTTTTTTTTTCTTTTCCGGATTCTTTGCCCATAATATGCTTTTCTTAGGCTATCAAACTAGTATAATGAAAGAGAACCAGTTATCTCAAAGAAGAACAGAAAAAAAGTAATTCTAATGAAGTTTCCAAAAATTGAAATTTTTTTTTTTTCTTTTCCAGATTCTTTCCGCATAATATACTTCTCTACGGCTATCAAACTAGTAAAATGAAAGAGAACCAGTTATCTCGAATAAGAACGGGAAAAAAGTGAATCTAATCAAGTTTCCAAACTTCGAAAAATTTTTTTTTTCTTTTCGAGATTCTTTGCGCATAATATGCTTGTCTGAGGCTATCAAACTAGTATAATGAGAGATTACCAGTTATCTCAAATAAGAATGGAAAAAAGTGATTCTAATGAAGTTTCCAAACTTCGAAAAAAAATTTTTTTCTTTTCGAGATTCTTTGCGCATAATATGCTTTTCTGAGGCTATCAAACTAGTATAATTAAAGAGAACCAGTTATCTCAAATCAGAACGGAAAAAAAGTGATTCTAACGAAGTTTCCAAACTTCGAAAAAATTTTTTTTCTTTTCGAGATTCTTTGCGCATAATATGCTTTACTGCGGCTATCAAACTAGTTTATACTTTTCTTTTCGAGATTCTTTGCGCATAATATGCTTTTCTGAGGCTATCAAACTAGTATAATGAAAGAGAACCAGTTATCTCAAATAAGAACGGAAAAAAAGTGATTCAAACGAAGTTTCCAAACTTCGAAAAAAATTTTTTTTCTTTTCGAGATTCTTTGCGCATAATATGCTTTTCTGAGGCTATCAAACTAGTATAATGAAAGAGAACCAGTTATCTCAAATAAGAACGGAAAAAAATTGATTCTACTGAAGTTTCCAAACTTCGATAAAAATTTTTTTTCTTTTCGAGATTCTTTGCGCATAATATGCTTTTCTGAGGCTATCAAAATAGTATAATGAAAGAGAACCAGTTATCTCAAATAAGAATGGAAAATAAGTGATTCTAATGAAGTTTCCAAACTTCTAAAAAAATTTTTTTTATTTTCGAGATTCTTTGCGCATAATATGATTTTCCGAGTCTATCAACTAGTATAGTGAGAGATTACCAGTTATCTCAAATAAGAATGGAAAAAAAGTGATTCTAAGGAAGTTTCCTAACTTCGAAAAAAATTTTTTTTCTTTTCGAGATTCTTTGCGCATAATATGCTTTTCTGAGGCTATCAAACTAGTATTATGAAAGAGAACCAGTTATCTCGAAAAAGAACGGAAAAAATGTGATTCTAATGAAGTTTCCGAACTTCGAAAAAAATTTCTTTCTTTTCGAGATTCTTTGCGCATAATATTTTTTTCTACAGCTATCAAACTAGTATATTGAAAGAGAACCAGTTATCTCGAATAAGAACGGAAAAAAGTGATTCTAATGAAATTTCAAAATTTTGAAAAACTTTTTTTTTCTTTTCGAGATTCTTTACGCATAATATGCTTTTCTACAACTATCAAACTAGCAAAATGAAAGAGAGCCAGTTATCTCGTATAAGAACGGAAAAAAAGTGATACCAATCAAGTTTCCAAACTTCGAAAAAAAATTTTTTCTTTTCGAGATTCTTTGCGCGTAATATGCTTTTCTGCGGCTATCAAACTAGTACAATGAAAGAGAACCAGTTATCTCAAATAAGAACGGAAAAAAAGTGTTTCTAACGAAGTTTCCCAACTTCGAAAAAAAATTTTTTTTCTTTTCGAGATTCTTTGCGCATAATATGCTTTTCTGAGGCTATCAAATTAGTATAATGAAAGAGAACCAGTTATCTCAAATAAGAAGGGAAAAAAAGTGATTCTAAGGAAGTTTCCAAACTTCGAAAAAAATTTTTTCATTTCGAGATTCTTTGCGCATAATATGCTTTTCTGAGGCTATCAATCTAGTATAATGAAAGAAAACCAGTTATCTCAAATAAGAACGGAAAAAAAGTGATTCTAACGAAGTTTCCAAACTTCGAAAAAAATTTTTTTACTTTTCGAGATTCTTTGCGAATAATATGCTTTACTGAGGCTATCAAACTAGTATAATGAAAGAGAACCAGTTATCTCAAATAAGAACGGCAAAAAAGTGATTCTAACGAAGTTTCCAAACTTCGAAAAAAAAATTTTTTCTTTCCGAGATTCTTTGCGCATAATATGCTTTTCTGAGGCTATCAAACTAGTATTATGAAAGAGAACCAGTTATCTCGAATAAGAACGGAAAAAATGTGATTCCAATGAAGTTTCCGAACTTCGAAAAAAATTTTTTTTCTTTTCGAGATTCTTTGCGCATAATATGCTTTTCTGAGGCTATCAAACTAGTATAATGAAAGAGAACCAGTTATCTCGAATAAGAACGGAAAAAAAGTGATTCTAATGAAGTTTCCAAACTTCGAAAAAAATTTTTTTTCTTTTCGAATTTCTTTGCGCATAATATGCTTTTCTACAGCTATCAAACTAGCAAAATGAAAGAGAACCAGTTATCTCGTATAAGAACGGAAAAATAGGGATTCTAATGAGGTTTCCAAACTTCGAAAAAAATTTTTTTCTTTTCGAGAATCTTTGCGCATAATATGCTTTTCTACAGCTATCAAACTAGTATAATGAAAGAGAACCAGTTATCTCGTATAAGAACGGAAAAAAAGTGATTCTAATGAAGTTTCAAAATAATGAAAACCTTTTTTTTTCTTTTCGAGATTCTTTGGGCATAATATGCTTTTCTACAGCTATCAAACTAGCAAAATGAAAGAGAACCATTTCTCTCGTATAAGAACGGAAAAAAAGTGATTCTATTGAAGTTTCCAAACTTCGAAAAAAAATATTTTGTTTTCGAGATTCTTTGCGCATAATAAGCCTTTCTGAGGCTATCAAACTAGTATAATGAAAGAACCAGTTATCTCGAATAAGAACGGAAAAAAAGTGATTCTAATGAAGTTTCAAAAATATGAAAAACTTTTTTTTTCTTTTCGAGATTCTTTGCGCATAATATGCTTTTCTACAGCTATCAAACTAGCAAAATGAAAGAGAACCAGTTATCTCGAATAAGAACGGAAAAAAAGTGATTCTAACGAAGTTTCCAAACTTCGAAAAAAATTTTTTTTCTTTTCGAGATTCTTTGCGCATAATATGCTTTACTGAGGCTATCAAACTAGTATAATGAAAGAGAACCAGTTATCTCAAATAAGAATGGAAAAAAAGTGATTCTAAGGAAGTTTCCTAACTTCGAAAAAAATTTTTTTTCTTTTCGAAATTCTTTGCGCATAATATGCTTTACTGAGGCTATCAAACTAGTATAATGAAATAGAACCAGTTATCTCAAATAAGAATGGAAAGAAAGTGATTCTAAGGAAGTTTCCAAACTTCGAAAAAAATTTTTTTTCTTTTCGAGATTCTTTGCGCATAATATGCTTTTCTGAGGCTATCAAACTAGTATAATGAAAGAGAACCAGTTATCTCAAATAAGAACGGAAAAAAATTGATTCTACTGAAGTTTCCAAACTTCGATAAAAATTTTTTTTCTTTTCGAGATTCTTTGCGCATAATATGCTTTTCTGAGGCTATCAAAATAGTATAATGAAAGAGAACCAGTTATCTCAAATAAGAATGGAAAATAAGTGATTCTAATGAAGTTTCCAAACTTCTAAAAAAATTTTTTTTATTTTCGAGATTCTTTGCCCATAATATGATTTTCCGAGTCTATCAACTAGTATAGTGAGAGATTACCAGTTATCTCAAATAAGAATGGAAAAAAAGTGATTCTAAGGAAGTTTCCTAACTTCGAAAAAAATTTTTTTTCTTTTCGAGATTCTTTGCGCATAATATGCTTTTCTGAGGCTATCAAACTAGTATTATGAAAGAGAACCAGTTATCTCGAAAAAGAACGGAAAAAATGTGATTCTAATGAAGTTTCCGAACTTCGAAAAAAATTTCTTTCTTTTCGAGATTCTTTGCGCATAATATTTTTTTCTACAGCTATCAAACTAGTATATTGAAAGAGAACCAGTTATCTCGAATAAGAACGGAAAAAAGTGATTCTAATGAAATTTCAAAATTTTGAAAAACTTTTTTTTTCTTTTCGAGATTCTTTACGCATAATATGCTTTTCTACAGCTATCAAACTAGCAAAATGAAAGAGAGCCAGTTATCTCGTATAAGAACGGAAAAAAAGTGATACCAATCAAGTTTCCAAACTTCGAAAAAAAATTTTTTCTTTTCGAGATTCTTTGCGCATAATATGCTTTTCTGCGGCTATCAAACTAGTACAATGAAAGAGAACCAGTTATCTCAAATAAGAACGGAAAAAAAGTGTTTCTAACGAAGTTTCCCAACTTCGAAAAAAAATTTTTTTTCTTTTCGAGATTCTTTGCGCATAATATGCTTTTCTGAGGCTATCAAAATAGTATAATGAAAGAGAACCAGTTATCTCAAATAAGAATGGAAAATAAGTGATTCTAATGAAGTTTCCAAACTTCTAAAAAAATTTTTTTTATTTTCGAGATTCTTTGCGCATAATATGATTTTCCGAGTCTATCAACTAGTATAGTGAGAGATTACCAGTTATCTCAAATAAGAATGGAAAAAAAGTGATTCTAAGGAAGTTTCCTAACTTCGAAAAAAATTTTTTTTCTTTTCGAGATTCTTTGCGCATAATATGCTTTTCTGAGGCTATCAAACTAGTATTATGAAAGAGAACCAGTTATCTCAAAGAAGAACAGAAAAAAAGTAATTCTAATGAAGTTTCCAAAAATTGAAATTTTTTTTTTTTCTTTTCCAGATTCTTTCCGCATAATATACTTCTCTACGGCTATCAAACTAGTAAAATGAAAGAGAACCAGTTATCTCGAATAAGAACGGGAAAAAAGTGAATCTAATCAAGTTTCCAAACTTCGAAAAATTTTTTTTTTCTTTTCGAGATTCTTTGCGCATAATATGCTTGTCTGAGGCTATCAAACTAGTATAATGAGAGATTACCAGTTATCTCAAATAAGAATGGAAAAAAGTGATTCTAATGAAGTTTCCAAACTTCGAAAAAAAATTTTTTTCTTTTCGAGATTCTTTGCGCATAATATGCTTTTCTGAGGCTATCAAACTAGTATAATTAAAGAGAACCAGTTATCTCAAATCAGAACGGAAAAAAAGTGATTCTAACGAAGTTTCCAAACTTCGAAAAAATTTTTTTTCTTTTCGAGATTCTTTGCGCATAATATGCTTTACTGCGGCTATCAAACTAGTTTATACTTTTCTTTTCGAGATTCTTTGCGCATAATATGCTTTTCTGAGGCTATCAAACTAGTATAATGAAAGAGAACCAGTTATCTCAAATAAGAACGGAAAAAAAGTGATTCAAACGAAGTTTCCAAACTTCGAAAAAAATTTTTTTTCTTTTCGAGATTCTTTGCGCATAATATGCTTTTCTGAGGCTATCAAACTAGTATAATGAAAGAGAACCAGTTATCTCAAATAAGAACGGAAAAAAATTGATTCTACTGAAGTTTCCAAACTTCGATAAAAATTTTTTTTCTTTTCGAGATTCTTTGCGCATAATATGCTTTTCTGAGGCTATCAAAATAGTATAATGAAAGAGAACCAGTTATCTCAAATAAGAATGGAAAATAAGTGATTCTAATGAAGTTTCCAAACTTCTAAAAAAATTTTTTTTATTTTCGAGATTCTTTGCGCATAATATGATTTTCCGAGTCTATCAACTAGTATAGTGAGAGATTACCAGTTATCTCAAATAAGAATGGAAAAAAAGTGATTCTAAGGAAGTTTCCTAACTTCGAAAAAAATTTTTTTTCTTTTCGAGATTCTTTGCGCATAATATGCTTTTCTGAGGCTATCAAACTAGTATTATGAAAGAGAACCAGTTATCTCGAAAAAGAACGGAAAAAATGTGATTCTAATGAAGTTTCCGAACTTCGAAAAAAATTTCTTTCTTTTCGAGATTCTTTGCGCATAATATTTTTTTCTACAGCTATCAAACTAGTATATTGAAAGAGAACCAGTTATCTCGAATAAGAACGGAAAAAAGTGATTCTAATGAAATTTCAAAATTTTGAAAAACTTTTTTTTTCTTTTCGAGATTCTTTACGCATAATATGCTTTTCTACAACTATCAAACTAGCAAAATGAAAGAGAGCCAGTTATCTCGTATAAGAACGGAAAAAAAGTGATACCAATCAAGTTTCCAAACTTCGAAAAAAAATTTTTTCTTTTCGAGATTCTTTGCGCGTAATATGCTTTTCTGCGGCTATCAAACTAGTACAATGAAAGAGAACCAGTTATCTCAAATAAGAACGGAAAAAAAGTGTTTCTAACGAAGTTTCCCAACTTCGAAAAAAAATTTTTTTTCTTTTCGAGATTCTTTGCGCATAATATGCTTTTCTGAGGCTATCAAATTAGTATAATGAAAGAGAACCAGTTATCTCAAATAAGAAGGGAAAAAAAGTGATTCTAAGGAAGTTTCCAAACTTCGAAAAAAATTTTTTCATTTCGAGATTCTTTGCGCATAATATGCTTTTCTGAGGCTATCAATCTAGTATAATGAAAGAAAACCAGTTATCTCAAATAAGAACGGAAAAAAAGTGATTCTAACGAAGTTTCCAAACTTCGAAAAAAATTTTTTTACTTTTCGAGATTCTTTGCGAATAATATGCTTTACTGAGGCTATCAAACTAGTATAATGAAAGAGAACCAGTTATCTCAAATAAGAACGGCAAAAAAGTGATTCTAACGAAGTTTCCAAACTTCGAAAAAAAATTTTTTTCTTTCCGAGATTCTTTGCGCATAATATGCTTTTCTGAGGCTATCAAACTAGTATTATGAAAGAGAACCAGTTATCTCGAATAAGAACGGAAAAAATGTGATTCCAATGAAGTTTCCGAACTTCGAAAAAAATTTTTTTTCTTTTCGAGATTCTTTGCGCATAATATGCTTTTCTGAGGCTATCAAACTAGTATAATGAAAGAGAACCAGTTATCTCGAATAAGAACGGAAAAAAAGTGATTCTAATGAAGTTTCCAAACTTCGAAAAAAATTTTTTTTCTTTTCGAATTTCTTTGCGCATAATATGCTTTTCTACAGCTATCAAACTAGCAAAATGAAAGAGAACCAGTTATCTCGTATAAGAACGGAAAAATAGGGATTCTAATGAGGTTTCCAAACTTCGAAAAAAATTTTTTTCTTTTCGAGAATCTTTGCGCATAATATGCTTTTCTACAGCTATCAAACTAGTATAATGAAAGAGAACCAGTTATCTCGTATAAGAACGGAAAAAAAGTGATTCTAATGAAGTTTCAAAATTATGAAAACCTTTTTTTTTCTTTTCGAGATTCTTTGGGCATAATATGCTTTTCTACAGCTATCAAACTAGCAAAATGAAAGAGAACCATTTCTCTCGTATAAGAACGGAAAAAAAGTGATTCTATTGAAGTTTCCAAACTTCGAAAAAAAATATTTTGTTTTCGAGATTCTTTGCGCATAATAAGCCTTTCTGAGGCTATCAAACTAGTATAATGAAAGAACCAGTTATCTCGAATAAGAACGGAAAAAAAGTGATTCTAATGAAGTTTCAAAAATATGAAAAACTTTTTTTTTCTTTTCGAGATTCTTTGCGCATAATATGCTTTTCTACAGCTATCAAACTAGCAAAATGAAAGAGAACCAGTTATCTCGAATAAGAACGGAAAAAAAGTGATTCTAACGAAGTTTCCAAACTTCGAAAAAAATTTTTTTTCTTTTCGAGATTCTTTGCGCATAATATGCTTTACTGAGGCTATCAAACTAGTATAATGAAAGAGAACCAGTTATCTCAAATAAGAATGGAAAAAAAGTGATTCTAAGGAAGTTTCCTAACTTCGAAAAAAATTTTTTTTCTTTTCGAAATTCTTTGCGCATAATATGCTTTACTGAGGCTATCAAACTAGTATAATGAAATAGAACCAGTTATCTCAAATAAGAATGGAAAGAAAGTGATTCTAAGGAAGTTTCCAAACTTCGAAAAAAATTTTTTTTCTTTTCGAGATTCTTTGCGCATAATATGCTTTTCTGAGGCTATCAAACTAGTATAATGAAAGAGAACCAGTTATCTCAAATAAGAACGGAAAAAAATTGATTCTACTGAAGTTTCCAAACTTCGATAAAAATTTTTTTTCTTTTCGAGATTCTTTGCGCATAATATGCTTTTCTGAGGCTATCAAAATAGTATAATGAAAGAGAACCAGTTATCTCAAATAAGAATGGAAAATAAGTGATTCTAATGAAGTTTCCAAACTTCTAAAAAAATTTTTTTTATTTTCGAGATTCTTTGCCCATAATATGATTTTCCGAGTCTATCAACTAGTATAGTGAGAGATTACCAGTTATCTCAAATAAGAATGGAAAAAAAGTGATTCTAAGGAAGTTTCCTAACTTCGAAAAAAATTTTTTTTCTTTTCGAGATTCTTTGCGCATAATATGCTTTTCTGAGGCTATCAAACTAGTATTATGAAAGAGAACCAGTTATCTCGAAAAAGAACGGAAAAAATGTGATTCTAATGAAGTTTCCGAACTTCGAAAAAAATTTCTTTCTTTTCGAGATTCTTTGCGCATAATATTTTTTTCTACAGCTATCAAACTAGTATATTGAAAGAGAACCAGTTATCTCGAATAAGAACGGAAAAAAGTGATTCTAATGAAATTTCAAAATTTTGAAAAACTTTTTTTTTCTTTTCGAGATTCTTTACGCATAATATGCTTTTCTACAGCTATCAAACTAGCAAAATGAAAGAGAGCCAGTTATCTCGTATAAGAACGGAAAAAAAGTGATACCAATCAAGTTTCCAAACTTCGAAAAAAAATTTTTTCTTTTCGAGATTCTTTGCGCATAATATGCTTTTCTGCGGCTATCAAACTAGTACAATGAAAGAGAACCAGTTATCTCAAATAAGAACGGAAAAAAAGTGTTTCTAACGAAGTTTCCCAACTTCGAAAAAAAATTTTTTTTCTTTTCGAGATTCTTTGCGCATAATATGCTTTTCTGAGGCTATCAAATTAGTATAATGAAAGAGAACCAGTTATCTCAAATAAGAAGGGAAAAAAAGTGATTCTAAGGAAGTTTCCAAACTTCGAAAAAAATTTTTTCATTTCGAGATTCTTTGCGCATAATATGCTTTTCTGAGGCTATCAATCTAGTATAATGAAAGAAAACCAGTTATCTCAAATAAGAACGGAAAAAAAGTGATTCTAACGAAGTTTCCAAACTTCGAAAAAAATTTTTTTACTTTTCGAGATTCTTTGCGAATAATATGCTTTACTGAGGCTATCAAACTAGTATAATGAAAGAGAACCAGTTATCTCAAATAAGAACGGCAAAAAAGTGATTCTAACGAAGTTTCCAAACTTCGAAAAAAAAATTTTTTCTTTCCGAGATTCTTTGCGCATAATATGCTTTTCTGAGGCTATCAAACTAGTATTATGAAAGAGAACCAGTTATCTCGAATAAGAACGGAAAAAATGTGATTCCAATGAAGTTTCCGAACTTCGAAAAAAATTTTTTTTCTTTTCGAGATTCTTTGCGCATAATATGCTTTTCTGAGGCTATCAAACTAGTATAATGAAAGAGAACCAGTTATCTCGAATAAGAACGGAAAAAAAGTGATTCTAATGAAGTTTCCAAACTTCGAAAAAAATTTTTTTTCTTTTCGAATTTCTTTGCGCATAATATGCTTTTCTACAGCTATCAAACTAGCAAAATGAAAGAGAACCAGTTATCTCGTATAAGAACGGAAAAATAGGGATTCTAATGAGGTTTCCAAACTTCGAAAAAAATTTTTTTCTTTTCGAGAATCTTTGCGCATAATATGCTTTTCTACAGCTATCAAACTAGTATAATGAAAGAGAACCAGTTATCTCGTATAAGAACGGAAAAAAAGTGATTCTAATGAAGTTTCAAAATTATGAAAAACTTTTTTTTTCTTTTCGAGATTCTTTGCGCATAATAAGCTTTTCTACAGCTATCAAACTAGCAAAATGAAAGAGAACCAGTTATCTCGAATAAGAACGGAAAAAAAGTGATTCTAACGAAGTTTCCAAACTTCGAAAAAATTTTTTTTTCTTTTCGAGATTCTTTGCGCATAATATGCTTTACTGAGGCTATCAAACTAGTATAATGAAAGAGAACCAGTTATTTCAAATAAGAATGGAAAAAAAGTGATTCTAAGGAAGTTTCCTAACTTCGAAAAAAATTTTTTTTCTTTTCGAAATTCTTTGCGCATAATATGCTTTACTGAGGCTATCAAACTAGTATAATGAAATAGAACCAGTTATCTCAAATAAGAATGGAAAGAAAGTGATTCTAAGGAAGTTTCCAAACTTCGAAAAAAAAATTTTTTCTTTTCGAGATTCTTTGCGCATAATATGCTTTTCTGAGGCTATCAAACTAGTATTATGAAAGAGAACCAGTTATCTCGAAAAAGAACGGAAAAAAAGTGATTCTAATGAAGTTTCCAAACTTCGAAAAAATTTTTTTTCTTTTCGAGATTCTTTGCGCATAATATTTTTTTCTACAGCTATCAAACTAGTATAATGAAAGAGAACCAGTTATCTCGAATAAGAACGGAAAAAAGTGATTCTAATGAAGTTTCAAAATTTTGAAAAACTTTTTTTTTCTTTTCGAGATTCTTTACGCATAATATGCTTTTCTACAGCTATCAAACTAGCAAAATGAAAGAGAACCAGTTATCTCGTATAAGAACGGAAAAAAAGTGATACCAATCAAGTTTCCAAACTTCGAAAAAAAATTTTTTCTTTTCGAGATTCTTTGCCCATAATATGCTTTTCTGCGGCTATCAAACTAGTACAATGAAAGAGAACCAGTTATCTCAAATAAGAACGGAAAAAAAGTGTTTCTAACGAAGTTTCCCAACTTCGAAAAAAAAATTTTTTTCTTTTCGAGATTCTTTGCGCATAATATGCTTTTCTGAGGCTATCAAATTAGTATAATGAAAGAGAACCAGTTATCTCAAAAAAAAAGGGTAAAAAAAGTGATTCTAAGGAAGTTTCCAAACTTCGAAAAAAATTTTTTCATTTCGAGATTCTTTGCCCATAATATGCTTTTCTGAGGCTATCAATCTAGTATAATGAAAGAAAACCAGTTATCTCAAATAAGAACGGAAAAAAAGTGATTCTAACGAAGTTTCCAAACTTCGAAAAAAATTTTTTTTCTTTTCGAGATTCTTTGCGAATAATATGCTTTACTGAGGCTATCAAACTAGTATAATGAAAGAGAACCAGTTATCTCAAATAAGAACGGCAAAAAAGTGATTCTAACGAAGTTTCCAAACTTCGAAAAAAAAATTTTTTCTTTTCGAGATTCTTTGCGCATAATATGCTTTTCTGAGGCTATCAAACTAGTATTATGAAAGAGAACCAGTTATCTCGAAAAAGAACGGAAAAAATGTGATTCTAATGAAGTTTCCGAACTTCGAAAAAAATTTCTTTCTTTTCGAGATTCTTTGCGCATAATATGCTTTTCTGAGGCTATCAAACTAGTATAATGAAAGAGAACCAGTTATCTCGAATAAGAACGGAAAAAAAGTGATTCTAATGAAGTTTCCAAACTTCGAAAAAATTTTTTTCTTTTCGAGATTCTTTGCGCATAATATGCTTTTCTACAGCTATCAAACTAGTATAATGAAAGAGAACCAGTTATCTCGAATAAGACCGGAAAAAAGTGATTCTAATGAAGTTTCAAAATTTTGAAAAACTTTTTTTTTCTTTTCGAGATTCTTTACGCATAATATGCTTTTCTACAGCTATCAAACTAGCAAAATGAAAGAGAACCAGTTATCTCGTATAAGAACGGAAAAAAAGTGATACCAATCAAGTTTCCAAACTTCGAAAAAAAATTTTTTCTTTTCGGGATTCTTTGCGCATAATATGCTGTTCTGCGGCTATCAAACTAGTACAATGAAAGAGAACCAGTTATCTCAAATAAGAACGGAAAAAAAGTGTTTCTAACGAAGTTTCCCAACTTCGAAAAAAAATTTTTTTTCTTTTCGAGATTCTTTGCGCATAATATGCTTTTCTGAGGCTATCAAATTAGTATAATGAAAGAGAACCAGTTATCTCAAATAAGAAGGGAAAAAAAGTGATTCTAAGGAAGTTTCCAAACTTCGAAAAAAATTTTTTCATTTCGAGATTCTTTGCGCATAATATGTTTTTCTGAGGCTATCAAACAAGTATAATGAAAGAGAACCAGTTATCTCAAATAAGAACGGAAAAAAAGTGATTCTAACGAAGTTTCCAAACTTCGAAAAAATTTTTTTTTCTTTTCGTGATTCTTTGCGCATAATATGCTTTACTGAGGCTATCAAACTAGTATAATGAAAGAGAACCAGTTATCTCAAATAAGAATGGAATAAAAGTGATTCTAAGGAAGTTTCCAAACTTCGAAAAAATATTTTTTTCATTTCGAGATTCTTTGCGCATAATATGCTTTTCTGAGGCTATCAATCTAGTATAATGAAAGAAAACCAGTTATCTCAAATAAGAACGGAAAAAAAGTGATTCTAACGAAGTTTCCAAACTTCGAAAAAAATTTTTTTTCTTTTCGAGATTCTTTGCGAATAATATGCTTTACTGAGGCTATCAAACTAGTATAATGAAAGAGAACCAGTTATCTCAAATAAGAACGGAAAAAAAGAGATTCTAACGAAGTTTCCAAACTTCGAAAAAAAATTTTTTTTCTTTTCGAGTTTCTTTGCGCATAATATGCTTTTCTGAGGCTATCAAACTAGTATAATGAAAGAGAACCAGTTATCTCAAATAAGAAGGGAAAAAAAGTGATTCTAAGGAAGTTTCCAAACTTCGAAAAAAATTTTTTCATTTCGAGATTCTTTGCGCATAATATGCTTTACTGAGGCTATCAAACTAGTATAATGAAACAGAACCAGTTATCTCAAATAAGAACGGAAAAAAAGTAATTCTAACGAAGTTTCCAAACATCGAAAATAAATTTTTTTATTTTCGAGATTCTTTGCGCATAATATGCTTTTCTACAGCTATCAAACTAGCAAAATGAAAGAGAACCAGTTATCTCGTATAAGAACGGAAAGAAAGTGATTCAAATGAAGTTTCCAAACTTGGAAAAAAAATTTTTCTTTTCGAGATTCTTTGCGCATAATATGCTTTTCTGAGGCTATCAAACTAGTATAATGAAAGAGAACCAGTTATCTCGAATAAGAACGGAAAAAAAGTGATTCTGATGAAGTTTCCAAACTTCGAAAAAATTTTTTTTTCTTTTCGAGATTCTTTGCGCATAATATGCTTTTCTGAGGCTATCAAACTAGTATTATGAAAGAGAACCAGTTATCTCGAATAAGAACGGAAAAAATGTGATTCTAATGAAGTTTCCGAACTTCGAAAAAAATTTCTTTCTTTTCGAGATTCTTTGCGCATAATATGCTTTTCTCAGGCTATCAAACTAGTATAATGAAAGAGAACCAGTTATCTCAAATAAGAACGGAAAAAAAGTGATTATAATGATGTTTCCAAACTTCGAAAAAAATTTTTTTTCTTTTCGAGATTCTTTGCGCATAATATGCTTTTCTGAGGCTATCAAACTAGTATAATTAAAGAGAACCAGTTATCTCCAATAAGAACGGAAAAAAAGTGATTCTAATGAAGTTTCCAAACTTGGAAAAAAATTTTTTTTCTTTTCGAATTTCTTTGCGCATAACATGCTTTTCTACAGCTATCAAACTAGCAAAATGAAAGAGAACCAGTTATCTCGTATAAGAACGGAAAAAAAGGGATTCTAATGTGGTTTCCAAACTTCGAAAAAAAATTTTTTCTTTTCGAGAATCTTTGCGCATAATATGCTTTTCTACAGCTATCAAACTAGTATAATGAAAGAGAACCAGTTATCTCGTATAAGAACGGAAAAAAAGTGATTCTAATGAAGTTTCAAAATTATGAAAAACTTTTTTTTTCTTTTCGAGATTCTTGGCGCATAATATGCTTTTCTACAGCTATCAAACTAGCAAAATGAAAGAGAACCATTTATCTCGTATAAGAACGGAAAAAAAGTGATTCTATTGAAGTTTCCAAACTTCGAAAAAAAATTTTTTCTCTTCGAGATTCTTTGCGCATAATAAGCTTTTCTGAGGCTATCAAACTAGTATAATGAAAGAACCAGTTATATCGAATAAGAACGGAAAAAAAGTGATTCTAACGAAGTTTCAAAATTATGAAAAACTTTTTTTTTCTTTTCGAGATTCTTTGCGCATAATATGCTTTTCTACAGCTATCAAACTAGCAAAATGAAAGAGAACCAGTTATCTCGTATAAGAACGGAAAAAAAGTGATTCTAATGAAGTTTCCAAACTTGGAAAAAAATTTTTTCTTTTCGAGATTCTTTGCGCATAATATGCTTTTCTGAGGCTATCAAACTAGTATAATGAAAGAGAACCAGTTATCTCAAATAAGAACGGCAAAAAAGTGATTCTAACGAAGTTTCCAAACTTCGAAAAAAAAATTTTTTCTTTTCGAGATTCTTTGCGCATAATATGCTTTTCTGAGGCTATCAAACTAGTATTATGAAAGAGAACCAGTTATCTCGAAAAAGAACGGAAAAAATGTGATTCTAATGAAGTTTCCGAACTTCGAAAAAAATTTCTTTCCTTTCGAGATTCTTTGCGCATAATATGCTTTTCTACAGCTATCAAACTAGTACAATGAAAGAGAACCAGTTATCTCAAATAAGAACGGAAAAAAAGTGATTCTAACGAAGTTTCCAAACTTCGAAAAAATTTTTTTTTCTTTTCGAATTTCTTTGCGCATAATATGCTTTTCTACAGCTATCAAACTAGCAAAATGAAAGAGAACCAGTTATCTCGTATAAGAACGGGAAAAAACGGATTCTAATGAGGTTTCCAAACTTAGAAAAAAATTTTTTTCTTTTCGAGATTCTTTGCGCATAATATGCTTTACTGAGGCTATCAAACTAGTATAATGTAAGAGAACCAGTTATCTCAAATAAGAAGGGAAAAAAAGTGATTCAAACGAAGTTTCCAAACTTCGAAAAAATATTTTTTTCATTTCGAGATTCTTTGCGCATAATATGCTTTTCTGAGGCTATCAATCTAGTATAATGAAAGAAAACCAGTTATCTCAAATAAGAACGGAAAAAAAGTGATTCTAACGAAGTTTCCAAACTTCGAAAAAAAATTTTTTTCTTTTCGAGATTCTTTGCGAATAATATGCTTTACTGAGGATATCAAACTAGTATAATGAAAGAGAACCAGTTATCTCAAATAAGAACGGAAAAAAAGAGATTCTAACGAAGTTTCCAAACTTCGAAAAAAAAATATTTTTCTTTTCGAGATTCTTTGCGCATAATATGCTTTTCTGAGGCTATCAAACTAGTATAATGAAAGAGAACCAGTTATCTCAAATAAGAAGGGAAAAAAAGTGATTCTAAGGAAGTTTCCAAACTTCGAAAAAATTTTTTCATTTCGAGATTCTTTGCGCATAATATGCTTTACTGAGGCTATCAAACTAGTATAATGAAAGAGAACCAGTTATCTCAAATAAGAACGGAAAAAAAGTATTTTCTAACGAAGTTTCCAAACATCGAAAATAAATTTTTTTATTTTCGAGATTCTTTGCGCATTATATGCTTTTCTACAGCTATCAAACTAGTACAATAAAAGAGAACCAGTTATCTCAAATAAGAACGGAAAAAAAGTGATTCTAACGAAGTTTCCCAACTTCGAAAAAAATTTTTTTTTCTTTTGGAGATTCTTTGCGCATAATATGCTTTTCTGAGGCTATCAAATTAGTATAATGAAAGAGAACCAGTTATCTCAAATAAGAAGGGAAAAAAAGTGATTCTAAGGAAGTTTCCAAACTTCGAAAAAAATTTTTTCATTTCGAGATTCTTTGTGCATAATATGCTTTTCTGAGGCTATCAAACAAGTATAATGAAAGAGAACCAGTTATCTCAAATAAGAACGGAAAAAAAGTGATTCTAACGAAGTTTCCAAACTTGGAAAAAAACTTTTTTTCTTTTCCAGATTCTTTGCGCATAATATGCTTTATTGAGGCTATCAAATTAGTATAATGAAAGAGAACCAGTTATCTCAAATAAGAACGGAAAAAAAGTGATTCAAACGAAGTTTCCAAACTTCGAAAAAAAATTTATTTCTTTTCGAGATATTTTGCGCATAATATGCTTTTCTGAGGCTATCAAACTAGTATAATGAAAGAGAACCAGTTATTTCAAATAAGAATGGAATAAAAGTGATTCTAAGGAAGTTTCCAAACTTCGAAAAAATATTTTTTTCATTTCGAGATTCTTTGCGCATAATATGCTTTTCTGAGGCTATCAATCTAGTATATTGAAAGAAAACCAGTTATCTCAAATAAGAACGGAAAAAAGTGATTCTAACGAAGTTTCCAAACTTCGAAAAAAATTTTTTTTCTTTTCGAGATTCTTTGCGAATAATATGCTTTACTTAGTCTTTCAAACTAGTATAATGAAAGAGAACCAGTTATCTCAAATAAGAACGGAAAAAAAGAGATTCTAACGAAGTTTCCAAACTTCGAAAAAAAATTTTTTTTCTTTTCGAGATTCTTTGCGCATATTATGCTTTTCTGAGGCTATCAAACTAGTACCATGAAAGAGCACCAGTTATCTCAAATAAGAAGGGAAAAAAAGTGATTCTAAGGAAGTTTCCAAACTTCGAAAAAATTTTTTTCATTTCGAGATTCTTTGCGCATAATATGCTTTACTGAGGCTATCAAACTAGTATAATGAAAGAGAACCAGTTATCTCAAATAAGAACGCAAAAAAAGGAATTCTAACGAAGTTTCCAAACATCGAAAATAAATTTTTTTATTTTCGAGATTATTTGCGCATAATATGCTTTTCTACAGCTATCAAACTAGCAAAATGAAAGAGAACCAGTTATCTCGTATAAGAACGGAAAAAAAGTGATTCAAATGAAGTTTCCAAACTTGGAAAAAAAATTTTTCTTTTCGAGATTCTTTGCGCATAATATGCTTTTCTGAGGCTATCAAACTAGTATAATGAAAGAGAACCAGTTATCTCGAATAAGAACGGAAAAAAAGTGATTCTGATGAAGTTTCCAAACTTGGAAAAATTTTTTTTTTCTTTTAGAGATTCTTTGCGCATAATATGCTTTTCTGAGGCTATCAAACTAGTATTATGAAAGAGAACCAGTTATCTCGAATAAGAACGGAAAAAATGTGATTCTAATGAAGTTTCCGAACTTCGAAAAAAATTTCTTTCTTTTCGAGAATCTTTGCGCATAATATGCTTTTCTGAGGCTATCAAACTAGTATAATGAAAGAGAACCAGTTATCTCGAATAAGAACGGAAAAAAAGTGATTATAATGATGTTTCCAAACTTCGAAAAAAATTTTTTTTCTTTTCGAGATTCTTTGCGCATAATATGCTTTTCTGAGGCTATCAAACTAGTATAATTAAAGAGAACCAGTTATCTCCAATAAGAACGGAAAAAAAGTGATTCTAATGAAGTTTCCAAACTTCGAAAAAAATTTTTTTTCTTTTCGAATTTCTTTGCGCATAATATGCTTTTCTACAGCTATCAAACTAGCAAAATGAAAGAGAACCAGTTATCTCCTATAAGAACGGAAAAAAAGGGATTTTAATGAGGTTTCCAAACTTCGAAAAAAATTTTTTTCTTTTCGAGAATCTTTGCGCATAATATGCTTTTCTACAGCTATCAAACTAGTATAATGAAAGAGAACCAGTTATCTCGTATAAGAACGGAAAAAAAGTGATTCTAATGAAGTTTCAAAATTATGAAAAACTTTTTTTTTCTTTTCGAGATTCTTTGCGCATAATATGCTTTTCTACAGCTATCAAACTAGCAAAATGAAAGAGAACCATTTATCTCGTATAAGAACGGAAAAAAAGTGATTCTATTGAAGTTTCCAAACTTCGAAAAAAAATTTTTTCTCTTCGAGATTCTTTGCGCATAATAAGCTTTTCTGAGGCTATCAAACTAGTATAAAGAAAGAAAACCAGTTATCTCAAATAAGAACGGAAAAAAAGTGATTCTAACGAAGTTTCCAAACTTCGAAAAAAATTTTTTTTCTTTTCGAGATTCTTTGCGAATAATATGCTTTACTGAGGCTATCAAACTAGTATAATGAAAGAGAACCAGTTATCTCAAATAAGAACGGAAAAAAAGAGATTCTAACGAAGTTTCCAAACTTCGAAAAAAAAATTTTTTTCTTTTCGAGATTCTTTGCGCATAATATGCTTTTCTGAGGCTATCAAACTAGTATAATGAAAGAGAACCAGTTATCTCAAATAAGAAGGGAAAAAAAGTGATTCTAAGGAAGTTTCCAAACTTCGAAAAAATTTTTTCATTTCGAGATTCTTTGCGCATAATATGCTTTACTGAGGCTATCAAACTAGTATAATGAAAGAGAACCAGTTATCTCAAATAAGAACGGAAAAAAAGTATTTTCTAACGAAGTTTCCAAACATCGAAAATAAATTTTTTTATTTTCGAGATTCTTTGCGCATTATATGCTTTTCTACAGCTATCAAACTAGTACAATAAAAGAGAACCAGTTATCTCAAATAAGAACGGAAAAAAAGTGATTCTAACGAAGTTTCCCAACTTCGAAAAAAATTTTTTTTTTCTTTTGGAGATTCTTTGCGCATAATATGCTTTTCTGAGGCTATCAAATTAGTATAATGAAAGAGAACCAGTTATCTCAAATAAGAAGGGAAAAAAAGTGATTCTAAGGAAGTTTCCAAACTTCGAAAAAAATTTTTTCATTTCGAGATTCTTTGTGCATAATATGCTTTTCTGAGGCTATCAAACAAGTATAATGAAAGAGAACCAGTTATCTCAAATAAGAACGGAAAAAAAGTGATTCTAACGAAGTTTCCAAACTTGGAAAAAAATTTTTTTTCTTTTCCAGATTCTTTGCGCATAATATGCTTTACTGAGGCTATCAAACTAGTATAATGAAAGAGAACCAGTTATCTCAAATAAGAACGGAAAAAAAGTGATTCAAACGAAGTTTCCAAACTTCGAAAAAAAATTTATTTCTTTTCGAGATATTTTGCGCATAATATGCTTTTCTGAGGCTATCAAACTAGTATAATGAAAGAGAACCAGTTATCTCAAATAAGAATGGAATAAAAGTGATTCTAAGGAAGTTTCCAAACTTCGAAAAAATATTTTTTTCATTTCGAGATTCTTTGCGCATAATATGCTTTTCTGAGGCTATCAATCTAGTATATTGAAAGAAAACCAGTTATCTCAAATAAGAACGGAAAAAAGTGATTCTAACGAAGTTTCCAAACTTCGAAAAAAATTTTTTTTCTTTTCGAGATTCTTTGCGAATAATATGCTTTACTTAGTCTATCAAACTAGTATAATGAAAGAGAACCAGTTATCTCAAATAAGAACGGAAAAAAAGAGATTCTAACGAAGTTTCCAAACTTCGAAAAAAAATTTTTTTTCTTTTCGAGATTCTTTGCGCATAATATGCTTTTCTGAGGCTATCAAACTAGTACCATGAAAGAGCACCAGTTATCTCAAATAAGAAGGGAAAAAAAGTGATTCTAAGGAAGTTTCCAAACTTCGAAAAAAATTTTTTCATTTCGAGATTCTTTGCGCATAATATGCTTTACTGAGGCTATCAAACCAGTATAATGAAAGAGAACCAGTTATCTCAAATAAGAACGCAAAAAAAGGAATTCTAACGAAGTTTCCAAACATCGAAAATAATTTTTTTTATTTTCGAGATTATTTGCGCATAATATGCTTTTCTACAGCTATCAAACTAGCAAAATGAAAGAGAACCAGTTATCTCGTATAAGAACGGAAAAAAAGTGATTCAAATGAAGTTTCCAAACTTGGAAAAAAAATTTTTCTTTTCGAGATTCTTTGCGCATAATATGCTTTTCTGAGGCTATCAAACTAGTATAATGAAAGAGAACCAGTTATCTCGAATAAGAACGGAAAAAAAGTGATTCTGATGAAGTTTCCAAACTTGGAAAAAATTTTTTTTTCTTTTAAGGATTCTTTGCGCATAATATGCTTTTCTGAGGCTATCAAACTAGTATTATGAAAGAGAACCAGTTATCTCGAATAAGAACGGAAAAAATGTGATTCTAATGAAGTTTCCGAACTTCGAAAAAAATTTCTTTCTTTTCGAGAATCTTTGCGCATAATATGCTTTTCTGAGGCTATCAAACTAGTATAATGAAAGAGAACCAGTTATCTCGAATAAGAACGGAAAAAAAGTGATTATAATGATGTTTCCAAACTTCGAAAAAAATTTTTTTTCTTTTCGAGATTCTTTGCGCATAATATGCTTTTCTGAGGCTATCAAACTTGTATAATTAAAGAGAACCAGTTATCTCCAATAAGAACGGAAAAAAAGTGATTCTAATGAAGTTTCCAAACTTCGAAAAAAATTTTTTTTCTTTTCGAATTTCTTTGCGCATAATATGCTTTTCTACAGCTATCAAACTAGCAAAATGAAAGAGAACCAGTTATCTCCTATAAGAACGGAAAAAAAGGGATTTTAATGAGGTTTCCAAACTTCGAAAAAATTTTTTTCTTTTCGAGAATCTTTGCGCATAATATGCTTTTCTACAGCTATCAAACTAGTATAATGAAAGAGAACCAGTTATCTCGTATAAGAACGGAAAAAAAGTGATTCTAATGAAGTTTCAAAATTATGAAAAACTTTTTTTTTCTTTTCGAGATTCTTTGCGCATAATATGCTTTTCTACAGCTATCAAACTAGCAAAATGAAAGAGAACCATTTATCTCGTATAAGAACGGAAAAAAAGTGATTCTATTGAAGTTTCCAAACTTCGAAAAAAAATTTTTTCTCTTCGAGATTCTTTGCGCATAATAAGCTTTTCTGAGGCTATCAAACTAGTATAATGAAAGAACCAGTTATCTCGAATAAGAATGGAAAAAAAGTGATTCTAATGAAGTTTCAAAATTATGAAAAACTTTTTTTTTCTTTTCGAGATTCTTTGCGCATAATATGCTTTTCTACAGCTATCAAACTAGCAAAATGAAAGAGAACCAGTTATCTCGTATAAGAACGGAAAAAAAGTGATTCTAATGAAGTTTCCAAACTTGGAAAAAAATTTTTCTTTTCGAGATTCTTTGCGCATAATATGCTTTTCTGAGGCTATCAAACTAGTATAATGAAAGAGAACCAGTTATCTCAAATAAGAACGGCAAAAAAGTGATTCTAACCAAGTTTCCAAACTTCGAGAAAAAATTTTTTTCTTTTCGAGATTCTTTGCGCATAATATGCTTTTCTGAGGCTATCAAACTAGTATTATGAAAGAGAACCAGTTATCTCGAAAAAGAACGGAAAAAATGTGATTCTAATGAAGTTTCCGAACTTCGAAAAAAATTTCTTTCTTTTCGAGATTCTTTGCGCATAATATGCTTTTCTGAGGCTATCAAATTAGTATAATGAAAGAGAACCAGTTATCTCAAATAAGAAGGGAAAAAAAGTGTTTCTAAGGAAGTTTCCAAACTTCGAAAAACATTTTTTATTTTCGAGATTCTTTGCGCATAATATGCTTTTCTGAGGCTATCAAACAAGAGAACCAGTTATCTCAAATAAGAACGGAAAAAAAGGATTCTAACGAAGTTTCCAAACTTCGAAAAAAATTTTTTTTCTTTTCGAGATTCTTTGCGCATAATATGCTTTACTGAGGCTATCAAACTAGTATAATGAAAGAGAACCAGTTATCTCAAATAAGAATGGAAAAAAAGTGATTCTAAGGAAGTTTCCTAACTTCGAAAAAAATTTTTTTTCTTTTCGAGATTCTTTGCGCATAATATGCTTTACTGAGGCTATCAAACTAGTATAATGAAAGAGAACCAGTTATCTCAAATAAGAACGGAAAAAAAGTGATTCTAACGAAGTTTCCAAACTTCGAAAAAAAATTTTTTTTCTTTTCGAGATTCTTTGCGCTTAATATGCCTTTCTGAGGCTATCAAACTAGTATAATGAAAGAGAACCAGTTATCTCAAATAAGAAGGGGAAAAAAGTGATTCTAAGGAAGTTTCCAAACTTCGAAAAAATTTTTTTATTTTCGAGATTCTTTGCGCATAATATGCTTTTCTGAGGCTATCAAACTAGTATAATGAAAGAGAACCAGTTATCTCAAATAAGAACGGAAAAAAAGTGATTCTAACGAAGTTTCCAAACTTCGAAAAATTTTTTTTTTCTTTTCGAGATTCTTTGCTTATAATATGCTTTACTGAGGCTATCAAACTAGTATAATGAAAGAGAACCAGTTATCTCAAATAAGAATGGAAAAAAAGTGATTCTAAGGAAGTTTCCTAACTTCGAAAAAAATTTTTTTTCTTTTCGAGATTCTTTGCGCATAATATGCTTTTATGAGGCTATCAAACTAGTATAATGAAAGAGAACCAGTTATCTCAAATAAGAATGGAAAGAAAGTGATTCTAAGGAAGTTTCCAAACTTCGAAAAAAATTTTTTCATTTCGAGATTCTTTGCGCATAATATGCTTTTCTGAGGCTATCAAACTATTATAATGAAAGAGAACCAGTTATCTCATACAAGAACGGAAAAAAAGTGATTCTAACGAAGTTACCAAACATCGAAAAAATTTTTTTTATTTTCGAGATTCCTTGCGCATAATATGCTTTACTGAGGCTATCAAACTAGTATAATGAACGAGAACCAGTTATCTCAAATAAGAACGGAAAAAAAGTGATTCAAACGAAGTTTCCAAACTTCGAAAAAAAATTTTTTTCTTTTCGAGATTCTTTGCGCATAATATGCTTTTCTGAGGCTATCAAAGTAGTATAATGAAAGAAAACCAGTTATCTAAATAAGAACGGAAAAAAAGTGATTCTAACGAAGTTTCCAAACTTCGAAAAAAATTTTTTTTCTTTTCGAGATTCTTTGCGCATAATATGCTTTTCTGAGGCTATCAAACTAGTATAATGAAAGAGAACCAGTTATCTCAAATAAGAATGGAAAAAAAGTGATTCTTAGGAAGTTTCCAAACTTCGAAAAAAAATTTTTTTCATTTCGAGATTCTTTGCGCATAAAATGCTTTACTGAGGCTATCAAACTAGTATAATGAAAGAGAACCAGTTATCTCAAATACGAACGGAAAAAAAGTGATTCTAATGAAGTTTCCAAACTCCGAAAAATTTTTTTTTTCTTTTCGAGATTCTTTGCGCATAATATGCTTTTCTGAGGCTATCAAACTAGTATAATGAAAGAGAACCAGTTATCTCAAATAAGAACGGAAAAAAAGTGATTCTAACGAAGTTTCCAAACTTAGAAAAAAAAATTTTTTTCTTTTCGAGATTCTTTGCGCTTAATATGCTTTTCTGAGGCTATCAAACTAGTATAATGAAAGAGAACCAGTTATCTCAAATAAGAAGGGAAAAAAAGTGATTCTAAGGAAGTTTCCAAACTTCGAAAAAAATTTTTTATTTTCGAGATTCTTTGCGCATAATATGCTTTTCTGAGGCTATCAAACAAGAGAACCAATTATCTCAAATAAGAACGGAAAAAAAGTGATTCTAACGAAGTTTCCAAACTTCGAAAAAATTTTTTTTTCTTTTCGAGATTCTTTGCGCATAATATGCTTTACTGAGGCTATCAAACTAGTATAATGAAAGAGAAACAGTTATCTCAAATAAGAATGGAAAAAAAGTGATTCTAAGGAAGTTTCCTAACTTCGAAAAAAATTTTTTTTCTTTTCGAGATTCTTTGCGCATTATATGCTTTACTGAGGCTATCAAACTAGTATAATGAAAGAGAACCAGTTATCTCAAATAAGAATGGAAAAAAAGTGATTCTAAGGAAGTTTCCAAACTTCGAAAAAAATTTTTTTTCTTTTCGAGATTCTTTGCGCATAATATGCTTTACTGAGGCTATCAAACTAGTATAATGAAAGAGAACCAGCTATCTCAAATAAGAATGGAAAAAAAGTGATTCTATGGAAGTTTCCAAACTTCGTAAAAAAATTTTTTTCTTTTCGAGATTCTTTGCGCATAATATGCTTTTCTGAGGCTATCAAACTAGTATAATGAAAGAGAACCAGTTATCTCAAATAAGAACGGAAAAAAGTGATTCTAACGAAATTTCCAAACTTCGAAAAAAAAGTTTTTTCTTTTCGAGATTCTTTTCGCATAATATGCTTTTCTGAAGCTATCAAACAAGAGAACCAATTATCTCAAATAAGAACGGAAAAAAAGTGATTCTAACGAAGTTTCCAAACTTCGAAAAAATTTTTTTTTCTTTTCGAGATTCTTTGCGCATAATATGCTTTACTGAGGCTATCAAACTAGTATAATGAAAGAGAAACAGTTATCTCAAATAAGAATGGAAAAAAAGTGATTCTAAGGAAGTTTCCTAACTTCGAAAAAAATTTTTTTTCTTTTCGAGATTCTTTGCGCATTATATGCTTTACTGAGGCTATCAAACTAGTATAATGAAAGAGAACCAGTTATCTCAAATAAGAATGGAAAAAAAGTGATTCTAAGGAAGTTTCCAAACTTCGAAAAAAATTTTTTTTCTTTTCGAGATTCTTTGCGCATAATATGCTTTACTGAGGCTATCAAACTAGTATAATGAAAGAGAACCAGCTATCTCAAATAAGAATGGAAAAAAAGTGATTCTATGGAAGTTTCCAAACTTCGAAAAAAAATTTTTTTCTTTTCGAGATTCTTTGCGCATAATATGCTTTTCTGAGGCTATCAAACTAGTATAATGAAAGAGAACCAGTTATCTCAAATAAGAACGGAAAAAAGTGATTCTAACGAAATTTCCAAACTTCGAAAAAAAAGTTTTTTCTTTTCGAGATTCTTTTCGCATAATATGCTTTTCTGAAGCTATCAAACTAGTATAATGAAAGAGAACCAGTTATCTCAAACAAGAACGGAAAAAAAGAGATTCCAATGAAGTTTCCAAACTTCGAAAAATAATTTTTTTTTTTTCGAGATTCTTTGCGCATAATATGCTTTTCTGAGGCTATCAAACTAGTATAATGAAGGAGAACCAGTTATCTAAATAAGAACGGAAAAAAAGTGATTCTAACAAAGTTTCCAAACTTCGAAAAAAAATTTTTTTCTTTTCGAAATTCTTTGCGCATAATATGCTTTTCTGAGGCTATCGAACTAGTATAATGAAAAAGAACCAGTTATCTCAAATAAGAATGGAAAAAAAGTGATTCTAATGAAGTTTCCAAACTTGGAAAAAAAATTTTTTCCTTTTCGAGATTCTTTGCGCATAATATGCTTTTCTGAGGCTATCAAACTAGTATAATGAAAGAGAACCAGTTATCTCAAATAAGAACGGAAAAAAGTGATTCTAACGAAGTTTCCTAACTTCGAAAGAAAATTTTTTTCTTTTCGAGATTCTTTGAGCATAATATGCTTTTCTGAGGCTATCAAAGTAGTATAATGAAAGAGAACCAGTTATCTCTAATAAGAATGGAAAAAAAGTGTTTCTAAGGAAGTTTCCAAACTTGGAAAAAAAATTTTTCATTTCGAGATTCTTTGCGCATATGCTTTTCTGAGGCTATCAAACTAGTATATTGAAAGAGAACCAGTTATCTCAAATAAGAATGGAAAAAAAGTGATTCTAAGGAAGTTTCCAAACTTCGAAAAAAAATTTATTTGCGCATAATATGCTTTTCTGAGGCTATCAAACTAGTACAATGAAAGAGAACCAGTTATCTCAAATAAGAAGGGCAAAAAAGTGCTTCTAACGAAGTTTCCAAACTTCGAAAAAAAAATTTTTTCTTTTCGAGATTCTTTGCGCATAATATGCTTTTCTGAGGCTATCAAACTAGTATAATGAAAGAGAACCAGTTATCTCAAATAAGAATGGAAAAAAAGTGATTCTAAGGAAGTTTCCAAACTTCGAAAAAAAATTTTTTTCATTTCGAGATTCTTTGCGCATAATATGCTTTACTGAGGCTATCAAACTAGTATAATGAAAGAGAACCAGTTATCTCAATACGAACGGAAAAAAAGTGATTCTAATGAAGTTTCCAAACTCCGAAAAAATTTTTTTTTTCTTTTCGAGATTCTTTGCGCATAATATGCTTTTCTGAGGCTATCAAACTAGTATAATGAAAGAGAACCAGTTATCTCAAATAAGAACGGAAAAAAAGTGATTCTAACGAAGTTTCCAAACTTCGAAAAAAAGAATTTTTTCTTTTCGAGATTCTTTGCGCTTAATATGCTTTTCTGAGGCTATCAAACTAGTATAATGAAAGAGAACCAGTTATCTCAAATAAGAACGGAAAAAAGTGATTCTAACGAAGTTTCCAAACTTCGAAAAAAATTTTTTATTTTCCAGATTCTTTGCGCATAATATGCTTTTCTGAGGCTATCAAACAAGAGAACCAGTTATCTCATATAAGAACGGAAAAAAAGTGATTCTAACGAAGTTTCCAAACTTCGAATAAAATTTTTTTTCTTTTCGAGATTCTTTGCGCATAATATGCTTTACTGAGGCTATCAAACTTGTATAATGAAAGAGAACCAGTTATCTCAAATAAGAATGGAAAAAAAGTGATTCTAAGGAAGTTTCCTAACTTCGAAAAAAATTTTTTTTCTTTTCGAGATTCTTTGCGCATAATATGCTTTACTGAGGCTATCAAACTAGTATAATGAAAGAGAACCAGTTATCTCAAATAAGAATGGAAAGAAAGTGATTCTAAGGAAGTTTCCAAACTTCGAAAAAAAATTTTTTTCATTTCGAGATTCTTTGTGCTTAATATGCTTTACTGAGGCTATAGAACTAGTATAATGAAAAAGAACCAGTTATCTCAAATAAGAACGGAAAAAAAAGGGATTCTAACGAAGTTCCCAAACTTCGAAAAAAAATTTTTTTCTTTTCGAGATTCTTTGCGCATAATATGCTTTACTGAGGCTATCAAACTAGTATAATGAAAGAGAACCAGTTATCTCAAATAAGAACGGAAAAAAGTGATTCAAACGAAGTTTCCAAACTTCGAAAAAAATTTTTTTTTTTTCGAGGTTCTTTGCGCATAATATGCTTTTCTGAGGCTATCAAAGTAGTATAATGAAAGAAAACCAGTTATCTAAATAAGAAGGGAAAAAAAGTGATTCTAACGAAGTTTCCAAACTTCGAAAAAAAATTTTTTTCTTTTCGAGATTCTTTGCGCATAATATGCTTTTCTGAGGCTATCAAACTAGTATAATGAAAGAGAACCAGTTATCTCAAATAAGAATGGAAAAAAAGTGATTCTAAGGAAGTTTCCAAACTTCGAAAAGAAATTTTTTTCATTTCGAGATTCTTTGCGCATAATATGCTTTTCAGAGGCTATCAAACAAGTATAATGAAAGAGAACCAGTTATCTCAAATAAGAACGGAAAAAAGTGATTCTAACGAAGTTTCCAAACTTCGAAAAAAAATTTTTTCTTTTCGAGATTATGTTCACATAATATGCTTTTCTGAGGCTATCAAACTAGTATAATGAAAGAGAACCAGTTATCTCAAATAGGGAATGGAAAAAAAGTGATTCTAAGGAAGTTTCCAAACTTCGAAAAAAAATTTTTTTCATTTCGAGATTCTTTGCGCATAATATGCTTTTCTGAGGCTATAGAACTAGTATAATGAAAGAGAACCAGTTATCTCAGATAAGAAAGGAAAAAAAGGGATTCTAACGAAGTTCCCAAACTTCGAAAAAATTTTTTTTTCTTTTCGAGATTCTTTGCGCATAATATGCTTTACTGAGGCTATCAAACTAGTATAATGAAAGAGAACCAGTTATCTCAAATAAGAACGGAAAAAAAGTGATTCAAACGAAGTTTCCAAACTTCGAAAAAATTTTTTTTTCTTTTCGAGATTCTTTGCGCATAATATGCTTTACTGAGGCTATCAAACTAGTATAATGAAAGAGAAACAGTTATCTCAAATAAGAATGGAAAAAAAGTGATTCTAAGGAAGTTTCCTAACTTCGAAAAAAATTTTTTTTCTTTTCGAGATTCTTTGCGCATTATATGCTTTACTGAGGCTATCAAACTAGTATAATGAAAGAGAACCAGTTATCTCAAATAAGAATGGAAAAAAAGTGATTCTAAGGAAGTTTCCAAACTTCGAAAAAAATTTTTTTTCTTTTCGAGATTCTTTGCGCATAATATGCTTTACTGAGGCTATCAAACTAGTATAATGAAAGAGAACCAGCTATCTCAAATAAGAATGGAAAAAAAGTGATTCTAATGAAGTTTACAAACTTCGAAAAAATTTTTTTTTCTTTTCGAGATTCTTTGCGCATAATATGCTTTTCTGAGGCTATCAAACTAGTATAATGAAAGAGAACCAGCTATCTCAAATAAGAATGGAAAAAAAGTGATTCTATGGAAGTTTCCAAACTTCGAAAAAAAATTTTTTTCTTTTCGAGATTCTTTGCGCATAATATGCTTTTCTGAGGCTATCAAACTAGTATATTGAAAGAGAACCAGTTATCTCAAATAAGAACGGAAAAAAGTGATTCTAACGAAATTTCCAAACTTCGAAAAAAAAGTTTTTTCTTTTCGAGATTCTTTTCGCATAATATGCTTTTCTGAAGCTATCAAACTAGTATAATGAAAGAGAACCAGTTATCTCAAATAAGAACGGAAAAAAGTGATTCTAACGAAATTTCCAAACTTCGAAAAAAAAGTTTTTTCTTTTCGAGATTCTTTTCGCATAATATGCTTTTCTGAAGCTATCAAACAAGAGAACCAATTATCTCAAATAAGAACGGAAAAAAAGTGATTCTAACGAAGTTTCCAAACTTCGAAAAAATTTTTTTTTCTTTTCGAGATTCTTTGCGCATAATATGCTTTACTGAGGCTATCAAACTAGTATAATGAAAGAGAAACAGTTATCTCAAATAAGAATGGAAAAAAAGTGATTCTAAGGAAGTTTCCTAACTTCGAAAAAAATTTTTTTTCTTTTCGAGATTCTTTGCGCATTATATGCTTTACTGAGGCTATCAAACTAGTATAATGAAAGAGAACCAGTTATCTCAAATAAGAATGGAAAAAAAGTGATTCTAAGGAAGTTTCCAAACTTCGAAAAAAATTTTTTTTCTTTTCGAGATTCTTTGCGCATAATATGCTTTACTGAGGCTATCAAACTAGTATAATGAAAGAGAACCAGCTATCTCAAATAAGAATGGAAAAAAAGTGATTCTATGGAAGTTTCCAAACTTCGAAAAAAAATTTTTTTCTTTTCGAGATTCTTTGCGCATAATATGCTTTTCTGAGGCTATCAAACTAGTATAATGAAAGAGAACCAGTTATCTCAAATAAGAACGGAAAAAAGTGATTCTAACGAAATTTCCAAACTTCGAAAAAAAAGTTTTTTCTTTTCGAGATTCTTTTCGCATAATATGCTTTTCTGAAGCTATCAAACTAGTATAATGAAAGAGAACCAGTTATCTCAAACAAGAACGGAAAAAAAGAGATTCCAATGAAGTTTCCAAACTTCGAAAAATAATTTTTTTTTTTTCGAGATTCTTTGCGCATAATATGCTTTTCTGAGGCTATCAAACTAGTATAATGAAGGAGAACCAGTTATCTAAATAAGAACGGAAAAAAAGTGATTCTAACAAAGTTTCCAAACTTCGAAAAAAAATTTTTTTCTTTTCGAAATTCTTTGCGCATAATATGCTTTTCTGAGGCTATCGAACTAGTATAATGAAAAAGAACCAGTTATCTCAAATAAGAATGGAAAAAAAGTGATTCTAATGAAGTTTCCAAACTTGGAAAAAAAATTTTTTCCTTTTCGAGATTCTTTGCGCATAATATGCTTTTCTGAGGCTATCAAACTAGTATAATGAAAGAGAACCAGTTATCTCAAATAAGAACGGAAAAAAGTGATTCTAACGAAGTTTCCTAACTTCGAAAGAAAATTTTTTTCTTTTCGAGATTCTTTGAGCATAATATGCTTTTCTGAGGCTATCAAAGTAGTATAATGAAAGAGAACCAGTTATCTCTAATAAGAATGGAAAAAAAGTGTTTCTAAGGAAGTTTCCAAACTTGGAAAAAAAATTTTTCATTTCGAGATTCTTTGCGCATATGCTTTTCTGAGGCTATCAAACTAGTATATTGAAAGAGAACCAGTTATCTCAAATAAGAATGGAAAAAAAGTGATTCTAAGGAAGTTTCCAAACTTCGAAAAAAAATTTATTTGCGCATAATATGCTTTTCTGAGGCTATCAAACTAGTACAATGAAAGAGAACCAGTTATCTCAAATAAGAAGGGCAAAAAAGTGCTTCTAACGAAGTTTCCAAACTTCGAAAAAAAAATTTTTTCTTTTCGAGATTCTTTGCGCATAATATGCTTTTCTGAGGCTATCAAACTAGTATAATGAAAGAGAACCAGTTATCTCAAATAAGAATGGAAAAAAAGTGATTCTAAGGAAGTTTCCAAACTTCGAAAAAAAATTTTTTTCATTTCGAGATTCTTTGCGCATAATATGCTTTACTGAGGCTATCAAACTAGTATAATGAAAGAGAACCAGTTATCTCAATACGAACGGAAAAAAAGTGATTCTAATGAAGTTTCCAAACTCCGAAAAAATTTTTTTTTTCTTTTCGAGATTCTTTGCGCATAATATGCTTTTCTGAGGCTATCAAACTAGTATAATGAAAGAGAACCAGTTATCTCAAATAAGAACGGAAAAAAAGTGATTCTAACGAAGTTTCCAAACTTCGAAAAAAAGAATTTTTTCTTTTCGAGATTCTTTGCGCTTAATATGCTTTTCTGAGGCTATCAAACTAGTATAATGAAAGAGAACCAGTTATCTCAAATAAGAACGGAAAAAAGTGATTCTAACGAAGTTTCCAAACTTCGAAAAAAATTTTTTATTTTCCAGATTCTTTGCGCATAATATGCTTTTCTGAGGCTATCAAACAAGAGAACCAGTTATCTCATATAAGAACGGAAAAAAAGTGATTCTAACGAAGTTTCCAAACTTCGAATAAAATTTTTTTTCTTTTCGAGATTCTTTGCGCATAATATGCTTTACTGAGGCTATCAAACTTGTATAATGAAAGAGAACCAGTTATCTCAAATAAGAATGGAAAAAAAGTGATTCTAAGGAAGTTTCCTAACTTCGAAAAAAATTTTTTTTCTTTTCGAGATTCTTTGCGCATAATATGCTTTACTGAGGCTATCAAACTAGTATAATGAAAGAGAACCAGTTATCTCAAATAAGAATGGAAAGAAAGTGATTCTAAGGAAGTTTCCAAACTTCGAAAAAAAATTTTTTTCATTTCGAGATTCTTTGTGCTTAATATGCTTTACTGAGGCTATAGAACTAGTATAATGAAAAAGAACCAGTTATCTCAAATAAGAACGGAAAAAAAAGGGATTCTAACGAAGTTCCCAAACTTCGAAAAAAAATTTTTTTCTTTTCGAGATTCTTTGCGCATAATATGCTTTACTGAGGCTATCAAACTAGTATAATGAAAGAGAACCAGTTATCTCAAATAAGAACGGAAAAAAGTGATTCAAACGAAGTTTCCAAACTTCGAAAAAAATTTTTTTTTTTTCGAGGTTCTTTGCGCATAATATGCTTTTCTGAGGCTATCAAAGTAGTATAATGAAAGAAAACCAGTTATCTAAATAAGAAGGGAAAAAAAGTGATTCTAACGAAGTTTCCAAACTTCGAAAAAAAATTTTTTTCTTTTCGAGATTCTTTGCGCATAATATGCTTTTCTGAGGCTATCAAACTAGTATAATGAAAGAGAACCAGTTATCTCAAATAAGAATGGAAAAAAAGTGATTCTAAGGAAGTTTCCAAACTACGAAAAGAAATTTTTTTCATTTCGAGATTCTTTGCGCATAATATGCTTTTCAGAGGCTATCAAACAAGTATAATGAAAGAGAACCAGTTATCTCAAATAAGAACGGAAAAAAGTGATTCTAACGAAGTTTCCAAACTTCGAAAAAAAATTTTTTCTTTTCGAGATTATGTTCACATAATATGCTTTTCTGAGGCTATCAAACTAGTATAATGAAAGAGAACCAGTTATCTCAAATAGGGAATGGAAAAAAAGTGATTCTAAGGAAGTTTCCAAACTTCGAAAAAAAATTTTTTTCATTTCGAGATTCTTTGCGCATAATATGCTTTTCTGAGGCTATAGAACTAGTATAATGAAAGAGAACCAGTTATCTCAGATAAGAAAGGAAAAAAAGGGATTCTAACGAAGTTCCCAAACTTCGAAAAAATTTTTTTTTCTTTTCGAGATTCTTTGCGCATAATATGCTTTACTGAGGCTATCAAACTAGTATAATGAAAGAGAACCAGTTATCTCAAATAAGAACGGAAAAAAAGTGATTCAAACGAAGTTTCCAAACTTCGAAAAAATTTTTTTTTCTTTTCGAGATTCTTTGCGCATAATATGCTTTACTGAGGCTATCAAACTAGTATAATGAAAGAGAAACAGTTATCTCAAATAAGAATGGAAAAAAAGTGATTCTAAGGAAGTTTCCTAACTTCGAAAAAAATTTTTTTTCTTTTCGAGATTCTTTGCGCATTATATGCTTTACTGAGGCTATCAAACTAGTATAATGAAAGAGAACCAGTTATCTCAAATAAGAATGGAAAAAAAGTGATTCTAAGGAAGTTTCCAAACTTCGAAAAAAATTTTTTTTCTTTTCGAGATTCTTTGCGCATAATATGCTTTACTGAGGCTATCAAACTAGTATAATGAAAGAGAACCAGCTATCTCAAATAAGAATGGAAAAAAAGTGATTCTAATGAAGTTTACAAACTTCGAAAAAATTTTTTTTTCTTTTCGAGATTCTTTGCGCATAATATGCTTTTCTGAGGCTATCAAACTAGTATAATGAAAGAGAACCAGCTATCTCAAATAAGAATGGAAAAAAAGTGATTCTATGGAAGTTTCCAAACTTCGAAAAAAAATTTTTTTCTTTTCGAGATTCTTTGCGCATAATATGCTTTTCTGAGGCTATCAAACTAGTATATTGAAAGAGAACCAGTTATCTCAAATAAGAACGGAAAAAAGTGATTCTAACGAAATTTCCAAACTTCGAAAAAAAAGTTTTTTCTTTTCGAGATTCTTTTCGCATAATATGCTTTTCTGAAGCTATCAAACTAGTATAATGAAAGAGAACCAGTTATCTCAAACAAGAACGGAAAAAAAGAGATTCCAATGAAGTTTCCAAACTTCGAAAAAAATTTTTTATTTTCGAGATTCTTTGCGCATAATATGCTTTTCTGAGGCTATCAAACAAGAGAACCAATTATCTCAAATAAGAACGGAAAAAAAGTGATTCTAACGAAGTTTCCAAACTTCGAAAAAATTTTTTTTTCTTTTCGAGATTCTTTGCGCATAATATGCTTTACTGAGGCTATCAAACTAGTATAATGAAAGAGAAACAGTTATCTCAAATAAGAATGGAAAAAAAGTGATTCTAAGGAAGTTTCCTAACTTCGAAAAAAATTTTTTTTCTTTTCGAGATTCTTTGCGCATTATATGCTTTACTGAGGCTATCAAACTAGTATAATGAAAGAGAACCAGTTATCTCAAATAAGAATGGAAAAAAAGTGATTCTAAGGAAGTTTCCAAACTTCGAAAAAAATTTTTTTTCTTTTCGAGATTCTTTGCGCATAATATGCTTTACTGAGGCTATCAAACTAGTATAATGAAAGAGAACCAGCTATCTCAAATAAGAATGGAAAAAAAGTGATTCTAATGAAGTTTACAAACTTCGAAAAAATTTTTTTTTCTTTTCGAGATTCTTTGCGCATAATATGCTTTTCTGAGGCTATCAAACTAGTATAATGAAAGAGAACCAGCTATCTCAATTAAGAATGGAAAAAAAGTGATTCTATGGAAGTTTCCAAACTTCGAAAAAAAATTTTTTTCTTTTCGAGATTCTTTGCGCATAATATGCTTTTCTGAGGCTATCAAACTAGTATAATGAAAGAGAACCAGTTATCTCAAATAAGAACGGAAAAAAGTGATTCTAACGAAATTTCCAAACTTCGAAAAAAAAGTTTTTTCTTTTCGAGATTCTTTTCGCATAATATGCTTTTCTGAAGCTATCAAACTAGTATAATGAAAGAGAACCAGTTATCTCAAACAAGAACGGAAAAAAAGAGATTCCAATGAAGTTTCCAAACTTCGAAAAAAAATTTTTTTTTTTCGAGATTCTTTGCGCATAATATGCTTTTCTGAGGCTATCAAACTAGTATAATGAAGGAGAACCAGTTATCTAAATAAGAACGGAAAAAAAGTGATTCTAACAAAGTTTCCAAACTTCGAAAGAAAATTTTTTTCTTTTCGAGATTCTTTGAGCATAATATGCTTTTCTGAGGCTATCAAAGTAGTATAATGAAAGAGAACCAGTTATCTCTAATAAGAATGGAAAAAAAGTGTTTCTAAGGAAGTTTCCAAACTTGGAAAAAAAATTTTTCATTTCGAGATTCTTTGCGCATATGCTTTTCTGAGGCTATCAAACTAGTATATTGAAAGAGAACCAGTTATCTCAAATAAGAATGGAAAAAAAGTGATTCTAAGGAAGTTTCCAAACTTCGAAAAAAAATTTATTTGCGCATAATATGCTTTTCTGAGGCTATCAAACTAGTACAATGAAAGAGAACCAGTTATCTCAAATAAGAAGGGCAAAAAAGTGCTTCTAACGAAGTTTCCAAACTTCGAAAAAAAAATTTTTTCTTTTCGAGATTCTTTGCGCATAATATGCTTTTCTGAGGCTATCAAACTAGTATAATGAAAGAGAACCAGTTATCTCAAATAAGAATGGAAAAAAAGTGATTCTAAGGAAGTTTCCAAACTTCGAAAAAAAATTTTTTTCATTTCGAGATTCTTTGCGCATAATATGCTTTACTGAGGCTATCAAACTAGTATAATGAAAGAGAACCAGTTATCTCAATACGAACGGAAAAAAAGTGATTCTAATGAAGTTTCCAAACTCCGAAAAAATTTTTTTTTTCTTTTCGAGATTCTTTGCGCATAATATGCTTTTCTGAGGCTATCAAACTAGTATAATGAAAGAGAACCAGTTATCTCAAATAAGAACGGAAAAAAAGTGATTCTAACGAAGTTTCCAAACTTCGAAAAAAAAAATTTTTTCTTTTCGAGATTCTTTGCGCTTAATATGCTTTTCTGAGGCTATCAAACTAGTATAATGAAAGAGAACCAGTTATCTCAAATAAGAACGGAAAAAAGTGATTCTAACGAAGTTTCCAAACTTCGAAAAAAATTTTTTATTTTCCAGATTCTTTGCGCATAATATGCTTTTCTGAGGCTATCAAACAAGAGAACCAGTTATCTCATATAAGAACGGAAAAAAAGTGATTCTAACGAAGTTTCCAAACTTCGAATAAATTTTTTTTTCTTTTCGAGATTCTTTGCGCATAATATGCTTTACTGAGGCTATCAAACTTGTATAATGAAAGAGAACCAGTTATCTCAAATAAGAATGGAAAAAAAGTGATTCTAAGGAAGTTTCCTAACTTCGAAAAAAATTTTTTTTCTTTTCGAGATTCTTTGCGCATAATATGCTTTACTGAGGCTATCAAACTAGTATAATGAAAGAGAACCAGTTATCTCAAATAAGAATGGAAAGAAAGTGATTCTAAGGAAGTTTCCAAACTTCGAAAAAAAATTTTTTTCATTTCGAGATTCTTTGTGCTTAATATGCTTTTCTGAGGCTATAGAACTAGTATAATGAAAAAGAACCAGTTATCTCAAATAAGAACGGAAAAAAAAGGGATTCTGCCGAAGTTCCCAAACTTCGAAAAAAAATTTTTTTCTTTTCGAGATTCTTTGCGCATAATATGCTTTACTGAGGCTATCAAACTAGTATAATGAAAGAGAACCAGTTATCTCAAATAAGAACGGAAAAAAGTGATTCAAACGAAGTTTCCAAACTTCGAAAAAAAAATTTTTTTTTTCGAGGTTCTTTGCGCATAATATGCTTTTCTGAGGCTATCAAAGTAGTATAATGAAAGAAAACCAGTTATCTAAATAAGAAGGGAAAAAAAGTGATTCTAACGAAGTTTCCAAACTTCGAAAAAAAATTTTTTTCTTTTCGAGATTCTTTGCGCATAATATGCTTTTCTGAGGCTATCAAACTAGTATAATGAAAGAGAACCAGTTATCTCAAATAAGAATGGAAAAAAAGTGATTCTAAGGAAGTTTCCAAACTTCGAAAAGAAATTTTTTTCATTTCGAGATTCTTTGCGCATAATATGCTTTTCTGAGGCTATCAAACAAGTATAATGAAAGAGAACCAGTTATCTCAAATAAGAACGGAAAAAAGTGATTCTAACGAAGTTTCCAAACTTCGAAAAAAAATTTTTTCTTTTCGAGATTATGTTCGCATAATATGCTTTTCTGAGGCTATCAAACTAGTATAATGAAAGAGAACCAGTTATCTCAAATAGGGAATGGAAAAAAAGTGATTCTAAGGAAGTTTCCAAACTTCGAAAAAAAAATTTTTTCATTTCGAGATTCTTTGCGCATAATATGCTTTTCTGAGGCTATAGAACTAGTATAATGAAAGAGAACCAGTTATCTCAGATAAGAAAGGAAAAAAAGGGATTCTAACGAAGTTCCCAAACTTCGAAAAAAATTTTTTTTCTTTTCGAGATTCTTTGCGCATAATATGCTTTACTGAGGCTATCAAACTAGTATAATGAAAGAGAACCAGTTATCTCAAATAAGAACGGAAAAAAAGTGATTCAAACGAAGTTTCCAAACTTCGAAAAAAAATTTTTTTCTTTTCGAGATTCTTTGCGCATAATATGCTTTTCTGATGCTATCAAAGTAGTATAATGAAAGAAAACCAGTTATCTAAATAAGAACGGAAAAAAAGTGATTCTAACGAAGTTTCCTAACTTCGAAAAAAAAATTTTTTTTTTCGAGATTCTTTGCGCATAATATGCTTTTCTGAGGCTATCAAAGTAGTATAATGAAAGAAAACCAGTTATCTAAATAAGAACGGAAAAAAAGTGATTCTAACGAAGTTTCCTAACTTCGAAAAAAAATTTTTTTCTTTTCGAGATTCTTTGCGCATAATATGCTTTTCTGAGGCTATCAAACTAGTATAATGAAAGAGAACCAGTTATCTCAAATAAGAATGGAAAAAAAGTGATTCTAAGGAAGTTTCCAAACTTCGAAAAAAAATTTTTTTCATTTCGAGATTCTTTGCGCATAATATGCTTTACTGAGGCTATCAAACTAGTATAATGAAAGAGAACCAGTTATCTCAAATACGAACGGAAAAAAAGTGATTCTAATGAAGTTTCCAAACTTCGAAATAATTTTTTTTTCTTTTCGAGATTCTTTGCGCATAATATGCTTTTCTGAGGCTATCAAACTAGTATAATGAAAGAGAACCAGTTATCTCAAATAAGAAGGGAAAAAAAGTGATTCTAAGGAAGTTTCCAAACTTCGAAAAAAATTTTTTCATTTCGAGATTCTTTGCGCATAATATGCTTATCTGAGGCTATCAAACAAGTATAATGAAAGAGAACCAGTTATGTCAAATAAGAATGGAAAAAATGTGATTCTAAGGAAGTTTCCAAACTTCGAAAAAAAAATTTTTTCTTTTCGAGATTCTTTGCGCATAATATGCTTTTTTGAGGCTATCAAACTAGTACAATGAAAGAGAACCAGTTATCTCAAATAAGAACAGACAAAAGTGATTCTAACGAAGTTTCGAAACTTCGAAAAAAAATTTTTCATTTCGAGATTCTTTGCGCATAATATGCTTTTCTGAGGCTATCAAAATATTATAATGAAAGAGAACCAGTTATCTCATACAAGAACGGAAAAAAAGTGATTCTAACGAAGTTACCAAACATCGAAAAATTTTTTTTTTATTTTCGAGTTTCTGTGCGCATAATATGCTTTACTGATGCTATCAAACTAGTATAAAGAAAGAGAACCAGTTGTCTCAAATAAGAACGGAAAAAAGTGATTCTAACGAAGTTTCCAACCATCGAAAAAAAATTTTTTTATTTTCGAGATTCTTTGCGCATAATATGCTTTTCTGCGGCTATCAAACTAGTATAATGAAAGAGAACCAGTTATCTCAAATAAGAATGGAAAAAAAGTGATTCTAAGGAAGTTTCCAAACTTCGAAAAAAAATTTTTTTCTTTTCGAGATTCTTTGCGCATAATATGCTTTTCTGAGGCTATCAAACTAGTACAATGAAAGAGAACCAGTTATCTCAAATAAGAACGGAAAAAAAGTGATTCTAACGAAGTTTCCAAACTTCGAAAAAAAATTTTTTTCTTTTCGAGATTCTTTGCGCATAATATGCTTTTCTGAAGCTATCAAACTAGTATAATGAAAGAGAACCAGTTATCTCGTATAAGAACGGAAAAAAAGTGATTCTATGGAAGTTTCCAAACTTCGAAAAAATTTTTTTTCTTTTCGAGATCTTTCGCTAAATATGCTTTTCTGAGGCTGTCAAACTAGTATAATGAAAGAGAACCAGTTATCTCGAATAAGAACTGAAAAAAAGTGATTCTAATGAAGTTTCCAAACTTCGAAAAAATTTTTTTTTCTTTTCGAGATTCTTTGCGCATAATATGCTTTTCTGAGGCTGTCAAACAGGTATAATGAAAGAGAACCAGTTATCTCGAATAAAAACGGAAAAAAAGTGATTCTAATGACGTTTCAAATCTTCGAAAAAAAAATTTTTCTTTTCGAGATTCTTTGCGTATAATATGCTTTTCTGAGGCTATCAAAGTAGTATAATGAAAGAGAACCAGTTATCTCGAATAAGAACGGAAAAAAAGTGATTCTAATGAAGTTTCCAAACTTCGAAAATAATTTTTTTTCTTTTCGAGATTCTTTGCGCATAATATGCTTATAATATGCTTTTCTTAGGCTATCAAACAAGTATAATGAAAGAGAACCAGTTATCTCGAATAAGAACGGAAAATAAGTGATTCTAATGAAGTTTCCAAACTTCGAAAAAAATTTTTTTCCTTTCGAGATTCTTTGCGCATAATATGCTTTTCTGAGGCTATCAAACTAGTATAATGAAAGAGAACCAGTTATCTCGAATAAGAACGGTAAATAAGTGATTCTAATGAAGTTTCCAAATTTCGAAAAAATTTTTTTTTCCTTACGAGATTCTTTGCGCATAATATGCTTTTCTGAGGCTATCAAACTAGTATAATGAAAGAGAACCAGTTTTCTCGAATAAGAACGGAAAAGAAGTGATTCTAATGAAGTTTCCAAACTTCGAAAAAAATGTTTTTTCTTTTCGAGATTCTTTCCGCATAATATGCGTTTCTACAGCTATCAAACTAGTATAATGAAAGAGAACCAGTTATCTCGAATAAGAACGGAAAAAAAGTGATTCTAATGACGTTTCAAATCTTCGAAAAAAAAATTTATCTTTTCGAGATTCTTTGCGTATAATATGCTTTTCTGAGGCTATCAAACTAGTATAATGAAAGAGAACCAGTTATCTCGAATAAGAACGGAAAAAAAGTGATTCTAATGAAGTTTCCAAACTTCGAAAAAATTTTTTTTTCTTTTCGAGATTCTTTGCGCATAATATGATTTCTACAGCTATCAAACTAGCAAAATGAAAGAGAACCAGTTATCTCGTATAAGAACGGAAAAAAAGTAATTCTAATGAAGTTTCCAAACTTCAAAAAAAAAATTTTTTCTTTTCGAGATTCTTTACGCACATATGCTTTTCTACAGCTATGAAACTAGTATAATGAAAGAGAACCAGTTATCTCGAATAAGAACGGAAAAAAAGTGATTCTAATGAAGTTTCAAAATTATGAACATCTTTTTTTTCTTTTCGAGATTCTTTGCGCATAATATGCTTTTCTACAGCTATCAAACTAGCAAAATGAAAGAGAACCAGTTATCTCGTACAAGAACGGAAAAAAAGTGATTCTAATGAAGTTTCCAAACTTGGAAAAAAAAATTTTCTTTTCGAGATTCTTTGCGCATAATATGCTTTTCTGAGGCTATCAAACTAGGTATAATGAAAGAGAACCAGTTATCTCGAATAAGAACGGAAAAAAAGTGATTCAAATGAAGTTTCCAAACTTCGAAAAATTTTTTTTTTCTTTTCGAGATTCTTTGCGCATAATATGCTTTTCTGAGGCCATCAAACTAGTATTATGAAAGAGAACCAGTTATCCCGAATAAGAACGGAAAGGATGTGATTCTAATGATGTTTAGAACTTCGAAAAAAATTTCTTTCTTTTCGAAATTCTTTGCGCATAATATGCTTTTCTGAGGCTATCAAACTAGTATAATGAAAGAGAACCAGTTATCTCGAATAAGAACGGAAAAAAAGTGATTCTAATGATGTTTCCAAACTTCGAAAAAATTTTTTTTTCTTTTCGCGATTCTTTGCGCATAATATGCTTTTCTGAGGCTATCAAACTAGTATAATGAAAGAGAACCAGTTGTCTCGAATAAGAACTGAAAAAAAGTGATTCTAATGAAGTTTGCAAACTTCGAAAAAAATTTTTTTTCTTTTCGAATTTCTTTGCGCTTCACATGCTTTTCTACAGCTATCAAACTAGCAAAATGAAAGAGAACCAGTTATCTCGTATAAGAACGGAAATAAAGTGATTCAAATGAAGTTTCCAAACTTGGAAAAAAAATTTTTCTTTTCGAGATTCTTTGCGCATAATATGCTTTACTGAGGCTATCAAACTAGTATAATGAAAGAGAACCAGTTATCTCGAATAAGAACGGAAAAAAAGTGATTCTAATGATGTTTCCAAACTTCGAAAAAATTTTTTTTTCTTTTCGCGATTCTTTGCGCATAATATGCTTTTCTGAGGCTATCAAACTAGTATAATGAAAGAGAACCAGTTATCTCAAATAAGAACGGAAAAAAAGTGATTCTAACGAAGTTTCCAAACTTCGAAAAAAAAAATTTTTTCTTTTCGAGATTCTTTGCGCTTAATATGCTTTTCTGAGGCTATCAAACTAGTATAATGAAAGAGAACCAGATATCTCAAATAAGAACGGAAAAAAGTGATTCAAACGAAGTTTCCAAACTTCGAAAAAAATTTTTTATTTTCGAGATTCTTTGCGCATAATATGCTTTTCTGAGGCTATCAAACAAGAGAACCAGTTATCTCATATAAGAACGGAAAAAAAGTGATTCTAACGAAGTTTCCAAACTTCGAATAAAATTTTTTTTCTTTTCGAGATTCTTTGCGCATAATATGCTTTACTGAGGCTATCAAACTTGTATAATGAAAGAGAACCAGTTATCTCAAATAAGAATGGAAAAAAAGTGATTCTAAGGAAGTTTCCTAACTTCGAAAAAAATTATTTTTCTTTTCGAGATTCTTTGTGCTTAATATGCTTTTCTGAGGCTATAGAACTAGTATAATGAAAGAGAACCAGTTATCTCAAATAAGAACGGAAAAAAAAGGGATTCTAACGAAGTTCCCAAACTTCGAAAAAAAATTTTTTTTTTCGAGGTTCTTTGCGCATAATATGCTTTTCTGAGGCTATCAAAGTAGTATAATGAAAGAAAACCAGTTATCTAAATAAGAAGGGATAAAAAGTGATTCTAACGAAGTTTCCAAACTTCGAAAAAAATTTTTTTTCTTTTCGAGATTCTTTGCGCATAATATGCTTTTCTGAGGCTATCAAACTAGTATAATGAAAGAGAACCAGTTATCTCAAATAAGAATGGAAAAAAAGTGATTCTAAGGAAGTTTCCAAACTTCGAAAAGAAATTTTTTTCATTTCGAGATTCTTTGCGCATAATATGCTTACTGAGGCTATCAAACTAGTATAATGAAAGAGAACCAGTTATCTCAAATACGAACGGAAAAAAAGTGATTCTAATGAAGTTTCCAAACTTCGAAAAATTTTTTTTTTCTTTTCGAGATTCTTTGCGCATAATATGCTTTTCTGAGGCTATCAAACAAGTATAATGAAAGAGAACCAGTTATCTCAAATAAGAACGGAAAAAAGTGATTCTAACGAAGTTTCCAAACTTCGAAAAAAAATTTTTTCTTTTCGAGATTATGTTCGCATAATATGCTTTTCTGAGGCTATCAAACTAGTATAATGAAAGAGAACCAGTTATCTCAAATAGGGAATGGAAAAAAATTGATTCTAAGGAAGTTTCCAAACTTCGAAAAAAAAATTTTTTCATTTCGAGATTCTTTGCGCATAATATGCTTTTCTGAGGCTATAGAACTAGTATAATGAAAGAGAACCAGTTATCTCAGATAAGAATGGAAAAAAAGTGATTCTAAGGAAGTTTCCAAACTTCGAAAAGAAATTTTTTTCATTTCGAGATTCTTTGCGCATAATATGCTTACTGAGGCTATCAAACTAGTATAATGAAAGAGAACCAGTTATCTCAAATACGAACGGAAATAAAGTGATTCTAATGAAGTTTCCAAACTTCGAAATAATTTTTTTTTCTTTTCGAGATTCTTTGCGCATAATATGCTTTTCTGAGGCTATCAAACTAGTATAATGAAAGAGAACCAGTTATCTCAAATAAGAAGGGAAAAAAAGTGATTCTAAGGAAGTTTCCAAACTTCGAAAAAAATTTTTTCATTTCGAGATTCTTTGCGCATAATATGCTTTTCTGAGGCTATCAAACAAGTATAATGAAAGAGAACCAGTTATGTCAAATAAGAATGGAAAAAATGTGATTCTAAGGAAGTTTCCAAACTTCGAAAAAAAATTTTTTTCTTTTCGAGATTCTTTGCGCATAATATGCTTTTTTGAGGCTATCAAACTAGTACAATGAAAGAGAACCAGTTATCTCAAATAAGAACAGACAAAAGTGATTCTAACGAAGTTTCGAAACTTCGAAAAAAAAATTTTCATTTCGAGATTCTTTGCGCATAATATGCTTTTCTGAGGCTATAAAATATTATAATGAAAGAGAACCAGTTATCTCATACAAGAACGGAAAAAAAGTGATTCTAACGAAGTTACCAAACATCGAAAAAAATTTTTTTTATTTTCGAGATTCTGTGCGCATAAAATGCTTTACTGATGCTATCAAACTAGTATAAAGAAAGAGAACCAGTTATCTCAAATAAGAACGGAAAAAAGTGATTCTAACGAAGTTTCCAACCATCGAAAAAAAATTTTTTTATTTTCGAGATTCTTTGCGCATAATATGCTTTTCTGCGGCTATCAAACTAGTATAATGAAAGAGAACCAGTTATCTCAAATAAGAATGCAAAAAAAGTGATTCTAAGGAAGTTTCCAAACTTCGAAAAAAATTTTTTTTCTTTTCGAGATTCTTTGCGCATAATATGCTTTTCTGAGGCTGTCAAACAGGTATAATGAAAGAGAACCAGTTATCTCGAATAAAAACGGAAAAAAAGTGATTCTAATGACGTTTCAAATCTTCGAAAAAAAAATTTTTCTTTTCAAGATTCTTTGCGTATAATATGCTTTTCTGAGGCTATCAAACTAGTATAATGAAAGAGAACCAGTTATCTCGAATAAGAACGGAAAAAAAGTGATTCTAATGATGTTTCCAAACTTCGAAAAAAATTTTTTTTCTTTTCGCGATTCTTTGCGCATAATATGCTTTTCTGAGGCTATCAAACTAGTATAATGAAAGAGAACCAGTTGTCTCGAATAAGAACTGAAAAAAAGTGATTCTAATGAAGTTTGCAAACTTCGAAAAAAATTTTTTTTCTTTTCGAATTTCTTTGCGCATCACATGCTTTTCTACAGCTATGAAACTAGCAAAATGAAAGAGAACCAGTTATCTCGTATAAGAACGGAAATAAAGTGATTCAAATGAAGTTTCCAAACTTGGAAAAAAAATTTTTCTTTTCGAGATTCTTTGCGCATAATATGCTTTTCTGAGGCTATCAAACTAGTATAATGAAAGAGAACCAGTTATCTCGAATAAGAACGGAAAAAAAGTGATTCTAATGATGTTTCCAAACTTCGAAAAAATTTTTTTTCTTTTCGCGATTCTTTGCGCATAATATGCTTTTCTGAGGCTATCAAACTAGTATAATGAAAGAGAACCAGTTATCTCAAATAAGAACGGAAAAAAAGTGATTCTAACGAAGTTTTCAAACTTCGAAAAAAAAATTTTTTTCTTTTCGAGATTATTTGCGCTTAATATGCTTTTCTGAGGCTATCAAACTAGTATAATGAAAGAGAACCAGTTATCTCGAATAAGAACGGAAAAAAAGTGATTATAATGATGTTTCCAAACTTCGAAAAAAATTTTTTTTCTTTTCAAATTCTTTGCGCATTATATGCTTTTCTGAGGCTATCAAACTAGTATAATGAAAGAGAACCAGTTATCTCGAATAAGAACGGAAAAAAGTGATTCTAATGAAGTTTCCAAACTTCGAAAAAAATTTTTTTTCTTTTCGAATTTCTTTGCGCATAATATGCTTTTCTACAGCTATCAAACTAGCAAAATGAAAGAGAACCAGTTATCTCGAATAAGAACGGAAAAAAAGTGATTCTAATGAAGTTTCAAAATTATGAAAAACTTTTTTTTTCTTTTCGAGATTCTTTGCGCATAATATGCTTTTCTACAGCTATCAAACTAGCAAAATGAAAGAGAACCAGTTATCTCGTATAAGAACGGAAAAAAAGTGATTCTAATGAAGTTTCCAAACTTGGAAAAAAAAATTTTCTTTTCGAGATTCTTTGCGCATAATATGCTTTTCTGAGGCTATCAAACTAGTATAATGAAAGAGAACCAGTTATCTCAAATAAGAACGGCAAAAAAGTGATTCTAACGAAGTTTCCGAACTTCGAAAAAAATTTCTTTCTTTTCGAGATTCTTTGCTCATAATATGCTTTTCTGAGGCTATCAAACTAGTATAATGAAAGAGAACCAGTTATCTCGAATAAGAATTGAAAAAAAGTGATTCTAATGAAGTTTCCAAACTTCGAAAAAATTTTTTTTCTTTTCGAGATTCTTTGCGCATAATATGCTTTTCTACAGCTATCAAACTAGCAAAATGAAAGAGAACCAGTTATCTCGTATAAGAACGGAAAAAAGTGATACCAATCAAGTTTCCAAACTTCGAAAAAAAATTTTTTCTTTTCGAGATTCTTTGCGCATAATATGCTTTTCTGCGGCTATCAAACTAGTACAATGAAAGAGAACCAGTTATCTCAAATAAGAACGGAAAAAAAGTGATTCTAACGAAGTTTCCCAAATTCGAAAAAAAATTTTTTTTCTTTTCGAGATTCTTTGCGCATAATATGCTTTTCTGAGGCTATCAAATTAGTATAATGAAAGAGAACCATTTATCTCAAATAAGAAGGGAAAAAAAGTGATTCTAAGGAAGTTTCCAAACTTCGAAAAAAATTTTTTCATTTCGAGATTCTTTGCGCATAATATGCTTTTCTGAGGCTATCAAACAAGTATAATGAAAGAGAAACAGTTATCTCAAATAAGAACGGAAAAAAAGTGATTGTAACGAAGTTTCCAAACTTCGAAAAAAATTTTTTTTCTTTTCGAGATTCTTTGCGCATAATATGCTTTACTGAGGCTATCAAACTAGTATAATGAAAGAGAACCAGTTATCTCAAATAAGAACGGAAAAAAAGTGATTCAAACGAAGTTTCCAAACTTCGAAAAAAAATTTATTTCTTTTCGAGATATTTTGCGCATAATATGCTTTTCTGAGGCTATCAAACTAGTATAATGAAAGAGAACCAGTTATCTCAAATAAGAATGGAATAAAAGTGATTCTAAGGAAGTTTCCAAACTTCGAAAAAATATTTTTTTCATTTCGAGATTCTTTGCGCATAATATCCTTTTCTGAGGCTATCAATCTAGTATAATGAAAGAAAACCAGTTATCTCAAATAAGAACGGAAAAAAAGTGATTCTAACGAAGTTTCCAAACTTCGAAAAAAAATTTTTTCTCTTCGAGATTCTTTGCGCATAATAAGCTTTTCTGAGGCTATCAAACTAGTATAATGAAAGAACCAGTTATATCGAATAAGAACGGAGAAAAAGTGATTCTAATGAAGTTTCAAAATTATGAAAAACTTTTTTTTTCTTTTCGAGATTCTTTGCGCATAATATGCTTTTGTACAGCTATCAAACTAGTATAATGAAAGAGAACCAGTTATCTCAAATAAGAACGGAAAAAAAGTAATTCTAACGAAGTTTCCAAACATCGAAAATAAATTTTTTATTTTCGAGATTCTTTGCGCATAATATGCTTTTCTGCGGCTATCAAACTAGTATAAAGAAAGAGAACCAGTTATCTCAAATAAGAACGGAAAAAAGTGATTCTAACAAAGTTTCCAAACTTCGAAAAAAAATTTTTTCTTTTCGAGATTATGTTCGCATAATATGCTTTTCTGAGGCTATCAAACTAGTATAATGAAAGAGAACCAGTTATCTCAAATAGGGAATGGAAAAAAGTGATTCTAAGGAAGTTTCCAAACTTCGAAAAAAATTTTTTCATTTCGAGATTCTTTGCGCATAATATGCTTTTCTGAGGCTATCAAACTAGTATAATGAAAGAGAACCAGTTATATCAAATAAGAACGGAAAAAAAGTGATTCTAACGAAGTTTCCAAATTTCCAAAAAATTTTTTTTTCTTTTCGAGATTCTTTGCGCATAATATGCTTTACTGAGGCTTTCAAACTAGTATAATGAAAGAGAACCAGTTATCTCGAATAAGAACGGAAAAAAAGGTATTCTAAAGAAGTTTCAAAATTATGAAAAACTTTTTTTTTCTTTTCGAGATTCTTTGCGCATAATATGCTTTTCTACAGCTATCAAACTAGCAAAATGAAAAAGAACCAGTTATCTCGTATAAGAACGGAAAAAAAGTGATTCTAATGAAGTTTCCAAACTTGGAAAAAAAATTTTTCTTTTCGAGATTCTTTGCGCATAATATGCTTTTCTGAGGCTATCAAACTAGTATAATGAAAGAAAACCAGTTATCTCAAATAAGAACGGCAAAAAAGTGATTCTAACGAAGTTTCCAAACTTCGAAAAAAAAATTTTTTCTTTTCGAGATTCTTTGCGCATAATATGCTTTTCTGAGGCTATCAAACTAGTATTATGAAAGAGAACCAGTTATCTCGAATAAGAACGGAAAAAATGTGATTCTAATGAAGTTTCCGAACTTCGAAAAAAATTTCTTTCTTTTCGAGATTCTTTGCGCATAATATGCTTTTCTGAGGCTATCAAACTAGTATAATGAAAGAGAACCAGTTATCTCGAATAAGAACGGAAAAAAAGTGATTCTAATGAAGTTTCCAAACTTCGAAAAAATTTTTTTTCTTTTCGAGATTCTTTGCGCATAATATGCTTTTCTACAGCTATCAAACTAGCAAAATGAAAGAGAACCAGTTATCTCGAATAAGAATTGAAAAAAAGTGATTCTAATGAAGTTTCCAAACTTCGAAAAAATTTTTTTTCTTTTCGAGATTCTTTGCGCATAATATGCTTTTCTACAGCTATCAAACTAGCAAAATGAAAGAGAACCAGTTATCTCGTATAAGAACGGAAAAAAGTGATACCAATCAAGTTTCCAAACTTCGAAAAAAAATTTTTTCTTTTCGAGATTCTTTGCGCATAATATGCTTTTCTGCGGCTATCAAACTAGTACAATGAAAGAGAACCAGTTATCTCAAATAAGAACGGAAAAAAAGTGATTCTAACGAAGTTTCCCAAATTCGAAAAAAAATTTTTTTTCTTTTCGAGATTCTTTGCGCATAATATGCTTTTCTGAGGCTATCAAATTAGTATAATGAAAGAGAACCATTTATCTCAAATAAGAAGGGAAAAAAAGTGATTCTAAGGAAGTTTCCAAACTTCGAAAAAAATTTTTTCATTTCGAGATTCTTTGCGCATAATATGCTTTTCTGAGGCTATCAAACAAGTATAATGAAAGAGAAACAGTTATCTCAAATAAGAACGGAAAAAAAGTGATTGTAACGAAGTTTCCAAACTTCGAAAAAAATTTTTTTTCTTTTCGAGATTCTTTGCGCATAATATGCTTTACTGAGGCTATCAAACTAGTATAATGAAAGAGAACCAGTTATCTCAAATAAGAACGGAAAAAAAGTGATTCAAACGAAGTTTCCAAACTTCGAAAAAAAAATTATTTCTTTTCGAGATATTTTGCGCATAATATGCTTTTCTGAGGCTATCAAACTAGTATAATGAAAGAGAACCAGTTATCTCAAATAAGAATGGAATAAAAGTGATTCTAAGGAAGTTTCCAAACTTCGAAAAAATATTTTTTTCATTTCGAGATTCTTTGCGCATAATATCCTTTTCTGAGGCTATCAATCTAGTATAATGAAAGAAAACCAGTTATCTCAAATAAGAACGGAAAAAAAGTGATTCTAACGAAGTTTCCAAACTTCGAAAAAAAATTTTTTCTCTTCGAGATTCTTTGCGCATAATAAGCTTTTCTGAGGCTATCAAACTAGTATAATGAAAGAACCAGTTATATCGAATAAGAACGGAGAAAAAGTGATTCTAATGAAGTTTCAAAATTATGAAAAACTTTTTTTTTCTTTTCGAGATTCTTTGCGCATAATATGCTTTTGTACAGCTATCAAACTAGTATAATGAAAGAGAACCAGTTATCTCTAATAAGAATGGAAAAAAAGTGTTTCTAAGGAAGTTTCCAAACTTGGAAAAAAAATTTTTCATTTCGAGATTCTTTGCGCATATGCTTTTCTGAGGCTATCAAACTAGTATATTGAAAGAGAACCAGTTATCTCAAATAAGAATGGAAAAAAAGTGATTCTAAGGAAGTTTCCAAACTTCGAAAAAAAATTTATTTGCGCATAATATGCTTTTCTGAGGCTATCAAACGAGTACAATGAAAGAGAACCAGTTATCTCAAATAAGAAGGGCAAAAAAGTGCTTCTAACGAAGTTTCCAAACTTCGAAAAAAAAATTTTTTCTTTTCGAGATTCTTTGCGCATAATATGCTTTTCTGAGGCTATCAAACTAGTATAATGAAAGAGAACCAGTTATCTCAAATAAGAATGGAAAAAAAGTGATTCTAAGGAAGTTTCCAAACTTCGAAAAAAAATTTTTTTCATTTCGAGATTCTTTGCGCATAATATGCTTTACTGAGGCTATCAAACTAGTATAATGAAAGAGAACCAGTTATCTCAATACGAACGGAAAAAAAGTGATTCTAATGAAGTTTCCAAACTCCGAAAAAATTTTTTTTTTCTTTTCGAGATTCTTTGCGCATAATATGCTTTTCTGAGGCTATCAAACTAGTATAATGAAAGAGAACCAGTTATCTCAAATAAGAACGGAAAAAAAGTGATTCTAACGAAGTTTCCAAACTTCGAAAAAAAAAATTTTTTCTTTTCGAGATTCTTTGCGCTTAATATGCTTTTCTGAGGCTATCAAACTAGTATAATGAAAGAGAACCAGTTATCTCAAATAAGAACGGAAAAAAGTGATTCTAACGAAGTTTCCAAACTTCGAAAAAAATTTTTTATTTTCCAGATTCTTTGCGCATAATATGCTTTTCTGAGGCTATCAAACAAGAGAACCAGTTATCTCATATAAGAACGGAAAAAAAGTGATTCTAACGAAGTTTCCAAACTTCGAATAAAATTTTTTTTCTTTTCGAGATTCTTTGCGCATAATATGCTTTACTGAGGCTATCAAACTTGTATAATGAAAGAGAACCAGTTATCTCAAATAAGAATGGAAAAAAAGTGATTCTAAGGAAGTTTCCTAACTTCGAAAAAAATTTTTTTTCTTTTCGAGATTCTTTGCGCATAATATGCTTTACTGAGGCTATCAAACTAGTATAATGAAAGAGAACCAGTTATCTCAAATAAGAATGGAAAGAAAGTGATTCTAAGGAAGTTTCCAAACTTCGAAAAAAAATTTTTTTCATTTCGAGATTCTTTGTGCTTAATATGCTTTTCTGAGGCTATAGAACTAGTATAATGAAAAAGAACCAGTTATCTCAAATAAGAACGGAAAAAAAAGGGATTCTAACGAAGTTCCCAAACTTCGAAAAAAAATTTTTTTCTTTTCGAGATTCTTTGCGCATAATATGCTTTACTGAGGCTATCAAACTAGTATAATGAAAGAGAACCAGTTATCTCAAATAAGAACGGAAAAAAGTGATTCAAACGAAGTTTCCAAACTTCGAAAAAAAAATTTTTTTTTTCGAGGTTCTTTGCGCATAATATGCTTTTCTGAGGCTATCAAAGTAGTATAATGAAAGAAAACCAGTTATCTAAATAAGAAGGGAAAAAAAGTGATTCTAACGAAGTTTCCAAACTTCGAAAAAAAATTTTTTTCTTTTCGAGATTCTTTGCGCATAATATGCTTTTCTGAGGCTATCAAACTAGTATAATGAAAGAGAACCAGTTATCTCAAATAAGAATGGAAAAAAAGTGATTCTAAGGAAGTTTCCAAACTTCGAAAAGAAATTTTTTTCATTTCGAGATTCTTTGCGCATAATATGCTTTTCTGAGGCTATCAAACAAGTATAATGAAAGAGAACCAGTTATCTCAAATAAGAACGGAAAAAAGTGATTCTAACGAAGTTTCCAAACTTCGAAAAAAAATTTTTTCTTTTCGAGATTATGTTCGCATAATATGCTTTTCTGAGGCTATCAAACTAGTATAATGAAAGAGAACCAGTTATCTCAAATAGGGAATGGAAAAAAAGTGATTCTAAGGAAGTTTCCAAACTTCGAAAAAAAAATTTTTTCATTTCGAGATTCTTTGCGCATAATATGCTTTTCTGAGGCTATAGAACTAGTATAATGAAAGAGAACCAGTTATCTCAGATAAGAAAGGAAAAAAAGGGATTCTAACGAAGTTCCCAAACTTCGAAAAAAATTTTTTCTCTTTTCGAGATTCTTTGCGCATAATATGCTTTACTGAGGCTATCAAACTAGTATAATGAAAGAGAACCAGTTATCTCAAATAAGAACGGAAAAAAAGTGATTCAAACGAAGTTTCCAAACTTCGAAAAAAAATTTTTTTCTTTTCGAGATTCTTTGCGCATAATATGCTTTTCTGATGCTATCAAAGTAGTATAATGAAAGAAAACCAGTTATCTAAATAAGAACGGAAAAAAAGTGATTCTAACGAAGTTTCCTAACTTCGAAAAAAAATTTTTTTTTTTCGAGATTCTTTGCGCATAATATGCTTTTCTGAGGCTATCAAAGTAGTATAATGAAAGAAAACCAGTTATCTAAATAAGAACGGAAAAAAAGTGATTCTAACGAAGTTTCCTAACTTCGAAAAAAAATTTTTTTCTTTTCGAGATTCTTTGCGCATAATATGCTTTTCTGAGGCTATCAAACTAGTATAATGAAAGAGAACCAGTTATCTCAAATAAGAATGGAAAAAAAGTGATTCTAAGGAAGTTTCCAAACTTCGAAAAAAAATTTTTTTCATTTCGAGATTCTTTGCGCATAATATGCTTTACTGAGGCTATCAAACTAGTATAATGAAAGAGAACCAGTTATCTCAAATACGAACGGAAAAAAAGTGATTCTAATGAAGTTTCCAAACTTTGAAATAATTTTTTTTTCTTTTCGAGATTCTTTGCGCATAATATGCTTTTCTGAGGCTATCAAACTAGTATAATGAAAGAGAACCAGTTATCTCAAATAAGAAGGGAAAAAAAGTGATTCTAAGGAAGTTTCCAAACTTCGAAAAAAATTTTTTCATTTCGAGATTCTTTGCGCATAATATGCTTATCTGAGGCTATCAAACAAGTATAATGAAAGAGAACCAGTTATGTCAAATAAGAATGGAAAAAATGTGATTCTAAGGAAGTTTCCAAACTTCGAAAAAAAAATTTTTTCTTTTCGAGATTCTTTGCGCATAATATGCTTTTTTGAGGCTATCAAACTAGTACAATGAAAGAGAACCAGTTATCTCAAATAAGAACAGACAAAAGTGATTCTAACGAAGTTTCCAACCATCGAAAAAAAATTTTTTTATTTTCGAGATTCTTTGCGCATAATATGCTTTTCTGCGGCTATCAAACTAGTATAATGAAAGAGAACCAGTTATCTCAAATAAGAATGGAAAAAAAGTGATTCTAAGGAAGTTTCCAAACTTCGAAAAAAAATTTTTTTCTTTTCGAGATTCTTTGCGCATAATATGCTTTTCTGAGGCTATCAAACTAGTACAATGAAAGAGAACCAGTTATCTCAAATAAGAACGGAAAAAAAGTGATTCTAACGAAGTTTCCAAACTTCGAAAAAAAATTTTTTTCTTTTCGAGATTCTTTGCGCATAATATGCTTTTCTGAAGCTATCAAACTAGTATAATGAAAGAGAACCAGTTATCTCGTATAAGAACGGAAAAAAAGTGATTCTATGGAAGTTTCCAAACTTCGAAAAAATTTTTTTTCTTTTCGAGATCTTATCGCTAAATATGCTTTTCTGAGGCTATCAAACTAGTATAATGAAAGAGAACCAGTTATCTCGAATAAGAACTGAAAAAAAGTGATTCTAATGAAGTTTCCAAACTTCGAAAAAATTTTTTTTTCTTTTCGAGATTCTTTGCGCATAATATGCTTTTCTGAGGCTGTCAAACAGGTATAATGAAAGAGAACCAGTTATCTCGAATAAAAACGGAAAAAAAGTGATTCTAATGACGTTTCAAATCTTCGAAAAAAAAATTTTTCTTTTCGAGATTCTTTGCGTATAATATGCTTTTCTGAGGCTATCAAAGTAGTATAATGAAAGAGAACCAGTTATCTCGAATAAGAACGGAAAAAAAGTGATTCTAATGAAGTTTCCAAACTTCGAAAATAATTTTTTTTCTTTTCGAGATTCTTTGCGCATAATATGCTTATAATATGCTTTTCTTAGGCTATCAAACAAGTATAATGAAAGAGAACCAGTTATCTCGAATAAGAACGGAAAAAAAGTGATTCTAATGAAGTTTCCAAACTTCGAAAAAAATTTTTTTCCTTTCGAGATTCTTTGCGCATAATATGCTTTTCTGAGGCTATCAAACTAGTATAATGAAAGAGAACCAGTTATCTCGAATAAGAACGGTAAATAAGTGATTCTAATGAAGTTTCCAAATTTCGAAAAAATTTTTTTTTCCTTACGAGATTCTTTGCGCATAATATGCTTTTCTGAGGCTCTCAAACTAGTATAATGAAAGAGAACCAGTTTTCTCGAATAAGAACGGAAAAGAAGTGATTCTAATGAAGTTTCCAAACTTCGAAAAAAATGTTTTTTCTTTTCGAGATTCTTTCCGCATAATATGCGTTTCTACAGCTATCAAACTAGTATAATGAAAGAGAACCAGTTATCTCGAATAAGAACGGAAAAAAAGTGATTCTAATGACGTTTCAAATCTTCGAAAAAAAAATTTATCTTTTCGAGATTCTTTGCGTATAATATGCTTTTCTGAGGCTATCAAACTAGTATAATGAAAGAGAACCAGTTATCTCGAATAAGAACGGAAAAAAAGTGATTCTAATGAAGTTTCCAAACTTCGAAAAAATTTTTTTTTCTTTTCGAGATTCTTTGCGCATAATATGATTTCTACAGCTATCAAACTAGCAAAATGAAAGAGAACCAGTTATCTCGTATAAGAACGGAAAAAAAGTAATTCTAATGAAGTTTCCAAACTTCAAAAAAAAAATTTTTTCTTTTCGAGATTCTTTGCGCACATATGCTTTTCTACAGCTATGAAACTAGTATAATGAAAGAGAACCAGTTATCTCGAATAAGAACGGAAAAAAAGTGATTCTAATGAAGTTTCAAAATTATGAACATCTTTTTTTTCTTTTCGAGATTCTTTGCGCATAATATGCTTTTCTACAGCTATCAAACTAGCAAAATGAAAGAGAACCAGTTATCTCGTACAAGAACGGAAAAAAAGTGATTCTAATGAAGTTTCCAAACTTGGAAAAAAAAATTTTCTTTTCGAGATTCTTTGCGCATAATATGCTTTTCTGAGGCTATCAAACTAGGTATAATGAAAGAGAACCAGTTATCTCGAATAAGAACGGAAAAAAAGTGATTCAAATGAAGTTTCCAAACTTCGAAAAATTTTTTTTTTCTTTTCGAGATTCATTGCGCATAATATGCTTTTCTGAGGCCATCAAACTAGTATTATGAAAGAGAACCAGTTATCCCGAATAAGAACGGAAAGGATGTGATTCTAATGATGTTTAGAACTTCGAAAAAAATTTCTTTCTTTTCGAAATTCTTTGCGCATAATATGCTTTTCTGAGGCTATCAAACTAGTATAATGAAAGAGAACCAGTTATCTCGAATAAGAACGGAAAAAAAGTGATTCTAATGATGTTTCCAAACTTCGAAAAAATTTTTTTTTCTTTTCGCGATTCTTTGCGCATAATATGCTTTTCTGAGGCTATCAAACTAGTATAATGAAAGAGAACCAGTTGTCTCGAATAAGAACTGAAAAAAAGTGATTCTAATGAAGTTTGCAAACTTCGAAAAAAATTTTTTTTCTTTTCGAATTTCTTTGCGCATCACATGCTTTTCTACAGCTATCAAACTAGCAAAATGAAAGAGAACCAGTTATCTCGTATAAGAACGGAAATAAAGTGATTCAAATGAAGTTTCCAAACTTGGAAAAAAAATTTTTCTTTTCGAGATTCTTTGCGCATAATATGCTTTACTGAGGCTATCAAACTAGTATAATGAAAGAGAACCAGTTATCTCGAATAAGAACGGAAAAAAAGTGATTCTAATGATGTTTCCAAACTTCGAAAAAATTTTTTTTTCTTTTCGCGATTCTTTGCGCATAATATGCTTTTCTGAGGCTATCAAACTAGTATAATGAAAGAGAACCAGTTATCTCAAATAAGAACGGAAAAAAAGTGATTCTAACGAAGTTTCCAAACTTCGAAAAAAAAAATTTTTTCTTTTCGAGATTCTTTGCGCTTAATATGCTTTTCTGAATCTATCAAACTAGTATAATGAAAGAGAACCAGATATCTCAAATAAGAACGGAAAAAAGTGATTCTAACGAAGTTTCCAAACTTCGAAAAAAATTTTTTATTTTCGAGATTCTTTGCGCATAATATGCTTTTCTGAGGCTATCAAATAAGAGAACCAGTTATCTCATATAAGAACGGAAAAAAAGTGATTCTAACGAAGTTTCCAAACTTCGAATAAAATTTTTTTTCTTTTCGAGATTCTTTGCGCATAATATGCTTTACTGAGGCTATCAAACTTGTATAATGAAAGAGAACCAGTTATCTCAAATAAGAATGGAAAAAAAGTGATTCTAAGGAAGTTTCCTAACTTCGAAAAAAATTTTTTTTCTTTTCGAGATTCTTTGTGCTTAATATGCTTTTCTGAGGCTATAGAACTAGTATAATGAAAGAGAACCAGTTATCTCAAATAAGAACGGAAAAAAAAGGGATTCTAACGAAGTTCCCAAACTTCGAAAAAAAATTTTTTTCTTTTCGAGATTCTTTGCGCATAATATGCTTTACTGAGGCTATCAAACTAGTATAATGAAAGAGAACCAGTTATCTCAAATAAGCACGGAAAAAAGTGATTCAAACGAAGTTTCCAAACTTCGAAAAAAAATTTTTTTTTTTCGAGGTTCTTTGCGCATAATATGCTTTTCTGAGGCTATCAAAGTAGTATAATGAAAGAAAACCAGTTATCTAAATAAGAAGGGATAAAAAGTGATTCTAACGAAGTTTCCAAACTTCGAAAAAAAATTTTTTTCTTTTCGAGATTCTTTGCGCATAATATGCTTTTCTGAGGCTATCAAACTAGTATAATGAAAGAGAACCAGTTATCTCAAATAAGAATGGAAAAAAAGTGATTCTAAGGAAGTTTCCAAACTTCGAAAAGAAATTTTTTTCATTTCGAGATTCTTTGCGCATAATATGCTTACTGAGGCTATCAAACTAGTATAATGAAAGAGAACCAGTTATCTCAAATACGAACGGAAAAAAAGTGATTCTAATGAAGTTTCCAAACTTCGAAAAATTTTTTTTTTCTTTTCGAGATTCTTTGCGCATAATATGCTTTTCTGAGGCTATCAAACAAGTATAATGAAAGAGAACCAGTTATCTCAAATAAGAACGGAAAAAAGTGATTCTAACGAAGTTTCCAAACTTCGAAAAAAAATTTTTTCTTTTCGAGATTATGTTCGCATAATATGCTTTTCTGAGGCTATCAAACTAGTATAATGAAAGAGAACCAGTTATCTCAAATAGGGAATGGAAAAAAAGTGATTCTAAGGAAGTTTCCAAACTTCGAAAAAAAAATTTTTTCATTTCGAGATTCTTTGCGCATAATATGCTTTTCTGAGGCTATAGAACTAGTATAATGAAAGAGAACCAGTTATCTCAGATAAGAAAGGAAAAAAAGGGATTCTAACGAAGTTCCCAAACTTCGAAAAAAATTTTTTTTCTTTTCGAGATTCTTTGCGCATAATATACTTTACTGAGGCTATCAAACTAGTATAATGAAAGATAACCAGTTATCTCAAATAAGAACGGAAAAAAAGTGATTCAAACGAAGATTCCAAACTTCGAAAAAAAATTTTTTTCTTTTCGAGATTCTTTGCGCATAATATGCTTTTCTGATGCTATCAAAGTAGTATAATGAAAGAAAACCAGTTATCTAAATAAGAACGGAAAAAAAGTGATTCTAACGAAGTTTCCTAACTTCGAAAAAAAATTTTATTTTTTCGAGATTCTTTGCGCATAATATGCTTTTCTGAGGCTATCAAAGTAGTATAATGAAAGAAAACCAGTTATCTAAATAAGAACGGAAAAAAAGTGATTCTAACGAAGTTTCCTAACTTCGAAAAAAAATTTTTTTCTTTTCGAGATTCTTTGCGCACAATATGCTTTTCTGAGGCTATCAAACTAGTATAATGAAAGAGAACCAGTTATCTCAAATAAGAATGGAAAAAAAGTGATTCTAAGGAAGTTTCCAAACTTCGAAAAAAATTTTTTTTCATTTCGAGATTCTTTGCGCATAATATGCTTTACTGAGGCTATCAAACTAGTATAATGAAAGAGAACCAGTTATCTCAAATACGAACGGAAATAAAGTGATTCTAATGAAGTTTCCAAACTTCGAAATAATTTTTTTTTCTTTTCGAGATTCTTTGCGCACAATATGCTTTTCTGAGGCTATCAAACTAGTATAATGAAAGAGAACCAGTTATCTCAAATAAGAAGGGAAAAAAAGTGATTCTAAGGAAGTTTCCAAACTTCGAAAAAAATTTTTTCATTTCGAGATTCTTTGCGCATAATATGCTTTTCTGAGGCTATCAAACAAGTATAATGAAAGAGAACCAGTTATGTCAAATAAGAATGGAAAAAATGTGATTCTAAGGAAGTTTCCAAACTTCGAAAAAAAAATTTTTTCTTTTCGAGATTCTTTGCGCATAATATGCTTTTTTGAGGCTATCAAACTAGTACAATGAAAGAGAACCAGTTATCTCAAATAAGAACAGACAAAAGTGATTCTAACGAAGTTTCGAAACTTCGAAAAAAAAATTTTAATTTCGAGATTCTTTGCGCATAATATGTTTTTCTGAGGCTATAAAATATTATAATGAAAGAGAACCAGTTATCTCATACAAGAACGGAAAAAAAGTGATTCTAACGAAGTTACCAAACATCGAAAAAAATTTTTTTTATTTTCGAGATTCTGTGCGCATAAAATGCTTTACTGATGCTATCAAACTAGTATAAAGAAAGAGAACCAGTTATCTCAAATAAGAACGGAAAAAAGTGATTCTAACGAAGTTTCCAACCATCGAAAAAAAATTTTTTTATTTTCGAGATTCTTTGCGCATAATATGCTTTTCTGCGGCTATCAAACTAGTATAATGAAAGAGAACCAGTTATCTCAAATAAGAATGCAAAAAAAGTGATTCTAAGGAAGTTTCCAAACTTCGAAAAAAAATTTTTTTCTTTTCGAGATTCTTTGCGCATAATATGCTTTTCTGAGGCTATCAAACTAGTACAATGAAAGAGAACCAGTTATCTCAAATAAGAACGGAAAAAAAGTGATTCTAACGAAGTTTCCAAACTTCGAAAAAAAATTTTTTTCTTTTCGAGATTCTTTGCGCATAATATGCTTTTCTGAAGCTATCAAACTAGTATAATGAAAGAGAACCAGTTATCTCGTATAAGAACGGAAAAAAAGTGATTCTATGGAAGTTTCCAAACTTCGAAAAAATTTTTTTTCTTTTCGAGATCTTATCGCTAAATATGCTTTTCTGAGGCTATCAAACTAGTATAATGAAAGAGAACCAGTTATCTCGAATAAGAACTGAAAAAAAGTGATTCTAATGAAGTTTCCAAACTTCGAAAAAATTTTTTTTTCTTTTCGAGATTCTTTGCGCATAATATGCTTTTCTGAGGCTGTCAAACAGGTATAATGAAAGAGAACCAGTTATCTCGAATAAAAACGGAAAAAAAGTGATTCTAATGACGTTTCAAATCTTCGAAAAAAAAATTTTTCTTTTCAAGATTCTTTGCGTATAATATGCTTTTCTGAGGCTATCAAAGTAGTATAATGAAAGAGAACCAGTTATCTCGAATAAGAACGGAAAAAAAGTGATTCTAATGAAGTTTCCAAACTTCGAAAATAATTTTTTTTCTTTTCGAGATTCTTTGCGCATAATATGCTTATAATATGCTTTTCTTAGGCTATCAAACAAGTATAATGAAAGAGAACCAGTTATCTCGAATAAGAACGGAAAAAAAGTGATTCTAATGAAGTTTCCAAACTTCGAAAAAAATTTTTTTCCTTTCGAGATTCTTTGCGCATAATATGCTTTTCTGAGGCTATCAAACTAGTATAATGAAAGAGAACCAGTTATCTCGAATAAGAACGGTAAATAAGTGATTCTAATGAAGTTTCCAAATTTCGAAAAAATTTTTTTTTCCTTACGAGATTCTTTGCGCATAATATGCTTTTCTGAGGCTATCAAACTAGTATAATGAAAGAGAACCAGTTTTCTCGAATAAGAACGGAAAAGAAGTGATTCTAATGAAGTTTCCAAACTTCGAAAAAAATGTTTTTTCTTTTCGAGATTCTTTCCGCATAATATGCGTTTCTACAGCTATCAAACTAGTATAATGAAAGAGAACCAGTTATCTCGAATAAGAACGGAAAAAAAGTGATTCTAATGACGTTTCAAATCTTCGAAAAAAAAATTTATCTTTTCGAGATTCTTTGCGTATAATATGCTTTTCTGAGGCTATCAAACTAGTATAATGAAAGAGAACCAGTTATCTCGAATAAGAACGGAAAAAAAGTGATTCTAATGAAGTTTCCAAACTTCGAAAAAATTTTTTTTTCTTTTCGAGATTCTTTGCGCATAATATGCTTTTCTACAGCTATCAAACTAGCAAAATGAAAGAGAACCAGTTATCTCGTATAAGAACGGAAAAAAAGTAATTCTAATGAAGTTTCCAAACTTCAAAAAAAAAATTTTTTCTTTTCGAGATTCTTTGCGCACATATGCTTTTCTACAGCTATGAAACTAGTATAATGAAAGAGAACCAGTTATCTCGAATAAGAACGGAAAAAAAGTGATTCTAATGAAGTTTCAAAATTATGAACATCTTTTTTTTCTTTTCGAGATTCTTTGCGCATAATATGCTTTTCTACAGCTATCAAACTAGCAAAATGAAAGAGAACCAGTTATCTCGTACAAGAACGGAAAAAAAGTGATTCTAATGAAGTTTCCAAACTTGGAAAAAAAAATTTTCTTTTCGAGATTCTTTGCGCATAATATGCTTTTCTGAGGCTATCAAACTAGGTATAATGAAAGAGAACCAGTTATCTCGAATAAGAACGGAAAAAAGGTGATTCAAATGAAGTTTCCAAACTTCGAAAAAGTTTTTTTTTCTTTTCGAGATTCTTTGCGCATAATATGCTTTTCTGAGGCCATCAAACTAGTATTATGAAAGAGAACCAGTTATCTCGAATAAGAACGGAAAGGATGTGATTCTAATGAAGTTTAGAACTTCGAAAAAAATTTCTTTCTTTTCGAAATTCTTTGCGCATAATATGCTTTTCTGAGGCTATCAAACAAGTATAATGAAAGAGAACCAGTTATCTCGAATAAGAACGGAAAAAAAGTGATTCTAATGATGTTTCCAAACTTCGAAAAAAATTTTTTTTCTTTTCGCGATTCTTTGCGCATAATATGCTTTTCTGAGGCTATCAAACTAGTATAATGAAAGAGAACCAGTTGTCTCGAATAAGAACTGAAAAAAAGTGATTCTAATGAAGTTTGCAAACTTCGAAAAAAATTTTTTTTCTTTTCGAATTTCTTTGCGCATCACATGCTTTTCTACAGCTATGAAACTAGCAAAATGAAAGAGAACCAGTTATCTCGTATAAGAACGGAAATAAAGTGATTCAAATGAAGTTTCCAAACTTGGAAAAAAAATTTTTCTTTTCGAGATTCTTTGCGCATAATATGCTTTTCTGAGGCTATCAAACTAGTATAATGAAAGAGAACCAGTTATCTCGAATAAGAACGGAAAAAAAGTGATTCTAATGATGTTTCCAAACTTCGAAAAAATTTTTTTTCTTTTCGCGATTCTTTGCGCATAATATGCTTTTCTGAGGCTATCAAACTAGTATAATGAAAGAGAACCAGTTATCTCAAATAAGAACGGAAAAAAAGTGATTCTAATGATGTTTCCAAACTTCGAAAAAATTTTTTTTCTTTTCGCGATTCTTTGTGCATAATATGCTTTTCTGAGGCTATCAAACTAGTATAATGAAAGAGAACCAGTTATCTCAAATAAGAACGGAAAAAATGTGATTCTAACGAAGTTTTCAAACTTCGAAAAAAAAAATTTTTTCTTTTCGAGATTATTTGCGCTTAATATGCTTTTCTGAGGCTATCAAACTAGTATAATGAAAGAGAACCAGTTATCTCGAATAAGAACGGAAAAAAAGTGATTATAATGATGTTTCCAAACTTCGAAAAAAATTTTTTTTCTTTTCAAATTCTTTGCGCATTATATGCTTTTCTGAGGCTATCAAACTAGTATAATGAAAGAGAACCAGTTATCTCGAATAAGAACGGAAAAAAGTGATTCTAATGAAGTTTCCAAACTTCGAAAAAAATTTTTTTTCTTTTCGAATTTCTTTGCGCATAATATGCTTTTCTACAGCTATCAAACTATCAAAATGAAAGAGAACCAGTTATCTCGTATAAGAACGGAAAAAAAGGGATTCTAATGAGGTTTCCAAACTTCGAAAAAAATTTTTTTGAATCTTTGCGCATAATATGCTTTTCTACAGCTATCAAACTAGTATAATGAAAGAGAACCAGTTATCTCGAATAAGAACGGAAAAAAAGTGATTCTAATGAAGTTTCAAAATTATGAAAAACTTTTTTTTTCTTTTCGAGATTCTTTGCGCATAATATGCTTTTCTACAGCTATCAAACTAGCAAAATGAAAGAGAACCAGTTATCTCGTATAAGAACGGAAAAAAAGTGATTCTAATGAAGTTTCCAAACTTGGAAAAAAAAATTTTCTTTTCGAGATTCTTTGCGCATAATATGCTTTTCTGAGGCTATCAAACTAGTATAATGAAAGAGAACCAGTTATCTCAAATAAGAACGGCAAAAAAGTGATTCTAACGAAGTTTCCGAACTTCGAAAAAAATTTCTTTCTTTTCGAGATTCTTTGCTCATAATATGCTTTTCTGAGGCTATCAAACTAGTATAATGAAAGAGAACCAGTTATCTCGAATAAGAATTGAAAAAAAGTGATTCTAATGAAGTTTCCAAACTTCGAAAAAATTTTTTTTCTTTTCGAGATTCTTTGCGCATAATATGCTTTTCTACAGCTATCAAACTAGCAAAATGAAAGAGAACCAGTTATCTCGTATAAGAACGGAAAAAAGTGATACCAATCAAGTTTCCAAACTTCGAAAAAAAATTTTTTCTTTTCGAGATTCTTTGCGCATAATATGCTTTTCTGCGGCTATCAAACTAGTACAATGAAAGAGAACCAGTTATCTCAAATAAGAACGGAAAAAAAGTGATTCTAACGAAGTTTCCCAAATTCGAAAAAAAATTTTTTTTCTTTTCGAGATTCTTTGCGCATAATATGCTTTTCTGAGGCTATCAAATTAGTATAATGAAAGAGAACCATTTATCTCAAATAAGAAGGGAAAAAAAGTGATTCTAAGGAAGTTTCCAAACTTCGAAAAAAATTTTTTCATTTCGAGATTCTTTGCGCATAATATGCTTTTCTGAGGCTATCAAACAAGTATAATGAAAGAGAAACAGTTATCTCAAATAAGAACGGAAAAAAAGTGATTGTAACGAAGTTTCCAAACTTCGAAAAAAATTTTTTTTCTTTTCGAGATTCTTTGCGCATAATATGCTTTACTGAGGCTATCAAACTAGTATAATGAAAGAGAACCAGTTATCTCAAATAAGAACGGAAAAAAAGTGATTCAAACGAAGTTTCCAAACTTCGAAAAAAAATTTATTTCTTTTCGAGATATTTTGCGCATAATATGCTTTTCTGAGGCTATCAAACTAGTATAATGAAAGAGAACCAGTTATCTCAAATAAGAATGGAATAAAAGTGATTCTAAGGAAGTTTCCAAACTTCGAAAAAATATTTTTTTCATTTCGAGATTCTTTGCGCATAATATCCTTTTCTGAGGCTATCAATCTAGTATAATGAAAGAAAACCAGTTATCTCAAATAAGAACGGAAAAAAAGTGATTCTAACGAAGTTTCCAAACTTCGAAAAAAAATTTTTTCTCTTCGAGATTCTTTGCGCATAATAAGCTTTTCTGAGGCTATCAAACTAGTATAATGAAAGAACCAGTTATATCGAATAAGAACGGAGAAAAAGTGATTCTAATGAAGTTTCAAAATTATGAAAAACTTTTTTTTTCTTTTCGAGATTCTTTGCGCATAATATGCTTTTGTACAGCTATCAAACTAGTATAATGAAAGAGAACCAGTTATCTCAAATAAGAACGGAAAAAAAGTAATTCTAACGAAGTTTCCAAACATCGAAAATAAATTTTTTATTTTCGAGATTCTTTGCGCATAATATGCTTTTCTGCGGCTATCAAACTAGTATAAAGAAAGAGAACCAGTTATCTCAAATAAGAACGGAAAAAAGTGATTCTAACAAAGTTTCCAAACTTCGAAAAAAAATTTTTTCTTTTCGAGATTATGTTCGCATAATATGCTTTTCTGAGGCTATCAAACTAGTATAATGAAAGAGAACCAGTTATCTCAAATAGGGAATGGAAAAAAGTGATTCTAAGGAAGTTTCCAAACTTCGAAAAAAAAATTTTTTCATTTCGAGATTCTTTGCGCATAATATGCTTTTCTGAGGCTATCAAACTAGTATAATGAAAGAGAACCAGTTATATCAAATAAGAACGGAAAAAAAGTGATTCTAACGAAGTTTCCAAATTTCCAAAAAATTTTTTTTTCTTTTCGAGATTCTTTGCGCATAATATGCTTTACTGAGGCTTTCAAACTAGTATAATGAAAGAGAACCAGTTATCTCGAATAAGAACGGAAAAAAAGTGATTCTAATGAAGTTTCCAAACTTCGAAAAAATTTTTTTTTCTTTTCGAATTTCTTTGCGCATAATATGCTTTTCTACAGCTATCAAACTAGCAAAATGAAAGAGAACCAGTTATCTCGTATAAGAACGGAAAAAAAGGGATTCTAATGAGGTTTCCAAACTTCAAAAAAAAATTTTTTCTTTTCGAGAATCTTTGCGCATAATATGCTTTTCTACAGCTATCAAACTAGTATAATGAAAGAGAACCAGTTATCTCGAATAAGAACGGAAAAAAAGGTATTCTAAAGAAGTTTCAAAATTATGAAAAACTTTTTTTTTCTTTTCGAGATTCTTTGCGCATAATATGCTTTTCTACAGCTATCAAACTAGCAAAATGAAAAAGAACCAGTTATCTCGTATAAGAACGGAAAAAAAGTGATTCTAATGAAGTTTCCAAACTTGGAAAAAAAATTTTTCTTTTCGAGATTCTTTGCGCATAATATGCTTTTCTGAGGCTATCAAACTAGTATAATGAAAGAAAACCAGTTATCTCAAATAAGAACGGCAAAAAAGTGATTCTAACGAAGTTTCCAAACTTCGAAAAAAAAATTTTTTCTTTTCGAGATTCTTTGCGCATAATATGCTTTTCTGAGGCTATCAAACTAGTATTATGAAAGAGAACCAGTTATCTCGAATAAGAACGGAAAAAATGTGATTCTAATGAAGTTTCCGAACTTCGAAAAAAATTTCTTTCTTTTCGAGATTCTTTGCGCATAATATGCTTTTCTGAGGCTATCAAACTAGTATAATGAAAGAGAACCAGTTATCTCGAATAAGAACGGAAAAAAAGTGATTCTAATGAAGTTTCCAAACTTCGAAAAAATTTTTTTTCTTTTCGAGATTCTTTGCGCATAATATGCTTTTCTACAGCTATCAAACTAGCAAAATGAAAGAGAACCAGTTATCTCGTATAAGAACGGAAAAAAAGTGATACCAATCAAGTTTCCAAACTTCGAAAAAAAATTTTTTCTTTTCGAGATTCTTTGCGCATAATATGCTTTTCTTCGGCTATCAAACTAGTACAATGAAAGAGAATCAGTTATCTCAAATAAGAACGGAAAAAAAGTGATTCTAACGAAGTTTCCCAACTTCGAAAAAAATTTTTTTTCTTTTCGAGATTCTTTGCGCATAATATGCTTTTCTGAGGCTATCAAATTAGTATAATGAAAGAGAACCAGTTATCTCAAATAAGAAGGGAAAAAAAGTGATTCTAAGGAAGTTTCCAAACTTAGAAAAAAATTTTTTCATTTCGAGATTCTTTGCGAATAATATGCTTTACTGAGGCTATCAAACTAGTATAATGAAAGAGAACCAGTTATCTCAAATAAGAACGGAAAAAAAGTGATTCAAACGAAGTTTCCAAACTTCGAAAAAAAATTTATTTCTTTTCGAGATATTTTGCGCATAATATGCTTTTCTGAGGCTATCAAACTAGTATAATAAAAGAGAACCAGTTATCTCGTATAAGAACGGAAAAAAAGTGATTCTAATGAAGTTTCCAAACTTGGAAAAAAAATTTTTCTTTTCGAGATTCTTTGCGCATAATATGCTTTTCTGAGGCTATCAAACTAGTATAATGAAAGAGAACCAGTTATCTCAAATAAGAACGGCAAAAAAGTGATTCTAACGAAGTTTCCCAACTTCGAAAAAATTTTTTTTTTCTTTTCGAGATTCTTTGCGCATAATATGCTTTTCTGAGGCTATCAAACTAGTATAATGAAAGAGAACCAGTTATCTCGAATAAGAACGGAAAAAAAGTGATTCTAATGAAGTTTCCAAACTTCGAAAAATTTTTTTTTCTTTTCGAGATTCTTTGCGCATAATATGCTTTTCTACAGCTATCAAACTAGTACAATGAAAGAGAACCAGTTAAATCAAATAAGAACGGAAAAAAAGTGATTCTAACGAAGTTTCCCAACTTCGAAAAAAAATTTTTTTTCTTTTCGAGATTCTTTGCGCATAATATGCTTTTCTGAGGCTATCAAATTAGTATAATGAAAGAGAACCAGTTATCTCAAATAAGAAGGGAAAAAAAGTGATTCTAAGGAAGTTTCCAAACTTCGAAAAACATTTTTTATTTTCGAGATTCTTTGCGCATAATATGCTTTTCTACAGCTATCAAACTAGCAAAATGAAAGAGAACCAGTTATCTCGTATAAGAACGGAAAAAAAGTGATACCAATCAAGTTTCCAAACTTCGAAAAAAAATTTTTTCTTTTCGAGATTCTTTGCGCATAATATGCTTTTCTTCGGCTATCAAACTAGTACAATGAAAGAGAACCAGTTATCTCAAATAAGAACGGAAAAAAAGTGATTCTAACGAAGTTTCCCAACTTCGAAAAAAATTTTTTTTCTTTTCGAGATTCTTTGCGCATAATATGCTTTTCTGAGGCTATCAAATTAGTATAATGAAAGAGAACCAGTTATCTCAAATAAGAAGGGAAAAAAAGTGATTCTAAGGAAGTTTCCAAACTTAGAAAAAAATTTTTTCATTTCGAGATTCTTTGCGCATAATATGCTTTACTGAGGCTATCAAACTAGTATAATGAAAGAGAACCAGTTATCTCAAATAAGAACGGAAAAAAAGTGATTCAAACGAAGTTTCCAAACTTCGAAAAAAAATTTATTTCTTTTCGAGATATTTTGCGCATAATATGCTTTTCTGAGGCTATCAAACTAGTATAATGAAAGAGAACCAGTTATCTCGTATAAGAACGGAAAAAAAGTGATTCTAATGAAGTTTCCAAACTTGGAAAAAAAATTTTTCTTTTCGAGATTCTTTGCGCATAATATGCTTTTCTGAGGCTATCAAACTAGTATAATGAAAGAGAACCAGTTATCTCAAATAAGAACGGAAAAAAAGTGATTCTAACGAAGTTTCCCAACTTCGAAAAAAAATTTTTTTTCTTTTCGAGATTCTTTGCGCATAATATGCTTTTCTGAGGCTATCAAATTAGTATAATGAAAGAGAACCAGTTATCTCAAATAAGAAGGGAAAAAAAGTGATTCTAAGGAAGTTTCCAAACTTCGAAAAAAAATTTTTCATTTCGAGATTCTTTGCGCATAATATGCTTTACTGAGGCTATCAAACTAGTATAATGAAAGAGAACCAGTTATCTCAAATAAGAACGGAAAAAAAGTGATTCAAACGAAGTTTCCAAACTTCGAAAAAAAATTTATTTCTTTTCGAGATATTTTGCGCATAATATGCTTTTCTGAGGCTATCAAACTAGTATAATGAAAGAGAACCAGTTATCTCGTATAAGAACGGAAAAAAAGTGATTCTAATGAAGTTTCCAAACTTGGAAAAAAAATTTTTCTTTTCGAGATTCTTTGCGCATAATATGCTATTCTGAGGCTATCAAACTAGTATAATGAAAGAGAACCAGTTATCTCAAATAAGAACGGCAAAAAAGTGATTCTAACGAAGTTTCCAAACTTCGAGAAAAAAATTTTTTCTTTTCGAGATTCTTTGCGCATAATATGCTTTTCTGAGGCTATCAAACTAGTATTATGAAAGAGAACCAGTTATCTCGAAAAAGAACGGAAAAAATGTGATTCTAATGAAGTTTCCGAACTTCGAAAAAAATTTCTTTCTTTTCGAGATTCTTTGCGCATAATATGCTTTTCTGAGGCTATCAAACTAGTATAATGAAAGAGAACCAGTTATCTCGAATAAGAACGGAAAAAAAGTGATTCTAATGAAGTTTCCAAACTTCGAAAAATTTTTTTTTCTTTTCGAGATTCTTTGCGCATAATATGCTTTTCTACAGCTATCAAACTAGTACAATGAAAGAGAACCAGTTAAATCAAATAAGAACGGAAAAAAAGTGATTCTAACGAAGTTTCCCAACTTCGAAAAAAAATTTTTTTTCTTTTCGAGATTCTTTGCGCATAATATGCTTTTCTGAGGCTATCAAATTAGTATAATGAAAGAGAACCAGTTATCTCAAATAAGAAGGGAAAAAAAGTGATTCTAAGGAAGTTTCCAAACTTCGAAAAACATTTTTTATTTTCGAGATTCTTTGCGCATAATATGCTTTTCTGAGGCTATCAAACAAGAGAACCAGTTATCTCAAATAAGAACGGAAAAAAAGTGATTCTAACGAAGTTTCCAAACTTCGAAAAAAATTTTTTTTCTTTTCGAGATTCTTTGCGCATAATATGCTTTACTGAGGCTATTAAACTAGTATAATGAAAGAGAACCAGTTATCTCAAATAAGAATGGAAAAAAAGTGATTCTAAGGAAGTTTCCTAACTTCGAAAAAAATTTTTTTTCTTTTCGAGATTCTTTGCGCATAATATGCTTTACTGAGGCTATCAAACTAGTATAATGAAAGAGAACCAGTTATCTCAAATAAGAATGGAAAGAAAGTGATTCTAAGGAAGTTTCCAAACTTCGAAATAAAAAATTTTTTCATTTCGAGATTCTTTGTGCTTACTATGCTTTTCTGAGGCTATAGAACTAGTATAATGAAAGAGAACCAGTTATCTCAAATAAGAACGGAAAAAAAGTGATTCAAACCAAGTTTCCAAACTTCGAAAAAAAATTTTTTTCTTTTCGAGATTCTTTGAGCATAATATGCTTTTCTGAGGCTATCAAAGTAGTATAATGAAAGAAAACCAGTTATCTAAATAAGAACGGAAAAAAAATGATTCTAACGAAGTTTCCAAACTTCGAAAAAAAATTTTTTTCTTTCCGAGATTCTTTGCGCATAATATGCTTTTCTGAGGCTATCAAACTAGTATAATGAAAGAGAACCAGTTATCTCAAATAAGAAGGGAAAAAAAGTGATTCTAAGGAAGTTTCCAAACTTCGAAAAAAAATTTTTTTCATTTCCAGATTCTTTGCGCATAATATGCTTTACTGAGGCTATCAAACTAGTATAATGAAAGAGAACCAGTTATCTCAAATACGAACGGAAGAAAAGTGATTCTAATGAAGTTTCCAAATTTCGAAAAAAATTTTTTTTCTTTTCGAGATTCTTTGCGCATAATATGCTTTTCTGAGGCTATCAAACTAGTATAATGAAAGAGAACCAGTTATCTCAAATAAGAAGGGAAAAAAAGTGATTCTAAGGAAGTTTCCAAACTTCGAAAAAATTTTTTATTTTCGAGATTCTTTGCGCATAATATGCTTTTCTGAGGCTATCAAACTAGTATAATGAAAGAGAACCAGTTATCTCAAATAAGAACGGAAAAAAAGTGATTCTAACGAAGTTTCCAAACTTCGAAAAAAATTTTTTTTCTTTTCGAGATTCTTTGCTCATAATATGCTTTACTAGTATAATGAAAGAGAACCAGTTATCTCAAATAAGAATGGAAAGAAAGTGATTCTAAGGAAGTTTCCAAACTTCGAAAAAAAAATTTTTTCATTTCGAGATTCTTTGTGCTTAATATGCTTTTCTGAGGCTATAGAACTAGTATAATGAAAGAGAACCAGTTATCTCAAATAAGAACGGAAAAAAAGTGATTCAAACGAAGTTTCCAAACTTCGAAAAAAAATTTTTTTCTTTTCGAGATTCTTTGCGCATAATATGCTTTTCTGAGGCTATCAAAGTAGTATAATGAAAGAAAACCAGTTATCTAAATAAGAACGGAAAAAAAATGATTCTAACGAAGTTTCCAAACTTCGAAAAAAAATTTTTTTCTTTCCGAGATTCTTTGCGCATAATATGCTTTTCTGAGGCTATCAAACTAGTATAATGAAAGAGAACCAGTTATCTCAAATAAGAAGGGAAAAAAAGTGATTCTAAGGAAGTTTCCAAACTTCGAAAAAAAATTTTTTTCATTTCCAGATTCTTTGCGCATAATATGCTTTACTGAGGCTATAAAACTAGTATAATGAAAGAGAACCAGTTATCTCAAATACGAACGGAAGAAAAGTGATTCTAATGAAGTTTCCAAATTTCGAAAAAATTTTTTTTTCTTTTCGAGATTCTTTGCGCATAATATGCTTTTCTGAGGCTATCAAACTAGTATAATGAAAGATAACCAGTTATCTCAAATAAGAACGGAAAAAAAGTGATTCTAACGAAGTTTCCAAACTTCGAAAAAAAAATTTTTTTCTTTTCGAGATTCTTTGCGCTTAATATGCTTTTCTGAGGCTATCAAACTAGTATAATGAAAGAGAACCAGTTATCTCAAATAAGAAGGGAAAAAAAGTGATTCTAAGGAAGTTTCCAAACTTCGAAAAAATTTTTTATTTTCGAGATTCTTTGCGCATAATATGCTTTTCTGAGGCTATCAAACTAGTATAATGAAAGAGAACCAGTTATCTCAAATAAGAACGGAAAAAAAGTGATTCTAACGAAGCTTCCAAACTTCGAAAAAATTTTTTTTTCTTTTCGAGATTCTTTGCTCATAATATGCTTTACTGAGGCTATCAAACTAGTATAATGAAAGAGAACCAGTTATCTCAAATAAGAATGGAAAAAAAGTGATTCTAAGGAAGTTTCCTAACTTCGAAAAAATTTTTTTTCTTTTCGAGATTCTTTGCGCATAATATGCTTTACTGAGGCTATCAAACTAGTATAATGAAAGAGAACCAGTTATCTCCAATAAGAATGGAAAGAAAGTGATTCTAAGGAAGTTTCCAAACTTCGAAAAAAAATTTTTCATTTCGAGATTCTTTGCGCATAATATGCTTTTCTGAGGCTATCAAATTAGTATAATGAAAGAGAACCAGTTATCTCAAATAAGAAGGGAAAAAAAGTGATTCTAAGGAAGTTTCCAAACTTCGAAAAAAAATTTTTCATTTCGAGATTCTTTGCGCATAATATGCTTTACTGAGGCTATCAAACTAGTATAATGAAAGAGAACCAGTTATCTCAAATAAGAACGGAAAAAAAAGTGATTCAAACGAAGTTTCCAAACTTCGAAAAAAAATTTATTTCTTTTCGAGATATTTTGCGCATAATATGCTTTTCTGAGGCTATCAAACTAGTATAATGAAAGAGAACCAGTTATCTCGTATAAGAACGGAAAAAAAGTGATTCTAATGAAGTTTCCAAACTTGGAAAAAAAATTTTTCTTTTCGAGATTCTTTGCGCATAATATGCTATTCTGAGGCTATCACACTAGTATAATGAAAGAGAACCAGTTATCTCAAATAAGAACGGCAAAAAAGTGATTCTAACGAAGTTTCCAAACTTCGAGAAAAAAATTTTTTCTTTTCGAGATTCTTTGCGCATAATATGCTTTTCTGAAGCTATCAAACTAGTATTATGAAAGAGAACCAGTTATCTCGAAAAAGAACGGAAAAAATGTGATTCTAATGAAGTTTCCGAACTTCGAAAAAAATTTCTTTCTTTTCGAGATTCTTTGCGCATAATATGCTTTTCTGAGGCTATCAAACTAGTATAATGAAAGAGAACCAGTTATCTCGAATAAGAACGGAAAAAAAGTGATTCTAATGAAGTTTCCAAACTTCGAAAAAATTTTTTTTCTTTTCGAGATTCTTTGCGCATAATATGCTTTTCTGAGGCTATCAAACTAGTATAATGAAAGATAACCAGTTATCTCAAATAAGAACGGAAAAAAGTGATTCTAACGAAGTTTCCAAACTTCGAAAAAAAATTTTTTTTCTTTTCGAGATTCTTTGCGCTTAATATGCTTTTCTGAGGCTATCAAACTAGTATAATGAAAGAGAACCAGTTATCTCAAATAAGAAGGGAAAAAAAGTGATTCTAAGGAAGTTTCCAAACTTCGAAAAAATTTTTTATTTTCGAGATTCTTTGCGCATAATATGCTTTTCTGAGGCTATCAAACTAGTATAATGAAAGAGAACCAGTTATCTCAAATAAGAACGGAAAAAAAGTGATTCTAACGAAGTTTCCAAACCTCGAAAAAAATTTTTTTTCTTTTCGAGATTCTTTGCTCATAATATGCTTTACTGAGGCTATCAAACTAGTATAATGAAAGAGAACCAGTTATCTCAAATAAGAATGGAAAAAAAGTGATTCTAAGGAAGTTTCCTAACTTCGAAAAAAATTTTTTTTCTTTTCGAGATTCTTTGCGCATAATATGCTTTACTGAGGCTATCAAACTAGTATAATGAAAGAGAACCAGTTATCTCAAATAAGAATGGAAAGAAAGTGATTCTAAGGAAGTTTCCAAACTTTGAAAAAAAATTTTTCATTTCGAGATTCTTTGCGCATAATATGCTTTTCTGAGGCTATCAAACTATTATAATGAAAGAGAACCAGTTATCTCATACAAGAACGGAAAAAAAGTGATTCTAACGAAGTTACCAAACATCGAAAAAATTTTTTTTATTTTCGAGATTCCTTGCGCTTAATATGCTTTACTGAGGCTATCAAACTAGTATAATGAAAGAGAACCAGTTATCTCAAATAAGAACGGAAAAAAAGGGATTCTAACAAAGTTTCCAAACTTCGAAAAAATTTTTTTTTCTTTTCGAGATTCTTTGTGCATAATATGCTTTACTGAGGCTATCAAACTAGTATAATGAACGAGAACCAGTTATCTCAAATAAGAACGGAAAAAAAGTGATTCAAACGAAGTTTCCAAACTTCGAAAAAAAATTTTTTTCTTTTCGAGATTCTTTGCGCATAATATGCTTTTCTGAGACTATCAAAGTAGTATAATGAAAGAAAACCAGTTATCTAAATAAGAACGGAAAAAAAGTGATTCTAACGAAGTTTCCAAACTTCGAAAAAAAATTTTTTTCTTTTCGAGACTCTTTGCGCATAATATGCTTTTCTGAGGCTATCAAACTAGTATAATGAAAGAGAACCAGTTATCTCAAATAAGAATGGAAAAAAAGTGATTCTAAGGAAGTTTCCAAACTTCGAAAAAAATTTTTTTCATTTCGAGATTCTTTGCGCATAATATGCTTTACTGAGGATATCAAACTAGTATAATGAAAGAGAACCAGTTATCTCAAATACGAACGGAAAAAAAGGGATTCTAATGAAGTTTCCAAACTCCGAAAAATTTTTTTTTTCTTTTCGAGATTCTTTGCGCATAATATGCTTTTCTGAGGCTATCAAACTAGTATAATGAAAGAGAACCAGTTATCTCAAATAAGAACGAAAAAAAAGTGATTCTAACGAAGTTTCCAAACTTCGAAAAAAAAATTTTTTTCTTTTCGAGATTCTTTGCGCTTAATATGCTTTTCTGAGGCTATCAAACTAGTATAATGAAAGAGAACCAGTTATCTCAAATAAGAAGGGAAAAAAATGATTCTAAGGAAGTTTCCAAACTTCGAAAAAAATTTTTTATTTTCGAGATTCTTTGCGCATAATATGCTTTTCTGAGGCTATCAAACAAGAGAACCAATTATCTCAAATAAGAACGGAAAAAAAAGATTCTAACGAAGTTTCCAAACTTCGAAAAAAATTTTTTTTCTTTTCGAGATTCTTTGCGCATAATATGCTTTACTGAGGCTATCAAACTAGTATAATGAAAGAGAAACAGTTATCTCAAATAAGAATGGAAAAAAAGTGATTCTAAGGAAGTTTCCTAACTTCGAAAAAAATTTTTTTTCTTTTCGAGATTCTTTGCGCATAATATGCTTTACTGAGGCTATCAAACTAGTATAATGAAAGAGAACCAGTTATCTCAAATAAGAATGGAAAGAAAGTGATTCTAAGGAAGTTTCCAAACTTCGAAAAAAAATTTTTCATTTCGAGATTCTTTGCGCATAATATGCTTTTCTGAGGCTATCAAACTATTATAATGAAAGAGAACCAGTTATCTCATACAAGAACGGAAAAAAAGTGATTCTAACGAAGTTTCCAACCATCGAAAAAAATTTTTTTTAATTTCGAGATTCTTTGCGCATAATATGCTTTTCTGCGGCTATCAAACTAGTATAATGAAAGAGAACCAGTTATCTCAAATAAGAATGGAAAAAAAGTGATTCTAAGGAAGTTTCCAAACTTCGAAAAAAATTTTTTTTCTTTTCGAGATTCTTTGCGCATAATATGCTTTTCTGAGGCTATCAAACTAGTATAATGAAAGAGAACCAGCTATCTCAAATAAGAATGGAAAAAAATTGTTTCTAAGGAAGTTTCCAAACTTCGAAAAAATTTTTTTTTCTTTTCGAGATTCTTTGCGCATAATATGCTTTTCTGAGGCTATCAAACTAGTATAATGAAAGAGAACCAGCTATCTCAAAAAGAATGGAAAGAAAGTGATTCTATGGAAGTTTCCAAACTTCGAAAAAAAATTTTTTTCTTTTCGAGATTCTTTGCGCATAATATGCTTTTCTGAGGCTATCAAACTAGTATAATGAAGGAGAACCAGTTATCTAAATAAGAGCGGAAAAAAAGTGATTCTAATGAAGTTTCCATACTTGGAAAAAAAATTTTTTCCTTTTCGAGATTCTTTGCGCATAATATGCTTTTCTGAGGCTATCAAACTAGTATAATGAAAGAGAACCAGTTATCTCAAATAAGAACGGAAAAAAGTGATTCTAACGAAGTTTCCTAACTTCGAAAAAAAATTTTTTTCTTTTCGAGATTCTTTGAGCATAATAAGCTTTTCTGAGGCTATCAAAGTAGTATAATGAAAGAGAACAAGTTATCTCTAATAAGAATGGAAAAAAATTGTTTTTAAGGAAGTTTCCAAACTTGGAAAAAATTTTTTCATTTCGAGATTCTTTGCGCATATGCTTTTCTGAGGCTATCAAACTAGTATAATGAAAGAGAACCAGTTATCTCATACAAGAACGGAAAAAAAGTGATTCTAACGAAGTTTCCAAACATCGAAAAAAAATTTTTTTATTTTCGAGATTCTTTGCGCATAATATGCTTTTCTGAGGCTATCAAACTAGTATAATGAAAGAGAACCAGTTATCTCAAATAAGAATGGAAAAAAAGTGATTCTAAGGAAGTTTCCAAACTTCGAAAAAAATTTTTTTTGCGCATAATATGCTTTTCTGAGGCTATCAAACTAGTACAATGAAAGAGAACCAGTTATCTCAAATAAGAACGGCAAAAAAGTGATTCTAACGAAGTTTCCAAACTTCGAAAAAAAAATTTTTTCTTTTCGAGATTCTTTGCGCATAATATGCTTTTCTGAGGCTATCAAACTAGTATAATGAAAGAGAACCAGTTATCTCAAATAAGAATGGAAAAAAAGTGATTCTAATGAAGTTTCCAAACTTCGAAAAAAATTTTTTTTCTTTTCGAGATTCTTTGCGCATAATATGCTTTTCTGAGGCTATCAAACTAGTATAATGAAAGAGAACCAGTTATCTCAAATAAGAACGGAAAAAAAGTGATTCTAACGAAGTTTCCAAACTTCGAAAAAAAAATTTTTTTCTTTTAGAGATTCTTTGTGCTTAATATGCTTTTCTGAGGCTATAGAACTAGTATAATGAAAGAGAACCAGTTATCTCAGATAAGAACGGAAAAAAAGGGATTCTAACGAAGTTCCCAAACTTCGAAAAAAAATTTTTTTCTTTTCGAGATTCTTTGCGCATAATATGCTTTACTGAGGCTATCAAACTAGTATAATGAAAGAGAACCAGTTATCTCAAATAAGAACGGAAAAAAAGTGATTCAAACGAAGTTTCTAAACTACGAAAAAAAATTTTTTTCTTTTCGAGATTCTTTGCGCATAATATGCTTTTCTGAGGCTATCAAACTAGTATAATGAAAGAGAACCAGTTATCTCATATACGAACGGAAAAAAAGTGATTCTAATGAAGTTTCCAAACTTCGAAAAAATTTTTTTTTCTTTTCGAGATTCTTTGCGCATAATATGCTTTTCTGAGGCTATCAAACTAGTATAATGAAAGAGAACCAGTTATCTCAAATAAGAAGGGAAAAAAAGTGATTCTAAGGAAGTTTCCAAACTTCGAAAAAAATTTTTTCATTTCGAGATTCTTTGCGCATAATATGCTTTTCTGAGGCTATCAAACAAGTATAATGAAAGAGAACCAGTTATGTCAAATAAGAATGGAAAAAATGTGATTCTAAGGAAGTTTCCAAACTTCGAAAAAAAATTTTTTCTTTTCGAGATTCTTTGCGCGTAATATGCTTTTTTGAGGCTATCAAACTAATACAATGAAAGAGAACCAGTTATCTCAAATAAGAACATACAAAAGTGATTCTAACGAAGTTTCCAAACTTCGAAAAAAAAATTTTTTCATTTCGAGATTCTTTGCGCATAATATGCTTTTCTGAGGCTATCAAACTATTATAATGAAAGAGAACCAGTTATCTCAAATAAGAACGGAAAAAAGTGATTCTAACGAAGTTTCCAACCATCGAAAAAAAAATTTTTTATTTTCGAGAATCTTTGCGCATAATATGCTTTTCTGCGGCTATCAAACTAGTATAATGAAAGAGAACCAGTTATCTCAAATAAGAATGGAAAAAAAGTGATTCTAAGGAAGTTTCCAAACTTCGAAAAAAATTTTTTTCTTTTCGAGATTCTTTGCGCATAATATGCTTTTCTGAGGCTATCAAACTAGTACAATGAAAGAGAACCAGTTATCTCAAATAAGAACGGAAAAAAAGTGATTCTAAAGAAGTTTCCAAACTTCGAAAAAAAATTTTTTTCTTTTCGAGATTCTTTGCGCATAATATGCTTTTCTGAGGTTATCAAACTAATATAATGAAAGAGAACCAGTTATCTCGTATAAGAACGGAAAAAAAGTGATTCTATGGAAGTTTCCAAACTTCGAAAAATTTTTTTTTCTTTTCGAGATCTTATCGCTAAATATGCTTTTCTGAGGCTGTCAAACAGGTATAATGAAAGAGAACCAGTTATCTCGAATAAGAACGGAAAAAAAGTGATTCTAATGACGTTTCAAATCTTCGAAAAAATTTTTTTTTCCTTTCGAGATTCTTTGCGCATAATATGCTTTTCTGAGGCTATCAAACTAGTATAATGAAGGAGAACCAGTTTTCTCGAATAAGAACGGAAAAGAAGTGATTCTAATGAAGTTTCCAAACTTCGAAAAAAATGTTTTTTCTTTTCGAGATTCTTTCCGCATAATATGCGTTTCTACAGCTATCAAACTAGTATAATGAAAGAGAACCAGTTATCTCGAATAAGAACGGAAAAAAAGTGATTCTAATGACGTTTCAAATCTTCGAAAAAAAAATTTTTCTTTTCGAGATTCTTTGCGTATAATATGCTTTTCTGAGGCTATCAAACTAGTATAATGAAAGAGAACCAGTTATTTCGAATAAGAACGGAAAAAAAGTGATTCTAATGAAGTTTCCAAACTTCGAAAAAAATTTTTTTTCTTTTCGAGATTCTTTGCGCACATATGCTTTTCTACAGTATCAAACTAGTATAATGAAAGAGAACCAGTTATCTCGAATAAGAACGGAAAAAAAGTGATTCTAATGAAGTTTCAAAATTATGAACATCTTTTTTTTCTTTTCGAGATTCTTTGCGCATAATATGCTTTTCTACAGCTATCAAACTAGTATAATGAAGGAGAACCAGTTATCTAAATAAGAGCGGAAAAAAAGTGATTCTAATGAAGTTTCCATACTTGGAAAAAAAATGTTTTCCTTTTCGAGATTCTTTGCGCATAATATGCTTTTCTGAGGCTATCAAACTAGTATAATGAAAGAGAACCAGTTATCTCAAATAAGAACGGAAAAAAGTGATTCTAACGAAGTTTCCTAACTTCGAAAAAAAATTTTTTTCTTTTCGAGATTCTTTGAGCATAATATGCTTTTCTGAGGCTATCAAAGTAGTATAATGAAAGAGAACAAGTTATCTCTAATAAGAATGGAAAAAAAGTGTTTTTAAGGAAGTTTCCAAACTTGGAAAAAATTTTTTCATTTCGAGATTCTTTGCGCATATGCTTTTCTGAGGCTATCAAACTAGTATAATGAAAGAGAACCAGTTATCTCATACAAGAACGGAAAAAAAGTGATTCTAACGAAGTTTCCAAACATCGAAAAAAAATTTTTTTATTTTCGAGATTCTTTGCGCATAATATGCTTTTCTGAGGCTATCAAACTAGTATAATGAAAGAGAACCAGTTATCTCAAATAAGAATGGAAAAAAAGTGATTCTAAGGAAGTTTCCAAACTTCGAAAAAAATTTTTTTTGAGCATAATATGCTTTTCTGAGGCTATCAAGCTAGTACAATGAAAGAGAACCAGTTATCTCAAATAAGAACGGCAAAAAAGTGATTCTAACGAAGTTTCCAAACTTCGAAAAAAAAATTTTTTCTTTTCGAGATTCTTTGCGCATAATATGCTTTTCTGAGGCTATCAAACTAGTATAATGAAAGAGAACCAGTTATCTCAAATAAGAATGGAAAAAAAGTGATTCTAATGAAGTTTCCAAACTTCGAAAAAAATTTTTTTTCTTTTCGAGATTCTTTGCGCATAATATGCTTTTCTGAGGCTATCAAACTAGTATAATGAAAGAGAACCAGTTATCTCAAATAAGAACGGAAAAAAAGTGATTCTAACGAAGTTTTCAAACTTCGAAAAAAAAATTTTTTTCTTTTCGAGATTATTTGCGCTTAATATGCTTTTCTGAGGCTATCAAACTAGTATAATGAAAGAGAACCAGTTATCTCGAATAAGAACGGAAAAAAAGTGATTATAATGATGTTTCCAAACTTCGAAAAAAATTTTTTTTCTTTTCAAATTCTTTGCGCATTATATGCTTTTCTGAGGCTATCAAACTAGTATAATGAAAGAGAACCAGTTATCTCGAATAAGAACGGAAAAAAGTGATTCTAATGAAGTTTCCAAACTTCGAAAAAAATTTTTTTTCTTTTCGAATTTCTTTGCGCATAATATGCTTTTCTACAGCTATCAAACTAGCAAAATGAAAGAGAACCAGTTATCTCGTATAAGAACGGAAAAAAAGGGATTCTAATGAGGTTTCCAAACTTCGAAAAAAATTTTTTTCTTTTCGAGAATCTTTGCGCATAATATGCTTTTCTACAGCTATCAAACTAGTATAATGAAAGAGAACCAGTTATCTCGAATAAGAACGGAAAAAAAGTGATTCTAATGAAGTTTCAAAATTATGAAAAACTTTTTTTTTCTTTTCGAGATTCTTTGCGCATAATATGCTTTTCTACAGCTATCAAACTAGCAAAATGAAAGAGAACCAGTTATCTCGTATAAGAACGGAAAAAAAGTGATTCTAATGAAGTTTCCAAACTTGGAAAAAAAAATTTTCTTTTCGAGATTCTTTGCGCATAATATGCTTTTCTGAGGCTATCAAACTAGTATAATGAAAGAGAACCAGTTATCTCAAATAAGAACGGCAAAAAAGTGATTCTAACGAAGTTTCCGAACTTCGAAAAAAATTTCTTTCTTTTCGAGATTCTTTGCTCATAATATGCTTTTCTGAGGCTATCAAACTAGTATAATGAAAGAGAACCAGTTATCTCGAATAAGAATTGAAAAAAAGTGATTCTAATGAAGTTTCCAAACTTCGAAAAAATTTTTTTTCTTTTCGAGATTCTTTGCGCATAATATGCTTTTCTACAGCTATCAAACTAGCAAAATGAAAGAGAACCAGTTATCTCGTATAAGAACGGAAAAAAGTGATACCAATCAAGTTTCCAAACTTCGAAAAAAAATTTTTTCTTTTCGAGATTCTTTGCGCATAATATGCTTTTCTGCGGCTATCAAACTAGTACAATGAAAGAGAACCAGTTATCTCAAATAAGAACGGAAAAAAAGTGATTCTAACGAAGTTTCCCAAATTCGAAAAAAAATTTTTTTTCTTTTCGAGATTCTTTGCGCATAATATGCTTTTCTGAGGCTATCAAATTAGTATAATGAAAGAGAACCATTTATCTCAAATAAGAAGGGAAAAAAAGTGATTCTAAGGAAGTTTCCAAACTTCGAAAAAAATTTTTTCATTTCGAGATTCTTTGCGCATAATATGCTTTTCTGAGGCTATCAAACAAGTATAATGAAAGAGAAACAGTTATCTCAAATAAGAACGGAAAAAAAGTGATTGTAACGAAGTTTCCAAACTTCGAAAAAAATTTTTTTTCTTTTCGAGATTCTTTGCGCATAATATGCTTTACTGAGGCTATCAAACTAGTATAATGAAAGAGAACCAGTTATCTCAAATAAGAACGGAAAAAAAGTGATTCAAACGAAGTTTCCAAACTTCGAAAAAAAATTTATTTCTTTTCGAGATATTTTGCGCATAATATGCTTTTCTGAGGCTATCAAACTAGTATAATGAAAGAGAACCAGTTATCTCAAATAAGAATGGAATAAAAGTGATTCTAAGGAAGTTTCCAAACTTCGAAAAAATATTTTTTTCATTTCGAGATTCTTTGCGCATAATATCCTTTTCTGAGGCTATCAATCTAGTATAATGAAAGAAAACCAGTTATCTCAAATAAGAACGGAAAAAAAGTGATTCTAACGAAGTTTCCAAACTTCGAAAAAAAATTTTTTCTCTTCGAGATTCTTTGCGCATAATAAGCTTTTCTGAGGCTATCAAACTAGTATAATGAAAGAACCAGTTATATCGAATAAGAACGGAGAAAAAGTGATTCTAATGAAGTTTCAAAATTATGAAAAACTTTTTTTTTCTTTTCGAGATTCTTTGCGCATAATATGCTTTTGTACAGCTATCAAACTAGTATAATGAAAGAGAACCAGTTATCTCAAATAAGAACGGAAAAAAAGTAATTCTAACGAAGTTTCCAAACATCGAAAATAAATTTTTTATTTTCGAGATTCTTTGCGCATAATATGCTTTTCTGCGGCTATCAAACTAGTATAAAGAAAGAGAACCAGTTATCTCAAATAAGAACGGAAAAAAGTGATTCTAACAAAGTTTCCAAACTTCGAAAAAAAATTTTTTCTTTTCGAGATTATGTTCGCATAATATGCTTTTCTGAGGCTATCAAACTAGTATAATGAAAGAGAACCAGTTATCTCAAATAGGGAATGGAAAAAAGTGATTCTAAGGAAGTTTCCAAACTTCGAAAAAAATTTTTTCATTTCGAGATTCTTTGCGCATAATATGCTTTTCTGAGGCTATCAAACTAGTATAATGAAAGAGAACCAGTTATATCAAATAAGAACGGAAAAAAAGTGATTCTAACGAAGTTTCCAAATTTCCAAAAAATTTTTTTTTCTTTTCGAGATTCTTTGCGCATAATATGCTTTACTGAGGCTTTCAAACTAGTATAATGAAAGAGAACCAGTTATCTCGAATAAGAACGGAAAAAAAGGTATTCTAAAGAAGTTTCAAAATTATGAAAAACTTTTTTTTTCTTTTCGAGATTCTTTGCGCATAATATGCTTTTCTACAGCTATCAAACTAGCAAAATGAAAAAGAACCAGTTATCTCGTATAAGAACGGAAAAAAAGTGATTCTAATGAAGTTTCCAAACTTGGAAAAAAAATTTTTCTTTTCGAGATTCTTTGCGCATAATATGCTTTTCTGAGGCTATCAAACTAGTATAATGAAAGAAAACCAGTTATCTCAAATAAGAACGGCAAAAAAGTGATTCTAACGAAGTTTCCAAACTTCGAAAAAAAAATTTTTTCTTTTCGAGATTCTTTGCGCATAATATGCTTTTCTGAGGCTATCAAACTAGTATTATGAAAGAGAACCAGTTATCTCGAATAAGAACGGAAAAAATGTGATTCTAATGAAGTTTCCGAACTTCGAAAAAAATTTCTTTCTTTTCGAGATTCTTTGCGCATAATATGCTTTTCTGAGGCTATCAAACTAGTATAATGAAAGAGAACCAGTTATCTCGAATAAGAACGGAAAAAAAGTGATTCTAATGAAGTTTCCAAACTTCGAAAAAATTTTTTTTCTTTTCGAGATTCTTTGCGCATAATATGCTTTTCTACAGCTATCAAACTAGCAAAATGAAAGAGAACCAGTTATCTCGAATAAGAATTGAAAAAAAGTGATTCTAATGAAGTTTCCAAACTTCGAAAAAATTTTTTTTCTTTTCGAGATTCTTTGCGCATAATATGCTTTTCTACAGCTATCAAACTAGCAAAATGAAAGAGAACCAGTTATCTCGTATAAGAACGGAAAAAAGTGATACCAATCAAGTTTCCAAACTTCGAAAAAAAATTTTTTCTTTTCGAGATTCTTTGCGCATAATATGCTTTTCTGCGGCTATCAAACTAGTACAATGAAAGAGAACCAGTTATCTCAAATAAGAACGGAAAAAAAGTGATTCTAACGAAGTTTCCCAAATTCGAAAAAAAATTTTTTTTCTTTTCGAGATTCTTTGCGCATAATATGCTTTTCTGAGGCTATCAAATTAGTATAATGAAAGAGAACCATTTATCTCAAATAAGAAGGGAAAAAAAGTGATTCTAAGGAAGTTTCCAAACTTCGAAAAAAATTTTTTCATTTCGAGATTCTTTGCGCATAATATGCTTTTCTGAGGCTATCAAACAAGTATAATGAAAGAGAAACAGTTATCTCAAATAAGAACGGAAAAAAAGTGATTGTAACGAAGTTTCCAAACTTCGAAAAAATTTTTTTTTCTTTTCGAGATTCTTTGCGCATAATATGCTTTACTGAGGCTATCAAACTAGTATAATGAAAGAGAACCAGTTATCTCAAATAAGAACGGAAAAAAAGTGATTCAAACGAAGTTTCCAAACTTCGAAAAAAAAATTATTTCTTTTCGAGATATTTTGCGCATAATATGCTTTTCTGAGGCTATCAAACTAGTATAATGAAAGAGAACCAGTTATCTCAAATAAGAATGGAATAAAAGTGATTCTAAGGAAGTTTCCAAACTTCGAAAAAATATTTTTTTCATTTCGAGATTCTTTGCGCATAATATCCTTTTCTGAGGCTATCAATCTAGTATAATGAAAGAAAACCAGTTATCTCAAATAAGAACGGAAAAAAAGTGATTCTAACGAAGTTTCCAAACTTCGAAAAAAAATTTTTTCTCTTCGAGATTCTTTGCGCATAATAAGCTTTTCTGAGGCTATCAAACTAGTATAATGAAAGAACCAGTTATATCGAATAAGAACGGAGAAAAAGGGATTCTAATGAAGTTTCAAAATTATGAAAAACTTTTTTTTTCTTTTCGAGATTCTTTGCGCATAATATGCTTTTGTACAGCTATCAAACTAGTATAATGAAAGAGAACCAGTTATCTCTAATAAGAATGGAAAAAAAGTGTTTCTAAGGAAGTTTCCAAACTTGGAAAAAAAATTTTTCATTTCGAGATTCTTTGCGCATATGCTTTTCTGAGGCTATCAAACTAGTATATTGAAAGAGAACCAGTTATCTCAAATAAGAATGGAAAAAAAGTGATTCTAAGGAAGTTTCCAAACTTCGAAAAAAAATTTATTTGCGCATAATATGCTTTTCTGAGGCTATCAAACTAGTACAATGAAAGAGAACCAGTTATCTCAAATAAGAAGGGCAAAAAAGTGCTTCTAACGAAGTTTCCAAACTTCGAAAAAAAAATTTTTTCTTTTCGAGATTCTTTGCGCATAATATGCTTTTCTGAGGCTATCAAACTAGTATAATGAAAGAGAACCAGTTATCTCAAATAAGAATGGAAAAAAAGTGATTCTAAGGAAGTTTCCAAACTTCGAAAAAAAATTTTTTTCATTTCGAGATTCTTTGCGCATAATATGCTTTACTGAGGCTATCAAACTAGTATAATGAAAGAGAACCAGTTATCTCAATACGAACGGAAAAAAAGTGATTCTAATGAAGTTTCCAAACTCCGAAAAAATTTTTTTTTTCTTTTCGAGATTCTTTGCGCATAATATGCTTTTCTGAGGCTATCAAACTAGTATAATGAAAGAGAACCAGTTATCTCAAATAAGAACGGAAAAAAAGTGATTCTAACGAAGTTTCCAAACTTCGAAAAAAAAAATTTTTTCTTTTCGAGATTCTTTGCGCTTAATATGCTTTTCTGAGGCTATCAAACTAGTATAATGAAAGAGAACCAGTTATCTCAAATAAGAACGGAAAAAAGTGATTCTAACGAAGTTTCCAAACTTCGAAAAAAATTTTTTATTTTCCAGATTCTTTGCGCATAATATGCTTTTCTGAGGCTATCAAACAAGAGAACCAGTTATCTCATATAAGAACGGAAAAAAAGTGATTCTAACGAAGTTTCCAAACTTCGAATAAAATTTTTTTTCTTTTCGAGATTCTTTGCGCATAATATGCTTTACTGAGGCTATCAAACTTGTATAATGAAAGAGAACCAGTTATCTCAAATAAGAATGGAAAAAAAGTGATTCTAAGGAAGTTTCCTAACTTCGAAAAAAATTTTTTTTCTTTTCGAGATTCTTTGCGCATAATATGCTTTACTGAGGCTATCAAACTAGTATAATGAAAGAGAACCAGTTATCTCAAATAAGAATGGAAAGAAGGTGATTCTAAGGAAGTTTCCAAACTTCGAAAAAAAATTTTTTTCATTTCGAGATTCTTTGTGCTTAATATGCTTTTCTGAGGCTATAGAACTAGTATAATGAAAAAGAACCAGTTATCTCAAATAAGAACGGAAAAAAAAGGGATTCTAACGAAGTTCCCAAACTTCGAAAAAAAATTTTTTTCTTTTCGAGATTCTTTGCGCATAATATGCTTTACTGAGGCTATCAAACTAGTATAATGAAAGAGAACCAGTTATCTCAAATAAGAACGGAAAAAAGTGATTCAAACGAAGTTTCCAAACTTCGAAAAAAAAATTTTTTTTTTCGAGGTTCTTTGCGCATAATATGCTTTTCTGAGGCTATCAAAGTAGTATAATGAAAGAAAACCAGTTATCTAAATAAGAAGGGAAAAAAAGTGATTCTAACGAAGTTTCCAAACTTCGAAAAAAAATTTTTTTCTTTTCGAGATTCTTTGCGCATAATATGCTTTTCTGAGGCTATCAAACTAGTATAATGAAAGAGAACCAGTTATCTCAAATAAGAATGGAAAAAAAGTGATTCTAAGGAAGTTTCCAAACTTCGAAAAGAAATTTTTTTCATTTCGAGATTCTTTGCGCATAATATGCTTTTCTGAGGCTATCAAACAAGTATAATGAAAGAGAACCAGTTATCTCAAATAAGAACGGAAAAAAGTGATTCTAACGAAGTTTCCAAACTTCGAAAAAAAATTTTTTCTTTTCGAGATTATGTTCGCATAATATGCTTTTCTGAGGCTATCAAACTAGTATAATGAAAGAGAACCAGTTATCTCAAATAGGGAATGGAAAAAAAGTGATTCTAAGGAAGTTTCCAAACTTCGAAAAAAAAATTTTTTCATTTCGAGATTCTTTGCGCATAATATGCTTTTCTGAGGCTATAGAACTAGTATAATGAAAGAGAACCAGTTATCTCAGATAAGAAAGGAAAAAAAGGGATTCTAACGAAGTTCCCAAACTTCGAAAAAAATTTTTTTTCTTTTCGAGATTCTTTGCGCATAATATGCTTTACTGAGGCTATCAAACTAGTATAATGAAAGAGAACCAGTTATCTCAAATAAGAACGGAAAAAAAGTGATTCAAACGAAGTTTCCAAACTTCGAAAAAAAATTTTTTTCTTTTCGAGATTCTTTGCGCATAATATGCTTTTCTGATGCTATCAAAGTAGTATAATGAAAGAAAACCAGTTATCTAAATAAGAACGGAAAAAAAGTGATTCTAACGAAGTTTCCTAACTTCGAAAAAAAATTTTTTTTTTTCGAGATTCTTTGCGCATAATATGCTTTTCTGAGGCTATCAAAGTAGTATAATGAAAGAAAACCAGTTATCTAAATAAGAACGGAAAAAAAGTGATTCTAACGAAGTTTCCTAACTTCGAAAAAAAATTTTTTTCTTTTCGAGATTCTTTGCGCATAATATGCTTTTCTGAGGCTATCAAACTAGTATAATGAAAGAGAACCAGTTATCTCAAATAAGAATGGAAAAAAAGTGATTCTAAGGAAGTTTCCAAACTTCGAAAAAAAATTTTTTTCATTTCGAGATTCTTTGCGCATAATATGCTTTACTGAGGCTATCAAACTAGTATAATGAAAGAGAACCAGTTATCTCAAATACGAACGGAAAAAAAGTGATTCTAATGAAGTTTCCAAACTTTGAAATAATTTTTTTTTCTTTTCGAGATTCTTTGCGCATAATATGCTTTTCTGAGGCTATCAAACTAGTATAATGAAAGAGAACCAGTTATCTCAAATAAGAAGGGAAAAAAAGTGATTCTAAGGAAGTTTCCAAACTTCGAAAAAAATTTTTTCATTTCGAGATTCTTTGCGCATAATATGCTTATCTGAGGCTATCAAACAAGTATAATGAAAGAGAACCAGTTATGTCAAATAAGAATGGAAAAAATGTGATTCTAAGGAAGTTTCCAAACTTCGAAAAAAAAATTTTTTCTTTTCGAGATTCTTTGCGCATAATATGCTTTTTTGAGGCTATCAAACTAGTACAATGAAAGAGAACCAGTTATCTCAAATAAGAACAGACAAAAGTGATTCTAACGAAGTTTCCAACCATCGAAAAAAAATTTTTTTATTTTCGAGATTCTTTGCGCATAATATGCTTTTCTGCGGCTATCAAACTAGTATAATGAAAGAGAACCAGTTATCTCAAATAAGAATGGAAAAAAAGTGATTCTAAGGAAGTTTCCAAACTTCGAAAAAAAATTTTTTTCTTTTCGAGATTCTTTGCGCATAATATGCTTTTCTGAGGCTATCAAACTAGTACAATGAAAGAGAACCAGTTATCTCAAATAAGAACGGAAAAAAAGTGATTCTAACGAAGTTTCCAAACTTCGAAAAAAAATTTTTTTCTTTTCGAGATTCTTTGCGCATAATATGCTTTTCTGAAGCTATCAAACTAGTATAATGAAAGAGAACCAGTTATCTCGTATAAGAACGGAAAAAAAGTGATTCTATGGAAGTTTCCAAACTTCGAAAAAATTTTTTTTCTTTTCGAGATCTTATCGCTAAATATGCTTTTCTGAGGCTATCAAACTAGTATAATGAAAGAGAACCAGTTATCTCGAATAAGAACTGAAAAAAAGTGATTCTAATGAAGTTTCCAAACTTCGAAAAAATTTTTTTTTCTTTTCGAGATTCTTTGCGCATAATATGCTTTTCTGAGGCTGTCAAACAGGTATAATGAAAGAGAACCAGTTATCTCGAATAAAAACGGAAAAAAAGTGATTCTAATGACGTTTCAAATCTTCGAAAAAAAAATTTTTCTTTTCGAGATTCTTTGCGTATAATATGCTTTTCTGAGGCTATCAAAGTAGTATAATGAAAGAGAACCAGTTATCTCGAATAAGAACGGAAAAAAAGTGATTCTAATGAAGTTTCCAAACTTCGAAAATAATTTTTTTTCTTTTCGAGATTCTTTGCGCATAATATGCTTATAATATGCTTTTCTTAGGCTATCAAACAAGTATAATGAAAGAGAACCAGTTATCTCGAATAAGAACGGAAAAAAAGTGATTCTAATGAAGTTTCCAAACTTCGAAAAAAATTTTTTTCCTTTCGAGATTCTTTGCGCATAATATGCTTTTCTGAGGCTATCAAACTAGTATAATGAAAGAGAACCAGTTATCTCGAATAAGAACGGTAAATAAGTGATTCTAATGAAGTTTCCAAATTTCGAAAAAATTTTTTTTTCCTTACGAGATTCTTTGCGCATAATATGCTTTTCTGAGGCTCTCAAACTAGTATAATGAAAGAGAACCAGTTTTCTCGAATAAGAACGGAAAAGAAGTGATTCTAATGAAGTTTCCAAACTTCGAAAAAAATGTTTTTTCTTTTCGAGATTCTTTCCGCATAATATGCGTTTCTACAGCTATCAAACTAGTATAATGAAAGAGAACCAGTTATCTCGAATAAGAACGGAAAAAAAGTGATTCTAATGACGTTTCAAATCTTCGAAAAAAAAATTTATCTTTTCGAGATTCTTTGCGTATAATATGCTTTTCTGAGGCTATCAAACTAGTATAATGAAAGAGAACCAGTTATCTCGAATAAGAACGGAAAAAAAGTGATTCTAATGAAGTTTCCAAACTTCGAAAAAATTTTTTTTTCTTTTCGAGATTCTTTGCGCATAATATGATTTCTACAGCTATCAAACTAGCAAAATGAAAGAGAACCAGTTATCTCGTATAAGAACGGAAAAAAAGTAATTCTAATGAAGTTTCCAAACTTCAAAAAAAAAATTTTTTCTTTTCGAGATTCTTTGCGCACATATGCTTTTCTACAGCTATGAAACTAGTATAATGAAAGAGAACCAGTTATCTCGAATAAGAACGGAAAAAAAGTGATTCTAATGAAGTTTCAAAATTATGAACATCTTTTTTTTCTTTTCGAGATTCTTTGCGCATAATATGCTTTTCTACAGCTATCAAACTAGCAAAATGAAAGAGAACCAGTTATCTCGTACAAGAACGGAAAAAAAGTGATTCTAATGAAGTTTCCAAACTTGGAAAAAAAAATTTTCTTTTCGAGATTCTTTGCGCATAATATGCTTTTCTGAGGCTATCAAACTAGGTATAATGAAAGAGAACCAGTTATCTCGAATAAGAACGGAAAAAAAGTGATTCAAATGAAGTTTCCAAACTTCGAAAAATTTTTTTTTTCTTTTCGAGATTCATTGCGCATAATATGCTTTTCTGAGGCCATCAAACTAGTATTATGAAAGAGAACCAGTTATCCCGAATAAGAACGGAAAGGATGTGATTCTAATGATGTTTAGAACTTCGAAAAAAATTTCTTTCTTTTCGAAATTCTTTGCGCATAATATGCTTTTCTGAGGCTATCAAACTAGTATAATGAAAGAGAACCAGTTATCTCGAATAAGAACGGAAAAAAAGTGATTCTAATGATGTTTCCAAACTTCGAAAAAATTTTTTTTTCTTTTCGCGATTCTTTGCGCATAATATGCTTTTCTGAGGCTATCAAACTAGTATAATGAAAGAGAACCAGTTGTCTCGAATAAGAACTGAAAAAAAGTGATTCTAATGAAGTTTGCAAACTTCGAAAAAAATTTTTTTTCTTTTCGAATTTCTTTGCGCATCACATGCTTTTCTACAGCTATCAAACTAGCAAAATGAAAGAGAACCAGTTATCTCGTATAAGAACGGAAATAAAGTGATTCAAATGAAGTTTCCAAACTTGGAAAAAAAATTTTTCTTTTCGAGATTCTTTGCGCATAATATGCTTTACTGAGGCTATCAAACTAGTATAATGAAAGAGAACCAGTTATCTCGAATAAGAACGGAAAAAAAGTGATTCTAATGATGTTTCCAAACTTCGAAAAAATTTTTTTTTCTTTTCGCGATTCTTTGCGCATAATATGCTTTTCTGAGGCTATCAAACTAGTATAATGAAAGAGAACCAGTTATCTCAAATAAGAACGGAAAAAAAGTGATTCTAACGAAGTTTCCAAACTTCGAAAAAAAAAATTTTTTCTTTTCGAGATTCTTTGCGCTTAATATGCTTTTCTGAATCTATCAAACTAGTATAATGAAAGAGAACCAGATATCTCAAATAAGAACGGAAAAAAGTGATTCTAACGAAGTTTCCAAACTTCGAAAAAAATTTTTTATTTTCGAGATTCTTTGCGCATAATATGCTTTTCTGAGGCTATCAAATAAGAGAACCAGTTATCTCATATAAGAACGGAAAAAAAGTGATTCTAACGAAGTTTCCAAACTTCGAATAAAATTTTTTTTCTTTTCGAGATTCTTTGCGCATAATATGCTTTACTGAGGCTATCAAACTTGTATAATGAAAGAGAACCAGTTATCTCAAATAAGAATGGAAAAAAAGTGATTCTAAGGAAGTTTCCTAACTTCGAAAAAAATTTTTTTTCTTTTCGAGATTCTTTGTGCTTAATATGCTTTTCTGAGGCTATAGAACTAGTATAATGAAAGAGAACCAGTTATCTCAAATAAGAACGGAAAAAAAAGGGATTCTAACGAAGTTCCCAAACTTCGAAAAAAAATTTTTTTCTTTTCGAGATTCTTTGCGCATAATATGCTTTACTGAGGCTATCAAACTAGTATAATGAAAGAGAACCAGTTATCTCAAATAAGCACGGAAAAAAGTGATTCAAACGAAGTTTCCAAACTTCGAAAAAAAATTTTTTTTTTTCGAGGTTCTTTGCGCATAATATGCTTTTCTGAGGCTATCAAAGTAGTATAATGAAAGAAAACCAGTTATCTAAATAAGAAGGGATAAAAAGTGATTCTAACGAAGTTTCCAAACTTCGAAAAAAAATTTTTTTCTTTTCGAGATTCTTTGCGCATAATATGCTTTTCTGAGGCTATCAAACTAGTATAATGAAAGAGAACCAGTTATCTCAAATAAGAATGGAAAAAAAGTGATTCTAAGGAAGTTTCCAAACTTCGAAAAGAAATTTTTTTCATTTCGAGATTCTTTGCGCATAATATGCTTACTGAGGCTATCAAACTAGTATAATGAAAGAGAACCAGTTATCTCAAATACGAACGGAAAAAAAGTGATTCTAATGAAGTTTCCAAACTTCGAAAAATTTTTTTTTTCTTTTCGAGATTCTTTGCGCATAATATGCTTTTCTGAGGCTATCAAACAAGTATAATGAAAGAGAACCAGTTATCTCAAATAAGAACGGAAAAAAGTGATTCTAACGAAGTTTCCAAACTTCGAAAAAAAATTTTTTCTTTTCGAGATTATGTTCGCATAATATGCTTTTCTGAGGCTATCAAACTAGTATAATGAAAGAGAACCAGTTATCTCAAATAGGGAATGGAAAAAAAGTGATTCTAAGGAAGTTTCCAAACTTCGAAAAAAAAATTTTTTCATTTCGAGATTCTTTGCGCATAATATGCTTTTCTGAGGCTATAGAACTAGTATAATGAAAGAGAACCAGTTATCTCAGATAAGAAAGGAAAAAAAGGGATTCTAACGAAGTTCCCAAACTTCGAAAAAAATTTTTTTTCTTTTCGAGATTCTTTGCGCATAATATACTTTACTGAGGCTATCAAACTAGTATAATGAAAGATAACCAGTTATCTCAAATAAGAACGGAAAAAAAGTGATTCAAACGAAGATTCCAAACTTCGAAAAAAAATTTTTTTCTTTTCGAGATTCTTTGCGCATAATATGCTTTTCTGATGCTATCAAAGTAGTATAATGAAAGAAAACCAGTTATCTAAATAAGAACGGAAAAAAAGTGATTCTAACGAAGTTTCCTAACTTCGAAAAAAAATTTTATTTTTTCGAGATTCTTTGCGCATAATATGCTTTTCTGAGGCTATCAAAGTAGTATAATGAAAGAAAACCAGTTATCTAAATAAGAACGGAAAAAAAGTGATTCTAACGAAGTTTCCTAACTTCGAAAAAAAATTTTTTTCTTTTCGAGATTCTTTGCGCACAATATGCTTTTCTGAGGCTATCAAACTAGTATAATGAAAGAGAACCAGTTATCTCAAATAAGAATGGAAAAAAAGTGATTCTAAGGAAGTTTCCAAACTTCGAAAAAAATTTTTTTTCATTTCGAGATTCTTTGCGCATAATATGCTTTACTGAGGCTATCAAACTAGTATAATGAAAGAGAACCAGTTATCTCAAATACGAACGGAAATAAAGTGATTCTAATGAAGTTTCCAAACTTCGAAATAATTTTTTTTTCTTTTCGAGATTCTTTGCGCACAATATGCTTTTCTGAGGCTATCAAACTAGTATAATGAAAGAGAACCAGTTATCTCAAATAAGAAGGGAAAAAAAGTGATTCTAAGGAAGTTTCCAAACTTCGAAAAAAATTTTTTCATTTCGAGATTCTTTGCGCATAATATGCTTTTCTGAGGCTATCAAACAAGTATAATGAAAGAGAACCAGTTATGTCAAATAAGAATGGAAAAAATGTGATTCTAAGGAAGTTTCCAAACTTCGAAAAAAAAATTTTTTCTTTTCGAGATTCTTTGCGCATAATATGCTTTTTTGAGGCTATCAAACTAGTACAATGAAAGAGAACCAGTTATCTCAAATAAGAACAGACAAAAGTGATTCTAACGAAGTTTCGAAACTTCGAAAAAAAAATTTTCATTTCGAGATTCTTTGCGCATAATATGTTTTTCTGAGGCTATAAAATATTATAATGAAAGAGAACCAGTTATCTCATACAAGAACGGAAAAAAAGTGATTCTAACGAAGTTACCAAACATCGAAAAAAATTTTTTTTATTTTCGAGATTCTGTGCGCATAAAATGCTTTACTGATGCTATCAAACTAGTATAAAGAAAGAGAACCAGTTATCTCAAATAAGAACGGAAAAAAGTGATTCTAACGAAGTTTCCAACCATCGAAAAAAAATTTTTTTATTTTCGAGATTCTTTGCGCATAATATGCTTTTCTGCGGCTATCAAACTGGTATAATGAAAGAGAACCAGTTATCTCAAATAAGAATGCAAAAAAAGTGATTCTAAGGAAGTTTCCAAACTTCGAAAAAAAATTTTTTTCTTTTCGAGATTCTTTGCGCATAATATGCTTTTCTGAGGCTATCAAACTAGTACAATGAAAGAGAACCAGTTATCTCAAATAAGAACGGAAAAAAAGTGATTCTAACGAAGTTTCCAAACTTCGAAAAAAAATTTTTTTCTTTTCGAGATTCTTTGCGCATAATATGCTTTTCTGAAGCTATCAAACTAGTATAATGAAAGAGAACCAGTTATCTCGTATAAGAACGGAAAAAAAGTGATTCTATGGAAGTTTCCAAACTTCGAAAAAATTTTTTTTCTTTTCGAGATCTTATCGCTAAATATGCTTTTCTGAGGCTATCAAACTAGTATAATGAAAGAGAACCAGTTATCTCGAATAAGAACTGAAAAAAAGTGATTCTAATGAAGTTTCCAAACTTCGAAAAAATTTTTTTTTCTTTTCGAGATTCTTTGCGCATAATATGCTTTTCTGAGGCTGTCAAACAGGTATAATGAAAGAGAACCAGTTATCTCGAATAAAAACGGAAAAAAAGTGATTCTAATGACGTTTCAAATCTTCGAAAAAAAAATTTTTCTTTTCAAGATTCTTTGCGTATAATATGCTTTTCTGAGGCTATCAAAGTAGTATAATGAAAGAGAACCAGTTATCTCGAATAAGAACGGAAAAAAAGTGATTCTAATGAAGTTTCCAAACTTCGAAAATAATTTTTTTTCTTTTCGAGATTCTTTGCGCATAATATGCTTATAATATGCTTTTCTTAGGCTATCAAACAAGTATAATGAAAGAGAACCAGTTATCTCGAATAAGAACGGAAAAAAAGTGATTCTAATGAAGTTTCCAAACTTCGAAAAAAATTTTTTTCCTTTCGAGATTCTTTGCGCATAATATGCTTTTCTGAGGCTATCAAACTAGTATAATGAAAGAGAACCAGTTATCTCGAATAAGAACGGTAAATAAGTGATTCTAATGAAGTTTCCAAATTTCGAAAAAATTTTTTTTTCCTTACGAGATTCTTTGCGCATAATATGCTTTTCTGAGGCTATCAAACTAGTATAATGAAAGAGAACCAGTTTTCTCGAATAAGAACGGAAAAGAAGTGATTCTAATGAAGTTTCCAAACTTCGAAAAAAATGTTTTTTCTTTTCGAGATTCTTTCCGCATAATATGCGTTTCTACAGCTATCAAACTAGTATAATGAAAGAGAACCAGTTATCTCGAATAAGAACGGAAAAAAAGTGATTCTAATGACGTTTCAAATCTTCGAAAAAAAAATTTATCTTTTCGAGATTCTTTGCGTATAATATGCTTTTCTGAGGCTATCAAACTAGTATAATGAAAGAGAACCAGTTATCTCGAATAAGAACGGAAAAAAAGTGATTCTAATGAAGTTTCCAAACTTCGAAAAAATTTTTTTTTCTTTTCGAGATTCTTTGCGCATAATATGCTTTTCTACAGCTATCAAACTAGCAAAATGAAAGAGAACCAGTTATCTCGTATAAGAACGGAAAAAAAGTAATTCTAATGAAGTTTCCAAACTTCAAAAAAAAAATTTTTTCTTTTCGAGATTCTTTGCGCACATATGCTTTTCTACAGCTATGAAACTAGTATAATGAAAGAGAACCAGTTATCTCGAATAAGAACGGAAAAAAAGTGATTCTAATGAAGTTTCAAAATTATGAACATCTTTTTTTTCTTTTCGAGATTCTTTGCGCATAATATGCTTTTCTACAGCTATCAAACTAGCAAAATGAAAGAGAACCAGTTATCTCGTACAAGAACGGAAAAAAAGTGATTCTAATGAAGTTTCCAAACTTGGAAAAAAAAATTTTCTTTTCGAGATTCTTTGCGCATAATATGCTTTTCTGAGGCTATCAAACTAGGTATAATGAAAGAGAACCAGTTATCTCGAATAAGAACGGAAAAAAGGTGATTCAAATGAAGTTTCCAAACTTCGAAAAAGTTTTTTTTTCTTTTCGAGATTCTTTGCGCATAATATGCTTTTCTGAGGCCATCAAACTAGTATTATGAAAGAGAACCAGTTATCTCGAATAAGAACGGAAAGGATGTGATTCTAATGAAGTTTAGAACTTCGAAAAAAATTTCTTTCTTTTCGAAATTCTTTGCGCATAATATGCTTTTCTGAGGCTATCAAACAAGTATAATGAAAGAGAACCAGTTATCTCGAATAAGAACGGAAAAAAAGTGATTCTAATGATGTTTCCAAACTTCGAAAAAAATTTTTTTTCTTTTCGCGATTCTTTGCGCATAATATGCTTTTCTGAGGCTATCAAACTAGTATAATGAAAGAGAACCAGTTGTCTCGAATAAGAACTGAAAAAAAGTGATTCTAATGAAGTTTGCAAACTTCGAAAAAAATTTTTTTTCTTTTCGAATTTCTTTGCGCATCACATGCTTTTCTACAGCTATGAAACTAGCAAAATGAAAGAGAACCAGTTATCTCGTATAAGAACGGAAATAAAGTGATTCAAATGAAGTTTCCAAACTTGGAAAAAAAATTTTTCTTTTCGAGATTCTTTGCGCATAATATGCTTTTCTGAGGCTATCAAACTAGTATAATGAAAGAGAACCAGTTATCTCGAATAAGAACGGAAAAAAAGTGATTCTAATGATGTTTCCAAACTTCGAAAAAATTTTTTTTCTTTTCGCGATTCTTTGCGCATAATATGCTTTTCTGAGGCTATCAAACTAGTATAATGAAAGAGAACCAGTTATCTCAAATAAGAACGGAAAAAAAGTGATTCTAATGATGTTTCCAAACTTCGAAAAAATTTTTTTTCTTTTCGCGATTCTTTGCGCATAATATGCTTTTCTGAGGCTATCAAACTAGTATAATGAAAGAGAACCAGTTATCTCAAATAAGAACGGAAAAAATGTGATTCTAACGAAGTTTTCAAACTTCGAAAAAAAAAATTTTTTCTTTTCGAGATTATTTGCGCTTAATATGCTTTTCTGAGGCTATCAAACTAGTATAATGAAAGAGAACCAGTTATCTCGAATAAGAACGGAAAAAAAGTGATTATAATGATGTTTCCAAACTTCGAAAAAAATTTTTTTTCTTTTCAAATTCTTTGCGCATTATATGCTTTTCTGAGGCTATCAAACTAGTATAATGAAAGAGAACCAGTTATCTCGAATAAGAACGGAAAAAAGTGATTCTAATGAAGTTTCCAAACTTCGAAAAAAATTTTTTTTCTTTTCGAATTTCTTTGCGCATAATATGCTTTTCTACAGCTATCAAACTATCAAAATGAAAGAGAACCAGTTATCTCGTATAAGAACGGAAAAAAAGGGATTCTAATGAGGTTTCCAAACTTCGAAAAAAATTTTTTTGAATCTTTGCGCATAATATGCTTTTCTACAGCTATCAAACTAGTATAATGAAAGAGAACCAGTTATCTCGAATAAGAACGGAAAAAAAGTGATTCTAATGAAGTTTCAAAATTATGAAAAACTTTTTTTTTCTTTTCGAGATTCTTTGCGCATAATATGCTTTTCTACAGCTATCAAACTAGCAAAATGAAAGAGAACCAGTTATCTCGTATAAGAACGGAAAAAAAGTGATTCTAATGAAGTTTCCAAACTTGGAAAAAAAAATTTTCTTTTCGAGATTCTTTGCGCATAATATGCTTTTCTGAGGCTATCAAACTAGTATAATGAAAGAGAACCAGTTATCTCAAATAAGAACGGCAAAAAAGTGATTCTAACGAAGTTTCCGAACTTCGAAAAAAATTTCTTTCTTTTCGAGATTCTTTGCTCATAATATGCTTTTCTGAGGCTATCAAACTAGTATAATGAAAGAGAACCAGTTATCTCGAATAAGAATTGAAAAAAAGTGATTCTAATGAAGTTTCCAAACTTCGAAAAAATTTTTTTTCTTTTCGAGATTCTTTGCGCATAATATGCTTTTCTACAGCTATCAAACTAGCAAAATGAAAGAGAACCAGTTATCTCGTATAAGAACGGAAAAAAGTGATACCAATCAAGTTTCCAAACTTCGAAAAAAAATTTTTTCTTTTCGAGATTCTTTGCGCATAATATGCTTTTCTGCGGCTATCAAACTAGTACAATGAAAGAGAACCAGTTATCTCAAATAAGAACGGAAAAAAAGTGATTCTAACGAAGTTTCCCAAATTCGAAAAAAAATTTTTTTTCTTTTCGAGATTCTTTGCGCATAATATGCTTTTCTGAGGCTATCAAATTAGTATAATGAAAGAGAACCATTTATCTCAAATAAGAAGGGAAAAAAAGTGATTCTAAGGAAGTTTCCAAACTTCGAAAAAAATTTTTTCATTTCGAGATTCTTTGCGCATAATATGCTTTTCTGAGGCTATCAAACAAGTATAATGAAAGAGAAACAGTTATCTCAAATAAGAACGGAAAAAAAGTGATTGTAACGAAGTTTCCAAACTTCGAAAAAAATTTTTTTTCTTTTCGAGATTCTTTGCGCATAATATGCTTTACTGAGGCTATCAAACTAGTATAATGAAAGAGAACCAGTTATCTCAAATAAGAACGGAAAAAAAGTGATTCAAACGAAGTTTCCAAACTTCGAAAAAAAATTTATTTCTTTTCGAGATATTTTGCGCATAATATGCTTTTCTGAGGCTATCAAACTAGTATAATGAAAGAGAACCAGTTATCTCAAATAAGAATGGAATAAAAGTGATTCTAAGGAAGTTTCCAAACTTCGAAAAAATATTTTTTTCATTTCGAGATTCTTTGCGCATAATATCCTTTTCTGAGGCTATCAATCTAGTATAATGAAAGAAAACCAGTTATCTCAAATAAGAACGGAAAAAAAGTGATTCTAACGAAGTTTCCAAACTTCGAAAAAAAATTTTTTCTCTTCGAGATTCTTTGCGCATAATAAGCTTTTCTGAGGCTATCAAACTAGTATAATGAAAGAACCAGTTATATCGAATAAGAACGGAGAAAAAGTGATTCTAATGAAGTTTCAAAATTATGAAAAACTTTTTTTTTCTTTTCGAGATTCTTTGCGCATAATATGCTTTTGTACAGCTATCAAACTAGTATAATGAAAGAGAACCAGTTATCTCAAATAAGAACGGAAAAAAAGTAATTCTAACGAAGTTTCCAAACATCGAAAATAAATTTTTTATTTTCGAGATTCTTTGCGCATAATATGCTTTTCTGCGGCTATCAAACTAGTATAAAGAAAGAGAACCAGTTATCTCAAATAAGAACGGAAAAAAGTGATTCTAACAAAGTTTCCAAACTTCGAAAAAAAATTTTTTCTTTTCGAGATTATGTTCGCATAATATGCTTTTCTGAGGCTATCAAACTAGTATAATGAAAGAGAACCAGTTATCTCAAATAGGGAATGGAAAAAAGTGATTCTAAGGAAGTTTCCAAACTTCGAAAAAAAAATTTTTTCATTTCGAGATTCTTTGCGCATAATATGCTTTTCTGAGGCTATCAAACTAGTATAATGAAAGAGAACCAGTTATATCAAATAAGAACGGAAAAAAAGTGATTCTAACGAAGTTTCCAAATTTCCAAAAAATTTTTTTTTCTTTTCGAGATTCTTTGCGCATAATATGCTTTACTGAGGCTTTCAAACTAGTATAATGAAAGAGAACCAGTTATCTCGAATAAGAACGGAAAAAAAGTGATTCTAATGAAGTTTCCAAACTTCGAAAAAATTTTTTTTTCTTTTCGAATTTCTTTGCGCATAATATGCTTTTCTACAGCTATCAAACTAGCAAAATGAAAGAGAACCAGTTATCTCGTATAAGAACGGAAAAAAAGGGATTCTAATGAGGTTTCCAAACTTCAAAAAAAAATTTTTTCTTTTCGAGAATCTTTGCGCATAATATGCTTTTCTACAGCTATCAAACTAGTATAATGAAAGAGAACCAGTTATCTCGAATAAGAACGGAAAAAAAGGTATTCTAAAGAAGTTTCAAAATTATGAAAAACTTTTTTTTTCTTTTCGAGATTCTTTGCGCATAATATGCTTTTCTACAGCTATCAAACTAGCAAAATGAAAAAGAACCAGTTATCTCGTATAAGAACGGAAAAAAAGTGATTCTAATGAAGTTTCCAAACTTGGAAAAAAAATTTTTCTTTTCGAGATTCTTTGCGCATAATATGCTTTTCTGAGGCTATCAAACTAGTATAATGAAAGAAAACCAGTTATCTCAAATAAGAACGGCAAAAAAGTGATTCTAACGAAGTTTCCAAACTTCGAAAAAAAAATTTTTTCTTTTCGAGATTCTTTGCGCATAATATGCTTTTCTGAGGCTATCAAACTAGTAATATGAAAGAGAACCAGTTATCTCGAATAAGAACGGAAAAAATGTGATTCTAATGAAGTTTCCGAACTTCGAAAAAAATTTCTTTCTTTTCGAGATTCTTTGCGCATAATATGCTTTTCTGAGGCTATCAAACTAGTATAATGAAAGAGAACCAGTTATCTCGAATAAGAACGGAAAAAAAGTGATTCTAATGAAGTTTCCAAACTTCGAAAAAATTTTTTTTCTTTTCGAGATTCTTTGCGCATAATATGCTTTTCTACAGCTATCAAACTAGCAAAATGAAAGAGAACCAGTTATCTCGTATAAGAACGGAAAAAAAGTGATACCAATCAAGTTTCCAAACTTCGAAAAAAAATTTTTTCTTTTCGAGATTCTTTGCGCATAATATGCTTTTCTTCGGCTATCAAACTAGTACAATGAAAGAGAATCAGTTATCTCAAATAAGAACGGAAAAAAAGTGATTCTAACGAAGTTTCCCAACTTCGAAAAAAATTTTTTTTCTTTTCGAGATTCTTTGCGCATAATATGCTTTTCTGAGGCTATCAAATTAGTATAATGAAAGAGAACCAGTTATCTCAAATAAGAAGGGAAAAAAAGTGATTCTAAGGAAGTTTCCAAACTTAGAAAAAAATTTTTTCATTTCGAGATTCTTTGCGAATAATATGCTTTACTGAGGCTATCAAACTAGTATAATGAAAGAGAACCAGTTATCTCAAATAAGAACGGAAAAAAAGTGATTCAAACGAAGTTTCCAAACTTCGAAAAAAAATTTATTTCTTTTCGAGATATTTTGCGCATAATATGCTTTTCTGAGGCTATCAAACTAGTATAATAAAAGAGAACCAGTTATCTCGTATAAGAACGGAAAAAAAGTGATTCTAATGAAGTTTCCAAACTTGGAAAAAAAATTTTTCTTTTCGAGATTCTTTGCGCATAATATGCTTTTCTGAGGCTATCAAACTAGTATAATGAAAGAGAACCAGTTATCTCAAATAAGAACGGCAAAAAAGTGATTCTAACGAAGTTTCCCAACTTCGAAAAAATTTTTTTTTTCTTTTCGAGATTCTTTGCGCATAATATGCTTTTCTGAGGCTATCAAACTAGTATAATGAAAGAGAACCAGTTATCTCGAATAAGAACGGAAAAAAAGTGATTCTAATGAAGTTTCCAAACTTCGAAAAATTTTTTTTTCTTTTCGAGATTCTTTGCGCATAATATGCTTTTCTACAGCTATCAAACTAGTACAATGAAAGAGAACCAGTTAAATCAAATAAGAACGGAAAAAAAGTGATTCTAACGAAGTTTCCCAACTTCGAAAAAAAATTTTTTTTCTTTTCGAGATTCTTTGCGCATAATATGCTTTTCTGAGGCTATCAAATTAGTATAATGAAAGAGAACCAGTTATCTCAAATAAGAAGGGAAAAAAAGTGATTCTAAGGAAGTTTCCAAACTTCGAAAAACATTTTTTATTTTCGAGATTCTTTGCGCATAATATGCTTTTCTGAGGCTATCAAACAAGAGAACCAGTTATCTCAAATAAGAACGGAAAAAAAGTGATTCTAACGAAGTTTCCAAACTTCGAAAAAAATTTTTTCTTTTCGAGATTCTTTGCGCATAATATGCTTTTCTACAGCTATCAAACTAGCAAAATGAAAGAGAACCAGTTATCTCGTATAAGAACGGAAAAAAAGTGATAATAATCAAGTTTCCAAACTTCGAAAAAAAATTTTTTCTTTTCGAGATTCTTTGCGCATAATATGCTTTTCTTCGGCTATCAAACTAGTACAATGAAAGAGAACCAGTTATCTCAAATAAGAACGGAAAAAAAGTGATTCTAACGAAGTTTCCCAACTTCGAAAAAAATTTTTTTTCTTTTCGAGATTCTTTGCGCATAATATGCTTTTCTGAGGCTATCAAATTAGTATAATGAAAGAGAACCAGTTATCTCAAATAAGAAGGGAAAAAAAGTGATTCTAAGGAAGTTTCCAAACTTAGAAAAAAATTTTTTCATTTCGAGATTCTTTGCGCATAATATGCTTTACTGAGGCTATCAAACTAGTATAATGAAAGAGAACCAGTTATCTCAAATAAGAACGGAAAAAAAGTGATTCAAACGAAGTTTCCAAACTTCGAAAAAAAATTTATTTCTTTTCGAGATATTTTGCGCATAATATGCTTTTCTGAGGCTATCAAACTAGTATAATGAAAGAGAACCAGTTATCTCGTATAAGAACGGAAAAAAAGTGATTCTAATGAAGTTTCCAAACTTGGAAAAAAAATTTTTCTTTTCGAGATTCTTTGCGCATAATATGCTTTTCTGAGGCTATCAAACTAGTATAATGAAAGAGAACCAGTTATCTCAAATAAGAACGGAAAAAAAGTGATTCTAACGAAGTTTCCCAACTTCGAAAAAAAATTTTTTTTCTTTTCGAGATTCTTTGCGCATAATATGCTTTTCTGAGGCTATCAAATTAGTATAATGAAAGAGAACCAGTTATCTCAAATAAGAAGGGAAAAAAAGTGATTCTAAGGAAGTTTCCAAACTTCGAAAAAAAATTTTTCATTTCGAGATTCTTTGCGCATAATATGCTTTACTGAGGCTATCAAACTAGTATAATGAAAGAGAACCAGTTATCTCAAATAAGAACGGAAAAAAAGTGATTCAAACGAAGTTTCCAAACTTCGAAAAAAAATTTATTTCTTTTCGAGATATTTTGCGCATAATATGCTTTTCTGAGGCTATCAAACTAGTATAATGAAAGAGAACCAGTTATCTCGTATAAGAACGGAAAAAAAGTGATTCTAATGAAGTTTCCAAACTTGGAAAAAAAATTTTTCTTTTCGAGATTCTTTGCGCATAATATGCTATTCTGAGGCTATCAAACTAGTATAATGAAAGAGAACCAGTTATCTCAAATAAGAACGGCAAAAAAGTGATTCTAACGAAGTTTCCAAACTTCGAGAAAAAAATTTTTTCTTTTCGAGATTCTTTGCGCATAATATGCTTTTCTGAGGCTATCAAACTAGTATTATGAAAGAGAACCAGTTATCTCGAAAAAGAACGGAAAAAATGTGATTCTAATGAAGTTTCCGAACTTCGAAAAAAATTTCTTTCTTTTCGAGATTCTTTGCGCATAATATGCTTTTCTGAGGCTATCAAACTAGTATAATGAAAGAGAACCAGTTATCTCGAATAAGAACGGAAAAAAAGTGATTCTAATGAAGTTTCCAAACTTCGAAAAATTTTTTTTTCTTTTCGAGATTCTTTGCGCATAATATGCTTTTCTACAGCTATCAAACTAGTACAATGAAAGAGAACCAGTTAAATCAAATAAGAACGGAAAAAAAGTGATTCTAACGAAGTTTCCCAACTTCGAAAAAAAATTTTTTTTCTTTTCGAGATTCTTTGCGCATAATATGCTTTTCTGAGGCTATCAAATTAGTATAATGAAAGAGAACCAGTTATCTCAAATAAGAAGGGAAAAAAAGTGATTCTAAGGAAGTTTCCAAACTTCGAAAAACATTTTTTATTTTCGAGATTCTTTGCGCATAATATGCTTTTCTGAGGCTATCAAACAAGAGAACCAGTTATCTCAAATAAGAACGGAAAAAAAGTGATTCTAACGAAGTTTCCAAACTTCGAAAAAAATTTTTTTTCTTTTCGAGATTCTTTGCGCATAATATGCTTTACTGAGGCTATTAAACTAGTATAATGAAAGAGAACCAGTTATCTCAAATAAGAATGGAAAAAAAGTGATTCTAAGGAAGTTTCCTAACTTCGAAAAAAATTTTTTTTCTTTTCGAGATTCTTTGCGCATAATATGCTTTACTGAGGCTATCAAACTAGTATAATGAAAGAGAACCAGTTATCTCAAATAAGAATGGAAAGAAAGTGATTCTAAGGAAGTTTCCAAACTTCGAAATAAAAAATTTTTTCATTTCGAGATTCTTTGTGCTTACTATGCTTTTCTGAGGCTATAGAACTAGTATAATGAAAGAGAACCAGTTATCTCAAATAAGAACGGAAAAAAAGTGATTCAAACCAAGTTTCCAAACTTCGAAAAAAAATTTTTTTCTTTTCGAGATTCTTTGAGCATAATATGCTTTTCTGAGGCTATCAAAGTAGTATAATGAAAGAAAACCAGTTATCTAAATAAGAACGGAAAAAAAATGATTCAACGAAGTTTCCAAACTTCGAAAAAAAATTTTTTTCTTTCCGAGATTCTTTGCGCATAATATGCTTTTCTGAGGCTATCAAACTAGTATAATGAAAGAGAACCAGTTATCTCAAATAAGAAGGGAAAAAAAGTGATTCTAAGGAAGTTTCCAAACTTCGAAAAAAAATTTTTTTCATTTCCAGATTCTTTGCGCATAATATGCTTTACTGAGGCTATCAAACTAGTATAATGAAAGAGAACCAGTTATCTCAAATACGAACGGAAGAAAAGTGATTCTAATGAAGTTTCCAAATTTCGAAAAAAATTTTTTTTCTTTTCGAGATTCTTTGCGCATAATATGCTTTTCTGAGGCTATCAAACTAGTATAATGAAAGAGAACCAGTTATCTCAAATAAGAAGGGAAAAAAAGTGATTCTAAGGAAGTTTCCAAACTTCGAAAAAATTTTTTATTTTCGAGATTCTTTGCGCATAATATGCTTTTCTGAGGCTATCAAACTAGTATAATGAAAGAGAACCAGTTATCTCAAATAAGAACGGAAAAAAAGTGATTCTAACGAAGTTTCCAAACTTCGAAAAAAATTTTTTTTCTTTTCGAGATTCTTTGCTCATAATATGCTTTACTAGTATAATGAAAGAGAACCAGTTATCTCAAATAAGAATGGAAAGAAAGTGATTCTAAGGAAGTTTCCAAACTTCGAAAAAAAAATTTTTTCATTTCGAGATTCTTTGTGCTTAATATGCTTTTCTGAGGCTATAGAACTAGTATAATGAAAGAGAACCAGTTATCTCAAATAAGAACGGAAAAAAAGTGATTCAAACGAAGTTTCCAAACTTCGAAAAAAAATTTTTTTCTTTTCGAGATTCTTTGCGCATAATATGCTTTTCTGAGGCTATCAAAGTAGTATAATGAAAGAAAACCAGTTATCTAAATAAGAACGGAAAAAAAATGATTCTAACGAAGTTTCCAAACTTCGAAAAAAAATTTTTTTCTTTCCGAGATTCTTTGCGCATAATATGCTTTTCTGAGGCTATCAAACTAGTATAATGAAAGAGAACCAGTTATCTCAAATAAGAAGGGAAAAAAAGTGATTCTAAGGAAGTTTCCAAACTTCGAAAAAAAATTTTTTTCATTTCCAGATTCTTTGCGCATAATATGCTTTACTGAGGCTATAAAACTAGTATAATGAAAGAGAACCAGTTATCTCAAATACGAACGGAAGAAAAGTGATTCTAATGAAGTTTCCAAATTTCGAAAAAATTTTTTTTTCTTTTCGAGATTCTTTGCGCATAATATGCTTTTCTGAGGCTATCAAACTAGTATAATGAAAGATAACCAGTTATCTCAAATAAGAACGGAAAAAAAGTGATTCTAACGAAGTTTCCAAACTTCGAAAAAAAAATTTTTTTCTTTTCGAGATTCTTTGCGCTTAATATGCTTTTCTGAGGCTATCAAACTAGTATAATGAAAGAGAACCAGTTATCTCAAATAAGAAGGGAAAAAAAGTGATTCTAAGGAAGTTTCCAAACTTCGAAAAAATTTTTTATTTTCGAGATTCTTTGCGCATAATATGCTTTTCTGAGGCTATCAAACTAGTATAATGAAAGAGAACCAGTTATCTCAAATAAGAACGGAAAAAAAGTGATTCTAACGAAGCTTCCAAACTTCGAAAAAAATTTTTTTTCTTTTCGAGATTCTTTGCTCATAATATGCTTTACTGAGGCTATCAAACTAGTATAATGAAAGAGAACCAGTTATCTCAAATAAGAATGGAAAAAAAGTGATTCTAAGGAAGTTTCCTAACTTCGAAAAAATTTTTTTTCTTTTCGAGATTCTTTGCGCATAATATGCTTTACTGAGGCTATCAAACTAGTATAATGAAAGAGAACCAGTTATCTCCAATAAGAATGGAAAGAAAGTGATTCTAAGGAAGTTTCCAAACTTCGAAAAAAAATTTTTCATTTCGAGATTCTTTGCGCATAATATGCTTTTCTGAGGCTATCAAATTAGTATAATGAAAGAGAACCAGTTATCTCAAATAAGAAGGGAAAAAAAGTGATTCTAAGGAAGTTTCCAAACTTCGAAAAAAAATTTTTCATTTCGAGATTCTTTGCGCATAATATGCTTTACTGAGGCTATCAAACTAGTATAATGAAAGAGAACCAGTTATCTCAAATAAGAACGGAAAAAAAAGTGATTCAAACGAAGTTTCCAAACTTCGAAAAAAAATTTATTTCTTTTCGAGATATTTTGCGCATAATATGCTTTTCTGAGGCTATCAAACTAGTATAATGAAAGAGAACCAGTTATCTCGTATAAGAACGGAAAAAAAGTGATTCTAATGAAGTTTCCAAACTTGGAAAAAAAATTTTTCTTTTCGAGATTCTTTGCGCATAATATGCTATTCTGAGGCTATCACACTAGTATAATGAAAGAGAACCAGTTATCTCAAATAAGAACGGCAAAAAAGTGATTCTAACGAAGTTTCCAAACTTCGAGAAAAATATTTTTTCTTTTCGAGATTCTTTGCGCATAATATGCTTTTCTGAAGCTATCAAACTAGTATTATGAAAGAGAACCAGTTATCTCGAAAAAGAACGGAAAAAATGTGATTCTAATGAAGTTTCCGAACTTCGAAAAAAATTTCTTTCTTTTCGAGATTCTTTGCGCATAATATGCTTTTCTGAGGCTATCAAACTAGTATAATGAAAGAGAACCAGTTATCTCGAATAAGAACGGAAAAAAAGTGATTCTAATGAAGTTTCCAAACTTCGAAAAAATTTTTTTTCTTTTCGAGATTCTTTGCGCATAATATGCTTTTCTGAGGCTATCAAACTAGTATAATGAAAGATAACCAGTTATCTCAAATAAGAACGGAAAAAAGTGATTCTAACGAAGTTTCCAAACTTCGAAAAAAAATTTTTTTTCTTTTCGAGATTCTTTGCGCTTAATATGCTTTTCTGAGGCTATCAAACTAGTATAATGAAAGAGAACCAGTTATCTCAAATAAGAAGGGAAAAAAAGTGATTCTAAGGAAGTTTCCAAACTTCGAAAAAATTTTTTATTTTCGAGATTCTTTGCGCATAATATGCTTTTCTGAGGCTATCAAACTAGTATAATGAAAGAGAACCAGTTATCTCAAATAAGAACGGAAAAAAAGTGATTCTAACGAAGTTTCCAAACCTCGAAAAAAATTTTTTTTCTTTTCGAGATTCTTTGCTCATAATATGCTTTACTGAGGCTATCAAACTAGTATAATGAAAGAGAACCAGTTATCTCAAATAAGAATGGAAAAAAAGTGATTCTAAGGAAGTTTCCTAACTTCGAAAAAAATTTTTTTTCTTTTCGAGATTCTTTGCGCATAATATGCTTTACTGAGGCTATCAAACTAGTATAATGAAAGAGAACCAGTTATCTCAAATAAGAATGGAAAGAAAGTGATTCTAAGGAAGTTTCCAAACTTTGAAAAAAAATTTTTCATTTCGAGATTCTTTGCGCATAATATGCTTTTCTGAGGCTATCAAACTATTATAATGAAAGAGAACCAGTTATCTCATACAAGAACGGAAAAAAAGTGATTCTAACGAAGTTACCAAACATCGAAAAAATTTTTTTTATTTTCGAGATTCCTTGCGCTTAATATGCTTTACTGAGGCTATCAAACTAGTATAATGAAAGAGAACCAGTTATCTCAAATAAGAACGGAAAAAAAGGGATTCTAACAAAGTTTCCAAACTTCGAAAAAATTTTTTTTTCTTTTCGAGATTCTTTGTGCATAATATGCTTTACTGAGGCTATCAAACTAGTATAATGAACGAGAACCAGTTATCTCAAATAAGAACGGAAAAAAAGTGATTCAAACGAAGTTTCCAAACTTCGAAAAAAAATTTTTTTCTTTTAGAGATTCTTTGCGCTTAATATGCTTTTCTGAGGCTATCAAACTAGTATAATGAAACAGAACTAGTTATCTCAAATAAGAAGGGAAAAAAAGTGATTCTAAGGAAGTTTCCAAACTTCGAAAAAAATTTTTTATTTTCGAGATTCTTTGCGCATAATATGCTTTTCTGAGGCTATCAAACAAGAGAACCAGTTATCTCAAATAAGAACGGAAAAAAAGTGATTCTAACGAAGTTTCCAAACTTCGAAAAAAATTTTTTTTCTTTTCGAGATTCTTTGCGCATAATATGCTTTACTGAGGCTATCAAACTTGTATAATGAAAGAGAACCAGTTATCTCAAATAAGAATGGAAAAAAAGTGTTTCTAAGGAAGTTGCCTAACTTCGAAAAAAGATTTTTTTCTTTTCGACATTCTTTGCGCATAATATGCTTTACTGAGGCTATCAAACTAGTATAATGAAAGAGAACCAGTTATCTCAAATAAGAATGGAAAGAAAGTGATTCTAAGGAAGTTTCCAAACTTCGAAAAAAAAATTTTTTCATTTCGAGATTCTTTGTGCTTAATATGCTTTTCTGAGGCTATAGAACTAGTATAATGAAAGAGAACCAGTTATCTCAGATAAGAACGGAAAAAAAGGGATTCTAACGAAGTTCCCAAACTTCGAAAAAAAATTTTTTTCTTTTCGAGATTCTTTGCGCATAATATGCTTTACTGAGGCTATCAAACTAGTATAATGAAAGAGAACCAGTTATCTCAAATAAGAACGGAAAAAAAGTGATTCAAACGAAGTTTCTAAACTACGAAAAAAAATTTTTTTCTTTTTGAGATTCTTTGCGCATAATATGCTTTTCTGAGGCTATCAAACTAGTATAATGAAAGAGAACCAGTTATCTCAAATACGAACGGAAAAAAAGTGATTCTAATGAAGTTTCCAAACTTCGAAAAATTTTTTTTTTCTTTTCGAGATTCTTTGCGCATAATATGCTTTTCTGAGGCTATCAAACTAGTATAATGAAAGAGAACCAGTTATCTCAAATAAGAAGGGAAAAAAAGTGATTCTAAGGAAGTTTCCAAACTTCGAAAAAATTTTTTCATTTCGAGATTCTTTGCGCATAATATGCTTTTCTGAGGCTATCAAACAAGTATAATGAAAGAGAACCAGTTATGTCAAATAAGAATGGAAAAAATGTGATTCTAAGGAAGTTTCCAAACTTCGAAAAAAAAATTTTTTCTTTTCGAGATTCTTTGCGCGTAATATGCTTTTTTGAGGCTATCAAACTAATACAATGAAAGAGAACCAGTTATCTCAAATAAGAACATACAAAAGTGATTCTAACGAAGTTTCCAAACTTCGAAAAAAAAATTTTTTCATTTCGAGATTCTTTGCGCATAATATGCTTTTCTGAGGCTATCAAAGTAGTATAATGAAAGAGAACCAGTTATCTCTAATAAGAATGGAAAAAAAGTGATTCTAAGGAAGTTTCCAAACTTCGAAAAATAATTTTTCATTTCGAGATTCTTTGCGCATAATATGCTTTTCTGAGGCTATCAAACTATTATAATGAAAGAGAACCAGTTATCTCAAATAAGAACGGAAAAAAGTGATTCTAACGAAGTTTCCAACCATCGAAAAAAAAATTTTTTATTTTCGAGAATCTTTGCGCATAATATGCTTTTCTGCGGCTATCAAACTAGTATAATGAAAGAGAACCAGTTATTTCAAATAAGAACGGAAAAAAAGTGATTCTATGGAAGTTTCCAAACTTCGAAAAATTTTTTTTTCTTTTCGAGATCTTATCGCTAAATATGCTTTTCTGAGGCTGTCAAACAGGTATAATGAAAGAGAACCAGTTATCTCGAATAAGAACAGAAAAAAAGTGATTCTAATGACGTTTCAAATCTTCGAAAAAATTTTTTTTTCCTTTCGAGATTCTTTGCGCATAATATGCTTTTCTGAGGCTATCAAACTAGTATAATGAAAGAGAACCAGTTTTCTCGAATAAGAACGGAAAAGAAGTGATTCTAATGAAGTTTCCAAACTTCGAAAAAAATGTTTTTTCTTTTCGAGATTCTTTCCGCATAATATGCGTTTCTACAGCTATCAAACTAGTATAATGAAAGAGAACCAGTTATCTCGAATAAGAACGGAAAAAAAGTGATTCTAATGACGTTTCAAATCTTCGAAAAAAAAATTTTTCTTTTCGAGATTCTTTGCGTATAATATGCTTTTCTGAGGCTATCAAACTAGTATAATGAAAGAGAACCAGTTATTTCGAATAAGAACGGAAAAAAAGTGATTCTAATGAAGTTTCCAAACTTCGAAAAAATTTTTTTTTCTTTTCGAGATTCTTTGCGCACATATGCTTTTCTACAGTATCAAACTAGTATAATGAAAGAGAACCAGTTATCTCGAATAAGAACGGAAAAAAAGTGATTCTAATGAAGTTTCAAAATTATGAACATCTTTTTTTTCTTTTCGAGATTCTTTGCGCATAATATGCTTTTCTACAGCTATCAAACTAGCAAAATGAAAGAGAACCAGTTATCTCGTACAAGAACGGAAAAAAAGTGATTCTAATGAAGTTTCCAAACTTGGAAAAAAAAATTTTCTTTTCGAGATTCTTTGCGCATAATATGCTTTTCTGAGGCTATCAAACTAGGTATAATGAAAGAGAACCAGTTATCTCGAATAAGAACGGAAAAAAAGTGATTCTGATGAAGTTCCCAAACTTCGAAAAAATTTTTTTTTCTTTTCGAGATGCTTTGCGCATAATAAGCTTCTCTGAGGCTATCAAACTAGTATTATGAAAGACAACCAGTTATCCCGAATAAGAACGGAAAAAATGTGATTCTAATGAAGTTTCCGAACTTCGAAAAAAATTTCTTTCTTTTCGAGATTCTTTGCGCATAATATGCTTTTCTGAGGCTATCAAACTAGTATAATGAAAGAGAACCAGTTATCTCGAATAAGAACGGAAAAAAAGTGATTCTAATGATGTTTCCAAACTTCGAAAAAAATTTTTTTTCTTTTCGCGATTCTTTGCGCATAATATGCTTTTCTGAGGCTATCAAACTAGTATAATGAAAGAGAACCAGTTATCTCGAATAAGAACGGAAAAAAAGTGATTCTAATGAAGTTTCCAAACTTCGAAAAAAATTTTTTTTCTTTTCCAATTTCTTTGCGCATCACATGCTTTTCCACAGCTATCAAACTAGCAAAATGAAAGAGAACCAGTTATCTCGTATAAGAACGGAAAAAAGTGATTCAAATGAAGTTTCCAAACTTGGAAAAAAAATTTTTCTTTTCGAGATTCTTTGCGCATAATATGCTTTTCTGAGGCTATCAAACTAGTATAATGAAAGAGAACCAGTTATCTCGAATAAGAACGGAAAAAAAGTGATTCTGATGAAGTTTCCAAACTTCGAAAAAAATTTTTTTTCTTTTCGAGATTCTTTGCGCATAATATGCTTTTCTGAGGCTATCAAACTAGTATTATGAAAGAGAACCAGTTATCTCGAATAAGAACGGAAAAAATGTGATTCTAATGAAGTTTCCGAACTTCGAAAAAAATTTCTTTCTTTTCGAGATTCTTTGCGCATAATATGCTTTTCTGAGGCTATCAAACTAGTATAATGAAAGAGAACCAGTTATCTCGAATAAGAAAGGAAAAAAAGTGATTATAATGATGTTTCCAAACTTCGAAAAAAATTTTTTTTCTTTTCGAAATTCTTTGCGCATAATATGCTTTTCTGAGGCTATCAAACTATTATAACGAAAGAGAACCAGTTATCTCGAATAAGAACGGAAAAAAAGTGATTCTAATGAAGTTTCCAAACTTCGAAAAAATTTTTTTTTCTTTTCGAATTTCTTTGCGCATAATATGCTTTTCTACAGCTATCAAACTAGCAAAATGAAAGAGAACCAGTTATCTCGTATAAGAACGGAAAAAAAGGGATTCTAATGAGGTTTCCAAACTTCGAAAAAAATTTTTTTCTTTTCGAGAATCTTTGCGCATAATATGCTTTTCTACAGCTATCAAACTAGTATAATGAAAGAGAACCAGTTATCTCAAATAAGAACGGCAAAAAAGTGATTCCAACGAAGTTTCCAAACTTCGAAAAAAAAATTTTTTCTTTTCGAGATTCTTTGCGCATAATATGCTTTTCTGAGGCTATCAAACTAGTATTATGAAAGAGAACCAGTTATCTCGAATAAGAACGGAAAAAATGTGATTCTAATGAATTTTCCGAACTTCGAAAAAAATTTCTTTCTTTTCGAGATTCTTTGCTCATAATATGCTTTTCTGAGGCTATCAAACTAGTATAATGAAAGAGAACCAGTTATCTCGAATAAGAACGGAAAAAAAGTGATTCTAATGAAGTTTCCAAACTTCGAAAAAAATTTTTTTCTTTTCGAGATTCTTTGCGCATAATATGCTTTTCTACAGCTATCAAACTAGCAAAATGAAAGAGAACCAGTTATCTCATATAAGAACGGAAAAAAAGTGATACCAATCAAGTTTCCAAACTTCGAAAAAAATTTTTTTCTTTTCGAGATTCTTTGCGCATAATATGCTTTTCTGCGGCTATCAAACCATTACAATGAAAGAGAACCAGTTATCTCAAATAAGAACGGGAAAAAAGTGATTCTAACGAAGTTTCCCAACTTCGAAAAAAAATTTTTTTTCTTTTCGAGATTTTTTGCGCATAATATACATTTCTGAGGCTATCAAATTAGTATAATGAAAGAGAACCAGTTATCTCAAATAAGAAGGGAAAAAAAGTGATTCTAAGGAAGTTTCCAAACTTCGAAAAAAAATTTTTCATTTCGAGATTCTTTGCGCATAATATGCTTTTCTGAGGCTATCAAACAAGTATAATGAAAGAGAACCAGTTATCTCAAATAAGAACGGAAAAAAAGTGATTCAAACGAAGTTTCCAAACTTCTAAAAAAAATTTATTTCTTTTCGAGATATTTTGCGCATAATATGCTTTTCTGAGGCTATCAAACTAGTACAATGAAAGAGAACCAGTTATCTCAAATAAGAACGGCAAAAAAGTGATTCTAACGAGGTTTCCACACTTCGAAAAAAATTTTTTGTCTTTTCGAGATTCTTTGCGCATAATATGCTTTTCTGAGGCTATCAAACTAGTATAATGAAGGAGAACCAGTTATCTAAATAAGAACAGAAAAAAAGTGATTCTAACGAAGTTTCCAAACTTCGAAAAAAAATTTTTTTCTTTTCGAGATTCTTTGCGCATAATATGCTTTTCTGAGGCTATCAAACTAGTACAATGAAAAAGAACCAGTTATCTCAAATAAGAATGGAAAAAAAGTGATTCTAATGAAGTTTCCAAACTTGGAAAAAAAATTTTTTCCTTTTCGAGATTCTTTGCGCATAATATGCTTTTCTGAGGCTATCAAACTAGTATAATGAAAGAGAACCAGTTATCTCAAATAAGAACGGAAAAAAGTGATTCTAACGAAGTTTCCAAACTTGGAAAAAAAATTTTTCATTTCGAGATTCTTTGCGCATATGCTTTTCTGAGGCTATCAAACTAGTATAATGAAAGAGAACCAGTTATCGCATACAAGAACGGAAAAAAAGTGATTCTAACGAAGTTTCCAAACATCGAAAAAAAAATTTTTTATTTTCGAGATTCTTTGCGCATAATATGCTTTTCTGAGGCTATCAAACTACTATAATGAAAGAGAACCAGTTATCTCAAATAAGAATGGAAAAAAAGTGATTCTAAGGAAGTTTCCAAACTTCGAAAAAAATTTTTTTTGCGCATAATATGCTTTTCTGAAGCTATCACACTAGTATAACGAAAGAGAACCAGTTATCTCAAATAAGAACGGCAAAAAAGTGATTCTAACGAAGTTTCCAAACTTCGAAAAAAAAATTTTTTCTTTTCGAGATTCTTTGCGCATAATATGCTTTTCTGAGGCTATCAAACTAGTATAATGAAAGAGAACCAGTTATCTCAAATAAGAATGGAAAAAAAGTGATTCTAATGAAGTTTCCAAACTTCGAAAAAAATTTTTTTTCTTTTCGAGATTCTTTGGGCATAATATGCTTTTCTGAGGCTATCAAACTAGTATAATGAAAGAGAACCAGTTATCTCAAATAAGAAGGGAAAAAAAGTGATTTTCAGGAAGTTTCCAAACTTCGAAAAAAATTTTTTATTTTCGAGATTCTTTGCGCATAATATGCTTTTCTGAGGCTATCAAACTAGTATAATGAAGGAGAACCAGTTATCTAAATAAGAACAGAAAAAAAGTGATTCTAACGAAGTTTCCAAACTTCGAAAAAAAATTTTTTTCTTTTCGAGATTCTTTGCGCATAATATGCTTTTCTGAGGCTATCAAACTAGTACAATGAAAAAGAACCAGTTATCTCAAATAAGAATGGAAAAAAAGTGATTCTAATGAAGTTTCCAAACTTGGAAAAAAAATTTTTTCCTTTTCGAGATTCTTTGCGCATAATATGCTTTTCTGAGGCTATCAAACTAGTATAATGAAAGAGAACCAGTTATCTCAAATAAGAACGGAAAAAAGTGATTCTAACGAAGTTTCCAAACTTGGAAAAAAAATTTTTCATTTCGAGATTCTTTGCGCATATGCTTTTCTGAGGCTATCAAACTAGTATAATGAAAGAGAACCAGTTATCGCATACAAGAACGGAAAAAAAGTGATTCTAACGAAGTTTCCAAACATCGAAAAAAAAATTTTTTATTTTCGAGATTCTTTGCGCATAATATGCTTTTCTGAGGCTATCAAACTAGTATAATGAAAGAGAACCAGTTATCTCAAATAAGAATGGAAAAAAAGTGATTCTAAGGAAGTTTCCAAACTTCGAAAAAAATTTTTTTTGCGCATAATATGCTTTTCTGAAGCTATCACACTAGTATAACGAAAGAGAACCAGTTATCTCAAATAAGAACGGCAAAAAAGTGATTCTAACGAAGTTTCCAAACTTCGAAAAAAAAATTTTTTCTTTTCGAGATTCTTTGCGCATAATATGCTTTTCTGAGGCTATCAAACTAGTATAATGAAAGAGAACCAGTTATCTCAAATAAGAATGGAAAAAAAGTGATTCTAATGAAGTTTCCAAACTTCGAAAAAAATTTTTTTTCTTTTCGAGATTCTTTGGGCATAATATGCTTTTCTGAGGCTATCAAACTAGTATAATGAAAGAGAACCAGTTATCTCAAATAAGAAGGGAAAAAAAGTGATTTTCAGGAAGTTTCCAAACTTCGAAAAAAATTTTTTATTTTCGAGATTCTTTGCGCATAATATGCTTTTCTGAGGCTATCAAACAAGAGAACCAGTTATCTCATATAAGAACGGAAAAAAAGTTATTCTAACGAAGTTTCCAAACTTCGAAAAAAATTTTTTTTCTTTTCGAGATTCTTTGCGCATAATATGCTTTACTGAGGCTATCAAACTTGTATAATGAAAGAGAACCAGTTATCTCAAATAAGAATGGAAAAAAAGTGATTCTAAGGAAGTTTCCTAACTTCGAAAAAATTTTTTTTTCTTTTCGAGATTCTTTGCGCATAATATGCTTTACTGAGGCTATCAAACTAGTATAATGAAAGAGAACCAGTTATCTCAAATAAGAATGGAAAGAAAGTGATTCTAAGGAAGTTTCCAAACTTCGAAAAAAAATTTTTTTCATTTCGAGATTCTTTGTGCTTAATATGCTTTTCTGAGGCTATAGAACTAGTATAATGAAAGAGAACCAGTTATCTCAAATAAGAACGGAAAAAAAGGGATTCTAACGAAGTTCCCAAACTTCGAAAAAATTTTTTTTTCTTTTCGAGATTCTTTGCGCATAATATGCTTTACTGAGGCTATCAAACTAGTATAATGAAAGAGAACCAGTTATCTCAAATAAGAACGGAAAAAAGTGATTCAAACGAAGTTTCCAAACTTCGAAAAAAAATTTTTTCTTTTCGAGATTCTTTGCGCATAATATGCTTTTCTGAGGCTATCAAACTAGTACAATGAAAGAGAACCAGTTATCTCAAATAAGAACGGCAAAAAAGTGATTCTAACGAGGTTTCCACACTTCGAAAAAAATTTTTTTTCTTTTCGAGATTCTTTGCGCATAATATGCTTTTCTGAGGCTATCAAACTAGTATAATGAAGGAGAACCAGTTATCTAAATAAGAACAGAAAAAAAGTGATTCTAACGAAGTTTCCAAACTTCGAAAAAAAATTTTTTTCTTTTCGAGATTCTTTGCGCATAATATGCTTTTCTGAGGCTATCAAACTAGTATAATGAAAAAGAACCAGTTATCTCAAATAAGAATGGAAAAAAAGTGATTCTAATGAAGTTTCCAAACATGGAAAAAAAATTTTTTCCTTTTCGAGATTCTTTGCGCATAATATGCTTTTCTGAGGCTATCAAACTAGTATAATGAAAGAGAACCAGTTATCTCAAATAAGAACGGAAAAAAGTGATTCTAACGAAGTTTCCAAACTTGGAAAAAAAATTTTTCATTTCGAGATTCTTTGCGCATATGCTTTTCTGAGGCTATCAAACTAGTATAATGAAAGAGAACCAGTTATCTCATACAAGAACGGAAAAAAAGTGATTCTAACGAAGTTTCCAAACATCGAAAAAAAATTTTTTTATTTTCGAGATTCTTTGCGCATAATATGCTTTTCTGAGGCTATCAAACTAGTATAATGAAAGAGAACCAGTTATCTCAAATAAGAATGGAAAAAAAGTGATTCTAAGGAAGTTTCCAAACTTCGAAAAAAATTTTTTTTGCGCATAATATGCTTTTCTGAAGCTATCACACTAGTACAACGAAAGAGAACCAGTTATCTCAAATAAGAACGGCAAAAAAGTGATTCTAACGAAGTTTCCAAACTTCGAAAAAAAAATTTTTTCTTTTCGAGATTCTTTGCGCATAATATGCTTTTCTGAGGCTATCAAACTAGTATAATGAAAGAGAACCAGTTATCTCAAATAAGAAGGGAAAAAAGGTGATTTTCAGGAAGTTTCCAAACTTCGAAAAAAATTTTTTATTTTCGAGATTCTTTGCGCATAATATGCTTTTCTGAGGCTATCAAACAAGAGAACCAGTTATCTCATATAAGAACGGAAAAAAAGTTATTCTAACGAAGTTTCCAAACTTCGAAAAAAAATTTTTTTCTTTTCGAGATTCTTTGCGCATAATATGCTTTACTGAGGCTATCAAACTTGTATAATGAAAGAGAACCAGTTATCTCAAATAAGAATGGAAAAAAAGTGATTCTAAGGAAGTTTCCTAACTTCGAAAAAAATTTTTTTTCTTTTCGAGATTCTTTGCGCATAATATGCTTTACTGAGGCTATCAAACTAGTATAATGAAAGAGAACCAGTTATCTCAAATAAGAATGGAAAGAAAGTGATTCTAAGGAAGTTTCCAAACTTCGAAAAAAAATTTTTTTCATTTCGAGATTCTTTGTGCTTAATATGCTTTTCTGAGGCTATAGAACTAGTATAATGAAAGAGAACCAGTTATCTCAAATAAGAACGGAAAAAAAGGGATTCTAACGAAGTTCCCAAACTTCGAAAAATTTTTTTTTTCTTTTCGAGATTCTTTGCGCATAATATGCTTTACTGAGGCTATCAAACTAGTATAATGAAAGAGAACCAGTTATCTCAAATAAGAACGGAAAAAAGTGATTCAAACGAAGTTTCCAAACTTCGAAAAAAAATTTTTTCTTTTCGAGATTCTTTGCGCATAATATGCTTTTCTGAGGCTATCAAAGTAGTATAATGAAAGAAAACCAGTTATCTAAATAAGAACGGAAAAAAAGTGATTCTAACGAAGTTTCCAAACTTCGAAAAAAAATTTTTTTCTTTTCGAGATTCTTTGCGCATAATATGCTTTTCTGAGGCTATCAAACTAGTATAATGAAAGAGAACCAGTTATCTCAAATAAGAATGGAAAAAAAGTGATTCTAAGGAAGTTTCCAAACTTCGAAAAGAAATTTTTTTCATTTCGAGATTCTTTGCGCATAATATGCTTTACTGAGGCTATCAAACTAGTATAATGAAAGAGAACCAGTTATCTCAAATACGAACGGAAAAAAAGTGATTCTAATGAAGTTTCCAAACTTCGAAAAATTTTTTTTTTCTTTTCGAGATTCTTTGCGCATAATATGCTTTTCTGAGGCTATCAAACAAGTAAAATGAAAGAGAACCAGTTATCTCAAATAAGAACGGAAAAAAGTGATTCTAACGAAGTTTCCAAACTTCGAAAAAAAATTTTTTCTTTTCGAGATTATGTTCGCATAATATGCTTTTCTGAGGCTATCAAACTAGTATAATGAAAGAGAACCAGTTATCTCAAATAGGGAATGGAAAAAAAGTGATTCTAAGGAAGTTTCCAAACTTCGAAAAAAAAAATTTTTCATTTCGAGATTCTTTGCGCATAATATGCTTTTCTGAGGCTATCAAACTAGTATAATGAAAGAGAACCAGTTATATCAAATAAGAACGGAAAAAAGTGATTCTAACGAAGTTTCCAAACTTCGAAAAAAAATTTTTTCTTTTCGAGATTATGTTCGCATAATATGCTTTTCTGAGGCTATCAAACTAGTATAATGAAAGAGAACCAGTTATCTCAAATAGGGAATGGAAAAAAAGTGATTCTAAGGAAGTTTCCAAACTTCGAAAAAAAAATTTTTTCATTTCGAGATTCTTTGCGCATAATATGCTTTTCTGAGGCTATCAAACTAGTATAATGAAAGAGAACCAGTTATATCAAATAAGAACGGAAAAAAAGTGATTCTAACGAAGTTTCCAAACTTCCAAAAAATTTTTTTCTTTTCGAGAATCTTTGCGCATAATATGCTTTTCTACAGCTATCAAACTAGTATAATGAAAGAGAACCAGTTATCTCGAATAAGAACGGAAAAAAAGTGATTCTAATGAAGTTTCAAAATTATGAAAAACTTTTTTTTTCTTTTCGAGATTCTTTGCGCATAATATGCTTTTCTGAGGCTATCAAACTAGTATAATGAAAGAGAACCAGTTATCTCGAATAAGAACGGAAAAAAAGTGATTCTAATGAATTTTCCAAACTTCGATAAAAATTTTTTTCTTTTCGAGATTCTTTGCGCATAATATGCTTTTCTGAGGCTATCAAACTAGTATAATGAAAGAGAACCAGTTATCTCGAATAAGAACGGAAAAAAAGTGATTCTAATGAAGTTTCTGAACTTCGAAAATTTTTTTTTTTATTTTCGAGATTCTTTGCGCATAATATGCTTTTCTGAGGCTATCAAACTAGTATAATGAAAGAGAACTAGTTATCTCGAATAACAACGGAAAAAACGTGATTCCAATGAAGTTTCCAAACTTTGAAAAAATTTTTTTTTTTTTTCGAAATTCTTTGCGCATAATATGCTTTTCTACAGCTATCAAACTAGTATAATGAAAGAGAACCAGTTATCTCGAATAAGAACGGAAAAAAAATGATTCTAATGAAGTTTCAAAATTTTGAAAAACTTTTTTTTTCTTTTCGAGATTCTTTGCGCATAATATGCTTTTCTACAGCTATCAAACTAGCAAAATGAAAGAGAACCAGTTATCTCGTATAAGAACGGAAAAAAAGGATATTAATGAAGTTTCCAAACTTCGAAACAAGTTTTTTCCTTTCCAGATTCTTTGCGCATAATATGGCTTTCTGAGGCTATCAAACTAGTATAATGAAAGAGAACCAGTTATCTCGAATAAGAACGGAAAAAAGTTATTCTAATGAAGTTTCCAAACTTCGAAAAAAATTTTTTTCTTTTCGAGATTCTTAGCGCATAATATGCTTTTTTACAGCTATCAAACTAGTATAATGAAAGAGAACCAGTTATCTCGAATAAAAACGGAAACAAAGTGATTCTAATGAATTTTCCAAACTTCGAAAAAATTTTTTTTTCTTTTCGAGATTCTATGCGTATAATATGCTTTTCTGATGCTATCAAACTAGTATAATGAAAGAGAACCAGTTATCTCGAATAAGAACGGAAAAAAAGTGATTCTAATGAAGTTTCCAAACATCGAAAAAAAATTTTTTCTTTTCGAGATTCTTTGCGCATAATATGCTTTTCTACAGCTATCAAACTAGTATAATGAAAGAGAACCAGTTAACTCGAATAAGAACGGAAAAATGTGATTCTAATGAAGTTTCAAAATTTTGAAAAACTTTTTTTTTTCTTTTCGAGATTCTTTGCGCATAAAATGCTTTTCTACAGCTATCAAAGTAGCAAAATGAAAGAGAACCAGTTATCTCGTATAAGAACGGAAAAAAGTGATTCCAATGAAGTTTCCAAACTTCGAAAAAAAAAATTTTTTTTTCGAGATTCTTTGGGCATAATGTGCTTTTCTGAGGCTATCAAACTAGTATAATGAAAGAGAACCAGTTATCTCGTATAAAAACGGAAAAAAGTGATTCAAATGAAGTTTCCAAACTTCAAAAATTTTTTTTTTTCTTTTCGAGATTCTTTGCGCATAATATGCTTTTCTAAGGCTATCAAACTAGCAAAATGAAAGAGAACCAGTTATCTCGTATAAGAACGGAAAAAAAGGATATTAATGAAGTTTCCAGACTTCGAAACAAGTTTTTTCCTTTCCAGATTCTTTGCGCATAATATGGCTTTCTGAGGCTATCAAACTAGTATAATGAAAGAGAACCAGTTATCTGGAATAAGAAAGGAAAAAAAGTGATTCTAATGAAGTTTCCAAACTTCGAAAAAAATTTTTTTTCTTTTCGAGATTCTTTGCGCATAATATGCTTTTCTGAGGCTATAAAACTAGCATAATGAAAGGGAACAAGTTATCTCGAATAAGAACGGAAAAAAAGTTATTCTAATGAAGTTTCCAAACTTCGAAAAAAATTTTTTTCTTTTCGAGATTCTTAGCGCATAATATGCTTTTTTACAGCTATCAAACTAGTATAATGAAAGAGAACCAGTTATCTCGAATAAAAACGGAAACAAATTGATTCTAATGAAGTTTCCAAACTTCGAAAAAAATTTTTTTTCTTTTCGAGATTCTATGCGCATAATATACTTTTCTGATGCTATCAAACTAGTATAATGAAAGAGAACCAGTTATCTCGAATAAGAACGGAAAAAAAGTGATTCTAATGAAGTTTCCAAACATCGAAAAAAAATTTTTTCTTTTCGAGATTCTTTGCGCATAATATGCTTTTCTACAGCTATCAAACTAGTATAATGAAAGAGAACCAGTTATCTCGATTAAGAACGGAAAAAAGTGATAAATGATGTTTCCAACAATCGAAATATATATTTTCTTGCCGCGAATTTTTCTTCATTTTATGGTTTTCTATGGCTATCAAACTAGTATAATGAAAGAGAATCAGTTATCTCAAATAAGAACGGAAAAAAAGTGATTGTAATGAACTTTACAAACTGAAAAAATTTGTTTTTCTTTTCGAGATTCTTTCCGCATAATATGCTTTTCTACAGCTATCAAACTAGCAAAATGAAAGAGAACCAGTTATCTCGAGTAAGAACGGAAAAAAAGTGATTCTAATGAAGTTTCAAAATTTTGAAAAACTTTTTTTTTTTTTGAGATTCTTTGCGCATAATATGCTTTTCTACAGCTATGAAACTAGCAAAATGAAAGAGAACCAGTTATCTCGAATAAGAACGGAAAAAAAGTGATTCTAATGAAGTTTCCAAACTTCGAAAAAAAATTTTTTCTTTTCCAGATTCTTTGCGCATAATATGCTTTTCTGTGGTTATCAAAATAGTTTAATGAAAGAGAACCAGCTATCTCGTATAAAAACGGAAAATGTGATTGAAATGAAGTTTCCAAACTTCAAAAAAAATTTTTTTCTTTTCGAGATTCTTTGCGCATAATATGCTTTTCTGAGGCTATCAAACTAGTATAATGAAAGAGAACCAGTTATCTCGAATAAGAACGGAAAAAAAGTGATTCTAATGAAGTGTCCAAACTTCGAAAAAAATTTTTTTTTTTAGAGATTCTTTGGGCATAATATGCTTTTCTACAGCTATCAAACTAGTATAATGAAAGAGAACCAGTTATCTCGAATAAGAACGGAAAAAAAGTGATTCTAATGTAGTTTCCAAACATCGAAAAAAAATTTTTTCTTTTAGAGATTCTTTGCGCATAATATGCTTTTCTACAGCTATCAAACTAGTATAATGAAAGAGAACCAGTTATCTCGAATAAGAACGGAAAAAAAGTGATTCTAATGAAGTTTCAAAATTTTGAAAAACTTTTTTTTTCTTTTCGAGATTCTTTGCGCATAATATGCTTTTCTACAGCTATCAAACTAGCAAAATGAAAGAGAACCAGTTATCTCGTATAAGATCGGAAAAAAAGTGATACCAATGAAGTTTACAAACTTCGAAAAAAAATTTTTTCTTTTCCAGATTCTTTGCGCATAATATGCTTTTCTGTGGCTATCAAACTAGTATAATGAAAGATAACCAGTTATCTCGTATAAAAACGGAAAAAAAGTGATTCAAATGAAGTTTCCAAATTTCAAAAAAAATTTTTTTCTTTTCCAGATTCTTTGCGCATAATATGCTTTTCTAAGGCTATCAAACTAGTATAATGAAAGAGAACCAGTTATCTCGATTAAGAACGGAAAAAAAGTGATAAATGATGTTTCCAACAATCGAAATATATATTTTCTTGCCGCGAATTTTTCTTCATTTTATGGTTTTCTATGGCTATCAAACTAGTATAATGAAAGAGAATCAGTTATCTCAAATAAGAACGGAAAAAAGTGATTGTAATGAACTTTACAAACTGAAAAAATATGTTTTTCTTTTCGAGATTCTTTCCGCATAATATGCTTTTCTACAGCTATCAAACTAGCAAAATGAAAGAGAACCAGTTATCTCGAGTAAGAACGGAAAAAAAGTGATTCTAATGAAGTTTCAAAATTTTGAAAAACTGTTTTTTTCTTTTCGAGATTCTTTGCGCATAATATGCTTTTCTACAGCTATGAAACTAGCAAAATAAAAGAGAACCAGCTATCTCGAATAAGAACGGAAAAAAAGTTATTCTAATGAAGTTTCCAAACATCGAAAAAATTTTTTTTTCTTTTCGAGATTCTTTGCGCATAATATGCTTTTCTGAGGCTATCAAACTAGTATAAAGAAAGAGAACCAGTTATGTTGAATAAGAACGGAAAAAAAGTGATTCTAATGAAGTTTCCAAACTTCGAAAAAAATTTTTTTTTTTTCGAGATTCTTTGCGCATGATATGCTTTTCTGAGGCTATCAAACTAGTATAATGAAAGAGAACTAGTTATTTCGAATAAGAACGGAAAAAAAGTTATTCTAATGAAGTTTCCAAACTTCGAAAAAAATTTTTTCTTTTCGAGATTCTTTGCGCATAATATGCCTTTTTGAGGCTATCAAACTAGTATAATGAAAGAGAACCAGTTATCTTGAATAAGAACGGAAAGAAAGTGATAAATGAAGTTTCCAACCATCGAAATATATCTTTTCTTGCCGCGAATTTTTCTTCATTTTATGGTAGTCTATGGCTATCAAACTTGTATAATGAAAGAGAACCAGTTATCTCGTATAAGAACGGAAAAAAGTGATTCAAATGAAGTTTCCAAACTTCAAAAAAGTTTTTTTTCTTTTCGAGATTCTTTGCGCATAATATGCTTTTCTGAGGCTATCAAACTAGTATAATGAAAGAGAACCAGTTATCTCGAATAAGAACGGAAAAAAAGTGATTCTAAAGAAGTTTCCAAACTTCGAAAAAATTTTTTTTTCTTTTCGACATTCTTTGCCCATAATATGCTTTTCTGAGGCTATCAAACTAGTATAATGAAAGAGAACGAGGTATCTCGAATAAGAACGGAAAAAAAAGTGATTCTAATGAAGTTTCCAATTTTGAAAAATTTATTTTTTCTTTTCGAGATTCTTTGCGCAAAATATGCTTTTCTGAGGCTATCAAACTAGTATAATGAAAGAGAACCAGTTATCTCGAATAAGAACGGAAAAAACGTGATTCCAATGAAGTTTCCAAACTTTGAAAAAAATTTTTTTCTTTTAGAGATTCTTTGCGCATAATATGCTTTTCTGATGCTATCAAACTAGTATAATGAAAGAGAACCAGTTATCTCGAATAAGAACGGAAAAAAAGTGATTCTAATGAAGTTTCCAAACATCGAAAAAAATTTCTTTTCTTTTCGAAATTCTTTGCGCATAATATGCTTTTCTACAGCTATCAAACTAGTATAATGAAAGAGCACCAGTTATCTCGAATAAGAACGGAAAAAAAATGATTCTAATGAAGTTTCAAAATTTTGAAAAACTTTTTTTTTCTTTTCGAGATTCTTTGCGCATAATATGCTTTTCTACAGCTATCAAACTAGCAAAATGAAAGAGAACCAGTTATCTCGTATAAGAACGGAAAAAAAGGATATTAATGAAGTTTCCAAACTTCGAAACAAGTTTTTTCCTTTCCAGATTCTTTGCGCATAATATGGCTTTCTGAGGCTATCAAACTAGTATAATGAAAGAGAACCAGTTATCTCGAATAAGAAAGGTAAAAAAGTGATTCTAATGAAGTTTCCAAACTTCGAAAAAAATTTTTTTTCTTTTCGAGATTCTTTGCGCATAATATGCTTTTCTGAGGCTATAAAACTAGTATAATGAAAGGGAACAAGTTATCTCGAATAAGAACGGAAAAAAAGTTATTCTAATGAAGTTTCCAAACTTCGAAAAAAATTTTTTTCTTTTCGAGATTCTTAGCGCATAATATGCTTTTTTACAGCTATCAAACTAGTATAATGAAAGAGAACCAGTTATCTCGAATAAAAACGGAAACAAAGTGATTCTAATGAAGTTTCCAAACTTCGAAAAAAATTTTTTTTCTTTTCGAGATTCTATGCGCATAATATACTTTTCTGATGCTATCAAACTAGTATAATGAAAGAGAACCAGTTATCTCGAATAAGAACGGAAAAAAAGTGATTCTAATGAAGTTTCCAAACATCGAAAAAAAATTTTTTCTTTTCGAGATTCTTTGCGCATAATATGCTTTTCTACAGCTATCAAACTAGTATAATGAAAGAGAACCAGTTATCTCGATTAAGAACGGAAAAAAGTGATAAATGATGTTTCCAACAATCGAAATATATATTTTCTTGCCGCGAATTTTTCTTCATTTTATGGTTTTCTATGGCTATCAAACTAGTATAATGAAAGAGAATCAGTTATCTCAAATAAGAACGGAAAAAAGTGATTGTAATGAACTTTACAAACTGAAAAAATTTGTTTTTCTTTTCGAGATTCTTTCCGCATAATATGCTTTTCTACAGCTATCAAACTAGCAAAATGAAAGAGAACCAGTTATCTCGAGTAAGAACGGAAAAAAAGTGATTCTAATGAAGTTTCAAAATTTTGAAAAACTTTTTTTTTTTTTGAGATTCTTTGCGCATAATATGCTTTTCTACAGCTATGAAACTAGCAAAATGAAAGAGAACCAGTTATCTCGAATAAGAACCGAAAAAAAGTGATTCTAATGAAGTTTCCAAACTTCGAAAAAAAATTTTTTCTTTTCCAGATTCTTTGCGCATAATATGCTTTTCTGTGGTTATCAAAATAGTTTAATGAAAGAGAACCAGCTATCTCGTATAAAAACGGAAAAATAGTGATTGAAATGAAGTTTCCAAACTTCAAAAAAAATTTTTTTCTTTTCGAGATTCTTTGCGCATAATATGCTTTTCTGAGGCTATCAAACTAGTATAATGAAAGAGAACCAGTTATCTCGAATAAGAACGGAAAAAAAGTGATTCTAATGAAGTGTCCAAACTTCGAAAAAAATTTTTTTCTTTTAGAGATTCTTTGGCCATAATATGCTTTTCTACAGCTATCAAACTAGTATAATGAAAGAGAACCAGTTATCTCGAATAAGAACGGAAAAAAAGTGATTCTAATGTAGTTTCCAAACATCGAAAAAAATTTTTTTCTTTTAGAGATTCTTTGCGCATAATATGCTTTTCTACAGCTATCAAACTAGTATAATGAAAGAGAACCAGTTATCTCGAATAAGAACGGAAAAAAAGTGATTCTAATGAAGTTTCAAAATTTTGAAAAACTTTTTTTTTCTTTTCGAGATTCTTTGCGCATAATATGCTTTTCTACAGCTATCAAACTAGCAAAATGAAAGAGAACCAGTTATCTCGTATAAGATCGGAAAAAAAGTGATACCAATGAAGTTTACAAACTTCGAAAAAAAATTTTTTCTTTTCCAGATTCTTTGCGCATAATATGCCTTTCTGTGGCTATCAAACTAGTATAATGAAAGATAACCAGTTATCTCGTATAAAAACGGAAAAAAGTGATTCAAATGAAGTTTCCAAACTTCAAAAAAAAATTTTTTCTTTTCCAGATTCTTTGCGCATAATATGCTTTTCTAAGGCTATCAAACTAGTATAATGAAAGAGAACCAGTTATCTCGATTAAGAACGGAAAATAAGTCATAAATGATGTTTCCAACAATCGAAATATATATTTTCTTGCCGCGAATTTTTCTTCATTTTATGGTTTTCTATGGCTATCAAACTAGTATAATGAAAGAGAATCAGTTATCTCAAATAAGAACGGAAAAAAAGTGATTGTAATGAACTTTACAAACTGAAAAAATATGTTTTTCTTTTCCAGATTCTTTCCGCATAATATGCTTTTCTACAGCTATCAAACTAGCAAAATGAAAGAGAACCAGTTATCTCGAGTAAGAACGGAAAAAAAGTGATTCTAATGAAGTTTCAAAATTTTGAAAAACTGTTTTTTTCTTTTCGAGATTCTTTGCGCATAATATGCTTTTCTACAGCTATGAAACTAGCAAATAAAAGAGAACCAGCTATCTCGAATAAGAACGGAAAAAAAGATATTCTAATGAAGTTTCCAAACATCGAAAAAATTTTTTTTTCTTTTCGAGATTCTTTGCGCATAATATGCTTTTCTGAGGCTATCAAACTAGTATAAAGAAAGAGAACCAGTTATGTTGAATAAGAACGGAAAAAAAGTGATTCTAATGAAGTTTCCAAACTTCGAAAAAAATTTTTTTTTTTTCGAGATTCTTTGCGCATGATATGCTTTTCTGAGGCTATCAAACTAGTATAATGAAAGAGAACCAGTTATCTCGAATAAGAACGGAAAAAAAGTTATTCTAATGAAGTTTCCAAACTTCGAAAAAAAATTTTTTCTTTTCGAGATTCTTTGAACATAATATGCCTTTTTGAGGCTATCAAACTAGTATAATGAAAGAGAACCAGTTATCTTGAATAAGAACGGAAAGAAAGTGATAAATGAAGTTTCCAACCATCGAAATATATCTTTTCTTGCCGCGAATTTTTCTTCATTTTATGGTAGTCTATGGCTATCAAACTTGTATAATGAAAGAGAACCAGTTATCTCGTATAAGAACGGAAAAAAGTGATTCAAATGAAGTTTCCAAACTTCAAAAAAGTTTTTTTTCTTTTCGAGATTCTTTGCGCATAATATGCTTTTCTGAGGCTATCAAACTAGTATAATGAAAGAGAACCAGTTATCTCGAATAAGAACGGAAAAAAAGTGATTCTAATGAAGTTTCCAAACTTCGAAAATTTTTTTTTTTCTTTTCGAGATTCTTTGCGCATAATATGCTTTTCTGAGGTCATCAAACTAGTATAATGAAAGAGAACCAGTTATCTCGAATAAGAACGGAAAAAAAGTGATTCTAATGAAGTTTCCGAACTTCGAAAAATTTTTTTTTTCTTTTCGAGATTTTTTGCCCATAATATGCTTTTCTGAGGCTATCAAACTAGTATAATGAAAGAGAACGAGGTATCTCGAATAAGAACGGAAAAAAAAGTGATTCTAATGAAGATTCCAATATTGAAAAATTTTTTTTTTCTTTTCGAGTTTCTTTGCGCATAATATGCTTTTCTGAGGCTATCAAACTAGTATAATGAAAGAGAACCAGTTATCTCGAATAAGAACGGAAAAAAAGTGATTCCAATGAAGTTTCCAAACTTCGAAAAAATTTTTTTTCTTTTAGAGATTCTTTGCACTTAATATGCTTTTCTGATGCTATCAAACTAGTATAATGAAAGAGAACCAGTTATCTCGAATAAATACGGAAAAAAAGTGATTCTAATGAAGTTTCCAAACATCGAAAAATTTTTTTTTCTTTTGGAAATTCTTTGCGCATAATATGCTTTTCTACAGCTATCAAACTAGCAAAATGAAAGAGAACCAGTTATCGCGTATAAGAACGGAAAAAAAGTGATATTAATGAAGTTTCCAAACTTCTAAACAAATTATTTCCTTTCCAGATTCTTTGCGCATAATATGGCTTTCTGAGGCTATCAAACTAGTATAATGAAAGAGAACCAGTTATCTCGAATAAGAAAGGAAAAAAAGTGATTCTAATGAAGTTTCCAAACTTCGAAAAAAATTTTTTTTCTTTTCGTAATTCATTTCGCATAATATGCTTTCTGAGGCTATCAAACTAGTATAATGAAAGAGAACCAGTTATCTCGAAACAGAACGGAAAAAATGTGATTCTAATGAAGTTTCAAAATTTTGAAAATTTTTTTTTCTTTTCGAGATTCTTTGCGCATAAAATGCTTTTCTACAACTATCAAAGTAGCAAAATGAAAGAGAACCAGTTATCTCGTATAAGAACGGAAAAAAGTGATTCTAATGAAGTTTCCAAACATCGAAAAAAATTTTATTCTTTTCGAGATTCTTTGCGCATAATATGCTTTTCAACAGCTATCAAACTAGTATAAAGAAAGAGAACCAGTTATCTCGAATAAGAACGGAAAAAAGTGATTCTAACGAAGTTTCCAAACTTCGAAAAAAATTTTTTTTCTTTTCGAGATTCTTTGCGCATAATATGCTTTTCTGAGGCTATCAAACAAGTATAATGAAAGAGAACCAGTTATCTCGAATAAGAACGGAAAAAAGGTGATTCTAATGAAGTTTCAAAACTTCGAAAAAATTTTTTTTCTTTTCGAGATTCCTTGCGCATAATATGCTTTTCTGAGGCTATCAAACTAGTATAATGAAAGAGAACCAGTTATCTCGAATAAGAACGGAAAAAAAGTGATTCTAATGAAGTTTCAAAATTTTGATAAACTTTTTTTTTCTTTTCGAGATTCTTTGCGCATAATATGCTTTTCTACAGCTATCAAACTAGCAAAATGAAAGACAACCAATTATCTCAAATAAGAACGGAAAAAAAGTGATTCTAATGAAGTTTCCAACCATCGAAATAAATCTTTTCTTTTCGCGAATCTTTCTTCATTTTATGATTTTCTATGGCTATCAAACTAGAGAGAAGCAGTTATCTCAAATAAGAATGGAGAAAAATTAATTCATAAGAATTTTCCAAACATCAAAAAAAATTTTTTTCTTTTCGAGATTCTTTCCGCATAATATACTTTTCTAAGACTATCAAACTAGTATAATGAAAGAGAACGAGTTATCTCGAATAAGAACGGAAAATATGTGATTCTAATGAAGTTTCCAAACATCGAAAATTTTTTTTTTTCTTTTCGAGATTCTTTGCGCATAATATGCTTTTCCGATGCTATCAAACTAGTATAATGAAAGAGAACCAGTTATCTCGAATAAGAACGGAAATAAGTGATTCTAATGAAGTTTCCAAATATCGAAAAAAATTTTTTTCTTTTCGAGATTCTTTGCGCATAATATGCTTTTCTACAGCTATCAAAATAGTATAAAGAAAGAGAACCAGTTATCTCGAATAAGAATGGAAAAAAAGTGATTCTAACGAAGTTTCCAAACTTCGAAAAAAATTTTTTTTCTTTTCGAGATTCTTTGCGCATAATATGATTTTCTGAGGCTATCAAACTAGTATAATAAAAGAGAACCAGTTATCTCGAATAAGAACGGAAAAAAAGTGATAAATGAAGTTTCCAACCATCGAAATATATCTTTTCTTGCCTCGAATTTTTCTTCATTTTATGGTTTTCTATGGCTATCAAACTAGTATAATGAAAGAGAAGCAGTTATCTCAAATAAGAATGGAGAAAATTTGATTCATAAGAATTTTCCAAATATCAAAAAAATTTTTTTTCTTTTCGAGTTTCTTTCCGCATAATATGCCTTTCTACATCTATCAAACTAGCAATATGAAAGAGAACCAGTTATCTCAAATAAGAACGGAAAAAAATTGATTCTGTTGGATTTTCCAACCTTCGAAAATTTTTTTTTTCGTTTCCAAATTCTATCCGCGTAATACGCCATTCTAAGGCTATCAAACTAGTATAATGAAAGAACACTAGTTATCTCAAATAAGAACGGAAAAAATTGATTCTTATGAAGTTTCCAACCATCGAAATAAATCTTTTCTTTTCGCGAATCTTTCTTCATTTTATGGTTTTCTATGGCTATCAAACTAGTATAATGAAACAGAACCAATTATCTCAAATAAGAATGGAAAAAAATTTATTCACAAGGATATTCCAAACATCAAAAAAAATTTTCTTTTTTTCCAGATTCTTTCAGCATAATATGCTTTTCTAAGGCTATCAAACTAGTATAATGAAAGAGAATCAGTTATCTCAATTAAGAAAGGAAAAAAAGTGATTCTAATTAAGTTTCCAAACTTTGAAAAAAAATTTTTTTTTTCGAGATTCTTTCCGCATAATATGCCTTTCTACATCTATCAAACTAGCAATATGAAAGAGAACCAGTTATCTCAAATAAAAACGGAAAAAAATTGATTCTCTTGGATTGTCCAACCTTCGAAAATTTTTTTTTTCTTTTCCAAATTCTTTCCGCGTAATATGCCATTCTAAGGCTATCAAACTAGTATAATGAAAGAGAACTAGTTATCTCAAATAAGAACGGAAAAAATTGATTCTAATGAAGTTTCCAAACTTTGAAAAAACATTTCTTTACTTTCGAGATTTTTTCCGCATAATATGCTTTTCTACAGCTATCAAACTAGCAAAATGTAAGAGAACCAGTTATCTCATATAAGAACGAAAAAAAGTTGATTCTCTTGGATTTTCCAACCATCGAAAAAATTTTTTTTTCTTTTGGAGATTCTTTCCGCATAATATGCTTTTCTACAGCTATCAAACTAGCAAAATGAAAGAGAACCAATTATCTCAAATAAGAACGGAAAAAAAGTGATTTTAATGAAGTTTTCAACCACCAAATAAATCTTTTCTTTTCGCGAATCTTTCTTCATTTTATGGTTTTCTATGGCTATCAAACTAGAGGGAAGCAGTTATCTCCAATAAGAATGGAGAAAAATTGATTCATAAGAATTTTCCAAACATCAAAAAAAATTTTTTTTCTTTTCGAGATTCTTTCCGCATAATATGCTTTTCTACAGCTATCAAACTAGCAAAATGAAAGAGAACCAGTTATCTCAAATAAGAACGGAATAAAAGTGATTGTAATGAAGTTTCCAACCATCGAAATAAATCTTTTTTTTTCGCGAATCTTTCTTCATTTTATGGTTTTCTATGGCTATCAAACTAGAATAATGAAAGAGGACCAGTTATCTCGAATAAGAACGGAAAAAAAGTGATTCTAATGAAGTTTCCAAACTTCGAAAAAATTTGTTTTTCTTTTCGAGATTCTTTGCGCATAATATGCTTTTCTGAGGCTATCAAACTAGTATAATAAAGAGAACCAGTTATCTCGTATAAGAACGGAAAAAAAATGATTCAAATGAAGTTTCCAAACTTCAAAAAATTTTTTTTTCTTTTCGAGATTCTTTGCGCATAATACGCTTTTCTGAGGCTATCAAACTAGTATAATGAAAGAGAACCAGTTATCTCGAATAAGAACGGAAAAAAAGTGATAAATGAAGTTTCCAACCATCGAAATATATCTTTTCTTGCCGCGAATTTTTCTTCATTTTATGGTTTTCTATGGCTATCAAACTAGTATAATGAAAGAGAAGCAGTTATCTCAAATAAGAATGGAGAAATAATGATTCATAAGAATTTTCCAAACATCAAAAAAAAATTTTTTCTTTTCGAGTTTCTTTCCGCATAATATGCTTTTCTACACCTATCAAACTAAGAAAATGTAAGAGAACCAGTTATCTCATATAAGAACGAAAAAAAGTTGATTATCTAGGATTTTCCAACCATCGAAAAAAATATTTTTTCTTTTGGAGATTCTTTCCGCATAATATGCTTTTCTACAGCTATCAAACTAGCAAAATGAAAGAGAACCAATTATCTCAAATAATAACGGAAAAAAAGTGATTCTAATGAAGTTTCCAACCATCGAAATAATACTTTTCTTTTCGCGAATCTTTATTAATTTTATGGTTTTCTATGGCTATCAAACTAGAGAGAAGCAGTTATCTCAAATAAGAATGGAGAAAAATTGATTCATAAGAATTTTCCAAACATCAAAAAAATTTTTTTTTCTTTTCGAGTTTCTTTCCGCAAAATATGGTTTTCTAAGGCTATCAAACTAGTATAATGAAAGAGAATCAGTTATCTCAAATAAGAACGAAAAAAAGTTGATTATCTAGGATTTTCCAACCATCGAAAAAAATTTTTTTTCTTTTGGAGATTCTTTGCGCATAATATGCTTTTCTACAGCTATCAAACTAGCAAAATGAAAGAGAACCAGTTATCTCGTATAAGAACGGAAAAAAAGTGATTCCAATGAAGTTTCCAAACTTCGAAAAAAATTTTTTTCTTTTCGAGATTTTTTGCGCATATTATGCTTTTCTGTGGCTATCAAACTAGCAATATGAAAGAGAACCAGTTATCTCAAATAAGAACGGAAAAAAATTGATTCTCTTGGATTTTCCAACCTTCGAAAAATTTTTTTTTCTTTTCCAAATTCTTTCCGCGTAATACGCCATTCTAAGGCTATCAAACTAGTATAATGAAAGAGAACTAGTTATCTCAAATAAGAACGGAAAAAATTGATTCTAATGAAGTTTCCAAACTTTGAAAAAAAATTTTTTTACTTTCGAGATTCTTTCCGCATAATATGCTTTTCTACAGTTATCAAACTAGCAAAATGTAAGTGAACCAGTTATCTCATATAAGAACGAAAAAAAGTTGATTCTCTTGGATTTTCCAACCATGGAAAAAAATTTTTTTTCTTTTGGAGATTCTTTCCGCATAATATGCTTTTCTACAGCTATCAAACTAGCAAAATGAAAGACAACCAATTATCTCAAATAAGAACGGAAAAAAAGTGATTCTAATGAAGTTTCCAACCATCGAAATAAATCTTTTCTTTTCGCGAATCTTTCTTCATTTTATGATTTTCTATGGCTATCAAACTAGAGAGAAGCAGTTATCTCAAATAAGAATGGAGAAAAATTAATTCATAAGAATTTTCCAAACATCAAAAAAAATTTTTTTCTTTTCGAGATTCTTTGCGCATAATATGCTTTTCCGATGCTATCAAACTAGTATAATGAAAGAGAACCAGTTATCTCGAATAAGAACGGAAATAAGTGATTCTAATGAAGTTTCCAAATATCGAAAAAAATTTTTTTCTTTTTGAGATTCTTTGCGCATAATATGCTTTTCTACAGCTATCAAAATAGTATAAAGAAAGAGAACCAGTTATCTCGAATAAGAATGGAAAAAAAGTGATTCTAACGAAGTTTCCAAACTTCGAAAAAAATTTTTTTTCTTTTCGAGATTCTTTGCGCATAATATGATTTTCTGAGGCTATCAAACTAGTATAATAAAAGAGAACCAGTTATCTCGAATAAGAACGGAAAAAAAGGATAAATGAAGTTTCCAACCATCGAAATATATCTTTTCTTGCCTCGAATTTTTCTTCATTTTATGGTTTTCTATGGCTATCAAACTAGTATAATGAAAGAGAAGCAGTTATCTCAAATAAGAATGGAGAAAATTTGATTCATAAGAATTTTCCAAACATCAAAAAAATTTTTTTTCTTTTCGAGTTTCTTTCCGCATAATATGCCTTTCTACATCTATCAAACTAGCAATATGAAAGAGAACCAGTTATCTCAAATAAGAACGGAAAAAAATTGATTCTGTTGGATTTTCCAACCTTCGAAAATTTTTTTTTTCGTTTCCAAATTCTATCCGCGTAATACGCCATTCTAAGGCTATCAAACTAGTATAATGAAAGAACACTAGTTATCTCAAATAAGAACGGAAAAAATTGATTCTTATGAAGTTTCCAACCATCGAAATAAATCTTTTCTTTTCGCGAATCTTTCTTCATTTTATGGTTTTCTATGGCTATCAAACTAGTATAATGAAACAGAACCAATTATCTCAAATAAGAATGGAAAAAAATTTATTCACAAGGATATTCCAAACATCAAAAAAATTTTTCTTTTTTTCCAGATTCTTTCAGCATAATATGCTTTTCTAAGGCTATCAAACTAGTATAATGAAAGAGAATCAGTTATCTCAATTAAGAAAGGAAAAAAAGTGATTCTAATTAAGTTTCCAAACTTTGAAAAAAAAATTTTTTTTTCGAGATTCTTTCCGCATAATATGCCTTTCTACATCTATCAAACTAGCAATATGAAAGAGAACCAGTTATCTCAAATAAAAACGGAAAAAAATTGATTCTCTTGGATTGTCCAACCTTCGAAAATTTTTTTTTTCTTTTCCAAATTCTTTCCGCGTAATATGCCATTCTAAGGCTATCAAACTAGTATAATGAAAGAGAACTAGTTATCTCAAATAAGAACGGAAAAATTTGATTCTAATGAAGTTTCCAAACTTTGAAAAAACATTTCTTTACTTTCGAGATTTTTTCCGCATAATATGCTTTTCTACAGCTATCAAACTAGCAAAATGTAAGAGAACCAGTTATCTCATATAAGAACGAAAAAAAGTTGATTCTCTTGGATTTTCCAACCATCGAAAAATTTTTTTTTTCTTTTGGAGATTCTTTCCGCATAATATGCTTTTCTATAGCTATCAAACTAGCAAAATGAAAGAGAACCAATTATCTCAAATAAGAACGGAAAAAAGGTGATTTTAATGAAGTTTCCAACCACCAAATAAATCTTTTCTTTTCGCGAATCTTTCTTCATTTTGTGGTTTTCTATGGCTATCAAACTAGAGGGAAGCAGTTATCTCCAATAAGAATGGAGAAAAATTGATTCATAAGAATTTTCCAAACATCAAAAAAAATTTTTTTTCTTTTCGATATTCTTTCCGCATAATATGCTTTTCTACAGCTATCAAACTAGCAAAATGAAAGAGAACCAGTTATCTCAAATAAGAACGGAATAAAAGTGATTGTAATGAAGTTTCCAACCATCGAATAAATCATTTTTTTTCGCGAATCTTTCTTCATTTTATGGTTTTCTATGGCTATCAAACTAGAATAATGAAAGAGGACCAGATATCCCGAATAAGAACGGAAAAACAGTGATTCTAATGAAGTTTCCAAACTTCGAAAAAATTTGTTTTTCTTTTCGAGATTCTTTGCGCATAATATGCTTTTCTGAGGCTATCAAACTAGTATAATAAAGAGAACCAGTTATCTCGTATAAGAATGGAAAAAAAGTGATTCAAATGAAGTTTCCAAACTTCAAAAAATTTTTTTTTCTTTTCGAGATTCTTTGCGCATAATACGCTTTTCTGAGGCTATCAAACTAGTATAATGAAAGAGAACCAGTTATCTCGAATAAGAACGGAAAAAAAGTGATAAATGAAGTTTCCAACCATCGAAATATATCTTTTCTTGCCGCGAATTTTTCTTCATTTTATGGTTTTCTATGGCTATCAAACTAGTATAATGAAAGAGAAGCAGTTATCTCAAATAAGAATGGAGAAATAATGATTCATAAGAATTTTCCAAACATCAAAAAAAAATTTTTTCTTTTCAAGTTTCTTTCCGCATAATATGCTTTTCTACACCTATCAAACTAGCAAAATGTAAGAGAACCAGTTATCTCATATAAGAACGAAAAAAAGTTGATTATCTAGGATTTTCCAACCATCGAAAAAAATTTTTTTTCTTTTGGAGATTCTTTCCGCATAATATGCTTTTCTACAGCTATCAAACTAGCAAAATGAAAGAGAACCAATTATCTCAAATAATAACGGAAAAAAAGTGATTCTAATGAAGTTTCCAACCATCGAAATAATACTTTTCTTTTCGCGAATCTTTCTTAATTTTATGGTTTTCTATGGCTATCAAACTAGAGAGAAGCAGTTATCTCAAATAAGAATGGAGAAAAATTGATTCATAAGAATTTTCCAAACATCAAAAAAATTTTTTTTCTTTTCGAGTTTCTTTCCGCAAAATATGGTTTTCTAAGGCTATCAAACTAGTATAATGAAAGAGAATCAGTTATCTCAAATAAGAACGGAAAAAAAGTGATTGTAATGAAGTTTACAAACCATGAAAAAATTTGTTTTTCTTTTTGAGATTCTTTCCGCATAATATGCTTTTCTACAGCTATCAAACTAGCAAAATGAAAGAGAACCAGTTATCTCAAATAAGAACGGAAAAAAAGTGATAAATGAAGTTTCCAACCATCGAAATATATCTTTTCTTGCCGCGAATTTTTCTTCATTTTATGGTTTTCTATGGCTATCAAACTAGTATAATGAAAGAGAAGCAGTTATCTCAAATAAAAATGGAGAAAAATTGATTCATAAGAATTTTCCAAACATCAAAAAAAATTTTTTTCTTTTCGAGTTTCTTTCCGCATAATATGCTTTTCTACACCTATCAAACTAGCAAAATGAAAGAGATCCAGTTATCTCAAATAAGAACGGAATAAAAGTGTAATGAAGTTTCCAACCATCGAAATAAATCTTTTCTTTTCGCGAATCTTTCTTCATTTTATTGTTTTCTATGGCTACCAAACTAGAGAGAAGCGGTTATCTCAAATAAGAATGGAGAAAAATTGATTCATAAGAATTTTCCAAACAACAAAAAAAATTTTTTTTCTTTTCGAGTTTCTTTCCGCATAATATGCTTTTCTAAGTCTATCAAACTAGTATAATGAAAGAGAATCAGTTATCTCAAATAAGAACGGATAAAAAGTGATTGTAATGAAGTTTACAAACTATGAAAAAATTTGTTTTTCTTTTCGAGATTCTTTCCGCATAATATGCTTTTCTACAGCTATCAAACTAGCAAAATGAAAGAGAATCAGTTATCTCAAATAAGAACGGAAAAAAAGTGATTCTAATGAAGTTTCCAAACTTCGAAAAAATTTGTTTTTCTTTTCGAGATTCTTTGCGCATAATATGCTTTTCTGAGGCTATCAAACTAGTATAATAAAGAGAACCAGTTATCTCGTATAAGAACGGAAAAAAAGTGATTCAAATGAAGTTTCCAAACTTCAAAAAATTTTTTTTTCTTTTCGAGATTCTTTGCGCATAATACGCTTTTCTGAGGCTATCAAACTAGTATAATGAAAGAGAACCAGTTATCTCGAATAAGAACGGAAAAAAAATGATAAATGAAGTTTTCAACCATCGAAATATATCTTTTCTTGCCGCGAATTTTTCTTCATTTTATGGTTTTCTATGGCTATCAAACTAGTATAATGAAAGAGAAGCAGTTATCTCAAATAAGAATGGAGAAAAAATGATTCATAAGAATTTTCCAAACACCAAAAAAAATTTTTTTCTTTTCGAGTTTCTTTCCGCATAATATGCTTTTCTACACCTATCAAACTAGCAAAATGAAAGAGAACCAGTTATCTCAAATAAGAACGCAATAAAAGTGTAATGAAGTTTCCAACCATCGAAATAAATCTTTTCTTTTCGCGAATCTTTCTTCATTTTATGGTTTTCTATGGCTATCAAACTAGCAAAATGAAATTGAACCAGTTATCTCATATAAGAACAAAAAAACGTTTATTCTATTGGATTTTCTAACCTTCGAAAAAAATTTTTTTTCTTTTCGAGATTCTTTCCGCATAATATGGTTTTCTACAGCTATCAAACTAGCAAAATGAAAGAGAATCAGTTATCTCAAATAAGAACGGACAAAAAAGATAGAAATGAAGTTTCGAACCATCGAAATAAATCTTTTCTTTTCGCGAATCTTTCTTCATTTATGGTTTTCTATGGCTATCAAACTAGAGAGAAGCAGTTATCTCAAATAAGAATGGAGAAAAATTGATTCATAAGAATTTTGGAAACATCAAAAAAAAATTTGTTTCTTTTCGAGTTTCTTTCCGCAGAATATGCTTTTCTAAGGCTATCAAACTAGTATAATGAAAGAGAATCAGTTATTTCAAATAAGAACGGAAAAAAGTGATTCTAATGAAGTTTCCAAACTTTGAAAAAAATTTTTTTTTTCTTTTCGAGATTCTTTCCGCATAATATGCTTTTCTACAGCTATCAAACTAGCAAAATGAAAGAGAACCAGTTATCTTAAATAAGAACGGGAAAAAAGTGATTCTAATGAAGTTTCCAAACATCGAAATAAATCTTTAGTTTTCGCTAACCTTTCTTCATTTTATGGTTTTCTACGACTATCAAACAAGTATAATGAAAGAGAACCAGTTATCTCAAATAAGAATGCAAAAAAATTGATTCATAAGGATTTTCTAAACCTGAAAATAAAATTTTTTTCTTTTCGTGATTCTTTCCGCATAATATGCTTTTCTACAGCTATCAAACTAGCAAATGAAAGAGAACCAGTTATATCAAATAAGAACGGAAAAAAAGTGATTGTAATGAAGTTTACAAACTGAAAAAATTTGTTTTTCTTTTCGAGATTCTTTCCGCATAATATGCTTTTCTACAGCTATCAAACTAGCAAAATGAAATAGAACCAGTTATCTCGAATAAGAACGGAAAAAAAGTGATTCAAATGAAGTTTCAAAATTTTGAAAAACTTTTTTTTTCTTTTCGAGATTCTTTGCGCATAATATGCTTTTCTACAGCTATCAAACAAGCAAAATGAAAGAGAACCAGCTATCTCGTATAAGAACGGAAAAAGAGTGATTCTAATGAAGTTTCAAAACTTCGAAAAAAATTTTTTTCTTTTCGAGATTCTTTGCGCATAATATGCCTTTCTGAGGCTATCAAACTAGTACAATGAAAGAGAACCAGTTATGTCAAATAAGAACGGAAAAAAAGTGATTCTAATAAAGTTTCCAAACTTCGAAAAAAATTTTTTTTCTTTTCGAGATTCATTGCGCATAATATGCTTTTCTGAGGCTATCAAACTAGTATAATGAAAGAGAACCAGTTATCTCGAATAAGAACGGAAAAAAAGTGACTCTAATGAAGTTTCCAAACTTCGAAAAATTTTTTTTTTCTTTTCGAGTCTCTTTGCGCATAATATGCTTTTCTGAGGCTATCAAACTAGTATAATGAAAGAGAACCAGTTATCTCGAATAAGAACGGAAAAAAAGTGATTCTAATGAAGTTTCCAAACTTCGAAAAAATTTTTTTTTCTTTTCGAGATTCTTTGCGCATAATATGCTTTTCTGAGGCTATCAAACTAGTATAATGAAAGAGAACGAGTTATCTCGAATAAGAACGGAAAAAAAAGTGATTCTAATGAAGTTTGCAAACTTCGAAAAAATTTTTTTTTCTTTTCGAGATTCTTTGCGCATAATATGCTTTTCTACAGCTATCAAACTATCAAAATGAAAGAGAACCAGTTATTTCAAATAAGAACGGAATAAAAGTGTAATGAAGTATCCAACCATCAATATAAATCTTTTCTTTTCGCGAATCTTTCTTCATTTTATGGTTTTCTAAGGCTATCAAACAAGTATAATGAAAGAGAACCAGTTATCTCAAATAAGAATGCAAAAAAATTGATTCATAAGATTTTTCCAAACATTAAAAAAATTTTTTTTTTTTTTCGAGATTCTTTCCGCATAATATGCTTTTCTAAGGGTATCAAACTACTATAATGAAAGAGAACCAGTTATATCAAATAAGAACGGGAAAAAAGTGATTCTTATGAAGTTTCCAAACATCGAAATAAATCTTTTCTTTTCGCGAATCTTTCTTCATTTTATGGTTTTCTATGGCTATCAAATTAGTATAATGAAACAGAACCAATTATCTCAAATAAGAACGGAAAAAAATTGATTCTCTTGGATTTTCCAACCTTCGAAAATTTTTTTTTTTCTTTTCCAAATTCTTTCCGCGTAATATGCCATTCTAAGGCTAGCAAACTAGTATAATGAAAGAGAACCAGTTATCTCAAATAAGAACGGAAAAAATTGATTCTAATGAAGTTTCCAAACTTTGAAAAAAAATTTTTTTACTTTCGAGATTCTTTCCGCATAATATGCTTTTCTACAGCTATCAAACTAGCAAAATGTAGGAGAACCAGTTATCTCATATAAGAACGAAAAAAAGTTGATTCTCTAGGATTTTCCAACCATCGAAAAAATATTTTTTTTCTTTTGGAGATTCTTTCCGCATAATATGCTTTTCTACAGCTATCAAACTAGCAAAATGAAAGAGAACCAATTATCTCAAATAAGAACGGAAAAAAAGTGATTCTAATGAAGTTTCCAACCATCGAAATAATACTTTTCTTTTCGCGAATCTTTCTTCATTTTCTTCATTTTATCATTCTAGAGAGAAGCAGATATCTCAAATAAGAATGGAGAAAAATTGATTCATAAGAATTTTCCAAACATCAAAAAAATTTTTTTTTCTTTTAGAGATTCTTTCCGCATAATATGCTTTTCTAAGTCTATCAAACTAGTATATGAAAGAGAATCAGTTATCTCAAATAAGAACGGAAAAAAAGTGATTGTAATGAAGTTTACAAACTATGAAAAAATTTGTTTTTCTTTTCGAGATTCTTTCCGCATAATATGGTTTTCTACAGCTATCAAACTAGCAAAATGAAAAAGAACCAGTTATCTCAAATAAGAACGGAATAAAAGTGATTGTAATGAAGTTTCCAACCATCGAAATAAATCTATTCTTTTCGCGAATCTTTCTTCATTTTATGGTTTTCTATGGCTATCAAACAAGTATAATGTAAGAAAACCAGTTATCTCAAATAAGAATGCAAAAAAATTGATTCATAAGAATTTTCCAAACATCAAAAAAAAATTATTTTCTTTTAGAGATTCTTTCCGCATAATATGCTTTTCTAAGGCTATCAAACTACTATAATGAAAGAGAACCAGTTATCTCAAATAAGGACGGAAAAAAAGTGATTCTAATGAAGTTTCCAACCTTCGAAAAAATTTTTTCTTCTTTTCGAGAATCTGTCCGCATAATATGCTTTTCTACAGCTATCAAACTATCAAAATGAAAGAGAACCAGTTATCTCAAATAAGAACGGAATAAAAGTGATATAAACGAAGTTTCTAACCATCGAAATAAATGTTTTCCTTTAGCGAAACTTTCTTCATTTTATGGTTTTCTATGGCTATCAAACTAGAATAATGAAAGAGGACTAGTTATCTCGAATAAGAACGGAAAAAAAGTGATTCTAATGAAGTTTCCAAACTTCGAAAAAAATTTTTTTTTTCCAGATTCTTTGCGCATAAATTGCTTTTCTGTGGTTATCAAAATAGTTTAATGAAAGAGAACCAGTTATCTCGTATAAAAACGGAAGAAAAGTGATTCAAATAAAGTTTCCAAACTTCAAAAAAAATTTTTTTCTTTTCGAGATTCTTTGCGCATAATATGCTTTTCTGAGGCTATCAAACCAGTATAATGAAAGAGAATCAGTTATCTCGAATAAGAACGGAAAAAAAGTGAATCTAATGAAGTGTCCAAACTTCGAAAAAAAATTTTTTCTTTTAGAGATTCTTTGGGCATAATATGCTTTTCTACAGCTATCAAACTAGTATAATGAAAGAGAACCAGTTATCTCGACTAAGAACGGAAAAAAAGTGATTCTAATGTAGTTTCCAAACATCGAAAAAAAATTTTTTCTTTTAGAGATTCTTTGCGCATAATATGCTTTTCTACAGCTATCAAACTAGTATTATGAAAGAAAACCAGTTATCTCGAATAAGAACGGAAAAAAAGTGATTGTAATGAAGTTTCAAAATTTTGAAAACCTTTTTTTTTCCTTTCTAGATTCTTTGCGCATAATATGCTTTTCTACAGCTATCAAACTAGCAAAATGAAAGAGAACCAGTTGTCTCGTATAAGAACGGAAAAAAAGTGATACCAATGAAGTTTACAAACTTCGAAAAAAAATTTTTTCTTTTCGAGATTCTTTGCGCATAATATGCTTTTCTGTGGCTATCAAACTAGTATAATGAAAGAGAACCAGTTATCTCGTATAAAAACGGAAAAAAAGTGATTCAAATGAAGTTTCCAACAATCGAAATATATATTTTCTTGCCGCGAATTTTTCTTCATTTTATGGTTTTCTATGGCTATCAAACTAGTATAATGAAAGAGAATCAGTTATCTCAAATAAGAACGGAAAAAAAGTGATTGTAATGAACTTTACAAACTGAAAAAATTTGTTTTTCTTTTCTAGATTCTTTCCGCATAATATGCTTTTCTACAGCTATCAAACTAGCAAAATGTAAGAGAACCAGTTATCTCGAGTAAGAACGGAAAAAAAGTGATTCTAATGAAGTTTCAAAATTTTGAAAAACTTTTTTTTTCTTTTCGAGATTCTTTGCGCATAATATGCTTTTCTACAGCTATCAAACAAGCAAAATGAAAGAGAACCAGCTATCTCGAATAAGAACGGAAAAAAAGGTATTCTAATGAAGTTTCCAAACTTCGAAAAAAATTTTTTTTCTTTTCGAGATTCTTTGCGCATAATATGCTTTTCTGAGGCTATCAAACTAGTATAAAGAAAGAGAACCAGTTATGTTGAATAAGAACGGAAAAAAAGTGATTCTAATGAAGTTTCCAAACTTCGAAAAAATTTTTTTTTCTTTTCGAGATTCTTTGCGCATGATATGCTTTTCTGAGGCTATCAAACTAGTATAATGAAAGAGAACCAGCTATCTCGAATAAGAACGGAAAAAAAGTTATTCTAATGAAGTTTCCAAACTTCGAAAAAAATTTTTTACTTTTCGAGATTCTTTGCGCATAATATGCCTTTCTGAGGCTATCAAACTAGTATAATGAAAGAGAACCAGTTATCTCGAATAAGAACGGAAAAAAAGTGATTCTAATAAAGTTTCCAAATTCGAAAAAAAATTTTTTTCTTTTCGAGATTCATTGAGCATAATATGCTTTTCTGAGGCTATCATTCTAGTATAATGAAAGAGAACCAGTTATCTCGAATAAGAACGGAAAAAAAGTGATTCTAATGAAGTTTCCAAACTTCGCAAAAAATTTTTATCTTTTCGAGATTCTTTGCGCCTAATATGCTTTTCTGAGGCTATCAAATTAGTATAATGAAAGAGAACCAGTTATCTCGAATAAGAACGGAAAAAAAGTGATTCTAATGAAGTTTCCAAACTTCGAAATAATTTTTTTCTCTTTTCGAGATTCTTTGCGCATAATATGCTTTTCTGAGTCTATCAAACTAGTATAATGAAAGAGAACCAGTTATCTCGAATAAGAACGGAAAAAAAGTGATTCTAATGAAGTTTCCAAACTTCGTAAAAATTTTTTTTTCTTTTCGAGATTCTTTGCGCATAATATGCTTTTCTGAGGCCATCAAACTGGTATAATGAAAGAGAACGAGTTATCTCGAATAAGAACGGAAAAAGAAGTGATTCTAATGAAGTTTCCAAACTTCGAAAAATTTTTTTTTCTTTTCGAGATTCTTTGCGCATAATATGCTTTTCTGAGGCTATAAAACTAGTATAATGAAAGGGAACAAGTTATCTCGAATAAGAACGGAAAAAAAGTTATTCTAATGAAGTTTCCAAACTTCGAAAAAAATTTTTTTCTTTTCGAGATTCTCAGCGCATAATATGCTTTTTTACAGCTATCAAACTAGTATAATGAAAGAGAACCAGTTATCTCGAAAAAAAACGGAAACAAAGTGATTCTAATGAAATTTCCAAACTTCGAAAAAAATTTTTTTTCTTTTCGAGATTCTATGCGCATAATATGCTTTTCTGATGCTATCAAACTAGTATAATGAAAGAGAACCAGTTATCTCGAATAAGAACGGAAAAAAGTGATTCTAATGAAGTTTCGAAACATCGTAAAAAAATTTTTTCTTTTCGAGATTCTTTGCGCATAATATGCTTTTCTACAGCTATCAAACTAGTATAATGAAAGAGAACCAGTTAACTCGAATAAGAACGGAAAAAAGTGATTCTAATGAAGTTTCAAAATTTTGAAAAATTTTTTTTTCTTTTCGAGATTCTTTGCGCATAAAATGCTTTTCTACAACTATCAAAGTAGCAAAATGAAAGAGAACCAGTTATCTCGTATAAGAACGGAAAAAAGTGATTCCAATGAAGTTTCCAAACTTCGAAAAAAAAATTTTTTTTTCCTGATTCTTTGCGCATAATGTGCTTTTCTGAGGCTATCAAACTAGTATAATGAAAGAGAACCAGTTATCTCGACTAAGAACGGAAAAAAAGTGATTCTAATGTAGTTTCCAAACATCGAAAAAAATTTTTTTCTTTTAGAGATTCTTTGCGCATAATATGCTTTTCTACAGCTATCAAACTAGTATAATGAAAGAGAACCAGTTATCTCGAATAAGAACGGAAAAAAAGTGATTGTAATGAAGTTTCAAAATTTTGAAAAACTTTTTTTTTCTTTTCCAGATTCTTTGCGCATAATATGCTTTTCTACAGCTATCAAACTAGCAAAATGAAAGAGAACCAGTTATCTCGTATAAGAACGGAAAAAAAGTGATACCAATGAAGTTTACAAACTTCGAAAAAAAATTTTTTCTTTTCCAGATTCTTTGCGCATAATATGCTTTTCGGTGGCTATCAAACTAGTATAATGAAAGAGAACCAGTTATCTCGTATAAAAACGGAAAAAAAGTGATTCAAATGAAGTTTCCAAACTTCAAAAAAAATTTTTTTCTTTTCGAGATTCTTTGCGCATAATATGCTTTTCTAAGGCTATCAAACTAGTATAATGAAAGAGAACCAGTTATCTCGATTAAGAACGGAAAAAAAGTGATAAATGATGTTTCCAACAATCGAAATATATATTTTCTTGCCGCGAATTTTTCTTCATTTTATGGTTTTCTATGGCTATCAAACTAGTATAATGAAAGAGAATCAGTTATCTCAAATAAGAACGGAAAAAAAGTGATTGTAATGAACTTTACAAACTGAAAAAATTTGTTTTTCTTTTCGAGATTCTTTCCGCATAATATGCTTTTCTACAGCTATCAAACTAGCAAAATGTAAGAGAACCAGTTATCTCGAGTAAGAACGGAAAAAAAGTGATTCTAATGAAGTTTCAAAATTTTGAAAACCTTTTTTTTTCTTTTCGAGATTCTTTGCGCATAATATGCTTTTCTACAGCTATCAAACGAGCAAAATGAAAGAGAACCAGCTATCTCGAATAAGAGCGGAAAAAAAGTTATTCTAATGAAGTTTCCAAACTTCGAAAAAAATTTTTTTTCTTTTCGAGATTCTTTGCGCATAATATGCTTTTCTGAGGCTATCAAACTAGTATAAAGAAAGAGAACCAGTTATGTTGAATAAGAACGAAAAAAAAGTGATTCTAATGAAGTTTCCAAATATCGAAAAAATTTTTTTTTCTTATCGAGATTCTTTGCGCATGATATGCTTTTCTGAGGCTATCAAACTAGTATAATGAAAGAGAACCAGTTATCTCAAATAAGAACGGAAAAAAGTGATTCTAAGGAAGTTTCCAAACTTCGAAAAAAAATTTTTTTCTTATCGAGATTCTTTGCGCATAATATGCTTTTCTGAGGCTATCAAACTAGTTTAATGAGAGATTACCAGTTATCTCAAATAGGAATGGAAAAAAAGTGATTCTAATGAAGTTTCCAAACTTCGAAATTTTTTTTTTTTCTTTTCGAGATTCTTTGCGCATAATATGCTTTTCTGAAGCTATCAAACTAGTATAATGAAAGAGAACCAGTTATCTCAAATAAGAACGGAAAAAAAGTGATTCTAACGAAGTTTCCAAACTTCTAAAAAATTTTTTTTATTTTCGAGATTCTTTGCGCATAATATGCTTTTCTGAGGCTATCTAATTAGTATAATGAGAGATTACCAGTTATCTCAAATATGAACGGAAAAAAAGTGATTCTAACGAAGTTTCAAAACTTCGAAAAAAAATTTTTTTCTTTTCGAGATTCTTTGCGCATAATATGCTTTACTGAGGATATCAAACTAGTATAATGAAAGAGAACCAGTTATCTCAAATAACAACGGAAAAAAAGTGATTCTAATGAAATTTCCAAACTTCGAAAAAAATTTTTTTTCTTTTCGAGATTCTATGCGCATAATATGCTTTTCTGATGCTATCAAACTAGTATAATGAAAGAGAACCAGTTATCTCGAATAAGAACGGAAAAAAGTGATTCTAATGAAGTTTCCAAACATCGTAAAAAAATTTTTTCTTTTCGAGATTCTTTGCGCATAATATGCTTTTCTACAGCTATCAAACTAGTATAATGAAAGAGAACCAGTTAACTCGAATAAGAACGGAAAAAAGTGATTCTAATGAAGTTTCAAAATTTTGAAAAATTTTTTTTTCTTTTCGAGATTCTTTGCGCATAAAATGCTTTTCTACAACTATCAAAGTAGCAAAATGAAAGAGAACCAGTTATCTCGTATAAGAACGGAAAAAAGTGATTCCAATGAAGTTTCCAAACTTCGAAAAAAAAATTTTTTTTTCCTGATTCTTTGCGCATAATGTGCTTTTCTGAGGCTATCAAACTAGTATAATGAAAGAGAACCAGTTATCTCGACTAAGAACGGAAAAAAAGTGATTCTAATGTAGTTTCCAAACATCGAAAAAAATTTTTTTCTTTTAGAGATTCTTTGCGCATAATATGCTTTTCTACAGCTATCAAACTAGTATAATGAAAGAGAACCAGTTATCTCGAATAAGAACGGAAAAAAAGTGATTGTAATGAAGTTTCAAAATTTTGAAAAACTTTTTTTTTCTTTTCCAGATTCTTTGCGCATAATATGCTTTTCTACAGCTATCAAACTAGCAAAATGAAAGAGAACCAGTTATCTCGTATAAGAACGGAAAAAAAGTGATACCAATGAAGTTTACAAACTTCGAAAAAAAATTTTTTCTTTTCCAGATTCTTTGCGCATAATATGCTTTTCGGTGGCTATCAAACTAGTATAATGAAAGAGAACCAGTTATCTCGTATAAAAACGGAAAAAAAGTGATTCAAATGAAGTTTCCAAACTTCAAAAAAAATTTTTTTCTTTTCGAGATTCTTTGCGCATAATATGCTTTTCTAAGGCTATCAAACTAGTATAATGAAAGAGAACCAGTTATCTCGATTAAGAACGGAAAAAAAGTGATAAATGATGTTTCCAACAATCGAAATATATATTTTCTTGCCGCGAATTTTTCTTCATTTTATGGTTTTCTATGGCTATCAAACTAGTATAATGAAAGAGAATCAGTTATCTCAAATAAGAACGGAAAAAAAGTGATTGTAATGAACTTTACAAACTGAAAAAATTTGTTTTTCTTTTCGAAATTCTTTCCGCATAATATGCTTTTCTACAGCTATCAAACTAGCAAAATGTAAGAGAACCAGTTATCTCGAGTAAGAACGGAAAAAAAGTGATTCTAATGAAGTTTCAAAATTTTGAAAACCTTTTTTTTTTCTTTTCGAGATTCTTTGCGCATAATATGCTTTTCTACAGCTATCAAACGAGCAAAATGAAAGAGAACCAGCTATCTCGAATAAGAGCGGAAAAAAAGTTATTCTAATGAAGTTTCCAAACTTCGAAAAAAATTTTTTTTCTTTTCGAGATTCTTTGCGCATAATATGCTTTTCTGAGGCTATCAAACTAGTATAAAGAAAGAGAACCAGTTATGTTGAATAAGAACGAAAAAAAAGTGATTCTAATGAAGTTTCCAAATATCGAAAAAATTTTTTTTTCTTATCGAGATTCTTTGCGCATGATATGCTTTTCTGAGGCTATCAAACTAGTATAATGAAAGAGAACCAGTTATCTCGAATAAGAACGGAAAAAAAGTTATTCTAATGAATTTTCCAAACTTCGAAAAAAATTTTTTACTTTTCCAGATTCTTTGCGCATAATATGCCTTTCTGAGGCTATCAAACTAGTATAATGAAAGAGAACCAGTTATCTCGAATAAGAACGGAAAAAAAGTGATTCTAATAAAGTTTCCAAATTCGAAAAAAAATTTTTTTCTTTTCGAGATTCATTGAGCATAATATGCTTTTCTGAGGCTATCAAACTAGTATAATGAAAGAGAACCAGTTATCTCGAATAAGAACGGAAAAAAAGTGATTCTAATGAAGTTTCCAAACTTCAAAAAAAATTTTTTTCTTTTCGAAATTCTTTGCGCATAATATGCTTTTCTGAGGCTATCAAACTAGTATAATGAAAGAGAACCAGTTATCTCGAATAAGAACGGAAAAAAAGTGAATCTAATGAAGTGTCCAAACTTCGAAAAAATTGTTTTCTTTTAGAGATTCTTTGGGCATAATATGCTTTTCTACAGCTATCAAACTAGTATATTGAAAGAGAACCAGTTATCTCGACTAAGAACGGAAAAAAAGTGATTCTAATGTAGTTTCCAAACATCGAAAAAAATTTTTATCTTTTAGAGATTCTTTGCGCCTAATATGCTTTTCTGAGGCTATCAAATTAGTATAATGAAAGAGAACCAGTTATCTCGAATAAGAACGGAAAAAAAGTGATTCTTATGAAGTTTCCAAACTTCGAAATAATTTTTTTTTCTTTTCCAGATTCTTTGCGCATAATATGCTTTTCTGAGTCTATCAAACTAGTATAATGAAAGAGAACCAGTTATCTCGAATAAGAACGGAAAAAAAGTGATTCTAATGAAGTTTCCAAACTTCGAAAAAATTTCTTTTTCTTTTCGAGATTCTTTGCGCATATTATGCTTTTCTGAGGCTATCAAACTGGTATAATGAAAGAGAACGAGTTATCTCGAATAAGAACGGAAAAAGAAGTGATTCTAATGAAGTTTCCAAACTTCGAAAAAATTTTTTTTTTCTTTTCGAGATTCTTTGCGCATAATATGCTTTTCTGAGTCTATAAAACTAGTATAATGAAAGGGAACAAGTTATCTCGAATAAGAACGGAAAAAAAGTTATTCTAATGAAGTTTCCAAAATTCGAAAAAAATTTTTTTCTTTTCGAGATTCTTAGCGCATAATATGCTTTTTTACAGCTATCAAAATAGTATAATGAAAGAGAACCAGTTATCTCGAATAAAAACGGAAACAAAGTGATTCTAATGAAATTTCCAAACTTCGAAAAAAATTTTTTTTTCTTTTCGAGATTCTATGCGCATAATATGCTTTTCTGATGCTATCAAACTAGTATAATGAAAGAGAACCAGTTATCTCGAATAAGAACGGAAAAAAAGTGATTCTAATGAAGTTTCCAAACATCGAAAAAAATTATTTTCTTTTCGAGATTCTTTGTGCATAATATGCTTTTCTACAGCTATCAAACTAGTATAATGAAAGAGAACCATTTAACTCGAATAAGAACGGAAAAAAGTGATTCTAATGAAGTTTCAAAATTTTGAAAAATTTTTTTTTCTTTTCGAGATTCTTTGCGCATAAAATGCTTTTCTACAGATATCAAAGTAGCAAAATGAAAGAGAACCAGTTATCTCGTATAAGAACGGAAAAAAGTGATTCCAATGAAGTTTCCAAACTTCGAAAAAAAAATTTTTTTTTATCGAGATTCTTTGCGCATAATGTGCTTTTCTGAGGCTATCAAACTAGTATAATGAAAGACAACCAGTTATCTCGAATAAGAACAGAAAAAAAGTGATAAATGAAGTTTCCAACCATCGAAATATATCTTTTCTTGCCGCGAATTTTTCTTCATTTTATGGTAGTCTATGGCTATCAAACTTGTATAATGAAAGAGAACCAGTTATCTCGTATAAGAACGGAAAAAAGTGATTCAAATGAAGTTTCCAAACTTCAAATAGTTTTTTTTCTTTTCGAGATTCTTTGCGCATAATATGCTTTTCTGAGGCTATCAAACTAGTATAATGAAAGAGAACCAGTTATCTCGAATAAGAACGGAAAAAAAGTGATTCTAATGAAGTTTCCAAACTTCGAAAAAAATTTTTTTCTTTTCGAGATTCTTTGCGCATAATATGCTTTTCTGAGGCTATCAAACAAGTATAATGAAAGAGAACCAGTTATCTCGAATAAGAACGGAAAAAAAGTGATTCTAATGAAGTGTCCAATCTTCGAAAAATTTTTTTTTTCTTTTCGAGATTCTTTGCCCATAATATGCTTTTCTGAGGCTATCAAACTCGTATAATGAAAGAGAACGAGGTATCTCGAATAAGAACGGAAAAAAAAGTGATTCTAATGAAGTTTCCAATTTTGAAAACTTTTTTTTTTCTTTTCGAGATTCTTTGTGCATAATATGCTTTTCTACAGCTATCAAACTAGCAAAATGAAAGAGAACCAGTTATTTCGTATAAGAACGGAAAAAAAGTGATATCAATGAAGTTTCCAAACTTCGAAAAAAAATTTTTTCCTTTCCAGATTCTTTGCGCATAATATGGCTTTCTGAGGCTATCAAACTAGTATAATGAAAGAGAACCAGTTACTTCGAATAAGAAAGGAAAAAAAGTGATTCTAATGAAGTTTCCAAACTTCGAAAAAAATTTTTTTTCTTTTCGTAATTCATTGCGCATAATATGCTTTTCTGAGGCTATCAAACTAGTATAATGAAAGAGAACCAGTTATCTCGAAACAGAACGGAAAAAATGTGATTCTAATGAAGTTTCCAAACTTGGAAAAAAATTTTTTTTCTTTTCGAGATTCTTTGCGCATAATATGCTTTTCTCATGCTATCAAACTAGTATAAAAAAAGAGAACCAGTTATCTCGAATAAGAACGGAAAAAAGTGATTCTAACGAAGTTTCCAAACTTCGAAAAAATTTTTTTTTCTTTTCGAGATTCTTTGCGCATAATATGCTTTTCTGAGGCTATCAAACAAGTATAATGAAAGAGAACCAGTTATCTCGAATAAGAACGGAAAAAAGGTGATTCTAATGAAGTTTCAAAACTTCGAAAAAATTTTTTTTTCTTTTCGAGATTCCTTGCGCATAATATGCTTTTCTGAGGCTATCAAACTAGTATAATGAAAGAGAACCAGTTATCTCGAATTAGAACGGAAAATATGTGATTCTAATGAAGTTTCCAAACATCGAAAAAATTTTTTTTTCTTTTCGATATTCTTTGCGCATAATATCCTTTTCCGATGCTATCAAACTAGCAAAATGAAAGAGAACCAGTTATCTCATATAAGAACGGAAAAAAAGTGATTCCAATGAAGTTTCCAAACTTCGAAAAAAATTTTTTTCTTTTCGAGATTTTTGCGCATATTATGCTTTTCTGTGGCTATCAAACTAGTATAATGAAAGAGAACCAGTTATCTCGAATAAGAACGGAAAAAAAGTGATAAATGAAGTTTCCAACCATCGAAATATATCTTTTCTTGCCGCGAATTTTTCTTCATTTTATGGTTTTCTATGGCTATCAAACTAGTATAATGAAAGAGAAGCAGTTATCTCAAATAAGAATGGAGAAAAATTGATTCATAAGAATTTTCCAAACATCAAAAAAAATTTTTTTCTTTTCGAGTTTCTTTCCGCATAACATGCCTTTCTACATCTATCAAACTAGCAATATGAAAGAGAACCAGTTATCTCAAATAAGAACGGAAAAAAATGGATTCTCTTTGATTTTCCAACCTTCGAAAATTTTTTTTTTTCTTTTCCAAATTCTTTCCGCGTAATACGCCATTCTAAGGCTATTAAAATAGTATAATGAAAGAGAACTAGTTATCTCAAATAAGAACGGAAAAAATTGATTCTAATGAAGTTTTCAAACTTTGAAAAAAAATTTTTTTACTTTCGAGATTCTTTCCGCATAATATGCTTTTCTACAGCATTCAAACTAGCAAAATGAAAGACAACCAATTATCTCAAATAAGAACGGAAAAAAAGTGATTCTAATGAAGTTTCCAACCATCGAAATAAATCTTTTCTTTTCGCGAATCTTTCTTCATTTTATGGTTTTCTATGGCTATCAAACTAGTATAATGAAACAGAACCAATTATCTCAAATAAGAATGGAAAAAAATTTATTCACAAGGATTTTCCAAACATCAAAAAAAATTTCCTTTTTTTCCAGATTCTTTCCGCATAATATGCTTTTCTAAGGGTATGAAACTAGTATAATGAAAGAGAACCAGTTATCTCGAATAAGAACGGAAAAAAAGTGATTCTAATGAAGTTTCCAAACTTCGAAAAATTTTTTTTTCCTTTTCGAGATTCTTTGCGCATAATATGCTTTTCTGAGGCTATCAAACTAGTATAATGAAAGATAACGAGTTATCTCGAATAAGAACGGAAAAAAAGTGATTCTAATGAAGTTTCCAAACTTCGAAAAAAATTTTTTTTCTTTTCGAGATTCTTTGCGCATAAAATGCTTTTCTGAGGCTATCAAACTAGTATAATGAAAGAGAACCAGTTATCTCGAATAAGAACGGGAAAAAAGTGATTCTAATGAAGTTTCCAAACTTCGAAAAAATTTTTTTTCTTTTCGAGATTCTTTGCGCATAATATGCTTTTCTACAGCTATCAAACTAGTATAATGAAAGAGAACCAGTTATCTCGAATAAGAACGGAAAAAAAGTGATTCTAATGAAGTTTCCAAACATCGAAAAAAATTTTTTTCTTTTCGAGATTCTTTGCGCATAATATGCTTTTCTACAGCTATCAAACTAGTATAAAGAAAGAGAACCAGTTATCTGGAATAAGAACGGAAAAAAGTGATTCTAACGAAGTTTCCAAACTTCGAAAAAAATTTTTTTTCTTTTCGAGATTCTTTGCGCATAATATGCTTTTCTGAGGCTATCAAACTATTATAATGAAAGAGAACCAGTTATCTCGAATTAGAACGGAAAAAAAGTGATTCTAATGAAGTTTCCAAACTTCGAAAAAATTTTTTTTTCTTTTCGAGATTCTTTGCCCATAATATGCTTTTCTGAGGCTATCAAACAAGTATAATGAAAGAGAACCAGTTATCTCAAATAAGAATGCAAAAAAATTGATTCATAAGAATTTTCCAAACATCAAAAAAAAATTTTTTTTTTTCGAGATTCTTTCGGCATAATATGCTTTTCTAAGGGTATCAAACTAGTGTAATGAAAGAGAACCAGCTATATCAAATAAGAACGGGAAAAAAGTGATTCTTATGAAGTTTCCAACCATCGAAATAAATCTTTTCTTTTCGCGAATCTTTCTTCATTTTATGGTTTTCTATGGCTATCAAACTAGTATAATGAAACAGAACCAATTATCTCAAATAAGAATGGAAAAAAATTTATTCACAAGAATTTCCCAAACATCAAAAAAAATTTTCTTTTTTTCGAGATACTTTCCGCATAATATGCCTTTCTAAATCTATCAAACTAGCAATATGAAAGAGAACCAGTTATCTCAAATAAGAACGGAAAAAAAGTGATTCTCTTGGATTTTCCACCTTGGAAATTTTTTTTTTTCTTTTCCAAATTCTTTCCGCGTAATATGCCATTCTAAGGCTATGAAACTAGTATAATGAAAGAGAACTAGTTATCTCAAATAAGAACAGAAAAAATTGATTCTAATGAAGTTTCCAAACTTTGAAAAAAAATTTTTTTACTTTCGAGATTCTTTCCGCATAATATGCTTTTCTACAGCTATCAAATTAGCAAAACGTAAGAGAACCAGTTATCTCATATAAGAACGAAAAAAAGTTGATTCTCTCGGATTTTCCAAGCATCGAAAAAAAATTTTTTTCTTTTGGAGATTCTTTCCGCATAAAATGCTTTTCTACAGCTATCAAACTAGCAAAATGAAAGAGAACCAATTATTTCAAATAAGAACGGAAAAAAAGTGATTCTAATGAAGTTTCCAACCATCGAAATAAATCTTTTCTTTTCGCGAATCTTTCTTCATTTTATGGTTTTCTATGGCTATCAAACTAGAGAGAAGCAGTTATCTCAAATAAGAATGGAGAAAAATTGATTCATAAGAATTTTCCAAACATCAAAAAAAATTTTTTTCTCTTCGAGTTTCATTCCGCATAATATACTTTTCTAAGGCTATCAAACTAGTATAATGAAAGAGAACGAGTTATCTCGAATAAGAACGGAAAAAATGTGATTCTAATAAAGTTTCCAAACTTCGAAAAAATTTTTTTTTCTTTTCGAGATTCTTTGCGCATAATATGCTTTTCCGATGCTATCAAACTAGTATAATGAAAGAGAACCAGTTATCTCGAATAAGAACGGAAAAAAGTGATTCTAATAAAGTTTCCAAACACGAAAAAAATTTTTTTCTTTTCGAGATTCTTTGCGCATAATATGCTTTTCTACAGCTATCAAAATAGTTTAAAGAAAGAGAACCAGTTATCTCGAATAAGAACGGAAAAAAAGTGATTCTAACGAAGTTTCCAAACTTGGAAAAAATTTTTTTTTCTTTTCTAGATTCTATGCGCATAATATGCTTTTCTGATGCTATCAAACTAGTATAATGAAAGAGAACCAGTTATCTCGAATAAGAACGGAAAAAAAGTGATTCTAATGAAGTTTCCAAACATCGAAAAAAATTTTTTTCTTTTCGAGATTCTTTGCGCATAATATGCTTTTCTACAGCTATCAAACTAGTATAATGAAAGAGAACCAGTTAACTCGAATAAGAACGGAAAAAAGTGATTCTAATGAAGTTTCAAAATTTTGAAAATTTTTTTTTTCTTTTCGAGATTCTATGCGCATAAAATGCTTTTCTACAGATATCAAAGTAGCAAAATGAAAGAGAACCAGTTATCTCGTATAAGAACGGAAAAAAGTGATTCCAATGAAGTTTCCAAACTTCGAAAAAAAAATTTTTTTTTTCGAGATTCTTTGCGCATAATGTGCTTTTCTGAGGCTATCAAACTAGTATAATGAAAGAGAACCAGTTATCTCGAATAAGAACAGAAAAAAAGTGATAAATGAAGTTTCCAACCATCGAAATATATCTTTTCTTGCCGCGAATTTTTCTTCATTTTGTGGTAGTCTATGGCTATCAAACTTGTATAATGAAAGAGAACCAGTTATCTCGTATAAGAACGGAAAAAAGTGATTCAAATGAAGTTTCCAAACTTCAAAAAAGTTTTTTTTTTCTTTTCGAGATTCTTTGCGCATAATATGCTTTTCTGAGGCTATCAAACTAGTATAATGAAAGAGAACCAGTTATCTCGAATAAGAACGGAAAAAAGTGATTCTAATGAAGTTTCCAAACTTCGAAAAAAATTTTTTTCTTTTCGAGATTCTTTGCGCATAATATGCTTTTCTGAGGCTATCAAACTAGTATAATGAAAGAGAACCAGTTATCTCGAATAAGAACGGAAAAAAAGTAATTCTAATGAAGTGTCCAAACTTCGAAAAAATTTTTTTTTCTTTTCGAGATTCTTTGCCCATAATATGCTTTTCTGAGGCTATCAAACTCGTATAATGAAAGAGAACGAGGTATCTCGAATAAGAACGGAAAATAAAGTGATTCTAATGAAGTTTCCAATTTTGAAAAAATTTTTTTTTCTTTTCGAGATTCTTTGCGCATAATATGCTTTTCTACAGCTATCAAACTAGCAAAACGAAAGAGAACCAGTTATCTCGTATAAGAACGGAAAAAAAGTGATATCAATGAAGTTTCCATACTTCGAAAAAAAATTTTTTCCTTTCCAGATTCTTTGCGCATAATATGCTTTTCTGAGGCTATCAAACTAGTATAATGAAAGAGAACCAGTTATCTCGAAACAGAACGGAAAAAATGTGATTCTAATGAAGTTTCCAAACTTCGAAAAAAATTTTTTTTCTTTTCGAGATTCTTTGCGCATAATATGCTTTTCTCATGCTATCAAACTAGTATAAAGAAAGAGAACCAGATATCTCGAATAAGAACGGAAAAAAGTGATTCTAACGAAGTTTCCAAACTTCGAAAAAAATTTTTTTTCTTTTCGAGATTCTTTGCGCATAATATGCTTTTCTGAGGCTATCAAACAAGTATAATGAAAGAGAACCAGTTATCTCGAATAAGAACGGAAAAAAGGTGATTCTAATGAAGTTTCAAAACTTCGAAAAATTTTTTTTTTCTTTTCGAGATTCCTTGCGCATAATATGCTTTTCTGAGGCTATCAAACTAGTATAATGAAAGAGAACCAGTTATCTCGAATAAGAACGGAAAATATGTGATTCTAATGAAGTTTCCAAACATCGAAAAAAATTTTTTTTCTTTTCGATATTCTTTGCGCATAATATGCTTTTCCGATGCTATCAAACTAGCAAAATGAAAGAGAACCAGTTATCTCATATAAGAACGGAAAAAAAGTGATTCCAATGAAGTTTCCAAACTTCGAAAAAAATTTTTTCTTTTCGAGATTTTTGCGCATATTATGCTTTTCTGTGGCTATCAAACTAGTATAATGAAAGAGAACCAGTTATCTCGAATAAGAACGGAAAAAAAGTGATAAATGAAGTTTCCAACCATCGAAATACATCTTTTCTTGCCGCGAATTTTTCTTCATTTTATGGTTTTCTATGGCTATCAAACTAGTATAATGAAAGAGAAGCAGTTATCTCAAATAAGAATGGAGAAAAATTGATTCATAAGAATTTTCCAAACATCAAAAAAATTTTTTTTCTTTTCGAGTTTCTTTCCGCATAACATGCCTTTCTACATCTATCAAACTAGCAATATGAAAGAGAACCAGTTATCTCAAATAAGAACGGAAAAAAATTGATTCTCTTGGATTTTCCAACCTTCGAAAATTTTTTTTTTCTTTTCCAAATTCTTTCCGCGTAATACGCCATTCTAAGGCTATCAAACTAGTATAATGAAAGAGAACTAGTTATCTCAAATAAGAACGGAAAAAATTGATTCTAATGAAGTTTCCAAACTTTGAAAAAAAATTTTTTTACTTTCGAGATTCTTTCCGCATAATATGCTTTTCTACAGCTATCAAACTAGCAAAATGTAAGAGAACCAGTTATCTCATATAAGAACGAAAAAAAGTTGATTCTCTTGGATTTTCCAACCATCGAAAAAATTTTTTTTCTTTTGGAGATTCTTTCCGCATAATATGCTTTTCTACAGCTATCAAAGTAGTAAAATGAAAGAGAACCAGTTATCTCGTATAAGAACGGAAAATGTGATTCCAATGAAGTTTCCAAACTTCGAAAAAAAATTTTTTCTTTTCGAGATTCTTTGCGCATAATATGCTTTTCTGTGGCTATCTATCAAACTAGTATAATGAAAGAGAACCAGTTATCTCGTATAAGAACGGAAAAAAAGTGATTCAAATGAAGTTTCCAAACTTCAAAAAATTTTTTTTATTCTTTTCGAGATTCTTTGCGCATAATGTGCTTTTCTGAGGCTATCATACTTGTATAATGAAAGAGAACCAGTTATCTCGAATAAGAACGGAAAAAAAGTGATTCTAATGAAGTTACCAAATTTCGAAAAAATTTTTTTTCTTTTCGAGATTCTTTGCGCATAATATGCTTTTGTGAGGCTATCAACCAGTACAATGAAAGAGAACCAGTTATCTCGAATAAGAACGGAAAAAAAGTGATTCTAATGAAGTTTCCAAACATCGAAAAAATTTTTTTCTTTTCGAGATTCTTTGCGCATAATATGCTTTTCTACAGCTATCAAACTAGTATAATGAAAGAGAACCAGTTATCTCGTATAAGAACGGAAAAAAAGTGATTCAAATGAAGTTTCCAAACTTCAAAAAAATTTTTTTTCTTTTCGAGATTCTTTGCGAATAATATGCTTTTCTGAGGCTATCAAACTAGTATAATGAAAGAGAACCAGTTATCTCGAATAAGAACGGAAAAAAAGTGATAAATGATGTTTCCAACAATCGAAATATATATTTTCTTGCAGCGAATTTTTCTTCATTTTATGGTTTTCTATGGCTATCAAACTAGTACAATGAAAGAGAATCAGTTATCTCAAATAAGAACGGAAAAAAAGTGATTGTAATGAAGTTTACAAACTGAAAAAGTTTGTTTTTCTTTTCGAGATTCTTTCCGTATAATATGCTTTTCTACAGCTATCGAACTAGCAAAATGAAAGAGAACCAGTTATCTCGAATAAGAACGGAAAAAAAGTGATTCTAATGAAGTTTCAAAATTTTGAAAAACCTTTTTTTTTTCTTTTCGAGATTCTTTGCGCATAATATGCTTTTCTACAGCTATCAAACTATCAAAATGAAAGAGAACCAGCTGTCTCGTATAACAACGGAAAAAAAGTGATTCTAATGAATTTTCCAAACTTGGAAAAAAATTTTTCTCTTTTCGAGATTTTTTGCGCATATGCTTTTCGGAGGCTATCAAACTAGTATAATGAAAGAGAACCAGTTATCTCGAATAAGAACGGAAAAAAAGTGATTCTAATGAAGTTTCCAAACTTCGAAAAATTTTTTTTTTCTTTTGGAGATTCTTTGCCCATAATATGCTTTTCTGAGGCTATCAAACTAGTATAATGAAAGAGAACCAGTTATCTCGAATAAGAACGGAAGAAAAGAGATTCTAATGAAGTTTCCAAACTTCGAAAAAAATTTTTTTTCTTTTCGAGATTCTTTGTGCATAATATGCTTTTCTGGGGCTATCAAACTAGTATAATGAAAGAGAACCAGTTATCACGAATAAGAACGGAAAAAAGTGATTCTAATGAAGTTTTCAAACTTCGAAAAAAATTTTTTTTCTTTTCGAGATTCTTTGCATATAATATGCTTTTCTGAGGCTATTAAACTAGTATAATGAAAGAGAACCAGTTATCTCGAATAAGAACGGAAAAAAGTTATTCTAATGAAGATTCCAAACTTCGAAAAAATTTTTTTTCTTTTCGAGATTCTTTGCGCATAATATGCCTTTCTGAGGCTATCAAACTAGTATAATGAAATAGAACCAGTTATCTCGAATAAGAACGGAAAAAAAGTGATTCTAATGAAGTTTCCAAACTTCGAAAAAAATTTTTTTCTTTTCGAGATTCTTTGCGCATAATATGCTTTTCTGAGGCTATCAAACTAGTATAATGAAAGAGAACCAGTTATCTCGAATAAGAACGGAAAAAAAGTGATTCTAATGAAGTTTCCAAACTTCGAAAAAATTTTTTTCCTTTTCGTAATTCATTGCGCATAATATGATTTTCTGAGGCTATCAAACTAGTATAATGAAAGAGAACCAGTTATCTCGAAACAGAACGGAAAAAATGTGATTCTAATGAAGTTTCCAAACTTCGAAAAAAATTTTTTTTCTTTTCGAGATTCTTTGCGCATAATATGCTTTTCTGATGCTATCAAACTGGTATAATGAAAGAGAACCAGTTATCTCGAATAAGAACGGAAAAAAGTGATTCTAATGAAGTTTCCAAACATCGAAAAAAATTTTTTTCTTTTCGAGATTCTTTGATCATAATATGCTTTTCTACAGGTATCAAACTAGTATAAAGAAAGAGAACCAGATATCTCGAATAAGAACGGAAAAAAAGTGATTCTAACGAAGTTTCCAAACTTCGAAAACAATTTTTTTTCTTTTCGAGATTCTTTGCGCATAATATGCTTTTCTGAGGCTATCAAACTAGTACAATGAAAGAGAACCAGTTATCTCGAATAAGAACGGAAACAAAGTGATTCTAATGAAGTTTCCAAACTTCGAAAAAAATTTTTTTTCTTTTCGAGATTCTATGCGCATAATATGCTTTTCTGATGCTATCAAACTAGTATAATGAAAGAGAACCAGTTATCTCGAATAAGAACGGGAAAAAGTGATTCTAAAGAAGTTTCAAAATTTTGAAAAACTTTTTTTTTCTTTTCGAGATTCTTTGCGCATAATATGCTTTTCTACAGCTATCAAAGTAGCAAAATGAAAGAGAACCAGTTATCTCGTATAAGAACGGAAAAATGTGATTCCAATGAAGTTTCCAAACTTCGAAAAAAAATTTTTTCTTTTCGAGATTCTTTGCGCATAATATGCTTTCCTGTGGCTATCTATCAAACTAGTATAATGAAAGAGAACCAGTTATCTCGTATAAGAACGGAAAAAAAGTGATTCAAATGAAGTTTCCAAACTTCAAAAAATTTTTTTTATTCTTTTCGAGATTCTTTGCGCATAATGTGCTTTTCTGAGGCTATCAAACTAGTATAATGAAAGAGAACCAGTTATCTCGAATAAGAATGGAAAAAAAAGTGATTCTAATAAAGTTTCCAATTTTGAAAAAATTTTTTTTTCTTTTCGAGATTCTTTGGGCATAATATGCTTTTCTGAGGCTATCAAACTAATATAATGAAAGAGAACCAGTTATCTCGAATAAGAACGGAAAAAAAGTGATTCCAATGAAGTTTCCAAACTTCGAAAAAAATTTTTTTCTTTTAGAGATTCTTTGCGCATAATATGCTTTTCTACAGCTATCAAACTAGTATAATGAAAGAGAACCAGTTATCTCGAATTACAACGGAAAAAAAGTGATTCTAATGAAGTTTCCAAACTTCGAAAAAAATTTTTTTTCTTTTCGAGATTCTTTGCGCATAATATGCTTTTCTACAGCTATCAAACTAGTATAATGAAAGAGAACCAGTTATCTCGAATAAGAACGGAAAAAAAGTGATTCTAATGGAGTTTCCAAACTTCGAAAAAAATTTTTTTCTTTTCGAGATTCTTTGCGCATAATATGCTTTTCTACAGCTATCAAACTAGTATAATGAAAGAGAACCAGTTATATCGAATAAGAACGGAAACAAAGTGATTCTAATGAAGTTTCCAAACTTCGAAAAAAATTTTTTTTCTTTTCGAGATTCTTTGCGCATAATATGCTTTTCTACAGCTATCAAACCAGTATAATGAAAGAGAACCAGTTATCTCGAATAAGAACGGAAAAAAAGTGATTCTAATGAAGTTTCCAAACTTCAAAAAATTTTTTTTATTCTTTTCGAGATTCTTTGCGCATAATGTGCTTTTCTGAGGCTATCATACTTGTATAATGAAAGAGAACCAGTTATCTCGAATAAGAACGGAAAAAAAGTGATTCTAATGAAGTTACCAAATTTCGAAAAAAATTTTTTTCTTTTCGAGATTCTTTGCCCATAATATGCTTTTCTGAGGCTATCAAACTAGTATAATGAAAGAGAACCAGTTATCTCGAATAAGAACGGAAGAAAAGAGATTCTAATGAAGTTTCCAAACTTCGAAAAAAATTTTTTTTCTTTACGAGATTCTTTGTGCATAATATGCTTTTCTGAGGCTATCAAAATAGTATAATGAAAGAGAACCAGTTATCTCGAATAAGAACGGAAAAAAAGTGATTCTAATGAAGTTTCCAAACTTCGAAAAAAATTTTTTTTCTTTTCGAGATTCTTTGCACATAATATGCTTTTCTGAGCCAGCAAACTAGCAAAATGAAAGAGGAACCAGTTATCTCAAATAAGAACGGAAAAAAAGTGATAAATGAAGTTTCCAACCATCGAAATATATCTTTTCTTGCCGCGAATTTTTCTTCATTTTATGGTTTTCTATGGCTATCAAACTAGTATAATGAAAGAGAAGCAGTTATCTCAAATAAGAATGGAGAAAAATTGATTCATAAGAATTTTCCAAACATCAAAAAAAATTTTTTTCTTTTCGAGATTCTTTCCGCATAATATGCTTTTCTACACCTATAAAACTAGCAAAATGAAAGAGAACCAGTTATCTCAAATAAGAACGGAATAAAAGTGTAATGAAGTTTCCAACCATCGAAATAAATCTTTTCTTTTCGCGAATCTTTCTTCATTTTATGGTTTTCTATGGCTACCAAACTAGAGAGAAGCAGTTATCTCAAATAAGAATGGAGAAAAATTTATTCATAATTAATTTCCAAATAGCAAAAAATTTTTTTTTTCTTTTCGAGTTTCTTTGTGCATAATATGCTTTTCTAAGGCTATCAAAATACTATAATGAAAGAGAACCAGTTATCTCAAATAAGGACGGAAAAAAAGTGATTGTAATGAAGTTTCCAACCTTCGATAAAATTTTTTCTTTTTGAGATTCTGTCCGCATAATATGCTTTTCTACAGCTATCAAACTAGGAAAATGAAATAGAACCATTTATCTCAAATAAGAACGGAATAAAAGTGATATAAATGAAGTTTCTAACCATCGAAATAAATGTTTTCCTTTCGCGAATCTTTCTTCATTTTATGGTTTTCTATGGCTACCAAACTAGAATAATGAAAGAGGACCAGTTATCTCGAATAAGAACGGAAAAAAAGTGATTCTAATGAAGTTTCCAAACTTCGAAAAAATTTTTTTTTCTTTTCGAGATTCTTTGCGCATAATATGCTTTTCTGAGGCTATCAAACTAGTATAATGAAAGAGATTGAGTTATCTCGAATAAGAACGGAAAAAAAGTGATTCTAATGAAGTTTCCAAACTTCGAAAAAAATTTTTTTTCTTTTCGAGAATCTTTGCGCATAATATGCTTTTCTACAGCTATCCACCTAGTATAATGAAAGAGAACCAGTTATGTTGAATAAGAACGGAAAAAAAGTGATTCTAAGGAAGTTTCCAAACATCGAATAAAATTTTTTTCTTTTCTAGATTCTTTGCGCATAATATGCTTTTCTACAGCTATCAAACTAGTATAAAGAAAGAGAACCAGTTATCTGGAATAAGAACGGAAAAAAAGTGATTCTATCGAAGTTTCCAAACTTCGAAAAATTTTTTTTTTCTTTTCGAGATTCTTTGCGCATAATATGCCTTTCTGAGGCTATCAAACTAGTATAATGAAAGAGAACCAGTTATCTCGAATAAGAACGGAAAAAAAGTGATTCTAATAAAGTTTCCAAACTTCGAAAAAAATTTTTTTTCTTTTCGAGATTCATTGCGCATAATATGCTTTTCTGAGGCTATCAAACTAGTATAATGAAAGAGAACCAGTTATCTAAAATAAGAATGGAGAAAAATTGATTCATAAGAATTTTCCAAACATCAAAAAAATGTTTTTCTTTTCGAGTTTCTTTCCGCATAATATGCTTTTCTACAGCTATCAAACTATCAAAATGAAAGAGAACCAGTTATTTCAAATAAGAACGGAATAAAAGTGTAATGAAGTATCCAACCATCAATATAAATCTTTTCTTTTCGCGAATCTTTCTTCATTTTATGGTTTTCTAAGGCTATCAAACAAGTATAATGAAAGAGAACCAGTTATCTCAAATAAGAATGCAAAAAAATTGATTCATAAGATTTTTCCAAACATTAAAAAAAAAATTTTTTCTTTTAGAGATTCTTTCCGCATAATATGCTTTTCTAAGGGTATCAAACTACTATAATGAAAGAGAACCAGTTATATCAAATAAGAACGGGATAAAAGTGATTCTTATGAAGTTTCCAACCATCGAAATAAATCTTTTCTTTTCGCGAATCTTTCTTCACTTTATGGTTTTCTATGGCTATCAAACTAGTATAATGAAACAGAACCAATTATCTCAAATAAGAATGGAAAAAAATTTATTCACAAGGATTTTCCAAACATCAAAAAAAAAATTTTTTCTTTTAGAGATTCTTTCCGCATAATATGCTTTTCTAAGGCTATCAAACTACTATAATGAAAGAGAACCAGTTATCTCAAATAAGGACGGAAAAAAAGTGATTCTCTTGGATTTTCCACCTTCGAAATTTTTTTTTTCTTTTCCAAATTCTTTCCGCGTAATATGCCATTCTAAGGCTATGAAACTAGTATAATGAAAGAGAACTAGTTATCTCAAATAAGAACAGAAAAAATTGATTCTAATGAAAATTCCAAACTTTGAAAAAAAATTTTTTTACTTTCGAGATTCTTTCCGCATAATAATGTTTTCTACAGCTATCAAACTAGCAAAACGTAAGAGAACCAGTTATCTCATATAAGAACGAAAAAAAGTTGATTCTCTTGGATTTTCCAAGCATCGAAAAAAAATTTTTTTCTTTTGGAGATTCTTTCCGCATAATATGCTTTTCTACAGCTATCAAACTAGCAAAATGAAAGAGAACCAATTATCTCAAATAAGAACGGAAAAAAAGTGATTCTAATGAAGTTTCCAACCATCGAAATAAATCTTTTCTTTTCGCGAATCTTTCTTCATTTTATGGTTTTCTATGGCTATCAAACTAGAGAGAAGCAGTTATCTCAAATAAGAATGGAGAAAAATTGATTCATAAGAATTTTCCAAACATCAAAAAAAATTTTTTTCTTTTCGAGTTTCTTTCCGCATAATATACTTTTCTAAGGCTATCAAACTAGTATAATGAAAGAGAACGAGTTATCTCGAATAAGAACGGAAAAAATGTGATTCTATTGAAGTTTCCAAACATCGAAAAAATTTTTTTTTCTTTTCGAGATTCTTTGCGCATAATATGCTTTTCCGATGCTATCAAACTAGTATAATGAAAGAGAACCATTTATCTCGAATAAGAACGGAAAAAAGTGATTCTAATGAAGTTTCCAAACATCGAAAAAATTTTTTTTCTTTTCGAGATTCTTTGCGCATAATATGCTTTTCTGAGGCTATCAAACTAGTATAATGAAAGAGAACCAGTTATCTCGAATAAGAACGGAAAAAAAAAGATTCTAATGAAGTTTCCAAACTTCAAAAAATTTTTTTTTCTTTTCGAGATTCTTTGCGCATAATATGATTTTCTGAGGCTATCAAACTAGTATAATGAAAGAGAACCAGTTGTTTCAAATAAGAACGGAATAAAAGTGTAATGAAGTATCCAACCATCAATATAAATCTTTTCTTTTCGCGAATCTTTCTTCATTTTATGGTTTTCTATGGCTATCAAACAAGTATAATGTAAGAAAACCAGTTATCTCAAATAAGAATGCAAAAAAATTGATTCATAAGAATTTTCCAAACATCAAAAAAAAATTTTTTTCTTTTCGAGATTCTTTCCGCATAATATGCTTTTCTAAGGCTAACAAACTACTATAATGAAAGAGAACCAGTTATCTCAAATAAGCAAGGAAAAAAAGTGATTCTAATGAAGTTTCCAACCTTCGAAAAAATTTTTTCTTCTTTTCGAGATTCTAACTGCATAATATGCTTTTCTACAGCTATCAAACTAGCAAAATGAAAGAGAACCAGTTATCTCAAATAAGAACGGAATAAAAGTGATATAAACGAAGTTTCTAACCATCGAAATAAATGTTTTCCTTTCGCGAATCTTTCTTCATTTTATGGTTTTCTATGGCTATCAAACTAGAATAATGAAAGAGGACTAGTTGTCTCGAATAAAAACGGAAAAAAAGTGATTCTAATGAAGTTTCCAAACTTTGAAAATTTTTTTTTTCTTTTCGAATTTCTTTGCGCATAATATGCTTTTCTGAGGCTATCAAACTGATATAATGAAAGAGAACGAGTTATCTCGAATAAGAATGGAAAAAAAGTGATTCTAATGAAGTTTCCAAACTTCGAAAAAAGTTTTTTCTTTTCGAGATTCTTTGCGCATAATATGCTTTTCTGTGGCTATCAAACTAGTATAATGAAAGAGAACCAGTTATCTCGAATAAGAACGGGAAAAAAGTGATTCTAATGAAGTTTCCAAACTTCGAAAAAAATTTTTTTCTTTTCGAGAATCTTTGCGCATAATATGCTTTTCTACAGCTATCAAACTAGTATAATGAAAGAGAACCAGTTATCTCCAATAAGAACGGAAAAAAAGTGATTCTAATGAAGTTTCCAAACATCGAAAAAAATTTTTTTCTTTTCGAGATTCTTTGCGCATAATATGCTTTTCTACAGCTATCAAACTAGTATAAAGAAAGAGAACCAGTTATCTCGAATAAGAACGGAAAAAAGTGATTCTAACGAAGTTTCCAAACTTCGAAAAAAATTTTTTTTCTTTTCGAGATTCTTTGCGCATAATATGCTTTTCTGAGGCTATCAAACTAGTATAATGAAAGAGAACCAGTTATCTCGAATTAGAACGGAAAAAAAGTGATTCTAATGAAGTTTCCAAACTTCGAAAAAAATTTTTTTTCTTTTCGAGATTCTTTGCGCATAATATGCTTTTCTGAGGCTATCAAACAAGTATAATGAAAGAGAACCAGTTATCTCAAACAAGAATGCAAAAAAATTGATTCATAAGAATTTTCCAAACATCAAAAAAAATTTTTTTTTTTTCGAGATTCTTTCGGCATAATATGCTTTTCTAAGGCTATCAAACTACTATAATGAAAGAGAACCAGTTATATCAAATAAGAACGGGAAAAAAGTGATTCTTATGAAGTTTCCAACAATCGAAATAAATCTTTTCTTTTCGCGAATCTTTCTTCATTTTATGGTTTTCTATGGCTATCAAACTAGTATAATGAAACAGAACCAATTATGTCAAATAAGAATGGAAAAAAATTTATTCACAAGGATTTTCCAAACATCAAAAAAATTTTTCTTTTTTTCCAGATTCTTTCCGCATAATATGCTTTCCTAAGGCTATCAAACTAGTATACTGAAAGAGAATCAGTTATCTCAATTAAGAAAGGAAAAAAAGTGATTCTAATAAAGTTTCCAAACTTTGAAAAAAAAAATTTTTTTTCGATATTCTTTCCGCATAATATGCCTTTCTACATCTATCAACTAGCAATATGAAAGAGAACCAGTTATCTCAAATAAGAACGGAAAAAAATTGATTCTCTTGGATTTTCCAACCTTCGAAAATTTTTTTTTTCTTTTCCAAGTTCTTTCCGCGTAATATGCCATTATCGGGCTATCAAACTAGTATAATGAAAGAGAACTAGTTATCTCAAATAAGAACGGAAAAAATTGATTCTAATGAAGTTTCCAAACTTTGAAAAAAAATTTTTTTAATTTCGAGATTCTTTCCGCATAATATGCTTTTCTACAGCTATCAAACTAGCAAAATGTAAGAGAACCAGTTATCTCATATAAGAACGAAAAAAAGTTGATTCTCTTGGATTTTCCAACCTTCGAAAAAAATTTTTTTTCTTTTGGAGAATCTTTCCGCATAATATGCTTTTCTACAGCTATCAAACTAGCAAAATGAAAGAGAACCAATTATCTCAATTAAGAACGGAAAAAAAGTGATTCTAATGAAGTTTCCAACCATCGAAATAAATCTTTTCTTTTCGCGAATCTTTCTTCATTTTATGGTTTTCTATGGCTATCAAACTAGAGAGAAGTAGTTATCTCAAATAAGAATGGAGAAAAATTGATTCATAAGAATTTTCCAAACATCAAAAAAAAATTTTTTTCTTTTCGAGTTTCTTTCCGCATAATATGCTTTTCTAAGGCTATCAAACTACTATAATGAAAGAGAATCAGTTATCTCAAATAAGAACGGACAAAAAGTGATTCTAATGAAGTTTCCAAACTTTGAAAAAAATTTTTTTTTTCTTTTCGAGATTCTTTCCGCATAATATGCTTTTCTACAGCTATCAAACTAGCAAAATGAAAGAGAACCAGTTATCTGAAATAAGAACGGGAAAAAAGTCATTCTAATGAAGTTTCCAACCATCGAAATAAATCTTTTGTTTTCGCTAATCTTTCTTCATTTTATGGTTTTCTACGACTATCAAACAAGTATAATGAAAGAGAACCAGTTATCTCAAATAAGAATGCAAAAAAATTGATTCATAAGGTTTTTCCAAACATGAAAATAAATTTTTTTTCTTTTCGAGATTCTTTCCGCATAATATGCTTTTCTAAGGCTATCAAAATAGTATAATGAAAGAGAACCATTTATCTCAAATAAGAACGGAAAAAAAGTGATTCTAATGAAGTTTCCAACCTTCGAAAAATTTTTTCATCTTTCCGTGATTCTTTCCGCATAATATGCTTTTCTACAGCTATCAAACTAGCAAATTAAAGAGAACCAGTTATATAAAAAATAAGAACGGAAAAAAAGTGATTGTAATGAAGTTTACAAACTGAAAAAAATTGTTTTTCTTCTCGAGATTCTTTCCGCATAATATGCTTTTCTACAGCTATCAAACTAGCAAAATGAAAGAGAACCAGTTATCTCGAATAAGAACGGAAAAAAAGTGATTCAAATGAAGTTTCAAAATTCTTTTCTTTCTTTTCGAGATTCTTTGCGCATAATATGCTTTTCTACAGCTATCAAACTAGCAAAATGAAAGAGAACCAGCTATCTCGTATAACAACGGAAAAAAGTGATTCTAATGAAGTTTCAAAACTTCGAAAAAAATTTTTTTCTTTTCGAGATTCTTTGCACATAATATGCTTTTCTGGGGCTATCAAACTAGTATAATGAAAGAGAACCAGTTATCTCGAATAAGAACGGAAAAAGTTATTCTAATGAAGTTTCCAAACTTCGAAAAAATTTTTTTTCTTTTCCAGATTCTTTGCGCATAATATGCCTTTCTGAGGCTATCAAACTAGTATAATGAAAGAGAACCAGTTATGTGGAATAAGAACGGAAAAAAAGTGATTCTAATAAAGTTTCCAAACTTCGAAAAATTTTTTTTTTCTTTTCGAGATTCATTGCGCATAATATGCTTTTCTGAGGCTATCAAACTAGTATAATGAAAGAGAACCAGTTATCTTGAATAAGAACGGAAAAAAAGTGATTCTAATGAAGTTTCCAAACTTCGAAAAAAATTTTTTTCTTTTCGAGATTCTTTGCGCATAATATGCTTTTCTGAGGCTATCAAACTAGTATAATGAAAGAGAACCAGTTATCTCGAATAAGAACGGAAAAAAAGTGATTCTAATGAAGTTTCCAAACTTCGAAAAATTTTTTTTTTCTTTTCGAGTTTCTTTGCGCATAATATGCTTTTCTGAGGCTATCAAACTAGTATAATGAAAGAGAACCAGTTATCTCGAATAAGAACGGAAAAAAAGTGATTCTAATGAAGTTTCCAAACTTCGAAAAATTTTTTTTTTCTTTTCGAGATTCTTTGCGCATAATATGCTTTTCTGAGGCTATCAAAGTAGTATAATGAAAGAGAACGAGTTATCTCGAATAAGAACGGAAAAAAAAGTGATTCTAATGAAGTTTGCAAACTTCGAAAAATTTTTTTTTTCTTTTCGAGATTCTTTGCGCATAATATGCTTTTCTGAGGCTATCAAACAAGTATAATAAAAGGAAACAAGTTATCTCGAATAAGAACGGAAAAAAAGTTATTCTAATGAAGTTTCCAAACTTCGAAAAAAATTTTTTTCTTTTCGAGATTCTTTGCGCATAATATGCTTTTCTACAGCTATCAAACTAGTATAATGAAAGAGAACCAGTTATCTCGAATAAGAACGGAAACAAAGTGATACTAATGAAGTTTCCAAACTTCGAAAAAAATTTTTTTTCTTTTCGAGATTCTATGCGCATAATATGCTTTTCTACAGCTATCAAAGTAGCAAAATGAAAGAGAACCAGTTATCTCGTATAAGAACGGAAAAATGTGATTCCAATGAAGTTTCCAAACTTCGAAAAAAAATTTTTTCTTTTCGAGATTCTTTGCGCATAATATGCTTTTCGGTGGCTATCTATCAAACTAGTATAATGAAAGAGAACCAGTTATCTCGTATAAGAACGGAAAAAAAGTGATTCAAATGAAGTTTCCAAACTTCAAAAAACTTTTTTTATTCTCTTCGAGATTCTTTGCGCATAATGTGCTTTTCTGAGGCTATCAAACTAGTATAATGAAAGAGAACCAGTTATCTCGGATAAGAACGGAAAAAAAGTGATTCTAATGAAGTTTCCAAATTTCGAAAAACCTTTTTTTCTTTTCGAGATTCTTTGCGCATAATATGCTTTACTGAGGCTATCAAACTAGTACAATGAAAGAGAACCAGTTATCTCGAATAAGAACGGAAAAAAAGTGATTCTAATGAAGTTTCCAAACTTCGAAAAATTTTTTTTTTCTTTTCGAGATTCTTTGCGCATAATATGCTTTTCTGATGCTATCAAACTAGTATAATGAAAGAGAACGAGTTATCTCCAATAAGAACGGAAAAAAAAGTGATTCTAATGAAGTTTCCAATTTTGAAAAAATTTTTTTTTCTTTTCGAGATTCTTTGCGCATAATATGCTTTTCTGAGGCTATCAAACTAGTATAATGATAGAGAACCAGTTATCTCGAATAAGAACGGAAAAAAAGTGATTCCAATGAAGTTTCCAAACTTCAAAATAAATTTTTTTCTTTTATTGATTCTTTGCGCATAATATGCTTTTCTACAGTTATCAAAATAGTATAATGAAAGAGAACCAGTTATCTCGAATAAGAACGGAAAAAAAGTGATTCTAATGAAGTTTCCAAACTTCGAAAAAAATTTTTTTTCTTTTCGAGATTCTTTGCGTATAATATGCTTTTCTGATGCTATCAAACTAGTTAAATGAAAGAGAACCAGTTATCTCGAATAAGAACGGAAAAAAGGTGATTCTAATGAAGTTTCCAAACATCGAAAAAATTTTTTTTCTTTTCGAGATTCTTTGCGCATAATATGCTTTTCTACAGCTATCAAACTAGTATAATGAAAGAGAACCAGTTATCTCGAATAAGAACGGAAAAAAAGTGATTGTAATGAAGTTTCAAAATTTTGAAAAACTTTTTTTTTCTTTTCGAGATTCTTTGCGCATAATATGCTTTTCTACAGCTATCAAACTAGCAAAATGAAAGAGAACCAGTTATCTCGTATAAGAACGGAAAAAAAGTGATACCAATGAAGTTTCCAAACTTCGAAAAAAAATTTTTTCTTTTCCAGATTCTTTGCGCATAATATGCTTTTCTGTGGCTATCAAACTAGTATAATGAAAGAGAACCAGATATCTCGTATAAGAACGGAAAAAAAGTGATTCAAATGAAGTTTCCAAACTTCAAAAAAATTTTTTTTCTTTTCGAGATTCTTTGCGAATAATATGCTTTTCTGAGGCTATCAAACTAGTATAATGAAAGAGAACCAGTTATCTCGAATAAGAACGGAAAAAAAGTAATAAATGATGTTTCCAACAATCGAAATATATATTTTCTTGCCGCGAATTTTTCTTCATTTTATGGTTTTCTATGGCTATCAAACTAGTAAAATGAAAGAGAATCAGTTATCTCAAATAAGAACGGAAAAAAAGTGATTGTAATGAAGTTTACAAACTGAAAAAGTTTGTTTTTCTTTTCGAGATTCTTTCCGCATAATATGCTATTCTACAGCTATCAAACTAGCAAAATGAAAGAGAACCAGTTATCTCGAATAAGAACGGAAAAAAAGTTATTCTAATGAAGATTCCAAACTTCGAAAAAAATTTTTTTCTTTTCGAGATTCTTTGCGCATAATATGCCTTTCTGAGGCTATCAAACTAGTATAATGAAAGAGAACCAGTTATATCGAATAAGAACGGAAAAAAAGTGATTCTAATGAAGTTTCCAAAGTTCGAAAAAAAATTTTTTTCTTTTCGAGATTCTTTGCGCATAATATGCTTTTCTGAGGCTATCAAACTAGTATAATGAAAGATAACCAGTTATCTCGAATAAGAACGGAAAAAAAGTGATTCTAATGAAGTTTCCAAACTTCGAAAAAAATTTTTTTTCTTTTCGTAATTCATTGCGCATAATATGATTTTCTGAGGCTATCAAACTAGTATAATGAAAGAGAACCAGTTATCTCGAAACAGAACGGAAAAAATGTGATTCTAATGAAGTTTCCAAACTTCGAAAAAAATTTTTTTTCTTTTCGAGATTCTTTGCGCATAATATGCTTTTCTGATGCTATCACACTGGTATAATGAAAGAGAAGCAGTTATCTCGAATAAAAACGGAAAAAAGTGATTCAAATGAAGTTTCCAAACATCGAAAAAAATTTTTTTCTTTTCGAGATTCTTTGCGCATAATATGCTTTTCTACAGCTATCAAACTAGTATAAAGAAAGAGAACCAGTTATCTCGAATAAGAACGGAAAAAAAGTGATTCTAACGAAGTTTCCAAACTTCGAAAAAAATTTTTTTTCTTTTCGAGATTCTTTGCGCATAATATGCTTTTCTGAGGCTGTCAAACTAGCATAATGAAAGAGAACCAGTTATCTCTAATTAGAACGGAAAAAAGTGATTCTAATGAAGTTTCCAAACTTCGAAAAAAATTTTTTTTCTTTTCGAGATTCTTGGCGCATAATATGCTTTTCTGATGCTATCGAACAAGTATAATGAAAGAGAACCAGTTATCTCGAATAAGAACGGAAAAAAGGTGATTCTAATGAAGTTTCCAAACTTCGAAAAAAAATTTTTTCTTTTCGAGATTCTTTGCGCATAATATGCTTTTCTACAGCTATCAAACTAGTATAATGAAAGAGAACCAGTTATCTCGAATAAGAACGGAAACAAAGTGATTCTAATGAAGTTTCCAAACTTCGAAAAAAATTTTTTTTCTTTTCGAGATTCTATGCGCATAATATGCTTTTCTGATGCTATCAAACTAGTATAATGAAAGAAAACCAGTTATCTCGAATAAGAACGGAAAAAAGTGATTCTAAAGAAGTTTCAAAATTTTGAAAACCTTTTTTTTTCTTTTCGAGATTCTTTGCGCATAATATGCTTTTCTACAGCTATCAAAGTAGCAAAATGAAAGAAAACCAGTTATCTCGTATAAGAACGGAAAAATGTGATTCCAATGAAGTTTCCAAACTTCGAAAAAAAATTTTTTCTTTTCGAGATTCTTTGCGCATAATATGCTTTTCTGTGGCTATCTATCAAACTAGTATAATGAAAGAGAACTAGTTATCTCGTATAAGAACGGAAAAAAAGTGATTCTAATGAAGTTTTCAAACTTCGAAAAAAATTTTTTTCTTTTCGAGATTCTTGGGGCATAATATGCTTTTGTGAGGCTATCAAACTAGTACAATGAAAGAGAACCAGTTATCTCGAATAAGAACGGAAAAAAAGTGATTCTAATGAAGTTTCCAAACTTCGAAAAATTTTTTTTTCTTTTCGAAATTCTTTGCGCATAATATGCTTTTCTGAGGCTATCAAACTAGTTAAATGAAAGAGAACCAGTTATCTCGAATAAGAACGGAAAAAAAGTGATGAATGATGTTTCCAACAATCGAAATATATATTTTCTTGCCGCAAATTTTTCTTCATTTTATGGTTTTCTATGGCTATCAAACTAGTAAAATGAAAGAGAATCAGTTATCTCAAATAAGAACGGAAAAAAAGTGATTGTAATGAAGTTTACAAACTGAAAAAGTTTGTTTTTCTTTTCGAGATTCTTTCCGCATAATATGCTTTTCTACAGCTATCAAACTAGCAAAATGAAAGAGAACCAGTTATCTCGAATAAGAATGGAAAAAAAGTGATTCTAATGAAGTTTCAAAATAATGAAAAACTTTTTTTTTCTTTTCGAGATTCTTTGCGCATAATATGCTTTTCTACAGCTATCAAACTAGCAAAATGAAAGAGAACCAGCTATCTCGTATAAGAACGGAAAAAAAGTGATTCTAATGAATTTTCCAAACTTCGAAAAAAATTTTTTTCTTTTCGAGATTTTTTGGGCATAACATGCTTTTCTGAGGCTATCAAACTAGTATAATGAAAGAGAACCAGTTATCTCGAATAAGAACGGAAAAAAGGTGATTCTAATGAAGTTTCCTACCTCGAAAAAAATTTTTTTTCTTTTGGAGATTCTTTGCGCATAATATGCTTTTCTGAGGCTATCAAACTAGTATAATGAAAGAGAACCAGTTATCTCGAATAAGAACGGAAGAAAAGAGATTCTAATGAAGTTTCCAAACTTCGAAAAAAATTTTTTTTCTTTTCGAGAATCTTTGTGCATAATATGCTGTTCTGAGGCTATCAAACTAGTATAATGAAAGAGAACGAGTTATCTCGAATAAGAACGGAAAAAAAAGTGATTCTAATGAAGTTTCCAATTTTGAAAATTTTTTTTTTTTTCTTTTTTAGATTCTTTGCGCATAATATGCTTTTCTGAGGCTATCAAACTAGTATAATGAAAGACAACCAGTTATCTCGAATAAGAACGTAAGAAAAGAGATTCTAATGAAGTTTCCAAACTTCGAAAAAAATTTTTTTTCTTTTCGAGAATCTTTGTGCATAATATGCTTTTCTACAGCTATCAAACTAGCAAAATGAAAGAGAACCAGCTATCTCGTATAAGAACGGAAAAAAGTGATTCTAATGAATTTTCCAAACTTCGAAAAAAATTTTTTTCTTTTCGAGATTTTTTGGGCATAACATGCTTTTCTGAGGCTATCAAACTAGTATAATGAAAGAGAACCAGTTATCTCGAATAAGAACGGAAAAAAAGTGATTCTAATGAACTTTCCAAACTTCGAAAAAAAATTTTTTTCTTTTGGAGATTCTTTGCGCATAATATGCTTTTCTGAGGCTATCAAACTAGTATAATGAAAGAGAACCAGTTATCTCGAATAAGAACGGAACAAAAGAGATTCTAATGAAGTTTCCAAACTTCGAAAAAAATTTTTTTCTTTTCGAGAATCTTTGTGCATAATATGCTTTTCTGAGGCTATCAAACTAGTATAATGAAAGAGAACCAGTTATCTCGAATAAGAACGGAAAAAAAGTGATTCTAATGAAGTTTCCAAACTTCGAAAAAATTTTTTTTCTTTTCGAGATTCTTTACACAAATATGCTTTTCTGAGGCTATCAAACTAGTATAATGAAAGAGAACCAGTTATCTCGAATAAGAACGGAAAAAAAGTTATTCTAATGAAGATTCCAAACTTCGAAAAAAATTTTTTTCTTTTCGAGATTCTTTGCGCATAATATGCCTTTCTGAGGCTATCAAACTAGTATAATGAAAGAGAACCAGTTATCTCGAATAAGAACGGAAAAAAAGTGATTCTAATGAAGTTTCCAAACTTCAAAAAAAATTTTTTCTTTTCGAGATTCTTTGCGCATAATATGCTTTTCTGAGGCTATCAAACTAGTATAATGAAAGAGAACCAGTTATCTCGAATAAGAACGGAAAAAAAGTTATTCTGATGAAGTTTCCAAACTTCGAAAAAAATTTTTTCTTTTCGAGATTCTTTGCGCATAATATGGCTTTCTGAGGCTATCAAACTAGTATAATGAAAGAGAACCAGTTATCTCGAATAAGAACGGAAAAAAAGTGATTCTAATGAAGTTTACAAACTGAAAAAGTTTGTTTTTCTTTTCGATATTCTTTCCGCATAATATGCTTTTCTACAGCTATCAAACTAGCAAAATGAAAGAGAACCAGTTATCTCGAATAAGAACGGAAGAAAAGTGATTCTAATGAAGTTTCAAAATTTTGAAAAACTTTTTTTTTCTTTTCGAGATTCTTTGCGCATAATATGCTTTTCTACAGCTATCAAACTAGCAAAATGAAAGAGAACCAGCTATCTCGTATAAGAACGGAAAAAAAGTGATTCTAATGAATTTTCCAAACTTCGAAAAAAATTTTTTTCTTTTCGAGATTTTTTGCGCATAACATGCTTTTCTGAGGCTATCAAACTAGTATAATGAAAAAAACCAGTTATCTCGAAAAAGAACGGAAAAAAAGTGATTCTAATGAAGTTTCCAAACTTCGAAAAAATTTTTTTTTCTTTTGGAGATTCTTTGCGCATAATATGCTTTTCTGAGGCTATCAAACTAGTATAATGAAAGAGAACCAGTTATCTCGAATAAGAACGGAAGAAAAGAGATTCTAATGAAGTTTCCAAACTTCGAAAAAATTTTTTTTTCTTTTCGAGATTCTTTGTGCATAATATGCTTTTCTGAGGCTATCAAACTAGTATAATGAAAGAGAACCAGTTATCTCGAATAAGAACGGGAAAAAAGTGATTCTAATCAAGTTTCCAAACTTCGAAAAAAATTTTTTTTCTTTTCGAGATTCTTTGCACATAATATGCTTTTCTGATGCTATCAAACTAGTATAATGAAAGAGAACCAGTTATCTCGAATAAGAACGGAAAAAAAGTTATTCTAATGAAGATTCCAAACTTCGAAAAAATTTTTTTCTTTTCGAGATTCTTTGCGCATAATATGCCTTTCTGAGGCTATCAAACTAGTATAATGAAAGAGAACCAGTTATCTCGAATAAGAACGGAAAAAAAGTGATTCTAATGAAGTTTCCAAACTTCGAAAAAAATTTTTTTCTTTTCGAGATTCTTTGCGCATAATATGCTTTTCTGAGGCTATCAAACTAGTATAATGAAAGAGAACCAGTTATCTCGAATAAGAACGGAAAAAAAATTATTCTGATGAAGTTTCCAAACTTCGAAAAAAATTTTTTTCTTTTCGAGATTCTTTGCGCATAATATGGCTTTCTGAGGCTATCAAACTAGTATAATGAAAGAGAACCAGTTATCTCGAATAAGAACGGAAAAAAAGTGATTCTAATGAAGTTTCCAAACTTCGAAAAATTTTTTTTTTCTTTTCGTAATTCATTGCGCATAATATGCTTTTCTGAGGCTATCAAACTAGTATAATGAAAGAGAACCAGTTATCTCGAAACAGAACGGAAAAAATGTGATTCTAATGAAGTTTCTAAACTTCGAAAAAAATTTTTTTTCTTTTCGAAATTCTTTGCGAATAATATGCTTTTCTGATGCTATCAAACTGGTATAATGAAAGAGAACCAGTTATCTCGAATAAGAACGGAAAAAAGTGATTCTAAAGAAGTTTCAAAATTTTGAAAAACTTTTTTTTTTCTTTTCGAGATTCTTTGCGCATAATATGCTTTTCTACAGCTATCAAAGTAGCAAAATGAAAGAGAACCAGTTATCTAGTATAAGAACGGAAAAATGTGATTCCAATGAAGTTTCCAAACTTCGAAAAAAAATTTTTTCTTTTCGAGATTCTTTGCGCATAATATGCCTTTCTGAGGCTATCAAACTAGTATAATGAAAGAGAACCAGTTATCTCGAATAAGAACGGAAAAAAAGTGATTCTAATGAAGTTTCCAAACTTCGAAAAAAATTTTTTTCTTTTCGAGATTCTTTGCGCATAATATGCTTTTCTGAGGCTATCAAACTAGTATAATGAAAGAGAACCAGTTATCTCGAATAAGAACGGAAAAAAAGTTATTCTGATGAAGTTTCCAAACTTTGAAAAAATGTTTTTCTTTTCGAGATTCTTTGCGCATAATATGGCTTTCTGAGGCTATCAAACTAGTATAATGAAAGAGAACCAGTTATCTCGAATAAAACGGGAAAAAAGTGATTCTAATGAAGTTTCCAACAATCGAAATATATATTTTCTTGCCGCGAATTTTTCTTCATTTTATGGTTTTCTATGGCTATCAAACTAGTATAATGAAAGAGAATCAGTTATCTCAAATAAGAACGGAAAAAAAGTGATTGTAATGAAGTTTACAAACTGAAAAAGTTTGTTTTTCTTTTCGATATTCTTTCCGCATAATATGCTTTTCTAAAGCTATCAAACTAGCAAAATGAAAGAGAACCAGTTATCTCGAATAAGAACGGAAAAAAGTGATTCTAATGAAGTTTCAAAATTTTGAAAAACTTTTTTTTTCTTTTCTAGATTCTTTGCGCATAATATGCTTTTCTACAGCTATCAAACTAGCACAATGAAAGAGAACCAGCTATCTCGTATAAGAACGGAAAAAAAGTGATTCAAATGAAGTTTCCAAACTTCAAAAAATTTTTTTTATTCTTTTCCAGATTCTTTGCGCATAATGTGCTTTTCTGAGGCTATCAAACTAGTATAATGAAAGAGAACCAGTTATCTCGAATAAGAACGGAAATAAAGTGATTCTAATGAAGTTTCCAAACATCAAAAAAATTTTTTTCTTTTCGAGATTCTTTGCGCATAATATGCTTTTCTACAGCTATCAAACTAGTATAATGAAAGAGAACCAGTTATCTCGAATAAGAACGGAAAAAAAGTGATTCTAATGAAGTTTCAAAATTTTGAAAAACTTTTTTTTTCTTTTCGAGATTCTTTGCGCATAATATGCCTTTCTACAGCTATCAAACTAGCAAAATGAAAGAGAACCAGTTATCTCGTATAAGAACGGAAAAAAGTGATACCAATGAAGTTTCCAAACTTCGAAAAAAAAATTTTTCTTTTCTAGATTCTTTGCGCATAATATGCTTTTCTGTGGCTATCAATCTAGCATAATGAAAGAGAACCAGTTATCTCGTATAAGAACGGAAAAAAAGTGATTCAAATGAAGTTTCCAAACTTCAAATAATTTTTTTTCTTTTGGACATTCTTTGCGCATAATATGCTTTTCTGAGGCTATCAAACTAGTATAATGAAAGAGAACCAGTTATCTGGTATAAGAACGGAAAAAAAGTGATTCAAATGAAGTTTCCAAACTTCAAAAAATTTTTTTATTCTTTTCGAGATTCTTTGCGCATAATGTGTTTTTCTGAGGCTATCAAACTAGTACAATGAAAGAGAACCAGTTATATCGAATAAGAACGCAAAAAAAGTGATTTTAATGAAGTTTCCAAACATCGAAAAAAATTTATTCTTTTCGAGATTCTTTGCGCATAATATGCTTTTCTACAGCTATCAAACTAGTATAATGAAAGAGAACCAGTTATCTCGAATAAGAACGGAAAAAAAGTGATTCTAATGAAGTTTCAAAATTTTGAAAAACTTTTTTTTTCTTTTCGAGATTCTTTGCGCATAATATGCTTTTCTACAGCTATCAAACTAGCAAAATGAAAGAGAACCAGTTATCTCGTATAAGAACGGAAAAAAAGTGATACCAATGAAGTTTCCAAACTTCGAAAAAAAATTTTTTCTTTTCCAGATTCTTTGCGCATAATATGCTTTTCTGTGGCTATCAAACTAGTATAATGAAAGAGAACCAGTTATCTCGTATAAGAACGGAAAAAAAGTGATTCAAATGAAGTTTCCAAACTTCAAAAAAATTTTTTTTCTTTTCGAGATTCTTTGCGAATAATATGCTTTTCTGGGGCTATCAAACTAGTATAATGAAAGAGAACCAGTTATCTCGAATAAGAACGGAAAAAAAGTGATAAATGATGTTTCCAACAATCGAAATATATATTTTCTTGCAGCGAATTTTTCTTCATTTTATGGTTTTCTATGGCTATCAAACTAGTAAAATGAAAGAGAATCAGTTATCTCAAATAAGAACGGAAAAAAAGTGATTGTAATAAAGTTTACAAACTGAAAAAGTTTGTTTTTCTTTTCGAGATTCTTTCCGTATAATATGCTTTTCTACAGCTATCAAACAAGCAAAATGAAAGAGAACCAGTTATCTCGAATAAGAACGGAAAAAAAGTGATTCTAATGAAGTTTCAAAATTTTGAAAAACTTCTTTTTTCTTTTCGAGATTCTTTGTGCATAATATGCTTTTCTGAGGCTATCAAACTAGTATAATGAAAGAGAACCAGTTTTCTCGAATAAGAACGGAAAAAAAGGGATTCTAATGAAGTTTCCAAACTTCGAAAAAAATTTTTTTTCTTTTCGAGATTCTTTGCACATAATATGCTTTTCTGAGGCTATCAAACTAGTATAATGAAAGAGAACCAGTTATCTCGAATAAGAACGGAAAAAAGGTTATTCTAATGAAGATTCCAAACTTCGAAAAAAATTTTTTTCTTTTCGAGATTCTTTGCGCATAATATGCCTTTCTGAGGCTATCAAAATAGTATAATGAAAGAGAACCAGTTATCTCGAATAAGAACGGAAAAAAAGTGATTCTAATGAAGTTTCCAAACTTCGAAAAAAAATTTTTTCTTTTCGAGATTCTTTGCGCATAATATGCTTTTCTGAGGCTATCAAACTAGTATAATGAAAGAGAACCAGTTATCTCGAATAAGAACGGAAAAAAAGTGATTCTAATGAAGTTTCCAAACTTCGAAAAAAATTTTTTTTCTTTTCGTAATTCATTGCGCATAATATGATTTTCTGAGGCTATCAAAATAGTATAATGAAAGAGAACCAGTTTTCTCGAAACAGAACGGAAAAAATGTGCTTCTAATGAAGTTTCCAAACTTCGAAAAAAATTTTTTTTCTTTTCGAGATTCTTCGCGCATAATATGCTTTTCTGATGCTATCAAACCGGTATAATGAAAGAGAACCAGTTATCTCGAATAAGAACGGAAAAAAGTGATTCTAAAGAAGTTTCCAAACATCGAAAAAAAATTTTTTCTTTTCGAGATTCTTTGCGCATAATATGCTTTTCTACAGCTATCAAACTAGTATAAAGAAAGAGAACCAGTTATCTCGAAAAGAACGGAAAAAAAGTGATTCTAACGAAGTTTCCAAACTTCGAAAAAAATTTTTTTTCTTTTCGAGATTCTTTGCGCATAATATGCTTTTCTGAGGCTATCAAACTAGTATAATGAAAGAGAACCAGTTATCTCGAATAAGAACGGAAACAAAGTGATTCTAATGAAGTTTCAAAACTTCGAAAAAATTTTTTTTTCTTTTCGAGATTCTATGCGCATAATATGCTTTTCTGATGCTATCAAACTAGTATAATGAAAGAGAACCAGTTATCTCGAATAAGAACGGGAAAAAGTGATTCTAAAGAAGTTTCAAAATTTTGAAAAACTTTTTTTTTCTTTTCGAGATTCTTTGCGCATAATATGCTTTTCTACAGCTATCAAAGTAGCAAAATGAAACAGAACCAGTTATCTCGTATAAGAACGGAAAAATGTGATTCCAATGAAGTTTCCAAACTTCGAAAAAAAATTTTTTCTTTTCGAGATTCTTTGCGCATAATATGCTTTCCTGTGGCTATCTATCAAACTAGTATAATGAAAGAGAACCAGTTATCTCGTATAAGAACGGAAAAAAAGTGATTCAAATGAAGTTTCCAAACTTCAAAAAAATTTTTTTATTCTTTTCGAGATTCTTTGCGCATAATGTGCTTTTCTGAGGCTATCAAACTAGTATAATGAAAGAGAACCAGTTATCTCGAATAAGAACGGAAAAAAAGTGATTCTAATGAAGTTTCCAAACTTCGAAAAAAAATTTTTTTCTTTTCGTAATTCATTGCGCATAATATGCTTTTCTGAGGCTATCAAACTGGTATAATGAAAGAGAACCAGATATCTCGAATAAGAACGGAAAAAAGTGATTCTAAAAAAGTTTCAAAATTATGAAAAACTTTTTTTTTCTTTTCGAGATTCTTTGCGCATAATATGCTTTTCTACAGCTATCAAAGTAGCAAAATGAAAGAGAACCAGTTATCTCGTATAAGAACGGAAAAATGTGATTCCAATGAAGTTTCCAAACTTCGAAAAAAATTTTTTCTTTTCGAGATTCTTTGCGCATAATATGCTTTTCTGTGGCTATCTATCAAACTAGTATAATGAAAGAGAACCAGTTATCTCGTATAAGAACGGAAAAAAAGTGATTCAAATTAAGTTTCCAAACTGCAAAAAATTTTTTTTATTCTTTTCGAGATTCTTTCCGCATAATGTGCTTTTCTGAGGCTATCAAACTAGTATAATGAAAGAGAACCAATTATCTCGAATAAGAACGGAAAAAAAGTGATTCTAATGAAGTTTCCAAACTTCGAAAAAAAATTTTTTCTTTTCGAGATTCTTTGCGCATAATATGCTTTTGTGATGCTATCAAACTAGTACAATGAAAGAGAACCAGTTATCTCAAATAAGAACGGAAAAAAGTGATTGTAATAAAGTTTACAAACTGAAAAAGTTTGTTTTTCTTTTCGAGATTCTTCCCGCATAATATGCTTTTCTACAACTATCAAACTAGCAAAATGAAAGAGAACCAGTTATCTCGAATAAGAACGGAAAAAAAGTGGTTCTCTTGAAGTTTCAAAATTTTGAAAAACTTTTTTTTTCTTTTCGAGATTCTTTGCGCATAATATGCTTTTCTACAGCTATCAAACTAGCAAAATGAAAGAGAACCAGCTATCTCGTATAAGAACGGAAAAAAAGTGATTCTAATGAATTTTCCAAACTTCGAAAAAAATTTTTTTCTTTTCGAGATTATTTGCGCATAACATGCTTTTCTGAGGCTATCAAACTAGTATAATGAAAGAGAACCAGTTATCTCGAATAAGAACGGAAAAAAAGGGATTCTAATGAAGTTTCCAAACTTCGAAAAAATTTTTTTTTCTTTTGGAGATTCTTTGCGCATAATATGCTTTTCTGAGGCTATCAAACTAGTATAATAAAAGAGAACCAGTTATCCCGAATAAGAACGGAAGAAAAGAGATTCTAATGAAGTTTCCAAACTTCGAAAAAAATTTTTTTCTTTTCGAGATTCTTTCGGCATAATATGCTTTTCTAAGGCTATCAAACTACTATAATGAAAGAGAACCAGTTATATCAAATAAGAACGGGAAAAAAGTGATTCTTATGAAGTTTCCAACCATCGAAATAAATCTTTTCTTTTCGCGAATCTTTCTTCATTTTATGGTTTTCTATGGCTATCAAACTAGTATAATGAAACAGAACCAATTATCTCAAATAAGAATGGAAAAAAATTTATTCACAAGGATTTTCCAAACATCAAAAAAAATTTTCTTTTTTTCCAGATTCTTTCCGCATAATATGCTTTTCTAAGGGTATCAAACTAGTATAATGAAAGAGAATCAGTTATCTCAATTAAGAAAGGAAAAAAAGTGATTCTAATAAAGTTTCCAAACTTTGAAAAAAAATTTTTTATTCTTTTCGAGATTCTTTGCGCATAATGTGCTTTTCTGAGGCTATCAAACTAGTATAATGAAAGAGAACCAGTTATCTCGAATAAGAACGGAAAAAAAGTGATTCCAATGAAGTTTCCAAACTTCGAAAAAAATTTTTTTCTTTTAGAGATTCTTTGCGCATAATATGCTTTTCTACAGCTATCAAACTAGTATAATGAAAGAGAACCAGTTATCTCGAATAAGAACGGAAAAAAAGTGATTCTAATGAAGATTCCAAACTTCAAAAAAATTTTTTTTTCTTTTCGAGATTCTTTGCGCATAATATGCTTTTCTGATGCTATCAAAATAGTACAATGAAAGAGAACCAGTTATCTCGAATAAGAACGGAAAAAAAGTGATTCTAATGAAGTTTCCAAACATCGAAAAAATTTTTTTTCTTTTCGAGATTCTTTGCGCATAATATGCTTTTCTACAGCTATCAAACTAGTATAATGAAAGAGAACCAGTTATCTCGAATAAGAACGGAAAAAAAGTGATTCTAATGAAGTTTCCAAACTTCGAAAAAAATTTTTTTCTTTTCGAGATTCTTTGCGCATAATATGCTTTTCTACAGCTATCAAACTAGTATAATGAAAGAGAACCAGTTATCTCGAATAAGAACGGAAACAAAGTGATTCTAATGAAGTTTCCAAATTTCGAAAAAAATTTTTTTCTTTTCGAGATTCTATGCGCATAATATGCTTTTCTGATGCTATCAAACTAGTATAATGAAAGAGAACCAGTTATCTCGAATAAGAACGGAAAAAAGTGATTTAATGAAATTTCAAAATTTTGAAAAACTTTTATTTACTTTTCGAGATTCTTTGCGCATAATATGCCTTTCTACAGCTATCAAAGTAGCAAAATGAAAGAGAACCAGTTATCTCGTATAAGAACGGAAAAATGTGATTCCAATGAAGTTTCCAAACTCCGAAAAAAAATTTTTTCTTTTCGAGATTCTTTGCGCATAATATGCTTTTCTGTGGCTATCTATCAAACTAGTATAATGAAAGACAACCAGTTATCTCGTATAAGAACGGAAAAAAAGTGATTCAAATATAGTTTCCAAACTTCAAAAAATTTTTTTTAATCTTTTCAAATTCTTTGCGCATAATCTGCTTTTCTGAGGCTATCAAACTAGTATAATGAAAGAGAACCAGTTATCTCGAATAAGAACGGAAAAAAAGTGATTCAAATGAAGTTTCCAAATTTCGAAAAAAAATTTTTTCTTTTCGAGATTCTTTGCGCATAATATGCTTTTGTGAGGCTATCAAACTAGTACAATGAAAGAGAACCAGTTATCTCGAATAAGAACGGGAAAAAGTGATTCTAAAGAAGTTTCAAAATTTTGAAAAACTTTTTTTTTCTTTTCGAGATTCTTTGCGCATAATATGCTTTTCTACAGCTATCAAAGTAGCAAAATGAAAGAGAACCAGTTATCTCGTATAAGAACGGAAAAATGTGATTCCAATGAAGTTTCCAAACTTCGAAAAAAAATTTTTTCTTTTCGAGATTCTTTGCGCATAATATGCTTTTCTACAGCTATCAAAGTAGCAAAATGAAAGAGAACCAGTTATCTCGTATAACGGAAAAATGTGATTGCAATGAAGTTTCCAAACTTCGAAAAAAATTTTTTCTTTTCGAGATTCTTTGCGCATAATATGCTTTTCTGTGGCTATCTATCCAACTAGTATAATGAAAGAGAACCAGTTATCTCGTATAAGAACGGAAAAAAAGTGATTCAAATGAAGTTTCCAAAATTCAAAAAAAATTTTTTATTCTTTTCGAGATTCTTTGCGCATAATGTGCTTTTCTGAGGCTATTAAACTAGTATAATCAAAGAGAACCAGTTATCTCGAATAAGAACGGAAAAAAAGTGATTCTAATGAAGTTTCCAAACTTCGAAAAAAATTTTTTTCTTTTCGAGATTCTTTGCGCATAATATGCTTTTGTGAGGCTATCAAACTAGTACAATGAAAGAGAACCAGTTATCTCGAATAAGAACGGAAAAAAAGTGATTCTAATGAAGTTTCCAAACTTCGAAAAAAATTTTTTTCTTTTCGAGATTCTTTGCGCATAATATGCTTTTCTACAGCTATCATACTAGTATAATGAAAGAGAACCAGTTATCTCGAATAAGAACGGAAACAAACTGATTCTAATGAAGTTTCCAAACTTCGAATAACTTTTTTTTTTCTTTTCGAGATTCTTTGCGCATAATATGCTTTTCTACAGCTATCAAAGTAGCAAAATGAAAGAGAACCAGTTATCTCGTATAAGAACGGAAAAATGTGATTCCAATGAAGTTTCCAAACTTCGAAAAAAAATTTTTTCTTTTCGAGATTCTTTGCGCATAATATGCTTTTCTGTGGCTATCTATCAAACTAGTATAATGAAAGAGAACCAGTTATTTCGTATAAGAACGGAAAAAAAGTGATTCAAATGAAGTTTCCAAACTTAAAAAAAATTTTTTTATTCTTTTCGAGATTCTTTGCGCATAATGTGCTTTTCTGAGGCTATCAAACTAGTATAATGAAAGAGAACCAGTTATCTCGAATAAGAACGGAAAAAAAGTGATTCCAATGAAGTTTCCAAACTTCGAAAAAAATTTTTTTCTTTTAGAGATTCTTTGCGCATAATATGCTTTTCTACAGCTATCAAACTAGTATAATGAAAGAGAACCAGTTATCTCGAATAAGAACGGAAAAAAAGTGATTCTAATGAAGATTCCAAACTTCAAAAAAATTTTTTTTTCTTTTCGAGATTCTTTGCGCATAATATGCTTTTCTACAGCTATCAAAGTAGCAAAATGAAAGAGAACCAGTTATCTCGTATAAGAACGGAAAAATGTGATTCCAATGAAGTTTCCAAACTTCGAAAAAAAATTTTTTCTTTTCGAGATTCTTTGCGCATAATATGCTTTTCTGTGGCTATCTATCAAACTAGTATAATGAAAGAGAACCAGTTATCTCGTATAAGAACGGAAAAAAAGTGATTCAAATGAAGTTTCCAAAATTCAAAAAAAAATTTTTATTCTTTTCGAGATTCTTTGCGCATAATGTGCTTTTCTGAGGCTATTAAACTAGTATAATGAAAGAGAACCAGTTATCTCGAATAAGAACGGAAAAAAAGTGATTCTAATGAAGTTTCCAAACTTCGAAAAAAATTTTTTTCTTTTCGAGATTCTTTGCGCATAATATGCTTTTCTGAGGCTATCAAACTAGTACAATGAAAGAGAACTAGTTATCTCGAATAAGAACGGAAAAAAAGTGATTCTAATGAAGTTTCCAAACTTCGAAAAAATTTTTTTTTTCTTTTCGAGATTCTTTGCGCATAATATGCTTTTCTGAGGCTATCAAACTAGTATAATGAAAGAGAACGAGTTATCTCGAATAAGAAAGGAAAAAAAAGTGATTCTAATGAAGTTTCCAATTTTGAAAAAATTTCTTTTTCTTTTCGAGATTCTTTGGGCATAATATGCTTTTCTGAGGCTATCAAACTAGTATAATGAAAGAGAACCAGTTATCTCGAATAAGAACGGAAACAAAGTGATTCTAATGAAGTTTCCAAACTTCGAAAAAAATTTTTTTTCTTTTCGAGATTCTATGCGCATAATATGCTTTTCTGATGCTATCAAACTAGTATAATGAAAGAGAACCAGTTATCTCGAATAAGAACGGGAAAAAGTGATTCTAAAGAAGTTTCAAAATTTTGAAAAACTTTTTTTTTCTTTTCGAGATTCTTTGCGCATAATATGCTTTTCTACAGCTATCAAAGTAGCAAAATGAAATAGAACCAGTTATCTCGTATAAGAACGGAAAAATGTGATTCCAATGAAGTTTCCAAACTTCGAAAAAAAATGTTTTCTTTTCGAGATTCTTTGCGCATAATATGCTTTTCTGTGGCTATCTATCAAAATAGTATAATGAAAGAGAACCAGTTATCTCGTATAAGAACGGAAAAAAAGTGATTCAAATGAAGTTTCCAAACTTCAAAAAAATTTTTTTATTCTTTTCGAGATTCTTTGCGCATAATGTGCTTTTCTGAGGCTATCAAACTAGTATAATGAAAGAGAACCAGTTATCTCGAATAAGAACGGAAAAAAAATGATTCTAATGAAGTTTCCAAACTTCGAAAAAATTTTTTTTCTTTTCGAGATTCTTTGCGCATAATATGCTTTTCTGAGGCTATCAAACTAGTATAATGAAAGAGAACGAGTTATCTCGAATAAGAAAGGAAAAAAAAGTGATTCTAATGAAGTTTCCAATTTTGAAAATTTTTTTTTTTCTTTTCGAGATTCTTTGGGCAAAATATGCTTTTCTGAGGATATCAGACTAGTATAATGAAAGAGAACCAGTTATCTCGAATAAGAACGGAAAAAAGTGATTCCAATGAAGTTTCCAAACTTCGAAAAAAATTTTTTTCTTTTAGAGATTCTTTGCGCATAATATGCTTTTCTACAGCTATCAAACTAGTATAATGAAAGAGAACCAGTTATCTCGAATAAGAACGGAAAAAAAGTGATTCTAATGAAGAATCCAAACTTCGAAAAAAATTTTTTTTCTTTTCGAGATTCTTTGCGCATAATATGCTTTTCTGATGCTATCAAAATAGTATAATGAAAGAGAACCAGTTATCTCGAATAAGAACGGAAAAAAAGTGATTCTAATGAAGTTTCCAAACATCGAAAAAATTTTTTTTCTTTTCGAGATTCTTTGCGCATAATATGCTTTTCTACAGCTATCAAACTAGTATAATGAAAGAGAACCAGTTATCTCGAATAAGAACGGAAAAAAAGTGATTCTAATGAAGTTTCCAAACTTCGAAAAAAATTTTTTTCTTTTCGAGATTCTTTGCGCATAATATGCTTTTCTACAGCTATCAAACTAGTATAATGAAAGAGAACCAGTTATCTCGAATAAGAACGGAAACAAAGTGATTCTAATGAAGTTTCCAAATTTCGAAAAAAATTTTTTTTCTTTTCGAGATTCTATGCGCATAATATGTTTTTCTGATGCTATCAAACTAGTATAATGAAAGAGAACCAGTTATCTCGAATAAGAACGGAAAAAAGTGATTCTAATGAAGTTTCAAAATTTTGAAAAACTTTTATTTACTTTTCGAGATTCTTTGCGCATAATATGCTTTTCTACAGCTATCAAAGTAGCAAAATGAAAGAGAACCAGTTATCTCGTATAAGAACGGAAAAATGTGATTCCAATGAAGTTTCCAAACTCCAGAAAAAAAATTTTCTTTTCGAGATTCTTTGCGCATAATATGCTTTTCTGTGGCTATCTATCAAACTAGTATAATGAAAGACAACCAGTTATCTCGTATAAGAACGGAAAAAAGTGATTCAAATATAGTTTCCAAACTTCAAAAAAATTTTTTTATTCTTTTCAAATTCTTTGCGCATAATGTGCTTTTCTGAGGCTATCAAACTAGTATAATGAAAGAGAACCAGTTATCTCGAATAAGAACGGGAAAAAAGTGATTCTTATGAAGTTTCCAACCATCGAAATAAATCATTTCTTTTCGCGAATCTTTCTTCATTTTATGGTTTTCTATGGCTATCAAACTAGTATAATGAAACAGAACCAATTACCTCAAATAAGAATGGAAAAAAATTTATTCACAAGGATTTTCCAAACATCAAAAAAAATTTTCTTTTTTTCCAGATTCTTTCGGCATAATATGCTTTTCTGAGGCTATCAAACTAGTATAATGAAAGAGAACCAGTTATCTCTAATTAGAAGGGAAAAAAGTGATTCTAATGAAGTTTCCAAACTTCGAAAAAATTTTTTTTTCTTTTCGAGATTCTTTGCGCATAATATGCTTTTCTGAGGCTATCGAACAGGTATAATGAAAGAGAACCAGTTATCTCGAATAAGAACGGAAAAAAGGTGATTCTAATGAATTTTCAAAACTTGGAAAATTTTTTTTTTTCTTTTCGAGATTCCTTGCGCATAATATGCTTTTCTGAGGTTATCAAACTAGTATAATGAAAGAGAAGCAGTTATCTCGAATAAGAACGGAAAAAAATTGATTCAAATGAAGTTTCAAAATTTTGAAAAACTTTTTTTTTCTTTTCGAGATTCTTTGCGCATAATATGCTTTTCTACAGCTATCAAACTAGCAAAATGAAAGAGAACCAGTTATCTCGTATAAGAACGGAAAAAAGTGATTCTAATGAAGTTTCAAAATTTTGAAAAACTTTTTTTTTCTTTTCGAGATTCTTTGCGCATAATATGCTTTTCTACAGCTATCAAACTAGCAAAATGAAAGAGAACCAGTTATCTCGTATAAGAACGGAAAAATAGTGATTCCAATGAAGTTTCCAAACTTCGAAAAAAAATTTTTTCTTTTCGAGATTTTTTGCGCATAATATGCTTTTCTGTGGCTATCAAACTAGTATAATGAAAGAGAACCAGTTATCTCGAATAAGAACGGAAAAAAAGTGATAAATGAAGTTTCCAACCATCGAAATATATATTTTCCTGCCACGAATTTTTCTTCATTTTATGGTTTTCTATGGCTATCAAACTAGTATAATGAAAGAGAAGCAGTTATCTCAAATAAGAATGGAAAAAAATTTATTCACAAGGATTTTCCAAACATCAAAAAAATTTTTCTTTTTTTCCAGATTCTTTCCGCATAATATGCTTTTCTAAGGCTATCAAACTAGTATAATGAAAGAGAATCATTTATCTCAATTAAGAAAGGAAAAAAAGTGATTCTAATTAAGTTTCCAAACTTTGAAAAAAAATTTTTTTTTCGAGATTCTTTCCGTATAATGTGCCTTTCTACATCTATCAAACTAGCAATATGAAAGAGAACCAGTTATCTCAAATAAGAACGGAAAAAAATTGATTCTCTTGGATTGTCCAACCTTCGTAAATTTTTTTTTTCTTTTCCAAATTCTTTCCGCGTAATATGCCATTCTAAGGCTATCAAACTAGTACAATGAAAGAGAACTAGTTATCTCAAATAAGAACGGAAAAAATTGATTCTAATGAAGTTTCCAAACTTTGAAAAAAATTTCTTTACTTTCGAGATTCTTTCCGCATAATATGCTTTTTTACAGCTATCAAACTAGCAAAATGTAAGAGAACCAGTTATCTCATATAAGAACGAAAAAAAGGTTGATTCTCTTGGATTTTCCAACCATCGAAAAAAATTTTTTTCTTTTGGAGATTCTTTCCGCATAATATGCTTTTCTACAGCTATCAAACTAGCAAAATGAAAGAGAACCAATTATCTCAAATAAGAACGGAAAAAAAGTGATTCTAATGAAGTTTCCAACCACCAAATAAATCTTTTCTTTTCGCGAATCTTTCTTCATTTTATGGTTTTCTATGGCTATCAAACTAGAGAGAAGCAGTTATCTCAAATAAGAATGGAGAAAAATTGATTCATAAGAATTTTCCAAACATCAAAAAAAATTTTTTTTCTTTTCGAGTTTCTTTCCGCATAAAATGCTTTTCTAAGGCTATCAAACTAGTATAATGAAAGAGAACGAGTTATCTCGAATAAGAACGGAAAAAAAGTGATTCTAATGAAGTTTCCAAACTTCGAAGAAATTTTTTATTCTTTTCGAGATTCTTTGCGCATAATATGCTTTTCTAAGGCTATTAAACTAGTATAATGAAAGAGAACCAGTTATCTCAAATAAGAACGGAAAAAAAGTGATTCTAATGAAGTTTCCAAACTTCGAAAAAAATTTTTTTCTTTTCGAGATTCTTTGTGCATAATATGCTTTTCTGAGGCTATCAAACTAGTATAATGAAAGAGAACCAGTTATCTCGAATAAGAACGGAAAAAAAGTGATTTTAATGAAGTTTCCAAACTTCGAAAAAATTTTTTTTTTCTTTTCGAGATTCTTTGCACATAATATGCTTTTCTGAGGCTATCAAACTAGTATAATGAAAGAGAACCAGTTATCTCGAATTAGAACGGAAAAAAAGTTATTCTAATGAAGATTCCAAACTTCGAAAAAAATTTTTCTCTTTTCGAGAATCTTTGCGCATAATATGCCTTTCTGAGGCTATCAAACTAGTATAATGAAAGAGAACCAGTTATCTCGAATAAGAACGGAAAAAAAGTGATTCTAATGAAGTTTCCAAACTTCGAAAAAATTTTTTTTCTTTTCGAGATTCTTTGCGCATAATATGCTTTTCTGAGGCTATCAAACTAGTATAATGAAAGAGAACCAGTTATCTCGAGTAAGAACGGAAAAAAGGTGATTCTAATGAATTTTAAAAACTTCGAAAAAATGTTTTTTTCTTTTCGAGATTCCTTGCGCATAATATGCTTTTCTGAGGTTATCAAACTAGAATAATGAAAGAGAAGCAGTTATCTCGAATAAGAACGGAAAAAAAGTGATTCTAATGAAGTTTCAAAATTTTGAAAAACTTTTTTTTTCTTTTCGAGATTCTTTGCGCATAATATGCTTTTCTACAGCTATCAAACTAGCAAAATGAAAGAGAACCAGTTATCTCGTATAAGAACGGAAAAAAAGTGATTCCAATGAAGTTTCCAACCATCGAAATATATATTTTCCTGCCACGAATTTTTCTTCATTTTATGGTTTTCTATGGCTATCAAACTAGTATAATGAAAGAGAAGCAGTTATCTGAAATAAGAACGGAAAAAAATTGATTCTCTTGGATTTTCCAACCTTCGAAAATTTTTTTTTCTTTTCCAAATTCTTTCCGCGTAATATGCCATTCTAAGGCTATCAAACTAGTATAATGAAAGAAAACTAGTTATCTCAAATAAGAACGGAAAAAATTGATTCTAATGAAGTTTCCAAACTTTGAAAAAAAATTTTTTTACTTTCGAGATTCTTTCCGCATAATATGCTTTTCTACAGCTATCAAACTAGCAAAATGTAAGAGAACCAGTTATCTCATATCAGAACGAAAAAAAGTTGATACTCTTGGATTTTCCAACCATCGAAAAAAATTTTTTTTCTTTTGGAGATTCTTTCTGCATAATATGCTTTTCTACAGCTATCAAACTAGCAAAATGAAAGAGAACTAATTATCTCAAATCAGAATGGAAAAAAAGTGATTCTAATGAAGTTTCCAACCATCGAAATAAATCTTTTCTTTTCGCGAATCTTTCCTCATTTTATGGTTATCTATGGCTATCAAACTAGAGAGAAGCAGTTATCTCAAATAAGAATGGAGAAAAATTGATTCATAAGAATTTTCCAAACATCAAAAAAAATTTTTTTCTTTTCGAGTTTCTTTCCGCATAATATACTTTTCTAAGGTTATCAAACTAGTATAATGAAAGAGAACGAGTTATCTCGAATAAGAACGGAAAAAATGTGATTTTAATGAAGTTTCCAAACATCGAAAAAATTTTTTTTTCTTTTGGATATTCTTTGCGCATAATATGCTTTTCCGATGCTATCAAACTAGTATAATGAAAGAGAACCAGTTATCTCGAATAAGAACGGAAAAAAGTGATTCTAATGAAGTTTCCAAACATCGAAAAAATTTTTTTTCTTTTCGAGATTCTTTGCGCATAATATGCTTTTCTACAGCTATCAAAATAGTATAATGAAAGAGAACCAGTTATCTCGAATAAGAACGGAAAAAAAGTGATTCTAACGAAGTTTCCAAACTAGGAAAAAATTTTTTTTTCTTTTCGAGATTCTTTGCGCATAATATGCTTTTCTGAGGGTATCAAACTAGTATAATGAAAGAGAACCAGTTATCTCGAATAAGAACGGAAAAAAAGTGATTCTAATGAAGTTTCCAATCTTCAAAAAATTTTTTTTTCTTTTCGAGATTCTTTGCGCATAATATGATTTTCTGAGGCTATCAAACTAGTATAATGAAAGAGAACCAATTATCTCGAATAAGAACGGAAAAAAAGTGATAAATGAAGTTTCCAACCATCGAAATAAATCTTTTCTTTTCGCGAATCTTTCTTCATTTTATGGTTTTATATGGCTATCAAACTAGTATAATGAAACAGAACCAATTATCTCAAATAAGAATGGAAAAAAATTTATTCACAAGGATTTTCCAAACATCAAAAAAATTTTTCTTTTTTTCCAGATTCTTTCCCCATAATATGCTTTTCTAAGGCTATCAAACTAGTATAATGAAAGAGAATCAGTTATCTCAATTAAGAAAGGAAAAAAAGTGTTTCTAATTAAGTTTCCAAACTTTGGAAAAAAAAATTTTTTTTCGAGATTCTTTCCGTATAATATGCCTTTCTACATCTATCAAACTAGCAATATGAAAGAGAACCAGTTATCTCAAATAAGAACGGAAAAAAAGTGATTCTCTTGGATTGTCCAACCTTCGAAAATTTTTTTTTTCTTTTCCAAATTCTTTCCGCGTAAGATGCCATTCTAAGGCTATCAAACTAGTATAATGAAAGAGAACTAGTTATCTCAAATAAGAACGGAAAAAATTGATTCTAATGAAGTTTCCAAACTTTGAAAAAAAATTTCTTTACTTTCGAGATTCTTTCCGCATAATATGCTTTTCTACAGCTATCAAACTAGCAAAATGTAAGAGAACCAGTTATCTCATATAAGAACGAAAAAAAGTTGATTCTCTTGGATTTTCCAACCATCGAAAAAATTTTTTTTTCTTTTGGAGATTCTTTCCGCATAATATGCTTTTCTACAGCTATCAAACTAGCAAAATGAAAGACAACCAATTATCTCAAATAAGAACGGAAAAAAAGTGATTCTAATGAAGTTTCCAACCACCAAATAAATCTTTTCTTTTCGCGAATCTTTCTTCATTTTATGGTTTTCTATGGCTATCAAACTAGAGAGAAGCAGTTATCTCAAATAAGAATGGAGAAAAATTGATTCATAAGAATTTTCCAAACATCAAAAAAAATTTTTTTTCTTTTCGAGTTTCTTTCCGCATAAAATGCTTTTCTAAGGCTATCAAACTAGTATAATGAAAGAGAACGAGTTATCTCGAATAAGAACGGAAAAAAAGTGATTCTAATGAAGTTTCCAAACTTCGAATAATTTTTTTTTCTTTTCGAGATTCTTTTCGCATAATATGCTTTTCTACAGCTATCAAACTAGTATAAAGAAAGAGAACCAGTTATCTGGAATAAGAACGGAAAAAAAGTGATTCTAACGAAGTTTCCAAACTTCGAAAAAATTTTTTTTTCTTTCGAGATTCTTTGCGCATAATATGCTTTTCTGAGGTTATCAAACAAGTATAATGAAAGAGAACCAGTTATATCAAATAAGAATGCAAAAAATTTGATTCATAAGAATTTTCCAAACATCAAAAAAAAATTTTTTTTTCGAGATTCTTTCGGCATAATATGCTTTTCTAAGGGTATCAAACTACTATAATGAAAGAGAACCAGTTATATCAAATAAGAACGTTAAAAAAGTGATTCTTATGAAGTTTCCAACCATCAAAATAAATCTTTTCTTTTCGCGAATCTTTCTTCATTTTATGGTTTTCTATGGCTATCAAACTAGTATAATGAAACAGAACCAATTATCTCAAATAAGAATGGAAAAAAATTTATTCACAAGGATTTCCAAACATTAAAAATTTTTTTTTTTCCAGATTCTTTCGGCATAATATGCTTTTCTAAGGCTATTAAACTAGTATAATGAAAGAGAATCAGTTATCTCAATTAAGAAAGGAAAAAAAGTGATTCTAATAGAGTTTCTAAACTTTGAAAAAAAAATTTTTTTTCGAGATTCTTTCCGCATAATATGCCTTTCTACATCTATCAAACTAGCAATATGAAAGAGAACCAGTTATCTCAAATAAGAACGGAAAAAAATTGATTCTCTTTGATTTTCCAACCTTCGAAAATTTTTTTTTTCTTTTCCAAATTCTTTCCGCGTAATATGCCATTCTAAGGCTATCAAACTAGTATAATGAAAGAGAACTAGTTATCTCAAATAAGAACGGAAAAAATTGATTCTAATGAAGTTTCCAAACTTTGAAAAAAAATTTTTTTACTCTCGAGATTCTTTCCGCATAATATGCTTTTCTACAGCTATCAAACTAGCAAAATGTAAGAGAACCAGTTATCTCATATAAGAACGAAAAAAAGTTGATTCTCTAGGATTTTCCAACCATCGAAAAAAATTTTTTTTCTTTTGGAGATTCTTTCCGCATAATATGCTTTTCTACAGCTATCAAACTAGCAAAATGAAAGAGAACCAATTATCTCAAATAAGAACGGAAAAAAAGTGATTCTAATGAAGTTTCCAACCATCGAAATAATACTTTTCTTTTCGCGTATCTTTCTTCATTTTATGGTTTTCTATGGCTATCAAACTAGAGAGAAGCAGTTATCTCAAATAAGAATGGAGAAAAATTGATTCATAAGAATTTTCCAAACATCAAAAAAAAATGTTTTTCTTTTCGAGTTTCTTTCCGCATAATATGCTTTTCTAAGGCTATCAAACTAGTATATGAAAGAGAATCAGTTATCTCAAATAAGAACGGAAAAAAAGTGATTGTAATGAAGTTTACAAACTATGAAAAAATTTGTATTTCTTTTCGAGATTCTTTCCGCATAATATGCTTTTCTACAGCTATCAAACTAGCAAAATGAAAGAGAACCAGTTATCTCAAATAAGAACGGAATAAAAGTGATTGTAATGAAGTTTCCAACCATCGAAATAAATCTTTTCTTTTCGCGAATCTTTCTTCATTTTATTGTTTTCTATGGCTATCAAACAAGTATAATGTAAGAAAACCAGTTATCTCAAATAAGAATGCAAAAAAATTGATTCATAAGAATTTTCCAAACATCAAAAAAAATTTTTTTTCTTTTCGAGATTCTTTCCGCATAATATGCTTTTCTAAGGCTATCACACTACTATAATGAAAGAGAACCAGTTATCTCAAATAAGGACGGAAAAAAAGTGATTCTAATGAAGTTTCTAACCATGGAAAAAAATTTTTTTTCTTTTGGAGATTTTTTCCGCATAATATGCTTTTCTACAGCTATCAAACTAGCAAAATGAAAGAGAACCAGTTATCTCAAATAAGAACGGAATAAAAGTGATTGTAATGAAGTTTCCAACCATCGAAATAAATCTTTTCTTTTCGCGAATCTTTCTTCATTTTATGGTTTTCTATGGCTATCAAACTAGAATAATGAAAGAGGACCAGTTATCTCGAATAAGAACGGAAAAAAAGTGATTTTAATGAAGTTTCCAACCATCGAAATAAATCTTTTCTTTTCGCGAATCTTTATTCATTTTATGGTTTTCTATTGCTATCAAACTAGTATAATTAAAGAGAACTAATTATCTCAAATAAGAATGGAAAAAAAATATTTATAAGGATATTCCAAACATCAAAAAAAATTTTTTTTCTTTCCGAGATTCTTTCCTCATAATATGCATTTCTACAGCTATCAAACTAGCGAAATGAAATAGAACCAGTTATCTCATATAAGAACAAAAAAAAGTTTATTCTCTTGGATTTTCCAACCTTCGAAACAATTTTTTTTCTTTTCGAGATTCTTGCCGCATAATATGCTTTTCTACAGCTATCAAACTAGCAAAATGAAAGAGACCAGTTATATCAAATAAGAACGGGAAAAAAGTGATATAAATGAAGTTTCCAACCATCGAAATAAATCTTTTCTTTTCGCGAATCTTTCTTCATTTTATGGTTTTGCTATGGTTATCAAACTAGAGAGAAGCAGTTATTTCAAATAAGAATGGAGAAAAATTGATTCAAAAGGATTTTCCAAACATCAAAAAATTTTTTTTTCTTTTCCAGATTCTTTCCGCATAATATGCTTTTCTAAGCCTATCAAACTAGTATAATGAAAGAGAATCAGTTATCTGAAATAAGAAGGGTAAAAAGTAATTCTAATAATGTTTCCAAACTTTGAAAAAAAATTTTTTTCTTTTCGAGATTCTCTCCGCATAATATGCTTTTCTACAGCTATCAAACTAGCAAAATGAAAGAGAACCAGTTATATCAAATAAGAACGGGAAATATGTGATGTAAATGAAGTTTGCAACCATCGAAATAAATCTTTTCTTTTCGCGAATCTTTCTTCATTTTATGGTTTTCTGTGGCTGTCAAACTAGAGAGAAGCAGTTATCTCAAATAAGAATGGAGAAAAATTGATTCATAAGAATTTTCGAAACAACAAAAAAAATTTTTTTTCTTTTAGAGATTCTTTCAACATAATATGCTTTTCTACAGCTATCAATTTAGCCAGTTATATCAAATAAGAACGGAAAAAAAGTGATATAAATGAAGTTTCTAACCATCGAAATAAATCTTTTCCTTTCGCGAATCTTTCTTCATTTTATAGTTTTCTACGACTATCAAACAAGTATAATGAAAGAGAACCAGTTATCTCAAATAAGAACGGAAAAAAAGTGATTCTAATGATGTTTCAAAATTTTGAAAAACTTTTTTTTTTCTTTTCGAGATTCTTTGCGCATAATATGCTTTTCTACAGCTATCAAACTAGCAAAATGAAAGATAACCAGTTATCTCGTATAAGAACGGAAAAAAGTGATTCCAATGAAGTTACCAAACTTCAAAAAAAATTTTTTTCTTTTCGAGATTCTTTGCGCATAATATGCCTTTGTGTGGCTATCAAACTAGTATAATGAAAGAGAACCAGTTATCTCGTATAAGAACGGAAAAAAAGTGATTCAAATGAATTTTCCAAACTTCAAAAAAAATTTTTTTCTTTTCGAGATTCTTTACGCATAATATGCTTTTCTGAGGCTATCAAACTAGTATAATGAAAGAGAACCAGTTATCTCGAATAAGAACGGAAAAAAAGTGATAAATGAAGATTCCAACCATCGAAATATATCTTTTCTTGTCGCGAATTTTTCTTCATTTTATGGTTTTCTATGGCTATCAAACTAGTATAATGAAAGAGAAGCAGTTATCCCAAATAAGAATGATGAAAAATTGATTCATAAGAATTTTCCAAACATCAAAAAAAAAAATTTTTTTTTTCGAGATTCTTTCCGCATAATATGCTTTTCTAAGGCTATCAAACTACTATAATGAAAGAGAACCAGTTATATCAAATAAGAAGGGGAAAAAAGTGTTTCTTATGAAGTTTCCAACCATCGAAATAAATCTTTTCTTTTCGCGAATCTTTCTTCATTTTATGGTTTTCTATGGCTATCAAACTAGTATAATGAAACAAAACCAATTATCTCAAATAAGAGTGGAAAAAAATTTATTCACAAGGATTTTCCAAACATCAAAAAAAATTTTCTTTTTTTCCAAATTCTTTCCGCGTAATATGCCATTCTCAGGCTATCAAACTAGTATAATGAAAGAGAACTAGTTATCTCAAATAAGAACGGAAAAAATTGATTCTAATGAAGTTTCCAAACTTTGAAAAAAAAATTTTTTAATTTCGAGATTCTTTCCGCATAATATGGTTTTCTACAGCTATCAAACTAGCAAAATGAAAGAGAACCAATTATCTCAATTAAGAACGGAAAAAAAGTGATTCTAATGAAGTTTCCAACCATCGAAATAAATCTTTTCTTTTAGCGAATCTTTCTTCATTCTATGGATTTCTATGGCTATCAAACTAGAGAGAAGCAGTTATCTCAAATAAGAATGCAGAAAAATTGATTCATAATAATTTTCCAAACATCAAAAAAAATTTTTTTTCTTTTCGAGTTTCTTTCCGCATAATATGCTTTTCTAAGGCTATCAAACTAGTATAATGAAAGAGAATCAGTTATCTCAAATAAGAACGGAAAAAAAGTGATTCTAATGAAGTTTCCAAACTTTGAAAGAAATTTTTTTTTTCTTTTCGTGATTCTTTCCGCATAATATGCTTTTCTACAGCTATCAAACTAGCAAATGAAAGAGAACCAGTTATATCAAATAAGAACGGAAAAAAAGTGATATCAATGAAGTTTCTAATCATCGAAATAAATCTTTTCCCTTCGCGAATCTTTCATCATTTTATGGTTTTCTATGGCTATCAAACTAGAATAATGAAAGAGGACCAGTTATTTCAAATAAGAACGGAAAAAATTGATTCTCTTGGATTTTCAAACCTTCGAAAAAAATTTTTTTTCTTTTCGAGATTCCTTCCGCATAATATGCTTTTCTACAGCTATCAAACTAGCAAAATGAAAGAGAACGAATTATCTCAAATAAGAACGGAAAAAAAGTGATTCTAATGAAGTTTCCAACCATCGAAATAAATCTTTTCTTTTCGCGAATCTTTATTCATTTTATGGTGTTCTATGGCTATCCAACTAGAGAGAAGCTGTTATCTCAAATAACTATGGAGAAAAATTGATTCATAAGAATTTTCCAAACATCAAAAAAAATTTTTCTTCTTTTCGAGATTCTTTCTGCAAAATATGCTTTTCTACAGCTATCAAACTAGCAAAATTCAAGAGAACCAGTTATCTCAAATAAGAATGGAAAAAAATTGATTCATAAGAATTTTCCAAACATCAAAAAAATTTTTTTTCATTTCCAGAGTCTTTCCGCACAATATGCTTTTATACAGCTATCAATTGAGCAAAATGAAAGAGAACCAGTTATTTCAAATAAGAACGGAAAAAAAGTGATTCTAAGGTAGTTTCCAACCATCAAAATAAATCTAATCTTTTCGCGAATCTTTCTTCATTTTATGGTTTTCTACGGCTATCAAACAAGTATAATGAAAGAGAACCAGTTATCTCAAATAAGAATGGAAAAAATTGATTCATAAGGATTTTCCAAACATCTAAAAAATTTTTTTTTCTTTTCGAAATTCTTTTCGCATAATATGCTTTTCTAAGGCTATCAAAATAGTATATTGAAAGAGAACCAGTTATCTCAATTAAGAATGGAAAAAATTGATTCATAATGATTTTCCAAACATTCAAAAATATTTTTTTTTCTTTTCGAGATTCTTTCCGCATAATATGCTTTTCTACAGCTATCAAACTAGCAAAATGAAAGAGAACCAGTTATCTAAAATAAGAACGGAAAAAAAAAGATTCTAATGAAGTTTCCAAATTTTGAAAAATTTTTTTTTTCTTTTCGAGATTCTTTCCGCATAATATGCTTTTCTACAGCTATCGAACTAGCAAAATGAAAGAGAACCATTTATCTCAAATAAGAACGGAAAAAAGTGATTCTAATGAAGTTTCCAACCATCGAAATAAATCTTTTCTTTTCGCGAAACATTCTTCATTTTATGGTTTTCTATGGCTATCAAACTAGTATAACGAAAGAGAACCAGTTATCTCAAATAAGAATGGAAAAAAATAGATCCATAAGGATTTTCCGAACATCAAAAAAAAATTTTTTTCTTTTCGAGAGTCTTTCCGCATAATATGCTTTTCTAAGGCTATCAAAATAGTACCATGAAGAAGAATCAGTTATCTCAAATAAGAACGGAAAAAAAGTTATTCTAATGAAGTTTCCAAACATCAAAAAAATTTTTTTTTTCTTTTCGAGATTCTTTCCACCATAATATCCTTTTCTAAGGCTATCAGACTAGTATAATGAAAGAGAACCTGTTATCTCAAATAAGAACGGTAAAAAAGTGATTTTAATGAAGTTTCCAACAATCGAAATAAATCTTTTCCTTTCGCGAATCATTCTTCATTTTATGGTTTTCTATGGCTATCAAACTAGTATAAAGAAAGAGGACCAGTTATCTCAATTAAGAATGGAAAAAATTGATTCATAATGATTTTCCAAACATCCAAAAAATTTTTTTTTCTTTTCGAGATTCTTTCCGCATAATATGCTTTGCTACAGCTATCAAAGTAGCAAAATGAAAGAGAACCAGTTATCTTGAATAAGAACGGAAAAAAAGTGATTCTAATGAAGTTTCCAAACTTTCAAAAATTTTTTTTTTCTTTTCGAGATTCTTTCCGCATAATATGCTTTTCTACAGCTATCAAACTAGCAAAGTGAAAGACAACCAGTTATATATAATACAAACGGAAAAAAGTGATATAAATGAAGTTTCCAACCATCGAAATAAATCATTTCTTTTCGCGAATCTTTCTTCATTTTTTGGTTTTCTACAGCTATCAAACTAGCAAAATGAAAGATAACCAGTTATCTCAAATAAGAATGCAAAAAATTTGATTCTAAGGATTTTCCAAACATCAAAAAAAAAATTGTTTCTTATCGAGATTCTTTCCATTAAAATACCCTTTTCTAAGGCTATCCAACTAGTATAATGAAAGAGAACCTTATATCTCAAATAAGAACGGAAAAAAAGTGATTCTAATGAAGTTTCCAACCATTGAAATAAATCTTTTCTTTTCGCGAATCTTTCTTCATTTTATGGTTTTCTATGGCTATCAAACTAGCAAAATGAAAGAGAACCAGTCATCTCAACAAGAACGGAAAAAAGTGATTCTAATGAAGTTTCCAACCATCGAAATAAATCCTTTCTTTTCGCGAATCTTTCTTCATTTTATGGTTTTCTATGGCTATCAAACTAGTATAATGAAAAAGAAGCAGTTATCACGTATAAGAATGGAGAAAAATTGATTAACAAGAATTTTCCAAACATCAAAAACAAATTTTTTTCTATTCGAGTTTCTTTACGAATATGCTTTTCTAAGGCTATCAAACTAGTATAATGAAAGAGAATCAGTTATCTTAAATAAGAACGGAAAAAAAGTGATTCTAATGAAGTTTCCAAACTTTCAAAAAAATTTTTTTTTTCGAGATTCTTTCCGCAAAATATTCCTTTCTACATTTATCAAACTAGCAATATGAAAGAGCACCAGTTATCTCATATAAGAACGGAAAAGAATTGAATCTCTTGGATTTTCCAACCTTCGAAAAAAATATGTTTTCTTTTCGAGATTCTTTCCGCATAATAATTTCTACAGCTATCAAAATGGCAAAATGAAAGAGAGCCAGTTATCTCAAATAAGAACGCAAAAAAATTGATTCTATTGGATTTTCTAACTTTTGGAAAAAAATTTTTTTTCTTTTCGAGATTCTTTCCGCATAATATAATTTTCTACAGCTATCAAACTAGCAAAATGAAAGAGAACCAGTTATCTCAAATAAGAACGGAATAAAAGTGATTCTAATGACGTTTCTAACCTTAGAAATAAATCTTTTCTTTTCGCGAATCTTTCTTCATTTTATGGTTTTCTACGGCTATCAAACAAGTATATAGAAAGGGAACCAGTTATCTCAATTAGGAATGCAAAAAAATTGATTCATAAGGATTCTCCAAACTTTGAAAAAAAAATTTTTTCTTTTTCAGATTCTTTCCGCATAATATGCTTTTCTACAGCTATCAAACTAGCAAAATGAAAGAGAACCAGTTATCTCAAAGAAGAATGCAAAATAATTGATTCATAAGGATTTTCCAAACATCAAAAAAAAATTTTTTTCTTTTCGAGATTATTTCCGCATAATATGCCTTTCTAAGGCTATCAAACTAGTATAATGAAAGAGAATCAGTTATCTCAAATAAGAACGGAAAAAAATTGATTCTAATGAAGTTTCCAAAATTTGAAAAAAAATTTTTTTTCTTTTCGAGATTTTTTCCGCATAAAATGCTTTTCTACAGCTATCAAACTAGCACAATGAAAGAGAACCAGTTATCTCAAATAAGAACGGAAAAAAAGTGATTCTAATGAAGTTTCCAACCATCTAAATAAATCTTTTCTTTTCGCGAATCTTTCTTCATTTTATGGTTTTCTATGGCTATCAAAATAGTATAATGAAAAAGAAGCAGTTATCTCAAATAAGAATGGAAAAAAATTGATTCATAAGAATTTTCCAAACATCAAAACAAAATTTTTTTCTTTTCGAGATTCTTTCCGCATAATATGCTTTTCTAAGGCTATCAAACTAGTATAATGAAAGAGAATCAGTTATCTCAAATAAGAATGCAAAAAAATTGATTCGTAAGGATATTCCAAACATCAAAAAAATATTTTTTTCTTTTCGAGATTCTTTCCGCATATTTGATAGCTTTTCTACAGCTATCAAACTAGCAAAATGAAATAGAACCAGTTATCTCAATTAAAAACGGAAAATTAGTGATTCTAATGAAGTTTCCAACCATCAAAATAAATCTTTTCCTTTCGCGAATCTTTCTTCATTTTATGGTTTTCCATGTCTATCAAACTAGTATAATGAAAGAGAACCAGTTATCTCAAATAAAAATTGAAAAATATTGATTCATAAGTATTTTCCAAGCATCAAAAATAATTTTTTTTTCTTTTCGAGATTCTTCCAGATTAATATGCTTTTCTAAGGCTATCAAACTAGCAAAATGAAAGAGAACCAGTTATCTCAAATAAGAACGGAAAAATGTGATTCTAATGAAGTTTGCAACCATCGAAATAAATCTTTTCCTTTCGCGAATCATTCTTCATTTTATGGTTTTCTATGGCTATCAAACTAGTATAAAGAAAGAGGACCAGTTATCTCAATTAAGAATGGAAAAAATTGATTCATAATGATTTTCCAAACATCCAAAAAATTTTTTTTTCTTTTCGAGATTCTTTCCGCATAATATGCTTTGCTACAGCTATCAAAGTAGCAAAATGAAAGAGAACCAGTTATCTTGAATAAGAACGGAAAAAAAGTGATTCTAATGAAGTTTCCAAACTTTCAAAAATTTTTTTTTTCTTTTCGAGATTCTTACCGCATAATATGCTTTTCTACAGCTATCAAACTAGCAAAGTGAAAGACAACCAGTTATATATAATACAAACGGAAAAAAAGTGATATAAATGAAGTTTCCAACCATCGAAATAAATCATTTCTTTTCGCGAATCTTTCTTCATTTTTTGGTTTTCTACAGCTATCAAACTAGCAAAATGAAAGATAACCAGTTATCTCAAATAAGAATGCAAAAAATTTGATTCTAAGGATTTTCCAAACATCAAAAAAAAAATTGTTTCTTATCGAGATTCTTTCCATTAAAATACCCTTTTCTAAGGCTATCCAACTAGTATAATGAAAGAGAACCTTATATCTCAAATAAGAACGGAAAAAAAGTGATTCTAATGAAGTTTCCAACCATTGAAATAAATCTTTTCTTTTCGCGAATCTTTCTTCATTTTATGGTTTTCTATGGCTATCAAACTAGCAAAATGAAAGAGAACCAGTCATCTCAACAAGAACGGAAAAAAGTGATTCTAATGAAGTTTCCAACCATCGAAATAATCCTTTCTTTTCGCGAATCTTTCTTCATTTTATGGTTTTCTATGGCTATCAAACTAGTATAATGAAAAAGAAGCAGTTATCACGTATAAGAATGGAGAAAAATTGATTAACAAGAATTTTCCAAACATCAAAAACAAATTTTTTTCTATTCGAGTTTCTTTACGAATATGCTTTTCTAAGGCTATCAAACTAGTATAATGAAAGAGAATCAGTTATCTTAAATAAGAACGGAAAAAAAGTGATTCTAATGAAGTTTCCAAACTTTCAAAAAAATTTTTTTTTTCGAGATTCTTTCCGCAAAATATTCCTTTCTACATTTATCAAACTAGCAATATGAAAGAGCACCAGTTATCTCATATAAGAACGGAAAAGAATTGATTCTCTTGGATTTTCCAACCTTCGAAAAAAATATGTTTTCTTTTCGAGATTCTTTCCGCATAATAATTTCTACAGCTATCAAAATGGCAAAATGAAAGAGAGCCAGTTATCTCAAATAAGAACGCAAAAAAATTGATTCTATTGGATTTTCTAACTTTTGGAAAAAAATTTTTTTTCTTTTCGAGATTCTTTCCGCATAATATAATTTTCTACAGCTATCAAACTAGCAAAATGAAAGAGAACCAGTTATCTCAAATAAGAACGGAATAAAAGTGATTCTAATGACGTTTCTAACCTTAGAAATAAATCTTTTCTTTTCGCGAATCTTTCTTCATTTTATGGTTTTCTACGGCTATCAAACAAGTATATAGAAAGGGAACCAGTTATCTCAATTAGGAATGCAAAAAAATTGATTCATAAGGATTCTCCAAACTTTGAAAAAAAAATTTTTTCTTTTTCAGATTCTTTCCGCATAATATGCTTTTCTACAGCTATCAAACTAGCAAAATGAAAGAGAACCAGTTATCTCAAAGAAGAATGCAAAATAATTGATTCATAAGGATTTTCCAAACATCAAAAAAAAATTTTTTTCTTTTCGAGATTATTTCCGCATAATATGCCTTTCTAAGGCTATCAAACTAGTATAATGAAAGAGAATCAGTTATCTCAAATAAGAACGGAAAAAAATTGATTCTAATGAAGTTTCCAAAATTTGAAAAAAAATTTTTTTTCTTTTCGAGATTTTTTCCGCATAAAATGCTTTTCTACAGCTATCAAACTAGCACAATGAAAGAGAACCAGTTATCTCAAATAAGAACGGAAAAAAAGTGATTCTAATGAAGTTTCCAACCATCTAAATAAATCTTTTCTTTTCGCGAATCTTTCTTCATTTTATGGTTTTCTATGGCTATCAAAATAGTATAATGAAAAAGAAGCAGTTATCTCAAATAAGAATGGAAAAAAATTGATTCATAAGAATTTTCCAAACATCAAAACAAAATTTTTTTCTTTTCGAGATTCTTTCCGCATAATATGCTTTTCTAAGGCTATCAAACTAGTATAATGAAAGAGAATCAGTTATCTCAAATAAGAATGCAAAAAAATTGATTCGTAAGGATATTCCAAACATCAAAAAAATATTTTTTTCTTTTCGAGATTCTTTCCGCATATTTGATAGCTTTTCTACAGCTATCAAACTAGCAAAATGAAAGAGAACCAGTTATATCAAATAAGAACGGAAAAAAAGTGATATAAATGAAGTTTCCAACCATCGAAATAAATCTTTTCTTTTCGCGAATCTTTCTTGATTTTATGGTTTTCTATGGCTATCAAACTAGTATAATGAAAGAGATGCAGTTATCTCAAATTAAAATGGAGAAAAATTGATTCATAAGAAGTTTCCAAAGATCAAAAAAAAATTTTTTTCTTTTCGAGATTCTTTCCGCATAATATGCTTTTCTACAGCTATCAAACTAGCAAAATGAAAGAGAACCAATTACTTCAAATAAGAACGGAAAAAAAGTGATTCTAATGACGTTTCTAACCTTAGAAATAAATCTTTTCTTTTCGCGAATCTTTCTTCATTTTATGGTTTTCTATGGCTATCAAAATTGTATAATGAAAAAGAAGCAGTTATCTCAAATAAGAATGGAAATAAATTGATTCATAAGAATTTTCCAAACATCAAAACAAAATTTTTTTCTTTTCGAGATTCTTTCCGCATAATATGCTTTTCTAAGGCTATCAAACTAGTATAATGAAAGAGAATATGTTATCTCAAATAAGAATGCAAAAAAATTGATTCGTAAGGATATTCCAAACATCAAAAATATTTTTTTCTTTTCGAGATTCTTTCCGCATATTTGATAGCTTTTCTACAGCTATCAAACTAGCAAAATGAAAGAGAACCAGTTATATCAAATAAGAACGGAAAAAAATTTATATAAATGAAGTTTCCAACCATCGAAATAAATCTTTTTTTTTCCTGAATATTTCTTCATTTTATGGTTTTCTACGGCTATCAAACAAGTATATAGAAAGGGAACCAGTTATCTCAAATAACAATGCAAAAAAATTGATTCACAAGGATTTTCCAAACATCAAAATAAATTTTTTTTCTTTTCGATATTCTTTCCTCATAATATGCTTTTCTACAACTATCAAACCAGCAAAATGAAAGAGAACCAGTTATCTCAAATAAGTACGGAATAAAAGTGATTGTAATGAATTTTCCAACCATCGAAATAAATCTTTTCTTTTCGCGAATCTTTCTTCATTTTATGGTTTTCTACGGCTATCAAACAAGTATAATGAAAGAGAACCAGTTATCTCAAATAAGAATGCAAAAAAATTGATTCATAAGGATTTTCCAAACATCAAAAAAAAATTTTTTTCTTTTCGAGATTCCTTCCGCATATGCTTTTCCAAGGCTATCAAACTAGTATAATGAAAGAGAACCAGTTATCTCAAATAAGGACGGAAAAAAAGTGATTCTAAAGAAGTTTCCAACCTTCGAAAAAATGTTTTCTTCTTTTTGAGATTCTTTCCGCAAAATATGCTTTTCTACAGCTATCAAACTAGCAACATGCAAGAGAATCAGTTATCTCAAATAAGAATGGAAAAAAATTGATTCATAAGAATTTTCCAAACATCAAAAAAATTTTTTTTCATTTCGAGATTCTTTCCGCACAATATGCTTTTATACAGCTATCAATTGAGCAAAATGAAAGAGAACCAGTTATTTCAAATAAGAACGGAAAAAAACTGATTCTAAGGAAGTTTCCAACCATCAAAATAAATCTAATCTTTTCGCGAATCTTTCTTCATTTTATGGTTTTCTACGGCTATCAAACAAGTACAATGAAAGAGAACCAGTTATCTCAAATAAGAATGGAAAAAATTGATTCATAAGGATTTTCCAAACATCTAAAAAATTTTTTTTCTTTTCGAAATTCTTTCCGCATAATATGCTTTTCTAAGGCTATCAAAATAGTATATTGAAAGAGAACCAGTTATCTCAATTAAGAATGGAAAAAATTGATTCATAATGATTTTCCAAACATTCAAAATTATTTTTTTTTCTTTTCGAGATTCTTTCCGCATAATATGCTTTTCTACAGCAATCAAACTAGCAAAATGAAAGAGAACCAGTTATCTAAAATAAGAACGGAAAAAAAGTGATTCTAATGAAGTTTCCAAATTTTGAAAAATTTTTTTTTTCTTTTCGAGATTCTTTCCGCATAATATGCTTTTCTACAGCTATCAAACTAGCAAAATGAAAGAGAACCATTTATCTCAAATAAGAACGGAAAAAAGTGATTCTAATGAAGTTTCCAACCATCGAAATAAATCTTTTCTTTTCGCGAAACATTCTTCATTTTATGGTTTTCGTTGGCTATCAAACTAGTATAACGAAAGAGAACCAGTTATCTCAAATAAGAATGGAAAAAAATAGATCCATAAGGATTTTCCAAACATCAAAAAAAATTTTTTTTCTTTTCGAGAGTCTTTCCGCATAATATGCTTTTCTAAGGCTATCAAACTAGTACCATGAAGAAGAATCAGTTATCTCAAATAAGAACGGAAAAAAAGTTATTCTAATGAAGTTTCCAACCTTCGAAAAAAATTTCTTTTCTTTTTAGATTCTTTCCGCTTAATATGCTTTTCTACAGCTATCAAACTAGCAAAGTGAAAGAGAACCAGTTATATCAAATAAGAACGGAAAAATAGTGATGTAAATGAAGTTTCCAACCATCGAAATAAATCTTTTCTTTTCGCGAATCTTTCATCATTTTATGGTTTTATACAGCTATCAAACTAGCAAAATGAAAGATAACCAGTTATCTCAAATAAGAACGGAAAAAAAGTGATTCTAATGAAGTTTCCAACCATCGAAATAAATCTTTTCTTTTCGCGTATCTTTCTTCATTTTATGGTTTTCTACGGCTATCAAACAAGTATAATGAAAGGGAACCAGTTATCCCAAATAAGAATGCAAAAAAATTGATTCATAAAGATTTTCCAAACATCAAAAAAATTTTTTTTTCTTTTCGAGATTCTTTCCACCATAATATCCTTTTCTAAGGCTATCAGACTAGTATAATGAAAGAGAACCTGTTATCTCAAATAAGAACGGTAAAAAAGTGATTTTAATGAAGTTTCCAACAATCGAAATAAATCTTTTCTTTTCGAGAATCTTTCTTCATTTTATGGTTTTATACAGCTATCAAACTAGCAAAATGAAAGAGAACCAGTTATCTCAAATAAGAACGGAAAAAAAGTGATTCTAATGAAGTTTCCAACCATCGAAATAAATCTTTTCCTTTCGCGAATCATTCTTCATTTTATGGTTTTCTATGGCTATCAAACTAGAATAATGAAAGAGGACCAGTTACTTCAAATAAGAATGGAAAATAATTGATTCTCTTGGATTTTCCAACCTTCGAAAATTTTTTTTTTCTTTTCGAAATTCTTTCCGCATAGCCTTTCTAAGGCTATCAAACTAATATAATGAAAGAGAACTAGTTGTCTCAAATAAGAACGGAAAAAATTGATTCTAATGAAGTTTCCAAACTTTGAAAATTTTTTTTTTTATTTTCCAGATTCTATCCGCATAATACGCTTTTCTACAGCTATCAAACTAGCAAAATGAAACAGAACCAGTTATCTCAATTAAGAACGGAAAATTAGTGATTCTAATGAAGTTTCCAACCATCAAAATAAATCTTTTCCTTTCGCGCATCTTTCTTCATTTTATGGTTTTCCATGTCTATCAAATTAGTATAGTGAAAGAGAACCAGTTATCTCAAATAAAAATTGAAAAAAATTGATTCATAAGTATTTTCCAAGCATCAAAAATAATTTTTTTTTCTTTTCGAGATTCTTCCAGATTAATATGCTTTTCTAAGGCTATCAAATTAGCAAAATGAAAGAGAACCAGTTATCTCAAATAAGAACGGCAAAATGTGATTCTAATGAAGTTTGCAACCATCGAAATAAATCTTTTCTTTTCTTGAAACTTTCTTCATTTTATGGTTTTCTATGGCTATCAAACTAGTATAAAGAAAGAGGACCAGTTATCTCAATTAAGAATGGAAAAAATTGATACATAATGATTTTCCAAACATCCAAAAAATTTTTTTTTCTTTTCGAGATTCTTTCCGCATAATATGCTTTTCTTCAGCTATCAAACTAGCAAAATGAAAGAGAACCAGTTATCTTAAATAAGAACGGAAAAAAAGTGATTCTAATGAAGTTTCCAAACTTTCAAAAATTTTTTTTTTCTTTTCGAGATTCTTTCCGCATAATATGCTTTTCTACAGCTATCAAACTAGCAAAGTGAAAGAGAACCAGTTATATCAAATACAAACGGAAAAAAAGTGATATAAATGAAGTTTCCAACCATCGAAATAAATCATTTCTTTTCGCGAATCTTTCTTCATTTTTTAGTTTTCTACAGCTATCAAACTAGCAAAATGAAAGATAACCAGTTATCTCAAATAAGAATGCAAAAAATTTGATTCTAAGGATTTTCCAAACATCAAAAAAAAAATTGTTTCTTATCGAGATTCTTTCCACTAAAATACCCTTTTCTAAGGCTATCCAACTAGTATAATGAAAGAGAACCTTATATCTCAAATAAGAACGGAAAAAAAGTGATTCTAATGAAGTTTCCAACCATTGAAATAAATCTTTTCTTTTCGCGAATCTTTCTTCATTTTATGGTTTTCTATGGCTATCAAACTAGCAAAATGAAAGAGAACCAGTCATCTCAACAAGAACGGAAAAAAGTGATTCTAATGAAGTTTCCAACCATCGAAATAAATCCTTTCTTTTCGCGAATCTTTCTTCATTTTGTGGTTTTCTATGGCTATCAAACTAGTATAATGAAAAAGAAGCAGTTATCACGTATAAGAATGGAGAAAAATTGATTAACAAGAATTTTCCAAACATCAAAAACAAATTTTTTTCTATTCGAGTTTCTTTACGAATATGCTTTTCTAAGGCTATCAAACTAGTATAATGAAAGAGAATCAGTTATCTTAAATAAGAACGGAAAAAAAGTGATTCTAATGAAGTTTCCAAACTTTCAAAAAATTTTTTTTTCTTTTCGAAATTCTTTCCGCATAATATGCTTTTCTAAGGCTATCAAAATAGTATATTGAAAGAGAACCAGTTATCTCAAATAAGAATGGAAAAAATTGATTCATAATAATTTTCCAAACATTCAAAAATATTTTTTTTTCTTTTCGAGATTCTTTCCGCATAATATGCTTTTCTACAGCTATCAAACTAGCAAAATGAAAGAGAACCAGTTATCTAAAATAAGAACGGAAAAAAAGTGATTCTAATGAAGTTTCCAAATTTTGAAAAAATTTTTTTTTCTTTTCGAGATTCTTTCCGCATAATATGTTTTTCTACAGCTATCAAACTAGCAAAATGAAAGAGAACCAGTTATCTCAAAGAAGAATGCAAAATAATTGATTCATAACGATTTTCCAAACATGAATATAAAATTTTTTTCTATTCGAGATTCTTTCCGCATAATATGCTTTTCTAAGGCTATCAAACTAGCAAAATGAAAGAGAACCAGTTATATCAAATAAGAACGGAAAAAAGTGATATAAATGAAGTTTCTAACCATGGAAATATATCTTTTCCTTTCGCGAATCTTTCTTCATTTTATGGTTTTCTATGGCTATCAAACTAGAATAATGAAAGAGGACCAGTTATTTCAAATAAGAATGGAAAATAATTGATTCTCTGGGATTTTCTAACCTTCGAAAATTTTTTTTTTCTTTTCCAAATTCTTTCCGCGTAATATGCCATTCTAAGGCTATAAAACTAGTATAATGAAAGAGAACTAGTTATATCAAATAAGAATGGAAATAATTGATTCTCTTGGATTTTCGAACCTTCGAAAAATTTTTTTTTTTCTTTTCGAAATTCTTTCCGCATAATATGCTTTTCTACAGGTATCAAAATAGCAAAATGAAAGAGAACGTATTATCTCAAATAAGAACGGAAAAAAAGTGATTCTAATGAAGTTTCCAACCATCGAAATAAATCTTTTCTTTTCGCAAATCTTTGTTCATTTTATGGTGTTCTACGGCTATCAAACAAGTATATAGAAAGGGAACCAGTTATCTCAATTAAGAATGCAATAAAATTGATTCATAAGGATTCTCCAAACTTAAAAAAAAATTTTTTTGTTTTCGAGTTTCTTTCCGCATAATATGCTTTTCTAAGGCTATCAAACTAGTATAATGAAAGAGAATCAGTTATCTCAAATAAGAAAGGAAAAAAAGTGATTCTAATAAAGTTTCCAAACTTTGAAAAAAAATTTTTTTTTTTCGAGATTCTTTCCGCATAATATGCCTTTCTACATCTATCAAACTAGCAATATGAAACTGAACCAGTTATCTCCTATAAGAACGGAAAAAAATTGATTCTCTTGGATTTTCCAACCTTCGAAAAAAATTTTTTTTCTTTTCGAGATTCTTTCCGGATAATAGGCTTTTCTACAGCTATCAAACTAGCAAAATAATAGAGAACCAGTTATCACAAATAAGAACGGAAAAAAAGTGATTCTAATGACGTTTCCAACCTTCGAAATAAATCTTTTCTTTTCGCGAATTCTTTATTTTATGGTTTTCTACGGCTATCAAACAAGTATGTAGAATGGGAACCAGTTATCTCGAATAAGAATGCAAAAAAATTGATTCATGAGGATTTTCCAAACATCAAAAAAAAATTTTTTTCTTTTCGATATTCTTTCCGCATAATATGCTTTTCTAAGGCTATCAAACTAGTATAATGAAAGAGAATCAGTTATCTCAAATAAGAACGGAAAAAAAGTGATTCTAATGAAGTTTCCAAAATTTGAAAAAAAAATTTTTTTCTTTTAGAGATTTTTTCCGCATAAAATGCTTTTCTACAGCTATCAAACTAGCACAATGAAAGAGAACCAGTTATCTCGAATAAGAACGGAAAAAAAGTGATTCTAATGAAGTTTCCAACCATCGAAATAAATCTTTTCTTTTCGCGAAACATTCTTCATTTTATGGTTTTCTATGGCTATCAAACTAGTATAACGAAAGAGAACCAGTTATCTCAAATAAGAATGGAAAAAAATAGATCCATAAGGATTTTCCGAACATCAAAAAAAAATTTTTTTCTTTTCGAGAGTCTTTCCGCATAATATGCTTTTCTAAGGCTATCAAAATAGTACCATGAAGAAGAATCAGTTATCTCAAATAAGAACGGAAAAAAAGTTATTCTAATGAAGTTTCCAAACATCAAAAAAATTTTTTTTTTCTTTTCGAGATTCTTTCCACCATAATATCCTTTTCTAAGGCTATCAGACTAGTATAATGAAAGAGAACCTGTTATCTCAAATAAGAACGGTAAAAAAGTGATTTTAATGAAGTTTCCAACAATCGAAATAAATCTTTTCTTTTCGCGAATCTTTCTTCATTTTATGGTTTTATACAGCTATCAAACTAGCAAAATGAAAGAGAACCAGTTATCTCAAATAAGAACGGAAAAAAAGTGATTCTAATGAAGTTTCCAACCATCGAAATAAATCTTTTCCTTTCGCGAATTATTCTTCATTTTATGGTTTTCTATGGCTATCAAACTAGAATAATGAAAGAGGACCAGTTACTTCAAATAAGAATGGAAAATAATTGATTCTCTTGGATATTCCAACCTTCGAAAATTTTTTTTTTTTTCGAAATTCTTTCCGCATAGCCTTTCTAAGGCTATCAAACTAATATAATGAAAGAGAACTAGTTGTCTCAAATAAGAACGGAAAAAATTGATTCTAATGAAGTTTCCAAACTTTGAAAAATTTTTTTTTTATTTTCGAGATTCTATCCGCATAATACGCTTTTCTACAGCTATCAAACTAGCAAAATGAAACAGAACCAGTTATCTCAATTAAAAACGGAAAATTAGTGATTCTAATGAAGTTTCCAACCATCAAAATAAATCTTTTCCTTTCGCGAATCTTTCTTCATTTTATGGTTTTCCATGTCTATCAAACTAGTATAATGAAAGAGAACCAGTTATCTCAAATAAAAATTGAAAAAAATTGATTCATAAGTATTTTCCAAGCATCAAAAATAATTTTTTTTTCTTTTCGAGATTCTTCCAGATTAATATGCTTTTCTAAGGCTATCAAACTAGCAAAATGAAAGAGAACCAGTTATCTCAAATAAGAACGGAAAAATGTGATTCTAATGAAGTTTGCAACCATCGAAATAAATCTTTTCCTTTCGCGAATCATTCTTCATTTTATGGTTTTCTATGGCTATCAAACTAGTATAAAGAAAGAGGACCAGTTATCTCAATTAAGAATGGAAAAAATTGATTCATAATGATTTTCCAAACATCCAAAAAATTTTTTTTTCTTTTCGAGATTCTTTCCGCATAATATGCTTTGCTACAGCTATCAAAGTAGCAAAATGAAAGAGAACCAGTTATCTTGAATAAGAACGGAAAAAAAGTGATTCTAATGAAGTTTCCAAACTTTCAAAAATTTTTTTTTTCTTTTCGAGATTCTTTCCGCATAATATGCTTTTCTACAGCTATCAAACTAGCAAAGTGAAAGACAACCAGTTATATATAATACAAACGGAAAAAAGTGATATAAATGAAGTTTCCAACCATCGACATAAATCATTTCTTTTCGCGAATCTTTCTTCATTTTTTGGTTTTCTACAGCTATCAAACTAGCAAAATGAAAGATAACCAGTTATCTCAAATAAGAATGCAAAAAATTTGATTCTAAGGATTTTCCAAACATCAAAAAAAAAATTGTTTCTTATCGAGATTCTTTCCATTAAAATACCCTTTTCTAAGGCTATCCAACTAGTATAATGAAAGAGAACCTTATATCTCAAATAAGAACGGAAAAAAAGTGATTCTAATGAAGTTTCCAACCATTGAAATAAATCTTTTCTTTTCGCGAATCTTTCTTCATTTTATGGTTTTCTATGGCTATCAAACTAGCAAAATGAAAGAGAACCAGTCATCTCAACAAGAACGGAAAAAAGTGATTCTAATGAAGTTTCCAACCATCGAAATAAATCCTTTCTTTTCGCGAATCTTTCTTCATTTTATGGTTTTCTATGGCTATCAAACTAGTATAATGAAAAAGAAGCAGTTATCACGTATAAGAATGGAGAAAAATTGATTAACAAGAATTTTCCAAACATCAAAAACAAATTTTTTTCTATTCGAGTTTCTTTACGAATATGCTTTTCTAAGGCTATCAAACTAGTATAATGAAAGAGAATCAGTTATCTTAAATAAGAACGGAAAAAAAGTGATTCTAATGAAGTTTCCAAACTTTCAAAAAAATTTTTTTTTTCGAGATTCTTTCCGCAAAATATTCCTTTCTACATTTATCAAACTAGCAATATGAAAGAGCACCAGTTATCTCATATAAGAACGGAAAAGAATTGAATCTCTTGGATTTTCCAACCTTCGAAAAAAATATGTTTTCTTTTCGAGATTCTTTCCGCATAATAATTTCTACAGCTATCAAAATGGCAAAATGAAAGAGAGCCAGTTATCTCAAATAAGAACGCAAAAAAATTGATTCTATTGGATTTTCTAACTTTTGGAAAAAAATTTTTTTTCTTTTCGAGATTCTTTCCGCATAATATAATTTTCTACAGCTATCAAACTAGCAAAATGAAAGAGAACCAGTTATCTCAAATAAGAACGGAATAAAAGTGATTCTAATGACGTTTCTAACCTTAGAAATAAATCTTTTCTTTTCGCGAATCTTTCTTCATTTTATGGTTTTCTACGGCTATCAAACAAGTATATAGAAAGGGAACCAGTTATCTCAATTAGGAATGCAAAAAAATTGATTCATAAGGATTCTCCAAACTTTGAAAAAAAAATTTTTTCTTTTTCAGATTCTTTCCGCATAATATGCTTTTCTACAGCTATCAAACTAGCAAAATGAAAGAGAACCAGTTATCTCAAAGAAGAATGCAAAATAATTGATTCATAAGGATTTTCCAAACATCAAAAAAAAATTTTTTTCTTTTCGAGATTATTTCCGCATAATATGCCTTTCTAAGGCTATCAAACTAGTATAATGAAAGAGAATCAGTTATCTCAAATAAGAACGGAAAAAAATTGATTCTAATGAAGTTTCCAAAATTTGAAAAAAAATTTTTTTTCTTTTCGAGATTTTTTCCGCATAAAATGCTTTTCTACAGCTATCAAACTAGCACAATGAAAGAGAACCAGTTATCTCAAATAAGAACGGAAAAAAAGTGATTCTAATGAAGTTTCCAACCATCTAAATAAATCTTTTCTTTTCGCGAATCTTTCTTCATTTTATGGTTTTCTATGGCTATCAAAATAGTATAATGAAAAAGAAGCAGTTATCTCAAATAAGAATGGAAAAAAATTGATTCATAAGAATTTTCCAAACATCAAAACAAAATTTTTTTCTTTTCGAGATTCTTTCCGCATAATATGCTTTTCTAAGGCTATCAAACTAGTATAATGAAAGAGAATCAGTTATCTCAAATAAGAATGCAAAAAAATTGATTCGTAAGGATATTCCAAACATCAAAAAAATATTTTTTTCTTTTCGAGATTCTTTCCGCATATTTGATAGCTTTTCTACAGCTATCAAACTAGCAAAATGAAATAGAACCAGTTATCTCAATTAAAAACGGAAAATTAGTGATTCTAATGAAGTTTCCAACCATCAAAATAAATCTTTTCCTTTCGCGAATCTTTCTTCATTTTATGGTTTTCCATGTCTATCAAACTAGTATAATGAAAGAGAACCAGTTATCTCAAATAAAAATTGAAAAAAATTGATTCATAAGTATTTTCCAAGCATCAAAAATAATTTTTTTTTCTTTTCGAGATTCTTCCAGATTAATATGCTTTTCTAAGGCTATCAAACTAGCAAAATGAAAGAGAACCAGTTATCTCAAATAAGAACGGAAAAATGTGATTCTAATGAAGTTTGCAACCATCGAAATAAATCTTTTCCTTTCGCGAATCATTCTTCATTTTATGGTTTTCTATGGCTATCAAACTAGTATAAAGAAAGAGGACCAGTTATCTCAATTAAGAATGGAAAAAATTGATTCATAATGATTTTCCAAACATCCAAAAAATTTTTTTTTCTTTTCGAGATTCTTTCCGCATAATATGCTTTGCTACAGCTATCAAAGTAGCAAAATGAAAGAGAACCAGTTATCTTGAATAAGAACGGAAAAAAAGTGATTCTAATGAAGTTTCCAAACTTTCAAAAATTTTTTTTTTCTTTTCGAGATTCTTACCGCATAATATGCTTTTCTACAGCTATCAAACTAGCAAAGTGAAAGACAACCAGTTATATATAATACAAACGGAAAAAAAGTGATATAAATGAAGTTTCCAACCATCGAAATAAATCATTTCTTTTCGCGAATCTTTCTTCATTTTTTGGTTTTCTACAGCTATCAAACTAGCAAAATGAAAGATAACCAGTTATCTCAAATAAGAATGCAAAAAATTTGATTCTAAGGATTTTCCAAACATCAAAAAAAAAATTGTTTCTTATCGAGATTCTTTCCATTAAAATACCCTTTTCTAAGGCTATCCAACTAGTATAATGAAAGAGAACCTTATATCTCAAATAAGAACGGAAAAAAAGTGATTCTAATGAAGTTTCCAACCATTGAAATAAATCTTTTCTTTTCGCGAATCTTTCTTCATTTTATGGTTTTCTATGGCTATCAAACTAGCAAAATGAAAGAGAACCAGTCATCTCAACAAGAACGGAAAAAAGTGATTCTAATGAAGTTTCCAACCATCGAAATAAATCCTTTCTTTTCGCGAATCTTTCTTCATTTTATGGTTTTCTATGGCTATCAAACTAGTATAATGAAAAAGAAGCAGTTATCACGTATAAGAATGGAGAAAAATTGATTAACAAGAATTTTCCAAACATCAAAAACAAATTTTTTTCTATTCGAGTTTCTTTACGAATATGCTTTTCTAAGGCTATCAAACTAGTATAATGAAAGAGAATCAGTTATCTTAAATAAGAACGGAAAAAAAGTGATTCTAATGAAGTTTCCAAACTTTCAAAAAATTTTTTTTTTTCGAGATTCTTTCCGCAAAATATTCCTTTCTACATTTATCAAACTAGCAATATGAAAGAGCACCAGTTATCTCATATAAGAACGGAAAAGAATTGATTCTCTTGGATTTTCCAACCTTCGAAAAAAATATGTTTTCTTTTCGAGATTCTTTCCGCATAATAATTTCTACAGCTATCAAAATGGCAAAATGAAAGAGAGCCAGTTATCTCAAATAAGAACGCAAAAAAATTGATTCTATTGGATTTTCTAACTTTTGGAAAAAAATTTTTTTTCTTTTCGAGATTCTTTCCGCATAATATAATTTTCTACAGCTATCAAACTAGCAAAATGAAAGAGAACCAGTTATCTCAAATAAGAACGGAATAAAAGTGATTCTAATGACGTTTCTAACCTTAGAAATAAATCTTTTCTTTTCGCGAATCTTTCTTCATTTTATGGTTTTCTACGGCTATCAAACAAGTATATAGAAAGGGAACCAGTTATCTCAATTAGGAATGCAAAAAAATTGATTCATAAGGATTCTCCAAACTTTGAAAAAAAAATTTTTTCTTTTTCAGATTCTTTCCGCATAATATGCTTTTCTACAGCTATCAAACTAGCAAAATGAAAGAGAACCAGTTATCTCAAAGAAGAATGCAAAATAATTGATTCATAAGGATTTTCCAAACATCAAAAAAAAATTTTTTTCTTTTCGAGATTATTTCCGCATAATATGCCTTTCTAAGGCTATCAAACTAGTATAATGAAAGAGAATCAGTTATCTCAAATAAGAACGGAAAAAAATTGATTCTAATGAAGTTTCCAAAATTTGAAAAAAAATTTTTTTTCTTTTCGAGATTTTTTCCGCATAAAATGCTTTTCTACAGCTATCAAACTAGCACAATGAAAGAGAACCAGTTATCTCAAATAAGAACGGAAAAAAAGTGATTCTAATGAAGTTTCCAACCATCTAAATAAATATTTTCTTTTCGCGAATCTTTCTTCATTTTATGGTTTTCTATGGCTATCAAAATAGTATAATGAAAAAGAAGCAGTTATCTCAAATAAGAATGGAAAAAAATTGATTCATAAGAATTTTCCAAACATCAAAACAAAATTTTTTTCTTTTCGAGATTCTTTCCGCATAATATGCTTTTCTAAGGCTATCAAACTAGTATAATGAAAGAGAATCAGTTATCTCAAATAAGAATGCAAAAAAATTGATTCTTAAGGATATTCCAAACATCAAAAAAATATTTTTTTCTTTTCGAGATTCTTTCCGCATATTTGATAGCTTTTCTACAGCTATCAAACTAGCAAAATGAAAGAGAACCAGTTATATCAAATAAGAACGGAAAAAAAGTGATATAAATGAAGTTTCCAACCATCGAAATAAATCTTTTCTTTTCGCGAATCTTTCTTGATTTTATGGTTTTCTATGGCTATCAAACTAGTATAATGAAAGAGATGCAGTTATCTCAAATTAAAATGGAGAAAAATTGATTCATAAGAAGTTTCCAAAGATCAAAAAAAAATTTTTTTCTTTTCGAGATTCTTTCCGCATAATATGCTTTTCTACAGCTATCAAACTAGCAAAATGAAAGAGAACCAATTACTTCAAATAAGAACGGAAAAAAAGTGATTCTAATGACGTTTCTAACCTTAGAAATAAATCTTTTCTTTTCGCGAATCTTTCTTCATTTTATGGTTTTCTATGGCTATCAAAATTGTATAATGAAAAAGAAGCAGTTATCTCAAATAAGAATGGAAATAAATTGATTCATAAGAATTTTCCAAACATCAAAACAAAATTTTTTTCTTTTCGAGATTCTTTCCGCATAATATGCTTTTCTAAGGCTATCAAACTAGTATAATGAAAGAGAATATGTTATCTCAAATAAGAATGCAAAAAAATTGATTCGTAAGGATATTCCAAACATCAAAAATATTTTTTTCTTTTCGAGATTCTTTCCGCATATTTGATAGCTTTTCTACAGCTATCAAACTAGCAAAATGAAAGAGAACCAGTTATATCAAATAAGAACGGAAAAAAATTTATATAAATGAAGTTTCCAACCATCGAAATAAATCTTTTTTTTCCTGAATATTTCTTCATTTTATGGTTTTCTACAGCTATCAAACAAGTATATAGAAAGGGAACCAGTTATCTCAAATAACAATGCAAAAAAATTGATTCACAAGGATTTTCCAAACATCAAAATAAATTTTTTTTCTTTTCGATATTCTTTCCTCATAATATGCTTTTCTACAACTATCAAACCAGCAAAATGAAAGAGAACCAGTTATCTCAAATAAGTACGGAATAAAAGTGATTGTAATGAATTTTCCAACCATCGAAATAAATCTTTTCTTTTCGCGAATCTTTCTTCATTTTATGGTTTTCTACGGCTATCAAACAAGTATAATGAAAGAGAACCAGTTATCTCAAATAAGAATGCAAAAAAATTGATTCATAAGGATTTTCCAAACATCAAAAAAAAATTTTTTTCTTTTCGAGATTCCTTCCGCATATGCTTTTCCAAGGCTATCAAACTAGTATAATGAAAGAGAACCAGTTATCTCAAATAAGGACGGAAAAAAAGTGATTCTAAAGAAGTTTCCAACCTTCGAAAAAATGTTTTCTTCTTTTTGAGATTCTTTCCGCAAAATATGCTTTTCTACAGCTATCAAACTAGCAACATGCAAGAGAATCAGTTATCTCAAATAAGAATGGAAAAAAATTGATTCATAAGAATTTTCCAAACATCAAAAAAATTTTTTTTCATTTCGAGATTCTTTCCGCACAATATGCTTTTATACAGCTATCAATTGAGCAAAATGAAAGAGAACCAGTTATTTCAAATAAGAACGGAAAAAAACTGATTCTAAGGAAGTTTCCAACCATCAAAATAAATCTAATCTTTTCGCGAATCTTTCTTCATTTTATGGTTTTCTACGGCTATCAAACAAGTACAATGAAAGAGAACCAGTTATCTCAAATAAGAATGGAAAAAATTGATTCATAAGGATTTTCCAAACATATAAAAAATTTTTTTTCTTTTCGAAATTCTTTCCGCATAATATGCTTTTCTAAGGCTATCAAAATAGTATATTGAAAGAGAACCAGTTATCTCAATTAAGAATGGAAAAAATTGATTCATAATGATTTTCCAAACATTCAAAATTATTTTTTTTTCTTTTCGAGATTCTTTCCGCATAATATGCTTTTCTACAGCAATCAAACTAGCAAAATGAAAGAGAACCAGTTATCTAAAATAAGAACGGAAAAAAAGTGATTCTAATGAAGTTTCCAAATTTTGAAAAATTTTTTTTTTCTTTTCGAGATTCTTTCCGCATAATATGCTTTTCTACAGCTATCAAACTAGCAAAATGAAAGAGAACCATTTATCTCAAATAAGAACGGAAAAAAGTGATTCTAATGAAGTTTCCAACCATCGAAATAAATCTTTTCTTTTCGCGAAACATTCTTCATTTTATGGTTTTCGTTGGCTATCAAACTAGTATAACGAAAGAGAACCAGTTATCTCAAATAAGAATGGAAAAAAATAGATCCATAAGGATTTTCCAAACATCAAAAAAAATTTTTTTTCTTTTCGAGAGTCTTTCCGCATAATATGCTTTTCTAAGGCTATCAAACTAGTACCATGAAGAAGAATCAGTTATCTCAAATAAGAACGGAAAAAAAGTTATTCTAATGAAGTTTCCAACCTTCGAAAAAAATTTCTTTTCTTTTTAGATTCTTTCCGCTTAATATGCTTTTCTACAGCTATCAAACTAGCAAAGTGAAAGAGAACCAGTTATATCAAATAAGAACGGAAAAATAGTGATGTAAATGAAGTTTCCAACCATCGAAATAAATCTTTTCTTTTCGCGAATCCTTCATCATTTTATGGTTTTATACAGCTATCAAACTAGCAAAATGAAAGATAACCAGTTATCTCAAATAAGAACGGAAAAAAAGTGATTCTAATGAAGTTTCCAACCATCGAAATAAATCTTTTCTTTTCGCGAATCTTTCTTCATTTTATGGTTTTCTACGGCTATCAAACAAGTATAATGAAAGGGAACCAGTTATCCCAAATAAGAATGCAAAAAAATTGATTCATAAAGATTTTCCAAACATCAAAAAAATTTTTTTTTCTTTTCGAGATTCTTTCCACCATAATATCCTTTTCTAAGGCTATCAGACTAGTATAATGAAAGAGAACCTGTTATCTCAAATAAGAACGGTAAAAAAGTGATTTTAATGAAGTTTCCAACAATCGAAATAAATCTTTTCTTTTCGAGAATCTTTCTTCATTTTATGGTTTTATACAGCTATCAAACTAGCAAAATGAAAGAGAACCAGTTATCTCAAATAAGAACGGAAAAAAAGTGATTCTAATGAAGTTTCCAACCATCGAAATAAATCTTTTCCTTTCGCGAATCATTCTTCATTTTATGGTTTTCTATGGCTATCAAACTAGAATAATGAAAGAGGACCAGTTACTTCAAATAAGAATGGAAAATAATTGATTCTCTTGGATTTTCCAACCTTCGAAAATTTTTTTTTTCTTTTCGAAATTCTTTCCGCATAGCCTTTCTAAGGCTATCAAACTAATATAATGAAAGAGAACTAGTTGTCTCAAATAAGAACGGAAAAAATTGATTCTAATGAAGTTTCCAAACTTTGAAAATTTTTTTTTTTATTTTCGAGATTCTATCCGCATAATACGCTTTTCTACAGCTATCAAACTAGCAAAATGAAACAGAACCAGTTATCTCAATTAAGAACGGAAAATTAGTGATTCTAATGAAGTTTCCAACCATCAAAATAAATCTTTTCCTTTCGCGCATCTTTCTTCATTTTATGGTTTTCCATGTCTATCAAACTAGTATAGTGAAAGAGAACCAGTTATCTCAAATAAAAATTGAAAAAAATTGATTCATAAGTATTTTCCAAGCATCAAAAATAATTTTTTTTTCTTTTCGAGATTCTTCCAGATTAATATGCTTTTCTAAGGCTATCAAATTAGCAAAATGAAAGAGAACCAGTTATCTCAAATAAGAACGGAAAAATGTGATTCTAATGAAGTTTGCAACCATCGAAATAAATCTTTTCTTTTCTTGAAACTTTCTTCATTTTATGGTTTTCTATGGCTATCAAACTAGTATAAAGAAAGAGGACCAGTTATCTCAATTAAGAATGGAAAAAATTGATACATAATGATTTTCCAAACATCCAAAAAATTTTTTTTTCTTTTCGAGATTCTTTCCGCATAATATGCTTTTCTTCAGCTATCAAACTAGCAAAATGAAAGAGAACCAGTTATCTTAAATAAGAACGGAAAAAAAGTGATTCTAATGAAGTTTCCAAACTTTCAAAAATTTTTTTTTTCTTTTCGAGATTCTTTCCGCATAATATGCTTTTCTACAGCTATCAAATTAGCAAAGTGAAAGAGAACCAGTTATATCAAATACAAACGGAAAAAAAGTGATATAAATGAAGTTTCCAACCATCGAAATAAATCATTTCTTTTCGCGAATCTTTCTTCATTTTTTAGTTTTCTACAGCTATCAAACTAGCAAAATGAAAGATAACCAGTTATCTCAAATAAGAATGCAAAAAATTTGATTCTAAGGATTTTCCAAACATCAAAAAAAAAATTGTTTCTTATCGAGATTCTTTCCACTAAAATACCCTTTTCTAAGGCTATCCAACTAGTATAATGAAAGAGAACCTTATATCTCAAATAAGAACGGAAAAAAAGTGATTCTAATGAAGTTTCCAACCATTGAAATAAATCTTTTCTTTTCGCGAATCTTTCTTCATTTTATGGTTTTCTATGGCTATCAAACTAGCAAAATGAAAGAGAACCAGTCATCTCAACAAGAACGGAAAAAAGTGATTCTAATGAAGTTTCCAACCATCGAAATAAATCCTTTCTTTTCGCGAATCTTTCTTCATTTTGTGGTTTTCTATGGCTATCAAACTAGTATAATGAAAAAGAAGCAGTTATCACGTATAAGAATGGAGAAAAATTGATTAACAAGAATTTTCCAAACATCAAAAACAAATTTTTTTCTATTCGAGTTTCTTTACGAATATGCTTTTCTAAGGCTATCAAACTAGTATAATGAAAGAGAATCAGTTATCTTAAATAAGAACGGAAAAAAAGTGATTCTAATGAAGTTTCCAAACTTTCAAAAAATTTTTTTTTCTTTTCGAAATTCTTTCCGCATAATATGCTTTTCTAAGGCTATCAAAATAGTATATTGAAAGAGAACCAGTTATCTCAAATAAGAATGGAAAAAATTGATTCATAATAATTTTCCAAACATTCAAAAATATTTTTTTTTCTTTTCGAGATTCTTTCCGCATAATATGCTTTTCTACAGCTATCAAACTAGCAAAATGAAAGAGAACCAGTTATCTAAAATAAGAACGGAAAAAAAGTGATTCTAATGAAGTTTCCAAATTTTGAAAAAATTTTTTTTTCTTTTCGAGATTCTTTCCGCATAATATGTTTTTCTACAGCTATCAAACTAGCAAAATGAAAGAGAACCAGTTATCTCAAAGAAGAATGCAAAATAATTGATTCATAACGATTTTCCAAACATGAATATAAAATTTTTTTCTATTCGAGATTCTTTCCGCATAATATGCTTTTCTAAGGCTATCAAACTAGCAAAATGAAAGAGAACCAGTTATATCAAATAAGAACGGAAAAAAGTGATATAAATGAAGTTTCTAACCATGGAAATATATCTTTTCCTTTCGCGAATCTTTCTTCATTTTATGGTTTTCTATGGCTATCAAACTAGAATAATGAAAGAGGACCAGTTATTTCAAATAAGAATGGAAAATAATTGATTCTCTGGGATTTTCTAACCTTCGAAAATTTTTTTTTTCTTTTCCAAATTCTTTCCGCGTAATATGCCATTCTAAGGCTATAAAACTAGTATAATGAAAGAGAACTAGTTATATCAAATAAGAATGGAAATAATTGATTCTCTTGGATTTTCGAACCTTCGAAAAATTTTTTTTTTTCTTTTCGAAATTCTTTCCGCATAATATGCTTTTCTACAGGTATCAAAATAGCAAAATGAAAGAGAACGTATTATCTCAAATAAGAACGGAAAAAAAGTGATTCTAATGAAGTTTCCAACCATCGAAATAAATCTTTTCTTTTCGCAAATCTTTGTTCATTTTATGGTGTTCTACGGCTATCAAACAAGTATATAGAAAGGGAACCAGTTATCTCAATTAAGAATGCAATAAAATTGATTCATAAGGATTCTCCAAACTTAAAAAAAAATTTTTTTGTTTTCGAGTTTCTTTCCGCATAATATGCTTTTCTAAGGCTATCAAACTAGTATAATGAAAGAGAATCAGTTATCTCAAATAAGAAAGGAAAAAAAGTGATTCTAATAAAGTTTCCAAACTTTGAAAAAAAATTTTTTTTTTTCGAGATTCTTTCCGCATAATATGCCTTTCTACATCTATCAAACTAGCAATATGAAACTGAACCAGTTATCTCCTATAAGAACGGAAAAAAATTGATTCTCTTGGATTTTCCAACCTTCGAAAAAAATTTTTTTTCTTTTCGAGATTCTTTCCGGATAATAGGCTTTTCTACAGCTATCAAACTAGCAAAATAATAGAGAACCAGTTATCACAAATAAGAACGGAAAAAAAGTGATTCTAATGACGTTTCCAACCTTCGAAATAAATCTTTTCTTTTCGCGAATTCTTTATTTTATGGTTTTCTACGGCTATCAAACAAGTATGTAGAATGGGAACCAGTTATCTCGAATAAGAATGCAAAAAAATTGATTCATGAGGATTTTCCAAACATCAAAAAAAAATTTTTTTTTTTTCGATATTCTTTCCGCATAATATGCTTTTCTAAGGCTATCAAACTAGTATAATGAAAGAGAATCAGTTATCTCAAATAAGAACGGAAAAAAAGTGATTCTAATGAAGTTTCCAAAATTTGAAAAAAAAATTTTTTTCTTTTAGAGATTTTTTCCGCATAAAATGCTTTTCTACAGCTATCAAACTAGCACAATGAAAGAGAACCAGTTATCTCGAATAAGAACGGAAAAAAAGTGATTCTAATGAAGTTTCCAACCATCTAAATAAATCTTTTCTTTTCGCGAATCTTTCTTCATTTTATGGTTTTCTATGGATATCAAAATAGTATAATGAAAAAGAAGCAGTTATCTCAAATAAGAATGGAAAAAAATTCATTCATAAGTATTTTCCAAACATCAAAACAAAATTTTTTTCTTTTCGAGATACTTTCCGCATAATATGCTTTTCTAAGGCTATCAAACTAGTATAATGAAAGAGAATCAGTTATCTCAAATAAGAATGCAAAAAAATTTATTCGTAAGGATATTCCAAACATCAAAAATATATTTTTTTCTTTTCGAGATTCTTTCCGCATATTTGATAGCTTTTCTACAGCTATCAAACTAGCAAAATGAAAGAGAACCAGTTATATCAAATAAGAACGGAAAAAAAGTGATATAAATGAAGTTTCCAACCATCGAAATAAATCTTTTTTTTCCTGAATATTTCTTCATTTTATGCTTTTCTACGGCTATCAAACAAGTATATAGAAAGGGAACCAGTTATCTCAAATAACAATGCAAAAAAATTGATTCACAAGGATTTTCCAAACATCAAAATAAATTTTTTTTCTTTTCGAGATTCTTTCCTCATAATATGCTTTTCTACAACTATCAAACCAGCAAAATGAAAGAGAACCAGTTATCTCAAATAAGTACGGAATAAAAGTGATTGTAATGAATTTTCCAACCATCGAAATAAATCTTTTCTTTTCGCGAATCTTTCTTCATTTTATGGTTTTCTACGGCTATCAAACTAGTATAATGAAAGAGAACCAGTTATCTCAAATAAGAATGCAAAAAAATTGATTCATAATGATTTTCCAAACATCCAAAAATTTTTTTTTTCTTTTCGAGATTCTTTCCGCATAATATGCTTTTCTACAGCTATCAAACTAGCAAAATGAAAGAGAACCAGTTATCTTAAATAAGAACGGAAAAAAAGTGATTCTAATGAAGTTTCCAAACTTTGAAAAAATTTTTTTTTCTTTTCGAGATTCTTTCCGCATAATATGCTTTTCTACAGCTATCAAACTAGCAAAGTGAAAGAGAACCAGTTATATCAAATACGAACGGAAAAAAAGTGATATAAATGAAGTTTCCAACCATCGAAATAAATCATTTTTTTCGCGAATCTTTCTTCATTTTTTTGTTTTCTACAGGTATCAAACTAGCAAAATGAAAAATAACCAGTTATCTCAAATAAGAATGCAAAAAATTTGATTCTAAGGATTTTCCAAACATCAAAAAAAAATTTGTTTCTTATCGAGATTCTTTCCACTAAAATACCCTTTTCTAAGGCTATCCAACTAGTATAATGAAAGAGAACCTTATATCTCAAATAAGAACGGAAAAAAAGTGATTCTAATGAAGTTTCCAACCATTGAAATAAATCTTTTCTTTTCGCGAATCTTTCTTCATTTTATCGTTTTCTATGGCTATCAAACTAGCAAAATGAAAGAGAACCAGTCATCTCAACAAGAACGGAAAAAAGTGATTCTAATGAAGTTTCCAACCATCGAAATAAATCCTTTCTTTTCGCGAATCTTTCTTCATTTTATGGTTTTCTATGGCTATCAAACTAGTATAATGAAAAAGAAGCAGTTATCACGTATAAGAATGGAGAAAAATTGATTAACAAGAATTTTCCAAACATCAAAAACAAATTTTTTTCTATTCGAGTTTCTTTACGAATATGCTTTTCTAAGGCTATCAAACTAGTATAATGAAAGAGAATCTGTTATCTCAAATAAGAACGGAATAAAAGTGATTCTAATGAAGTTTCCAAACTTTGAAAAAAAATTTTTTTTCTTTTCGAGATTCTTTCTGCATAATATGCTTTTCTACAGCTATCAAACTAGCAAAATGAAAGAGAACCAGTTATCTCCAATAAGAACGGAAAAAAATTGATTTTATTGGATTTTCCAACCTTCGAAAAAAATTTTTTTTCTTTTCGAGATTCTTTCCGCATAATATGCTTTTCTACAGCTATCAAACTAGCAAAATGAAAGAGAACCAGTTATCTCAAATGAGAACGGAAAAAAAGTGATTCTAATGAAATTTCCTACCATCGAAATAAATCTTTTCTTTTCGCGGATCTTTCTTCATTTTATGGTTTTCTACGGCTATCAAACAAGTATAATGAAAGGGAACCAGTTATCTCAAATATGAATGCAAAAAAATTGATTCATAAGGATTTTCCAAACATCAAAAAAAAATTTTTTTCTTTTCGAGATTCTTTCCACCATAATATCCTTTTCTAAGGCTATCAAACTAGTATAATGAAAGAGAACCAGCTATCTCAAATAAGAACGGAAAAAAAGTGATTTTAATGAAGTTTCCAACCATCGAAACAAATCTTCTTTTCGAGAATCTTTCTTCATTTTTTGGTTTCCTATGGCTATCAAACTAGTTTAATTAAAGAGAACTAACCTAACCTAAGCTAAACTAGTGTAACCTAACCTAAACGAAACTAAACTTAACTAAAATATAAACTAAACCATAAACTAAACTAAACTATAAACTAAACTATAAACTAAACTAAACTAAACTATAAACTATACTAAATTAAACTAAACTAACCTAACCTAACCTAAGCTAAGGAAAACTAAACTAACCTAAAGTAACATAAGTTAACCTAACCTAACCTAAACTACACTAACTTAACCTGACCTAACCTAAACTAAACTAACCTAACCTAACCTAACCTAACCTAAAATAACCTAACCTAAGCTAAGTTAAACTAAACTAACCTAACCTAACATTAACTAACATAACCTAACCTAAACTGAACTAAACTAAACTAACCAAACCTAACCTAACCTAAAATAACCTAACCTAAGCTAAGCTAAACTAAACTAACCTAACCTAACATAAACTAATATAACCTAACCTAACATAAACTTAACTAAACTAACCTAACCCAACCTAAGCTAACCTTACCTAACCTAACCTAAACTAAACTAAACTAAACTAATCTATAAACTAAACTATAAACTAATCTCTAAATTAAACTAAACTATAAAATAAACTAAAATAAACTAAACTAAGCTAAATTAACTAACCTAACCTATTCTAACCTAACCTAAGCTAAACTAGACTAACCTAACCTAAACTAAACTAAACTAAACTATAAACTAAACTAAACTAATCTATAAACAAAACTAAACTAAACTGAACTAAACTAACCTAACCTAACCTAACATAAACTTAACTAAACTAAACTAACCTAACCCAACCTAAGCTAACCTTACCTAACCTAACCTAAACTTAACTAAATGAAACTAAACTATAAACTAATCTCTAAATTAAACTAAACTATAAACTAAACTAAAATAAACTAAACTAAGCTAAATTAACCAACCTAACCTATTCTAACCTAACCTAAGCTAAACTAGACTAACCTAACCTAAACTAAACTAAACTAAACTAAATTATAAACTAAACCATAAACTAAATTAAACTATAAACTAAACTATAAACTAAACTAAACTAAACTATAAACTAGACTAAACTAAACTAAACTAACCTAACCTAACCTAAGCTAAGGTAAAGTAAACTAACCTAACCTAACCTGACCTAAACTAAACTAAACTAACCTAACTTATAAACTAAGCTATAAACTAAACTAAACCAAATTATAAACTAAACTATAAACTAAACTAAACTAAACTATAAACTAAACTAAACTAAATTATACTAATCTAACCTAACCTAAACTAAACTAACCTAACCTAACCTAACCTAACATAACCTAAACTAAACTAAACTAAAATATAAAATAAACTGTAAACTAAACTATACTATAAACTAAATTATAAACTAAACTAAACTAAACTAAACTAACCTAACCTAACCTAATCTAACATAAATTAAACTAAATTATAAACAAAGCGAAACTAAACTAACCTAACCTAATATAAACTAAACTAAACTAAATTATAAACTAAACGAAACTAAACTAAACTAAACTAACCTAAAGTAACATAAGTTAACCTAACCTAACCTAAACTACACTAACTTAACCTAACCTAACCTAAACTGAACTAAACCAAAATAACCTAACTTAACCTAACCTAAAATAACCTAACCTAAGGTAAGCTAAACTAAACTTACCTAACCTAACCTAAACTAAACTAATCTAAACTATAAACTAAACTATAAACTAATTTATAAATTAAACTAAACTATTAACTAAAATAAAATAAACTAAACTAAGCTAAACTATCTAACCTAACATAACCTAACCTAAAATAACCTAACCTAAGCTAAGCTAAACTAAACTAACCTAACCTAACATAAACTAACATAACCTAACCTAACCTAAACTAATCTAAAGTAAACTAAACTAATCTAATATAAACTAAACAAACTTAAACTATAAACTGTAATATAAACTAAACTAAACTAACCTAACCTAAACTAAACCAAAATAAACTAAATTAAATTCAACTAAATGAAACTAAACTAAACTACACTAACCTAACCTAGCCTAACCTAACATAATCTAATCTAAACTAAAATAAACTAACCTAACCTAACCTTAACTAACCTAAACTAAACTAAACTAAACTAAACCAAACTAAACTAAACTATAAACTAAAATATAAATTAACCTGTAAACTATACTAAACTATAAACTACACTAAACTAATATAAACTATACTAAAGTAACCTAACCTAACCTAAGCTAAGCTAAACTAAACCAACCTAACCTAACCTAAAGTAAACTAAATTAAACTAAATTATAAACTAAAATATAAACCAAATTAAACCAAACTACATATTAAACTATAAACTAAACTAAGCTAAACTATAAATTAAACTAAACTAAACTAACCTAACCTAACCTAAACTAACCTAACCTAACCGAAACTAAACTAACCCAACCTAACCTAACATAACCTAAACTAAACTAAACTAAACTATAAAATAAACTATAAATGAAACTAAACAAAACTATACTATAAACTAAATTATAAACTAAACTAAATTAAACTAAACTAAGCTAACCTAACCTAAGTTAAAATAAACTAAACTAAATTATAAAATAAACGAAACTAAACTAACCTTACCTAACCTAACCTAACCTAACATAAACTAAACTAAACAAAATTATAAACTAAACGAAACTAAACAAAACTAAACTAAACTAACCTAAAGTAACATAACCTAACCTAACAAAACCTAAACTAAACTAAACTAACCTGACCTACCTTAAACTAAAACTAAACTAAACAAAACTATAAACTAAACTATAAACTAAAGTAAATTAACTAAACTAAAATAAACTAACCTAACCTAACCTAACCTAAACTACACTAACCTAACCTAACCTAAACTAAACTAAACTAATCTATTATAAACTAAACTAAACAATAAATTAAAATATAAACTAAACTAAACTAAACTAAGCTAAACTAACTTAACGTAAACTAAACTAAACTAACCTAACCTAGCCTAAACTAAACTAAAATAAACTAAATAAAATTCAAGTAAACTAAACTAAACTACACTAACCTAACCTAACCAAACCTAACATAATCTAATCTAAACTAAAATAAAATAACCTAAACTAATCTAACCTTACCTAACCTAACCTAAACTAAACTAAACTAAACCAAACTAAACTAAACTATAAAATAAAATATAAACTAATTTATAAACTAAACTAATATATAAACTAAACTAAACTAAAATAAACTTAGCTAAACTAACTACCCTTACCTAACCTAACCTATACTAACTTAACCTAGCCTATACTAAACTTACCTTACCTAACCTAACATAACCTTAACTAAACTAAACTATAAAATAAACTATAAACTAAACTAAACTAAACTATACTATAAACTAAATTATAAACTAAACTAAACTAAACTAACCTAACCTAACCTAACATAAACTAAACTAAACTAAATTATAAACTAAACGAAACTAAACTAACCTAACCTATGCTAACTTAACATAACATAAACTAAACTAAACTAAATTATAAACTAAACAAAACTAAAACTAAACTAACCTAAAGTAACATAACATAACCTAACCTAAACTAAACTAACCTAACCTAACCTAACCTAACCTAAAGTAAACTAAACTAATCTAATATAAACTAAACTGAACAATAAATTAAAATATAAAATAAACTTAACTAAACTAAACTAAGCTAAACTAACTTAACCTAAACTAAACTAAACTAAACTAACCTAACCTGGCCTAAACTAAACTAAAATAAACTAAATTAAATTCAAGTAAACTAAACTAAACTACACTAACCTAACCTAACCTAACGTAACATAATCTAATCTAAACTAAAACAAACTAACCTAAAGTAATCTAACCTTACCTAACCTAACCTACACTAAAGTAAACCAAATTAAACTAAACTATAAACTAAAATATAAACTAATTTATAAACTAAACTAATCTATAAACTAAACTAAACTAACCTAACCTAAATTAGACTAAACTAAAATAAAGTAAATTCAACTAAACTAAACCTAAATACACTAACCCAACCTAACCTAATCTAACATAAACTAAACTAAACTAAACTAACCTAAGATAACTTAACCTAAATTAAACTAAACTAAACTAAACTGTACTAAACTATAAACAAAACGATAAACTATACTATATATTAAACTGAACTAAAGTAAACTAAACTAAATTAATTTTACCTAACCTAACCTAAACTAAACTAAACTAACCTAACCTAACCTAAACTAAATTAAACTAATCTAAACCAAACGAAATTAAACTATAAACTAAACTAAACTAAACTATAAACTACACTAAACTAATCTATAAACTAAACTAACCTATCCTAAATTAAACTAAACTAAACTAAGCTAACCTAACCTAACCTAACCTAACTTAAGCTAAACTAAACTAAACTAACCTAACCTAACATAAACTAACCTAACCTAAACTAAACTAAACTTACCTAACCTAACCTAACATAACCTAACCTAACCTAAACTAAACTAAACAAAACTAAAGTAAACTAAACTAAATTAAACTATAAACTATACTAAACTATAAACTAAACTAAACTAAACTATAAACAGAACTAAACTAAAGTGAACTAAACTAACCTAACATAACATAAACTAAACTATAAATTAAACTATAAACTAATCTATAAATTAAACTAAACTATAAATTACACTAAAATAAACTAAACTAAGCTAAACTATCTACCCTATCCTAACCTAACCTAACCTAACCTAACCTAAGCTAAACTAAACTAACCTAACCTAAACTAACCTAACCTAAACTAACCTAACCTAAACTAACATAACCTAAGCTAAACTAAACTAAACTAAACTATAAACTAAACTATAAACTAAACTAAACTATACTATAAACTAAATTATAAACTAAACTAAACTAAACTAACCTAAAGTAATATAACCTAAACTAAACTAACCTAACCTAACCTAAACTAAACTAACCTGACCTAACCTAACCTAAACAAAACTAAACTAAACTAAACTAAACTAAATTAAAATAAACTAACCTAACCTAACCTAACCTAAACTAAACTAACCTAAAGTTACCTAACCTAAACTAAACTAAACTATACTAAACTAATGTAATATAAACTAAACTAAATTAAACTATAAACTAAAATATAAACTAAACTAAACTAAACTAACCTAACTTAATCTAGACTAAAATAAACTAAATTAAATTCAACTAAATGAAACTAAACTAAACTATACTAACCTAAACTAACCTAACCTAACATAATCTAATCTAAACAAAAATAAACTAACCTAACCGAACTTAACCTAACCTTTCCTAACCTAAACTAAACTAAACTAAACTAAACTAAATTAAACCAAACTAAACTAAACTATAAACTAAAATATAAATTAATCTGTAAACTAATCTAAACTATAAACTAATTTATAAATTAAACTAAACTTTAAACTAAAATAAAATAAACTAAACTAAGCTAAACTATCTAACCTAACCTAACCTAACCTAAAATAACCTAACCTAAGCTAAGCTAAACTAAACTAACCTAACCCAACATAAACTAACATAACCTAACCTAAACTAAACTAAACTAAACTAACCTTACCTAACCTAACCTAACCTATACTAAACTAAACAAAACTAAACTAAACTAAACTATAAACTAAACTAAACTAAACTGTAAACAAAACTAAACTAAACTGAAGTAAACTAACCTAACCTAACCTAACATAAACTTAACTAAACTAAACTAACCTAACCCAACCTAAGCTAACCTTACCTAACCTAACCTAAACTTAACAAAATTTAACTAAATTATAAACTAATCTCTAAAATAAACTAAACTATAAACTAAACTAAACTAAACTAAACTAAGCTAAATTAACTAACCTAACCTATTCTAAACTAAAATAAAGAAACATAAGTTAACCTAACCTAACCTAAACTACACTAACTTAACCTGACCTAACCAAAAGTAAACTAACCTAACCTAACCTAACCTAACCTAACCTAAAATAACCTAACCTAATCTAAGCTAAACTAAACTAACATAACCTAACATATACTAACATAACCTAACCTAAACTGAACTAAACTTAACTAACCTTACCTAACCTAACCTATATTAAACTAAACAAAACAAAACTAAACTAAACTAAACTATAAACTGAACTAAACTAACCTAACCTAACCTAACCTAACATAAACTTAATTAAACTAAACTAAACTAACCCAACCTAAGCTAACCTTACCTAACCTAACCTAAACTAAACTAAACAAAACTAAACGATAAACTAAACTATAAAGTAATCTGTAAATTAAACTAAACTATAAACTAAACTAAAATAAACTAAACTAAGCTAAATTAACTAACCTAACCTATTCTAACCTAACCTAAGCTAAACTAGACTAACCTAACCTAAACTAAACTAAACTAAATTATAAACTAAACCATTAACTAAACTAAACTAAACTATAAACTAAACTAAACTATAAACTAAACTAAACTAAACTAAACTAACCTAACCTAACCTAACCTAAGGTAAGCTAAACTAAACTAACCTAACCTAACCTGAACTAAACTATACTAAACTAAACTATAAATTAAACTAAACCAAATTATAAACTAAACTATAAACTAAAAAAAACTAAACTATAAACTAAACTAAACTAAATTCAACTAACCTAACCTAACCTAAACTAAACTAAACTAACCTAACCTAACATAACCTAACATAACCTAAACTAAACTAAACTAAAATATAAAATAAACTATAAACTAAACTAAAATATACTATAAACTAAATTATAAACTAAACTAAACTAAACTAAACTAAAGTAACCTAACCTAACCTAAACCAACATAAACTAACCTAATTATAAACTAAACGAAACTAAACTAACCTAACCTAACCTAATATAAACTAAACTAAACTAAATTATAAACTAAACGAAACTAAACTAAACTAAACCTAAAGTAACATAACTTAACCTAACCTAACCTAAACTAAACTAACTTAACCTGACCTAACCTAAACTAAACTAAACTAAACTAAACTATTAACTAAACTATAAACTAAAGTAAATTAACCAAAATAAAATAAACTAATCTAACCTAACCTAAACTAAACTAAACTAAGATAATATAAGCTAAAATAAACAATAAATTAAAATATAAACTAAACTAAACTATACTAAACTAAGTTAACCTTACTTAACCTATCCTTAACTATACTAAACTAAACTAAACTTACCTAACCTAACCTAAACTAAACAAAAATAAACTACATTAAATTCAACTAAACTAAAATAAACTACACTAACCTAACCTAACCTTACCTAACCTAACCTAAACTAAACTCAACCAAACTAAACTAAACTATAAACTAAAATATAAGCTAATCTATAAATTAAACTAAACTATAAACTAAACTAAACTAAACCAAATTAAATTCAACTAAACTAAACTACACTAATCTAACCTAACCTAAACTAACATAATCTAAACTAAACTAAAATAAACTAACCTAACCTAAACTAACCTAACCTTACCTAACCTAACCTAAACTAAACTAAACTAAACTAAACGAAACTTAACTAAACTATAAAGCAAAATATAAACTAATCTATAAACTAAACTAAACTATAAACTAAAGGAAACTAAATTAAACTATACTAAACTAAACTAACCTAACATAAACAAATCTAACCTAACCTAAAATAAACTAAACTAAACTAAATTTAACTATAAACTAAACTAAATTAAACTATAAACACAACTAAACTAAACTGAACTAAACTAACCTAACCTAACCTAACTTAAACTTAACTAAACTAAACTACCCTAACCTAACCTAACCTAACCAAACCTAACCTAACCTAAACTAAACTAAAATAAACTAAACTAAACTAAACTAACTAACCTAACCTAACCTAACCTAACCTAAGATAAACTAAACTAACCTAAATTAACCTAACCTAACCTAACGTAACCTAAACTAAACTAAACTAACCTACCTAACCTAACATAAATTAAACTAAACTAAATTATAAACTAAACGAAACTAAACTAAATTAAACTAAGCTAAAGTAACATAACCTAACATAAATTAACCTAACCTAACCTAACCTAAACTAAACTAAACTAAACTAACCTAACCTAACCTAACCTAAACTAAACTAACCTAACCTAAATTAACCTAAACAAAACTAAACTAAACTAAACTAACCTAACCTAACCTAACATAAACTAAACTAAACTAAACTAAATAAAACTAAACTAAACTAAACGAAATTAAACTATACATCAAACTATAAAATAAGCTACACTAAACTATAAACTAAAATATAAACTAATCTAAACTAAACTAACCTAACCTAAACTAAACTAAAATAAACTAAATTAAATTCAACTAAATGAAACTAAACTAAACTACACTAACCTAACCTAACCTAAACTAACCTAACATAATCTAATCTAAACAAAAATAAACTAACCTAAACTAATCTAACCTTACCTAACCAAACCTAAACTAAACTAAACTAAACCAAACTAAACTAAACTACAAACTAAAATATAAACTAATTTATAAACTAAACTAATCTATAAACTAAACTAAACTAAACTAAACCTAGCTAAACTAACTAAACTTACCGAAAATAGCCTAACCTAATCTAAGCTTAACTAAAGTAACCTAACCTAAACCAACATAAATCAAACTAAACTAAATTATAAAGTAAACCATAAACTAAACTAAACAAAAGTTAATTCTAAACTATAAATTAACTAAACTATAAACTAAACTAAACTAAACTAAACTAACCTCACCTAACCTAATTTAAACTAAACTAAACTAACTTAACCTAACCTAAACTAAACTAAACTAAACTAAACTATAAACACAGTTATAAACTAAACTAAACTAAACTAAACTAACATAATGTAACCTAAACTACAATAAAATAAACTAAAATAAGTTCATCTAAACTAAACCTTACTACACTAACCTCACCTAACCTAACCTAACATAAACTAAACTAAATTGACCTAACCTAACCTAACGTAAAGTAAACTAAACTATACGAAACAAAACTAAATAAAACTAAACTAAACTAAACGAAATTAAACTATACACCAAACTATAAAATAAGCTAAACTAAACTATAAATTAAACTATGAACTAAACTAAACTACTAAACTATAAGGTAAACTAAACTAAATTAAACTCAACTAATCTAAACTAACCTAAGCTTACTAAACTAACCTAACCTAAACTAACCTAACCTAATATAAACTAAACTAAACTAACCTAACGTAACATAAGTTAGGCTAAGTTAAACTAAACTAACGTAACCTAAAATAAACTAAACTAAACCAATCTATATACTAAACTATAAACTAAACTAAGCTAAACTATAAACTAAACTATACTAAACTGAACTAACCTAACCTAAACTAACTTAACCTAACATATACTAAACTTACCTTATCTAACCTAACATAACCTAAACTAATCTAAAGTATAAAATAAACTACAAACTAGACTAAACTAAACTATACTATAAACTAAATTATAAACTAAACTAAACTAAACTAAACTAACCTAACCTAACCTAACCTAAACTAAACTAAACTAAATTATAAACTAAACGTAACTAAACTAACCTAACATAACCTAACCTAACCTAACATAAACTAAACTAAACTCAATTATACACTAAACGAAACAAAACAAAACTAAACCAAACTAACCTAAAGTAACATAACCTAAGCTAACCTAAACTAAACTAAACTAACCTGACCTAACCTAAACCAAAACTAAATTAATCTATACTATAAACTAAACTATAAACTAAAGTAAATTAACTAAACTAAAATAAACTAACCTAACCTAACCTAAATTAAACTAACATAACCTAACCTAACCTAAACTAAACTAAACTAAACTAATCTAATATAAACTAAACTAAACAATAAATTAAAATATAAACTAAACTAATCCATAAACTAAACTAAACTAAACTAAACTTAGCTAAACTAACTAACCTTACCTAATGTAGCATAACGTAATCTAAGCTAAACTAAACTAACCTAACCTAAACAAAAATAAACAAAACTAAACTAAATTATAAAGTAAACTATAAACTAAACTAAACAAAACTATATTCTAAAATATAAATTAACTAAATTATAAACTAAACTAAACTAAACTAAACTAACCTAACCTATCCTAACACAACCTAAACTAAGCTAAACTAACCTAACCTAAACGAAACTAAGCTAAACTGAACTAAACTAAACTAAATTAAACAATAATCTAAACTAAACTTAACTATAAATTAAACTATAAACTAAACTAAACTATAAACAATACTAAACCAAACTGAACTAAACTAACCTAACCTAACCTAACATAAACTTAACTAAACTAAACTAACTTAACCTCACCCAACCTAACCTTACCTAACCTAACCTAAACTAAACTATAAGCGAAACTATACTTAACTATAAATTAAACACTAAACTAAACTACACCAAACTCACCTAACCTAACATAAACACAACTAACACACCTAACCTAACCTAACCTAAATTAAACTAAACTAAAATAAACTAACCCAACCTAACCTAACCTAACCTAAACTAAACTAAACTGACCTAACCTATCCTAAACAAAACTAAACTAAACTAAACTATAAGCAAAACTATTAACTAAAGTAAACTAAAGTAAACTAAAATAAACTAACCTAACCTAACCTAACCTAACCTAAAATAATCTAATATAAACTAAACTAAACTAAACTATAAACTAAAATATAAACTAAACTAAACTAAACTAAATAACCTAACCTAAACTAAAATAAACTAGATTAAATTCAACTTAACTAAACTAAACTATACTAACCTAACCTAACCTAACCTAACCTAACATAATCTAATCTAAACTAAAGTAAACTAAACTAACCGAACGTAACCTAACCTTACCTATTCTAACCTAAACTAAACTAAACTAAACAAAATAAACTAAACTATATACTAAAATATAAACTAATCTATAAACTAAACTGAACTATAAACTAAACGAAACTAAAATAAACTATACTAAACTAAACTAACCAAACCTAAACATACCTCACCTAACCTCAACTAAACTAAACTAAACTATTAATTAATTTATAAATTAAACTAAACTATAAACTAAAATAAAATAAACTGAACTAAGCTAAACTAACTAACATAACCTAACCTAACCTAACCTAACCTAAAATAACCTAACCTAAGCTAAGCTAAACTAAACTAACCTAACCTAACATAAACTAAACTAAACTGACCTAACCTAACCTAACGTAAACTAAACTAAACTATACGAAACAAAACTAAATAAAACTAAACTAAACTAAACGAAATTAAACTATACACCAAACTAAAAAATAAGCTAAACTAAACTATAAATTAAACTATAAACTAAACTAAAATACTAAACTATAAGGTAAACTAAACTAAATTAAACTCAACTAATCTAAACTAACCTAGGCTTACTAAACTAACCTAACCTAAACTAACCTAACCTAATATAAACTAAACTAAACTAACCTAACCTAACATAAGCTAGGCTAAGCTAAACTAAACTAACCTAACCTAAGATAAAATAAACTAAACTAAAGTATAAACTAAACTAAACCAAACTATATACTAAACTATAAACTAAACTAAGCTAAACTATAAACTAAACTATACTAAACTAAACTAACCTAACGTAACCTAACCTAAACTATCTTATCCTAACCTATACTAAACTTACCTTACCTAACCTAACATAACCTAAACTAATTTAAAGTATAAAATAAACTATAAACTAAACTAAACTAAACTATACTATAAACTAAATTATAAACTAAACTAAACTAAACTAAACTAACCTAACCTAACCTAAACTAAACTAAACTCAATTATAAACTAAACGAAACTAAACAAAACTAAACTAAACTAACCTAAAGTAACATAACCTAACCTAACCTAAACTAAACTAAACTAACCTGACCTAACCAAAACCAAAACTAAATTAATCTATACTATAAACTAAACTATAAACTAAAGTAAATTAACTAAACTAAAATAAACTAACCTAACCTAACCTAACCTAAACTAAACTAACATAAATTAACCTAAACTAAACTAAACTAATCTAATATAAACTAAACTAAAGAATAAATTAAAATATAAACAAAACTTAACTAAACTAAACTAAGCAAAACTAACTTAACCTAAAATAAACTAAACTAAACTAACCTAACCTGACCTAAAATAAACTAAAATAATCTAAATTAAATTCAAGTAAACTAAACTAAACTACACTAACCTAACCTAACCTAACATAATCTAATCTAAACTAAAATAAAATAACCTAAACTAATCTAACCTTACCTAACCTAACCTAAACTAAACTAAACTATAAACTAATTTATAAACTAAACTAATCTATAAACTAAACTAAACTAACCTAAGATAACTTAACATAAATTAAACTAAACTAAACTAAACTATACTAAACTATAAAAAAACGATAAAATATACTATATATTAAACTATAAACTGAAGTAAACTAAACTAAACTCAACTAAACTAAACTAACCTAACCTAACTTAACATAACCTAACCTAAACTAAACTAAACTAACGTAACCTAACATAACCTACCCTAAACTAAAATAAATTAAATTAATTAAAATATAAACTAAACTAAACTATATACTAAACGATACCTCACTCAACTAAACTAAACTAAACTAAACTACACTAAACTAAACTAAACCATAAACTAAACTATAAACTAAACTATAAATTAATTTATAAATTAAACTAAACTATAAATTATAGTAAAATAAACAAAACTAAACTAAGCTAAACAATTTAACCTAACCTAACCTAACCTAAGCTAAGCTATCTAAACTAACCTTACCCAACCTAAACTAAACTAAACTAAACTAAACAAAACTACACTAAACTAAACTAAATTAAACTATAAACTTAACTAAACTGTAAACTAAACTTTAAACTAAACAAGACTAAACTATAAACAAAACTAAATTAAACTGAACTAAACTTACCTAATCTAACCTAACATAAACTTAACTAAACTAAACTACCCTAACCTAACCAAACCTAAACTAACCTAAACTAAACTAAACGAAACTAAACTATAAACTAAACTATAAACTAATCGATAAATTAAACTAAACTATAAACTAAACTAAAATAAACTAAACTAAACTAAACTAACTAACCTAACCTAACCGAACCTAACCTAAGCTACGCTAAACTAAACTAACCTAACAAAACCTGAACTAAACTAAACTAAACTAAACTAAACTAAATTATAAACTAAACTATAAAATAATATAAACTAACCTAACCTAACCTAACCTAAACTAAACTAACCTAACCTAAGCTAACCTAACCTAAACTAAACTAAACTATACAAAATCTATAAACTAAACTAAACAAAACTATACTATAAACTAAATTATAAACTAAACTAATGTAAACTAAACTAACCTCAACTAACCTAACCTAACCTCACCTAACCTAACATAAACTAAACTAAACTAAATTATAAACTAAACGAAACTAAACTAAACTAAACTAAATTAAACTAAACTAACCTAAAGTAACATAACCTAACCTAACCTAACCTAACCTAAACTAAAATAACTCAACTAACCTAACCTAACATAACCCAACCTAACCTAAACTAAACTAAACTAACCTAACCGAACGTAAACTAAACTAAACTAAACTAAACTATAAACTAAACTATAAACTAAAGTAAACTAAATTAAACTAAAATAAACTAACCTAATTTACCTAAACAAAACTAACACACCTAACCTAACCTAAACAAAACTAAACTATACTAACCTAACCTAACATAAACCAACCTAACCTAAACTAAACTAAACTAAACTATAAACTAAACTATAAACTAAAGTAAACTAAACTAAACTAAAATAAACTAACCTAACCTAACCTAAACAAATCTAACACACCTAACCTAACCTAACCTAAACTAAACTCAACTAAACTAAACTAACCTAACATAACCTAACCTAACCTAAACTAAACTAAACTGACCTAACCTATCCTAAACAAAACTAAACTAAACTATAAGCTAAACTATAAACTAAAGTAAACTAAACTAAACTAAAATAAACTAATCTAACCTAACCTAACCTAACCTAACCTAAACTAATCTAATATAAACTAAACTAAACTAAACTATAAACTAAAATATAAACTAAACTAAACTAAATAACCTAACCTAAACTAAAGTAAAATAAACTAGATTCAATTCAACTAAACGCCACTAACCTAACCTAACCTAACCTAATCTAATCTAAACTAAAATAAACTAACCTAACCTAACGTAACCTAACCTTACCTATTCTAACCTAAACTAATCTAAACTAAAAAAACTAAACTAAACCATAAACCAAAATATAAACTAATCTATAAACTAAACTAAACTATAAACTAAACGAAACTAAAATAAACTATACTAAAATAAACTAACCTAACCTAACCTAAACTAAACTAACATAACCTAACCTAACCTAAACTAAACTAAACTAATTTAATATAAACTAAACTAAACAATAAATTAAAATATAAACTAAACTTAACTAAACTAAACTAAGCAAAACTAACTTAACCTAAACTAAACTAAACTAACCTAACCTGACCTAAAATAAACAAAAATAAACTAAATTAAATTCAAGTAAACTAAACTAAACTACACTAACCTAACCTAACCTAACATAATCTAATGTAAACTAAAATAAACTAACCTAAACTAATCTAACCTTACCTTACCTAACCTAAACTAAACTAAACTATAAACTAATTTATAAACTAAACTAATCTATAAACTAAACTAAACTAAACTAACCTAAGATAACTTAACCTTAATTAAACTAAACTATGCTAAACTATAAACAAAACGATAAACTATACTATATATTAAATTGAACTAAAGTAAACTAAACTAAATTAATTTTACCTAACCTAACCTAAACTAAACTAAACTAACCTAACCTAACCCAAACGAAATTAAACTATAAACTGAAGTAAACTAAACTAAACTCAACTAAACTAAACTAACCTAACCTAACTTAACATAACCTAACCTAAACTAAACTAAACTAACGTAACCTAATATAACCTACCCTAAACTAAAATAAATTAAATTAATTAAACTATAAACTAAACTAAACTACATACTAAACGATACCTCACTCAACTAAAATAAACTAAACTAAACTACACTAAACTAAACTAAACCATAAACTAAACTATAAACTAAACTATAAACTAATTTATAAATTAAACTAAACTATAAATTATAGTAAAAAAAACAAAACTAAACTAAGCTAACCTAACTAACCTAACCTAACGTAACCTAAGCTAAGCTATCTAAACTAACTTAACTTAACCTAACCTAAACTAAACTAAAATAAACTACACTAAACTATGAACTAAACTGAACTAAACTATAAACTAAACTAAACTAAAGTTAACTAACCTAACGTAACCTAACCTAAACTAAATTAAACTAAACTAAACTAAACTAAGCTAACTTAACCTAACCTAAACTAACCTAATCTAACCAAAGCTAAGCTAAACTAAACTAACCTAACCTAACATAAACTAACCTTACCTAACCTAAACTAACCTTACCTAACCTAACCTAAACTAAACTAAACTAAACAAAACTACACTAAACTAAACTAAATTAAACTATAAACTTAACTAAACTGTAAACTAAACTTTAAACTAAACAAGACTAAACTATAAAAAAAACTAAACTAAACTGAACTAAACTTACCTAACCTAACCTAACATAAACTTAACTAAACTAAACTACCCTAACCTAACCTAACCTAACCTAAACTAAACAAAACGAAACTAAACTATAAACTAAACTATAAACTAATCTATAAATTAAACTAAACTATAAACTAAACTAAAATAAACTAAACTAAACTAAACTAACTAACCTAACCTAACCGAACCTAACCTAAGCTACGCTAAACTAAACTAACCTAACAAAACCTGAACTAAACTAAACTAAACTAAACTAAACTAAATTATAAACTAAACTATAAACTAATATAAACTAACCTAACCTAACCTAACCTAAACTAAAATAACCTAACCTAAGCTAACCTAACCTAAACTAAACGAAACTATAAAAAACTATAAACTAAACTAAACAAAACTATACTATAAACTAAATTATAAACTAAACTAATGTAAACTAAACTAACCTCAACTAACCTAACCTAACCTCACCTAACCTAACATAAACTAAACTAAACTAAATTATAAACTAAACGAAACTTAACTAAACTAAACTAAATTAAACTAAACTAACCTAAAGTAACATAACCTAACCTAACCTAACCTAACCTAAACTAAGATAAACTCAACTAACCTAACCGAACCTGAACTAAACTAAACTAAACTAAACTATAAACTAAAGCAAACTAAACTAAACTAAAATAAACTAATCTAACTTAACCTAACCTAACCTAACCTAACCTAAACAAATCTAATATAAACTAAACTAAACTATAAACTAAAATATAAACTAAACTAAACTAAATAACCTAACCTAAACTAAAGTAAAATAAACTAGATTAAATTCAACTAAACTAAACTAAACTAAACGCCACTAACCTAACCTAACGTAACCTAATCTAATCTAAACTAAAATAAACTAACCTAACCTAACGTAACCTAACCTTACCTATTCTAACCTAAACTAATCTAAACTAAACAAACTAAACTGAACTATAAACTAAAATATAATCTAATCTATAAACTAAACTGAACTATAAACTAAACGAAAATAAAATAAACTAAAATAAACTAACCTAACCTAAACTTACTTAACCTAACCTAAACTAAATTAATCTAAGCTATAAACTAAACTATAAACTAATTTATAAATTAAACTAAGCTATAAACTAAAATAAAATAAACTAAACTAAGCTAAACTATCTAACCTAACCTAAACTAAATTAACCTAACCTAAGCTAAGCTAAATTAAACTAACCTAACCTAACATAAACTAACATAACCTAACCTAAACTAAACTAAACTAAAGTAACCTTACCTAACCTAACCTAAACTATACTAAACTAAACTAAACTAAACTAAACTAAACTATAAACTAAACTAAACTATAAAAAAAACTAAATTAAACTCAACTAAACTAACCTAACCTAACCTAACATAAACTTAATTGAACTAAACTAACCTAACCCAACCTAAGCTAACCTTACCTAACCTAACCTAAACTTAACTAAATGAAACTAAACTATAAACTAATCTCTAAATTAAACTAAACTAAAATAAACTAAACTAAGCTAAATTAACTAACCTAACCTATTCTAACCTAACCTAAGCTAAACTAGTCTAACCTAACCTAAACTAAACTAAACTAAACTAAATTATAAACTAAACCATAAACTAAACTAAACTATAAACTAAACTATAAACTAAACTAAACTAAACTATATACTAGACTAAATTAAACTAAACTAACCTAACCTAACCTAAGCTAAGGAAAACTAAACTAACCTAAAGTAACATAAGTTAACCTAACCTAACCTAAACTACACTAACTTAACCTGACCTAACCTAAACTAAACTAACCTAACCTAACCTAACCTAACCTAAAATAACCTAACCTAAGCTAAGCTAAACTAAACTAACGTAACCTAACATAAACTAACATAACCTAACCTAAACTGAACTAAACTAAACTAACCAAACCTAACCTAACCTAACCTAAAATAACCTAACCTAAGCTAAGCTAAACTAAACTAACCTAACCTAACATAAACTAATATAACCTAACCTAAAGTGAACTAAACTAAACTAACCTTACCTAACATAACCTATACTAAACTAAACAAAACAAAACTAAACTAAACTATAAACTGAACTAAACCAACCTAACCTAACATAAACTTAACTAAACTAACCTAACCCAACCTAAGCTAACCTTACCTAACCTAACCTAAACTAAACTAAACGAAACTAATCTATAAACTAATCTCTAAATTAAACTAAACTATAAAATAAACTAAAATAAACTAAACTAAGCTAAGGTAAAGTAAACTAACCTAACCTATTCTAACCTAACCTATGCTAAACTAGACTAACCTAACCTAAACTAAACTAAACTATAAACTATACTAAACTAATCTATAAACAAAACTAAACTAAACTGAACTAAACTAACCTAACCTAACCTAACATAAACTTAACTAAACTAAACTAACCTAACCCAACCTAAGCTAACCTTACCTAACCTAACCTAAACTTAACTAAATGAAACTAAACTATAAACTAATCTCTAAATTAAACTAAACTATAAACTAAACTAAAATAAACTAAACTAAGCTAAATTAACTAACCTAACCTATTGTAACCTAACCTAAGCTAAACTAGACTAACCTAACCTAAACTAAACTAAACTAACCTAAATTATAAACTAAACCATAAACTAAATTAAACTATAAACTAAACTATAAACTAAACTAAACTAAACTATAAACTAGACTAAACTAAACTAAACTAACCTAACCTAACCTAAGCTAAGGTAAAGTAAACTAACCTAACCTAACCGGATCTAAACTAAACTAAACTAACCTAACTTATAAACTAAGCTATAAACTAAACTAAACCAAATTATAAACTAAACTATAAACTAAACTAAACTAAATTATAAACTAAACTAAACTAAATTATACTAATCTACCCTAACCTAAACTAAACTAACCTAACCTAACCTAACCTAACATAACCTAAACTAAACTAAACTAAAATATAAAATAAACTGTAAACTAAACTATACTATAAACTAAATTATAAACTAAACTAAACTAAACTAAACTAACCTAACCTAACCTAATCTAACATAAATTAAACTAAATTATAAACAAAGCGAAACTAAACTAACCTAACCTAATATAAACTAAACTAAACTAAATTATAAACTAAACGAAACTAAACTAAACTAAACTAACCTAAAGTAACATAAGTTAACCTAACCTAACCTAAACTACACTAACTTAACCTAACCTAACCTAAACTGAACTAAACCAAACTAACCTAATCTAACCTAACCTAAAATAACCTAACCTAAGCTAAGCTAAACTAAACTTACCTAACCTAACCTAAACTAAACTAATCTAAACTATAAACTAAACTATAAACTAATTTATAAATTAAACTAAACTATTAACTAAAATAAAATAAACTAAACTAAGCTAAACTATCTAACCTAACCTAAACTAACCTAAGCTAAGATAAACTAAACTAACCTAACCTAACATAAACTAACATAACCTAACCTAACCTAAACTAATCTAAAGTAAACTAAACTAATCTAATATAAACTAAACAAACTTAAACTATAAACTCTAATATAAACTAAACTAAACTAACCTAACCTAAACTAAAATAAAATAAACTAAATTAAATTCAACTAAATGAAACTAAACTAAACTACACTAACCTAACCTAGCCTAACCTAACATAATCTAGTCTAAACTAAAATAAACTAACCTAACCTAACCTAATATAAACTAAACTAAACTAAATTATAAACTAAACGAAACTAAACTAAACTAAACCTAAAGTAACATAACTTAACCTAACCTAACCTAAACTAAACTAACTTAACCTGACCTAACCTAAACTAAACTAAACTAAACTATTAACTAAACTTTAAACTAAAGTAAATTAACCAAAATAAAATAAACTAACCTAACCTAACCTAACCTAACCTAAACTAAACTAAACTAAGATAATATAAGCTAAAATAAACAATAAATTAAAATATAAACTAAACTAAACTATACTAAACTAAGTTAACCTTACTTAACCTATCCTTAACTATACTAAACTAAACTAAACTAACCTAACCTAACCTAAACTAAACAAAAATAAACTACATTAAATTCAACTAAACTAAAATAAACTACACTAACCTAACCTAACCTTACCTAACCTAACCTAAACTAAACTCAACCAAACTAAACTAAACTATAAACTAAAATATAAGCTAATCTATAAATTAAACTAAACTATAAACTAAACTAAACTAAACCAAATTAAATTCAACTAAACTAAACTACACTAATCTAACCTAACCTAACCTAACATAATCTAAACTAAACTAAAATAAACTAACCTAACCTAACCTAACCTTACCTAACCTAACCTAAACTAAACTAAACTAAACGAAACTTAACTAAACTATAAAGCAAAATATAAACTAATCTATAAACTAAACTAAACTATAAACTAAAGGAAACTAAATTAAACTATACTAAACTAAACTAACCTAACATAAACAAATCTAACCTAACCTAAAATAAACTAAACTAAACTAAATTAAACTATAAACTAAACTAAATTAAACTATAAACACAACTAAACTAAACTGAACTAAACTAACCTAAAATAACCTAACTTAAACTTAACTAAACTAAACTACCCTAACCTAACCTAACCTAACCAAACCTAACCTAACCTAAACTAAACTAAAATAAACTAAACTAAACTAAACTAACTAACCTAACCTAACCTAACCTAACCTACGCTAAACTAAACTAACCTAAATTAACCTAACCTAACCTAACGTAACCTAAACTAAAATAAACTAACCTACCTAACCTAACATAAATTAAACTAAACTAAATTATAAACTAAACGAAACTAAACTAAATTAAACTAAGCTAAAGTAACATAACCTAACATAAATTAACCTAACCTAACCTAACCTAAACTAAACTAAACTAAACTAACCTAACCTAACCTAACCTTAACTAAACTAACCTAACCTAAATTAACCTAAACAAAACTAAACTAAACTAAACTAACCTAACCTAAACTAACATAAACTAAACTAAACTAAACTAAATAAAACTAAACTAAACTAAACGAAATTAAACTATACATCAAACTATAAAATAAGCTACACTAAACTATAAACTAAAATATAAACTAATCTAAACTAAACTAACCTAACCTAAACTAAACTAAAATAAACTAAATTAAATTCAACTAAATGAAACTAAACTAAACTACACTAACCTAACCTAACCTAAACTAACCTAACATAATCTAATCTAAACAAAAATAAACTAACCTAAACTAATCTAACCTTACCTAACCAAACCTAAACTAAACTAAACTAAACCAAACTAAACTAAACTACAACCTAAAATATAAACTAATTTATAAACTAAACTAATCTATAAACTAAACTAAACTAAACTAAACTTAGCTAAACTAACTAACCTTGCCAAAAATAGCCTAACCTAATCTAAGCTTAACTAAAGTAACCTAACCTAAACCAACATAAATCAAACTAAACTAAATTATAAAGTAAACCATAAACTAAACTAAACAAAAGTTAATTCTAAACTATAAATTAACTAAACTGTAAACTAAACTAAACTAAACTAACCTCACCTAACCTAATTTAAACTAAATTAAACTAACCTAACCTAACCTAAACTAAACTAAACTAAACTAAACTATAAACACAGTTATAAACTAAACTAAACTAAACTAAACTAACATAACGTAACCTAAACTACAATAAAATAAACTAAAATAAGTTCATCTAAACTAAACCTTACCACACTAACCTCACCTAACCTAACCTAACATAAACTAAACTAAATTGACCTAACCTAACCTAACGTAAACTAAACTAAACTATACGAAACAAAACTAAATAAAACTAAACTAAACTAAACGAAATTAAACTATACACCAAACTATAAAATAAGCTAAACTAAACTATAAGTTAAACTATGAACTAAACTAAACTACTAAACTATAAGGTAAACTAAACTAAATTAAACTCAACTAATCTAAACTAACCTAAGCTTACTAAACTAACCTAACCTTAACTAACCTAACCTAATATAAACTAAACTAAACTAACCTAACATAACATAAGTTAGGCTAAGCTAAACTAAACTAACCTAACCTAAAATAAACTAAACTAAACCAAACTATATACTAAACTATAAACTAAACTAAGCTAAACTATAAACTAAACTATACTACACTGAACTAACCTAACCTAAACTAACTTAACCTAACCTATACTAAACTTACCTTATCTAACCTAACATAACCTAAACTAATCTAAAGTATAAAATAAACTACAAACTAGACTAAACTAAACTATACTATAAACTAAATTATAAACTAAACTAAACTAAACTAAACTAACCTAACCTAACCTAACCTAAACTAAACTAAACTAAATTATAAACTAAACGTAACTAAACTAACCTAACATAACCTAACCTAACATAAACTAAACTAAACTCAATTATACACTAAACGAAACAAAACAAAACTAAACCAAACTAACCTAAAGTAACATAACCTAAGCTAACCTAAACTAAACTAAACTAACCTGACCTAACCTAAACCAAAACTAAATTAATCTATACTATAAACTAAACTATAAACTAAAGTTATTTAACTAAACTAAAATAAACTAACCTAACCTAACCTAAATTAAACTAACATAACCTAACCTAACCTAAACTAAACTAAACTAAACTAATCTAATATAAACTAAACTAAACAATAAATTAAAATATAAACTAAACTAATCTATAAACTAAACTAAACTAAACTAAACTTAGCTAAACTAACTAACCTTACCTAATGTAGCATAACGTAATCTAAGCTAAACTAAACTAACCTAACCTAAACAAAAATAAACCAAACTAAACTAAATTATAAAGTAAACTATAAACTAAACTAAACAAAACTATATTCTAAACTATAAATTAACTAAATTATAAACTAAACTAAACTAACCTAACCTATCCTAACAGAACCTAAACTAAGCTAAACTAACCTAACCTAACCTAACCTAACCGAAACTAAGCTAAACTGAACTAAACTAAACTAAATTAAACAATAACCTAAACTAAACTTAACTATAAATTAAACTATAAACTAAACTAAACTATAAACAATACTAAACCAAACTGAACTAAACTAACCTAACCTAACCTAACATAAACTTAACTAAACTAAACTAACTTAACCTCACCCAACCTAACCTTACATAACCTAACCTAAACTAAACTATAAGCGAAACTATACTTAACTATAAATTAAACACTAAACTAAACTACACCAAACTCACCTAACCTAACATAAACACAACTAACACACCTAACCTAACCTAACCTAAATTAAACTAAACTAAAATAAACTAACCCAACCTAACCTAACCTAACCTAAACTAAACTAAACTGACCTAACCTATCCTAAACAAAACTAAACTAAACTAAACTATAAGCAAAACTATTAACTAAAGTAAACTAAAATAAACTAACCTAACCTAACCTAACCTAACCTAAAATAATCTAATATAAACTAAACTAAACTAAACTATAAACTAAAATATAAACTAAACTAAACTAAATAACCTAACCTAAACTAAACTAAAATAAACTAGATTAAATTCAACTAAACTAAACTATACTAACCTAACCTAACCTAACCTAATATAATCTAATCTAAACTAAAATAAACTAACCTAACCTAACGTAACCTAACCTTACCTATTCTAACCTAAACTAAACTAAACTAAACAAACTAAACTAAACAAACTAAACTAAACTATATACTAAAACATAAACTAATCTATAAACTAAACTGAACTATAAACTAAACGAAGCTAAAATAAACTATACTAAACTAAACTAACCTAACCTAAACATACCTCACCTAACCTAAACTAAACTAAACTAAACTATAAACTAAACTATTAATTAATTTATAAATTAAACTAAACTATAAACTAAAATAAAATAAACTGAACTAAGCTAAACTAACTAACATAACCTAACCTAACCTAACCTAAAATAACCTAACCTAAGCTAAGCTAAACTAAACTAACCTAACCTAACATAAACTAAACTAAACTGACCTAACCTAACCTAACGTAAACTAAACTAAACTATACGAAACAAAACTAAATAAAACTAAACTAAACTAAACGAAATTAAACCATACACCAAACTAAAAAATAAGCTAAACTAAACTATAAATTAAACTATAAACTAAACTACTAAACTATAAGGTAAACTAATCTAAATTAAACTCAAATAATCTAAACTAACCTAAGCTTACTAAACTAACCTAACCTAAACTAACCTAACCTAATATAAACTAAACTAAACTAACCTAACCTAACATAAGCTAGGCTAAGCTAAACTAAACTAACCTAACCTAAGATAAAATAAACTAAACTAAAATATAAACTAAAGTATAAACTAAACTAAACCAAACTATATACTAAACTATAAACTAAACTAAGCTAAACTATAAACTAAACTATACTAAACTAAACTAACCTAACGTAACCTAACCTAAACTAACTTATCCTAATCTATACTAAACTTACCTTACCTAACCTAATATAACCTAAACTATTTTAAAGTATAAAATAAACTATAAACTAAACTAAACTAAACTATACTATAAACTAAATTATAAACTAAACTAAACTAAACTAAACTAACCTAACCTAACCTAAACTAAACTAAACTAAATTATAAACTAAACGTAACTAAACTAACCTAACATAACCTAACCTAACATTAACTAAACTAAACTCAATTATAAACTAAACGAAACTAAACAAAACTAAACTAAACTAACCTAAATTAACATAACCTAACCTAACCTAAACTAAACTAAACTAACCTGACCTAACCTAAACCAAAACTAAATTAATCTATACTATAAACTAAACTATAAACTAAAGTAAATTAACTAAACTAAAATAAACTAACCTAACCTAACCTAAACTAAACTAACATAAATTAACCTAAACTAAACTAAACTAATCTAATATAAACTAAACTAAACAATAAATTAAAATATAAACAAAACTTAACTAAACTAAACTAAGCAAAACCAACTTAACCTAAAATAAACTAAACTAAACTAACCTAACCTGACCTAAAATAAACTAAAATAAACTAAATTAAATTCAAGTAAACTAAACTAAACTACACTAACCTAACCTAACCTAACATAATCTAATCTAAACTAAAATAAACTAACCTAAACTAATCTAACCTTACCTAACCTAACCTAAACTAAACTAAACTAAACTATAAACTAATTTATAAACTAAACTAATCTATAAACTAAACTAAACTAACCTAAGATAACTTAACCCAAATTAAACTAAACTAAACTAAACTATACTAAACTATAAAAAAACGATAAAATATACTATATATTAAACTATAAACTGAAGTAAACTAAACTAACTCAACTAAACTAAACTAACCTAACCTAACTTAACATAACCTAACCTAAACTAAACTAAACTAACGTAACCTAACATAACCTACCCTAAACTAAAATAAATTAAATTAATTAAACTATAAACTAAACTAAACTATATACTAAACGAAACCTCACTCAACTAAACTAAACTAAACTAAACTACACTAAACTAAACTAAACCATAAACTAAACTATAAACTAAACTATAAATTAATTTATAAATTAAACTAAACTATAAATTATAGTAAAATAAACAAAAATAAACTAAGCTAAACTAACTAACCTAACCTAACCTAACCTAAGCTAAGCTATCTAAACTAACCTTACCCAACCTAACCTAAACTAAACTAAACTAAACAAAACTACACTAAACTAAACTAAATTAAACTATAAACTGAACTAAACTGTAAACTAAACTTTAAACTAAACAAGACTAAACTATAAACAAAACTAAACTAAACTAAACTAAACTTACCTAACCTAACCTAACATAAACTTAACTAAACTAAACTACCCTAACCTAACCTAACCTAATCTAACCTTACCTAACCTAACCTAAACTAAACTAAACGAAACTAAACTATAAACTAAACTATAAACTAATCGATAAATTAAACTAAACTATAAACTAAACTATAATAAACTAAACTAAACTAAACTAACTAACCTAAACTAACCGAACCTAACCTAAGCTACGCTAAACTAAACTAACCTAACAAAACCTGAACTAAACTAAACTAAACTAAACTAAATTATAAACTAAACTATAAAATAATATAAACTAACCTAACCTAACCTAACCTAAACTAAACTAACCTAACCTAAGCTAACCTAACCTAAACTAAACTAAACTATAAAAAAACTATAAACTAAACTAAACAAAACTATACTATAAACTAAATTATAAACTAAACTAATGTAAACAAAACTAACCTCAACTAACCTAACCTAACCTCACCTAACCTAACATAAACTAAACTAAACTAAATTATAAACTAAACGAAACTAAACTAAACTAAACTAAATTAAACTAAACTAACCTAAAGTAACCTAACCTAACCTAACCTAACCTAAACTAAAATAACTCAACTAACCTAACCTAACATAACCCAACCTAACCTAAACTAAACTAAACTAACCTAACCGAACGTAAACTAAACTAAACTAAACTAAACTATAAACTAAACTATAAACTAAAGTAAACTAAATTAAACTAAAATAAACTAACCTAATTTACCTAAACAAAACTAACACACCTAACCTAACCTAAACAAAACTAAACTATACTAACCTAACCTAACATAACCCAACCTAACCTAAACTAAACTAAACTATAAACTAAACTATAAACTAAAGTAAACTAAACTAAACTAAAATAAACTAACCTAACCTAACCTAAGCAAACCTAACACACCTAACCTAACCTAACCTAAACTAAACTCAACTAAACTAAACTAACCTAACATAACCTAACCTAACCTATACTAAACTAAACTGACCTAACCTATCCTAAACAAAACTAAACTAAACTATAAGCTAAACTATAAACTAAAGTAAACTAAACTAAACTAAAATAAACTAATCTAACCTAACCTAACCTAACCTAACCCAACCTAAACTAATCTAATATAAACTAAACTAAACTAAACTATAAACTAAAATATAAACTAAACTAAACTAAATAACCTAACCTAAACTAAAGTAAAATAAACTAGATTCAATTCAACTAAACTAAACGCCACTAACCTAACCTAACCTAACCTAACCTAATCTAATCTAAACTAAAATAAACTAACCTAACCTAACGTAACCTAACCTTACCTATTCTAACCTAAACTAATCTAAACTAAACAAACTAAACTAAACCATAAACCAAAATATAAACTAATCTATAAACTAAACTGAACTATAAACAAACGAAACTAAAATAAACTATACTAAAATAAACTAACCTAACCTAACCTAACCTAAACTAAACTAACATAACCTAACCTAACCTAAACTAAACTAAACTAATCTAATATAAACTAAACTAAACAATAAATTAAAATATAAACTAAACTTAACTAAACTAAACTAAACTAACCTAACCTGAACTAAAATAAACAAAAATAAACTAAATTAAATTCAAGTAAACTAAACTAAACTACACTAACCTAACCTAACCTAACATAATCTAATCTAAACTAAAATAAACTAACCTAAACTAATCTAACCTTACCTTACCTAATCTAAACTAAACTAAACTATAAACTAATTTATAAACTAAACTAATCTATAAACTAAACTAAACTAAACTAATCTAAGATATCTTAACCTTAATTAAACTAAACTATACTAAACTATAAACAAAACGATAAACTATACTATATATTAAACTGAACTAAAGTAAACTAAACTAAATTAATTTTACCTAACCTAACCTAAACTAAACTAAACTAACCTAACCTAACCCAAACGAAATTAAACTATAAAATGAAGTAAACTAAACTAAACTCAACTAAACTAAACTAACCTAACCTAACTTAACATAACCTAACCTAAACTAAACTAAACTAAAGTAACCTAACATAACCTACCCTAAACTAAAATAAATTAAATTAATTAAACTATAAACTAAACTAAACTATATACTAAACGATACCTCACTCAACTAAACTAAACTAAACTAAACTACACTAAATTAAACTAAACCATAAACTAAACTATAAACTAAACTATAAACTAATTTATAAATTAAAATAAACTATAAATTATAGTAAAAAAAACAAAACTAAACTAAGCTAACCTAACTAACCTAACCTAACGTAACCTAAGCTAAGCTATCTAAACTAACTTAACTTAACCTAACCTAAACTAAAATAAACTAAACTAAACTGTGAACTAAACTGAACTAAACTATACACTAAACTAAACTAAAGTTAACTAACCTAACGTAACCTAACCTAAACTAAATTAAACTAAACTAAACTAAACTAAGCTAACTTAACCTAACCTAAACTAACCTAACCCAATCTAAGCTAAGCTAAACTAAACTAACCTAACCTAACATAAACTAACCTAAACTAACCTAAACTAACCTTACCTAACCTAACCTAAACTAAACTAAACTAAACAAAACTACACTAAACTAAACTAAATTAAACTATAAACTTAACTAAACTGTAAACTAAACTTTAAACTAAACAAGACTAAACTATAAACAAAACTAAATTAAACTGAACTAAACTTACCTAATCTAACCTAACATAAACTTAACTAAACTAAACTACCCTAACCTAACCAAACCTAACCTAACCTAAACTAAACTAAACGAAACTAAACTATAAACTAAACTATAAACTAATCTATAAATTAAACTAAACTATAAACTAAACTAAAATAAACTAAACTAAACTAAACTAACTAACCTAACCTAACCGAACCTAAAATAATCTAATATAAACTAAACTAAACTAAACTATAAACTAAAATATAAACTAAACTAAACTAAATAACCTAACCTAAACTAAACTAAAATAAACTAGATTAAATTCAACTAAACTAAACTATACTAACCTAACCTAACCTAACCTAATATAATCTAATCTAAACTAAAATAAACTAACCTAACCTAACGTAACCTAACCTTACCTATTCTAACCTAAACTAAACTAAACTAAACAAACTAAACTAAACAAACTAAACTAAACTATATACTAAAACATAAACTAATCTATAAACTAAACTGAACTATAAACTAAACGAAGCTAAAATAAACTATACTAAACTAAACTAACCTAACCTAAACATACCTCACCTAACCTAAACTAAACTAAACTAAACTATAAACTAAACTATTAATTAATTTATAAATTAAACTAAACTATAAACTAAAATAAAATAAACTGAACTAAGCTAAACTAACTAACATAACCTAACCTAACCTAACCTAAAATAACCTAACCTAAGCTAAGCTAAACTAAACTAACCTAACCTAACATAAACTAAACTAAACTGACCTAACCTAACCTAACGTAAACTAAACTAAACTATACGAAACAAAACTAAATAAAACTAAACTAAACTAAACGAAATTAAACCATACACCAAACTAAAAAATAAGCTAAACTAAACTATAAATTAAACTATAAACTAAACTACTAAACTATAAGGTAAACTAATCTAAATTAAACTCAAATAATCTAAACTAACCTAAGCTTACTAAACTAACCTAACCTAAACTAACCTAACCTAATATAAACTAAACTAAACTAACCTAACCTAACATAAGCTAGGCTAAGCTAAACTAAACTAACCTAACCTAAGATAAAATAAACTAAACTAAAATATAAACTAAAGTATAAACTAAACTAAACCAAACTATATACTAAACTATAAACTAAACTAAGCTAAACTATAAACTAAACTATACTAAACTAAACTAACCTAACGTAACCTAACCTAAACTAACTTATCCTAATCTATACTAAACTTACCTTACCTAACCTAATATAACCTAAACTAATTTAAAGTATAAAATAAACTATAAACTAAACTAAACTAAACTATACTATAAACTAAATTATAAACTAAACTAAACTAAACTAAACTAACCTAACCTAACCTAAACTAAACTAAACTAAATTATAAACTAAACGTAACTAAACTAACCTAACATAACCTAACCTAACATAAACTAAACTAAACTCAATTATAAACTAAACGAAACTAAACAAAACTAAACTAAACTAACCTAAATTAACATAACCTAACCTAACCTAAACTAAACTAAACTAACCTGACCTAACCTAAACCAAAACTAAATTAATCTATACTATAAACTAAACTATAAACTAAAGTAAATTAACTAAACTAAAATAAACTAACCTAACCTAACCTAAACTAAACTAACATAAATTAACCTAAACTAAACTAAACTAATCTAATATAAACTAAACTAAACAATAAATTAAAATATAAACAAAACTTAACTAAACTAAACTAAGCAAAACCAACTTAACCTAAAATAAACTAAACTAAACTAACCTAACCTGACCTAAAATAAACTAAAATAAACTAAATTAAATTCAAGTAAACTAAACTAAACTACACTAACCTAACCTAACCTAACATAATCTAATCTAAACTAAAATAAACTAACCTAAACTAATCTAACCTTACCTAACCTAATCTAAACTAAACTAAACTAAACTATAAACTAATTTATAAACTAAACTAATCTATAAACTAAACTAAACTAACCTAAGATAACTTAACCCAAATTAAACTAAACTAAACTAAACTATACTAAACTATAAAAAAACGATAAAATATACTATATATTAAACTATAAACTGAAGTAAACTAAACTAACTCAACTAAACTAAACTAACCTAACCTAACTTAACATAACCTAACCTAAACTAAACTAAACTAACGTAACCTAACATAACCTACCCTAAACTAAAATAAATTAAATTAATTAAACTATAAACTAAACTAAACTATATACTAAACGAAACCTCACTCAACTAAACTAAACTAAACTAAACTACACTAAACTAAACTAAACCATAAACTAAACTATAAACTAAACTATAAATTAATTTATAAATTAAACTAAACTATAAATTATAGTAAAATAAACAAAAATAAACTAAGCTAAACTAACTAACCTAACCTAACCTAACCTAAGCTAAGCTATCTAAACTAACCTTACCCAACCTAACCTAAACTAAACTAAACTAAACAAAACTACACTAAACTAAACTAAATTAAACTATAAACTGAACTAAACTGTAAACTAAACTTTAAACTAAACAAGACTAAACTATAAACAAAACTAAACTAAACTAAACTAAACTTACCTAACCTAACCTAACATAAACTTAACTAAACTAAACTACCCTAACCTAACCTAACCTAATCTAACCTTACCTAACCTAACCTAAACTAAACTAAACGAAACTAAACTATAAACTAAACTATAAACTAATCGATAAATTAAACTAAACTATAAACTAAACTATAATAAACTAAACTAAACTAAACTAACTAACCTAAACTAACCGAACCTAACCTAAGCTACGCTAAACTAAACTAACCTAACAAAACCTGAACTAAACTAAACTAAACTAAACTAAATTATAAACTAAACTATAAAATAATATAAACTAACCTAACCTAACCTAACCTAAACTAAACTAACCTAACCTAAGCTAACCTAACCTAAACTAAACTAAACTATAAAAAAACTATAAACTAAACTAAACAAAACTATACTATAAACTAAATTATAAACTAAACTAATGTAAACAAAACTAACCTCAACTAACCTAACCTAACCTCACCTAACCTAACATAAACTAAACTAAACTAAATTATAAACTAAACGAAACTAAACTAAACTAAACTAAATTAAACTAAACTAACCTAAAGTAACCTAACCTAACCTAACCTAACCTAAACTAAAATAACTCAACTAACCTAACCTAACATAACCCAACCTAACCTAAACTAAACTAAACTAACCTAACCGAACGTAAACTAAACTAAACTAAACTAAACTATAAACTAAACTATAAACTAAAGTAAACTAAATTAAACTAAAATAAACTAACCTAATTTACCTAAACAAAACTAACACACCTAACCTAACCTAAACAAAACTAAACTATACTAACCTAACCTAACATAACCCAACCTAACCTAAACTAAACTAAACTATAAACTAAACTATAAACTAAAGTAAACTAAACTAAACTAAAATAAACTAACCTAACCTAACCTAAGCAAACCTAACACACCTAACCTAACCTAACCTAAACTAAACTCAACTAAACTAAACTAACCTAACATAACCTAACCTAACCTATACTAAACTAAACTGACCTAACCTATCCTAAACAAAACTAAACTAAACTATAAGCTAAACTATAAACTAAAGTAAACTAAACTAAACTAAAATAAACTAATCTAACCTAACCTAACCTAACCTAACCCAACCTAAACTAATCTAATATAAACTAAACTAAACTAAACTATAAACTAAAATATAAACTAAACTAAACTAAATAACCTAACCTAAACTAAAGTAAAATAAACTAGATTCAATTCAACTAAACTAAACGCCACTAACCTAACCTAACCTAACCTAACCTAATCTAATCTAAACTAAAATAAACTAACCTAACCTAACGTAACCTAACCTTACCTATTCTAACCTAAACTAATCTAAACTAAACAAACTAAACTAAACCATAAACCAAAATATAAACTAATCTATAAACTAAACTGAACTATAAACAAACGAAACTAAAATAAACTATACTAAAATAAACTAACCTAACCTAACCTAACCTAAACTAAACTAACATAACCTAACCTAACCTAAACTAAACTAAACTAATCTAATATAAACTAAACTAAACAATAAATTAAAATATAAACTAAACTTAACTAAACTAAACTAAACTAACCTAACCTGAACTAAAATAAACAAAAATAAACTAAATTAAATTCAAGTAAACTAAACTAAACTACACTAACCTAACCTAACCTAACATAATCTAATCTAAACTAAAATAAACTAACCTAAACTAATCTAACCTTACCTTACCTAATCTAAACTAAACTAAACTATAAACTAATTTATAAACTAAACTAATCTATAAACTAAACTAAACTAAACTAATCTAAGATATCTTAACCTTAATTAAACTAAACTATACTAAACTATAAACAAAACGATAAACTATACTATATATTAAACTGAACTAAAGTAAACTAAACTAAATTAATTTTACCTAACCTAACCTAAACTAAACTAAACTAACCTAACCTAACCCAAACGAAATTAAACTATAAAATGAAGTAAACTAAACTAAACTCAACTAAACTAAACTAACCTAACCTAACTTAACATAACCTAACCTAAACTAAACTAAACTAAAGTAACCTAACATAACCTACCCTAAACTAAAATAAATTAAATTAATTAAACTATAAACTAAACTAAACTATATACTAAACGATACCTCACTCAACTAAACTAAACTAAACTAAACTACACTAAATTAAACTAAACCATAAACTAAACTATAAACTAAACTATAAACTAATTTATAAATTAAAATAAACTATAAATTATAGTAAAAAAAACAAAACTAAACTAAGCTAACCTAACTAACCTAACCTAACGTAACCTAAGCTAAGCTATCTAAACTAACTTAACTTAACCTAACCTAAACTAAAATAAACTAAACTAAACTGTGAACTAAACTGAACTAAACTATACACTAAACTAAACTAAAGTTAACTAACCTAACGTAACCTAACCTAAACTAAATTAAACTAAACTAAACTAAACTAAGCTAACTTAACCTAACCTAAACTAACCTAACCCAATCTAAGCTAAGCTAAACTAAACTAACCTAACCTAACATAAACTAACCTAAACTAACCTAAACTAACCTTACCTAACCTAACCTAAACTAAACTAAACTAAACAAAACTACACTAAACTAAACTAAATTAAACTATAAACTTAACTAAACTGTAAACTAAACTTTAAACTAAACAAGACTAAACTATAAACAAAACTAAATTAAACTGAACTAAACTTACCTAATCTAACCTAACATAAACTTAACTAAACTAAACTACCCTAACCTAACCAAACCTAACCTAACCTAAACTAAACTAAACGAAACTAAACTATAAACTAAACTATAAACTAATCTATAAATTAAACTAAACTATAAACTAAACTAAAATAAACTAAACTAAACTAAACTAACTAACCTAACCTAACCGAACCTAACCTAAGCTACGCTAAACTAAACTAACCTAACAAAACCTGAACTAAACTAAACTAAACTAAACTAAATTATAAACTAAACTATAAACTAATATAAACTAACCTAACCTAACCTAACCTAAACTAAACTAACCTAACCTAAGCTAACCTAACCTAAACTAAACTAAACTATAAAAAACTATAAACTAAACTAAACAAAACTATACTATAAACTAAATTATAAACTAAACTAATGTAAACTAAACTAACCTCAACTAACCTAACCTAACCTCACCTAACCTAACATAAACTAAACTAAACTAAATTATAAACTAAACGAAACTAAACTAAACTAAACTAAATTAAACTAAACTAACCTAAAGTAACATAACCTAACCTAACCTAACCTAACCTAACCTGAACTAAAATAAACTCAACTAACCTAACCGAACCTGAACTAAACTAAACTAAACTAAACTATAAACTAAAGTAAACTAAATTAAACTAAAATAAACTAACCTAATTTACCTAAACAAAACTAACACACCTAACCTAACCTAAACAAAACTAAACTGACCTAACCTATCCTAAACAAAACAAAACTAAACTAAACTATAAGCTAAACTATAAACTAAAGTAAACTAAACTAAACTAAAATAAACTAATCTAACTTAACCTAACCTAACCTAACCTAACCTAAACAAATCTAATATAAACTAAACTAAACTATAAACTAAAATATATACTAAACTAAACTAAATAACCTAACCTAAACTAAAGTAAAATAAACTAGATTAAATTCAACTAAACTAAACTAAACTAAACGCCAATAACCTTACCTAATGTAACCTAATCTAATCTAAACTAAAATAAACTAACCTAACCTAACGTAACCTAACCTTACCTATTCTAACCTAAACTAATCCAATCTAAACAAACTAAACTGAACTATAAACTAAAATATAAACTAATCTATAAACTAAACTGAACTATAAACTAAACGAAAATAAAATAAACTATACTAAACTAAACTAACCTAACCTAAACTTACCTAACCTAACCGAAACTAAACTAATCTAAGCTCTAAACTAAACTATAAACTAATTTATAAATTAAACTAAATTATAAACTAAAATAAAATAAACTAAACTAAGCTAAACTATCTAACCTAACCTAACCTAAATTAACCTAACCTAAGCTAAGCTAAATTAAACTAACCTAACCTAACATAAACTAACATAATCTAACCTAAACTAAACTAAACTAAAGTAACCTTACCTAACCTAACCAAACCTATACTAAACTAAACAAAACTAAACTAAACTAAACTAAACTATAAACTAAACTAAACTATAAAAAAACTAAACTAAACTCAACTAAACTAACCTAACCTAACCTACCATAAACTTAACTAAACTAAACTAACCTAACCCAACCTAAGCTAACCTTACGTAACCTAACATAAACTTAACTAAATGAAACTAAACTATAAACTAATCTCTAAATTAAACTAAACTATAAACTAAACTAAAATAAACTAAACTAAGCTAAATTAACTAACCTAACCTATTCTAACCTAACCTAAGCTAAACTAGACTAAACTAAACTAAATTATAAACTAAACCATAAACTAAACTAAACTATAAACTAAACTATAAACTAAACTAAACTAAACTATAAACTAGACTAAATTAAACTAAACTAACCTAACCTAACCTAAGCTAATGAAAACTAAACTAACCTAAAGTAACATAAGTTAACCTAACCTAACCTAAACTACACTAACCTAACCTGACCTAACCTAAATTAAAATAACCTAACCTAACCTAACCTAACCTAAAATAACCTAACCTAAGCTAAGCTAAACTAAACTAACCTAACCTAACATAAACTAACATAACCTAACCTAAACTGAACTAAACTAAACTAACCAAACCTGACCTAAAATAAACTAAATTAAATTCAAGTAAACTAAACTAAACTACACTAACCTAACCTAACCTAACATAATCTAATCTAAACTAAAATAAACTAACCTAAACTAATCTAACCTTACCTAACCTAACCTAAACTAAACTAAACTAAACTATAAACTAATTTATAAACTAAACTAATCTATAAACTAAACTAAACTAACCTAAGATAACTTAACCCAAATTAAACTAAACTAAACTAAACTATACTAAACTATAAAAAAACGATAAAATATACTATATATTAAACTATAAACTGAAGTAAACTAAACTAACTCAACTAAACTAAACTAACCTAACCTAACTTAACATAACCTAACCTAAACTAAACTAAACTAACGTAACCTAACATAACCTACCCTAAACTAAAATAAATTAAATTATGTAAACTATAAACTAAACTAAACTATATACTAAACGAAACCTCACTCAACTAAACTAAACTAAACTAAACTACACTAAACTAAACTAAACCATAAACTAAACTATAAACTAAACTATAAATTAATTTATAAATTAAACTAAACTATAAATTATAGTAAAATAAACAAAAATAAACTAAGCTAAACTAACTAACCTAACCTAACCTAACCTAAGCTAAGCTATCTAAACTAACCTTACCCAACCTAACCTAAACTAAACTAAACTAAACAAAACTACACTAAACTAAACTAAATTATACTATAAACTGAACTAAACTGTAAACTAAACTTTAAACTAAACAAGACTAAACTATAAACAAAACTAAACTAAACTAAACTAAACTTACCTAACCTAACCTAACATAAACTTAACTAAACTAAACTACCCTAACCTAACCTAACCTAATCTAACCTTACCTAACCTAACCTAAACTAAACTAAACGAAACTAAACTATAAACTAAACTATAAACTAATCGATAAATTAAACTAAACTATAAACTAAACTATAATAAACTAAACTAAACTAAACTAACTAACCTAACCTAACCGAACCTAACCTAAGCTACGCTAAACTAAACTAACATAACAAAACCTGAACTAAACTAAACTAAACTAAACTAAACTAAATTATAAACTAAACTATAAAATAATATAAAATAACCTAACCTAACCTAACCTAAACTAAACTAACCTAACCTAAGCTAACCTAACCTAAACTAAACTAAACTATAAAAAAACTATAAACTAAACTAAACAAAACTATACTATAAACTAAATTATAAACTAAACTAATGTAAACAAAACTAACCTCAACTAACCTAACCTAACCTCACCTAACCTAACATAAACTAAACTAAACTAAATTATAAACTAAACGAAACTAAACTAAACTAAACTAAATTAAACTAAACTAACCTAAAGTAAAATAACCTAACCTAACCTAACCTAACCTAAACTAAAATAACTCAACTAACCTAACCTAACATAACCCAACCTAACCTAAACTAAACTAAACTAACCTAACCGAACGTAAACTAAACTAAACTAAACTAAACTATAAACTAAACTATAAACTAAAGTAAACTAAATTAAACTAAAATAAACTAACCTAATTTACCTAAACAAAACTAACACACCTAACCTAACCTAAACAAAACTAAACTATACTAACCTAACCTAACATAACCCAACCTAACCTAAACTAAACTAAACTAAACTATAAACTAAACTATAAACTAAAGTAAACTAAACTAAACTAAAATAAACTAACCTAACCTAACCTAAACAAACCTAACACACCTAACCTAACCTAACCTAAACTAAACTCAACTAAACTAAACTAACCTAACATAACCTAACCTAGCCTATACTAAACTAAACTGACCTAACCTATCCTAAACAAAATTAAACTAAACTATAAGCTAAACTATAAACTAAAGTAAACTAAACTAAACTAAAATAAACTAATCTAACCTAACCTAACCTAACCTAACCTAACCCAACCTAAACTAATCTAATATAAACTAAACTAAACTATAAACTAAAATATAAACTAAACTAAACTAAATAACCTAACCTAAACTAAAGTAAAATAAACTAGATTCAATTCAACTAAACTAAACTAAACTAAACGCCACTAACCTAACCTAACCTAACCTAACCTAATCTAATCTAAACTAAAATAAACTAACCCAACCTAACGTAACCTAACCTTACCTATTCTAACCTAAACTAATCTAAACTAAACAAACTAAACTAAACCATAAACCAAAATATAAACTAATCTATAAACTAAACTGAACTATAAACAAACGAAACTAAAATTAACTATACTAAAATAAACTAACCTAACCTAACCTAACCTAAACTAAACTAACATAACCTAACCTAACCTAAACTAAACTAAACTAATCTAATATAAACTAAACTAAACAATAAATTAAAATATAAACTAAACTTAACTAAACTAAACTAAACTAACCTAACCTGAACTAAAATAAACAAAAATAAACTAAATTAAATTCAAGTAAACTAAACTAAACTACACTAACCTAACCTAACCTAACATAATCTAATCTAAACTAAAATAAACTAACCTAAACTAATCTAACCTTACCTTACCTAATCTAAACTAAACTAAACTATAAACTAATTTATAAACTAAACTAATCTATAAACTAAACTAAACTAAACTAATCTAAGATATCTTAACCTTAATTAAACTAAACTATACTAAACTATAAACAAAACGATAAACTATACTATATATTAAACTGAACTAAAGTAAACTAAACTAAATTAATTTTACCTAACCTAACCTAAACTAAACTAAACTAACCTAACCTAACCCAAACGAAATTAAACTATAAAATGAAGTAAACTAAACTAAACTCAACTAAACTAAACTAACCTAACCTAACTTAACATAACCTAACCTAAACTAAACTAAACTAAAGTAACCTAACATAACCTACCCTAAACTAAAATAAATTAAATTAATTAAACTATAAACTAAACTAAACTATATACTAAACGATACCTCACTCAACTAAACTAAACTAAACTAAACTACACTAAATTAAACTAAACCATAAACTAAACTATAAACTAAACTATAAACTAATTTATAAATTAAAATAAACTATAAATTATAGTAAAAAAAACAAAACTAAACTAAGCTAACCTAACTAACCTAACCTAACGTAACCTAAGCTAAGCTATCTAAACTAACTTAACTTAACCTAACCTAAACTAAACTAAACTAAAATAAACTAAACTAAACTGTGAACTAAACTGAACTAAACTATAAACTAAACTAAACTAAAGTTAACTAACCTAACGTAACCTAACCTAAACTAAATTAAACTAAACTAAACTAAACTAAGCTAACTTAACCTAACCTAAACTAACCTAACCTAATCTAAGCTAAGCTAAACTAAACTAACCTAACCTAACATAAACTAACCTAACCTAACCTAAACTAACCTTACCTAACCTAACCTAAACTAAACTAAACTAAACAAAACTACACTAAACTAAACTAAATTAAACTATAAACTTAACTAAACTGTAAACTAAACTTTAAACTAAACAAGACTAAACTATAAACAAAACTAAATTAAACTGAACTAAACTTACCTAATCTAACCTAACATAAACTTAACTAAACTAAACTACCCTAACCTAACCAAACCTAACCTAACCTAAACTAAACTAAACGAAACTAAACTATAAACTAAACTATAAACTAATCTATAAATTAAACTAAACTATAAACTAAACTAAAATAAACTAAACTAAACTAAACTAACTAACCTAACCTAACCGAACCTAACCTAAGCTACGCTAAACTAAACTAACCTAACAAAACCTGAACTAAACTAAACTAAACTAAATTATAAACTAAACTATAAACTAATATAAACTAACCTAACCTAACCTAACCTAAACTAAACTAACCTAACCTAAACTAAACTAAACTATAAAAAACTATAAACTAAACTAAACAAAACTATACTATAAACTAAATTATAAACTAAACTAATGTAAACTAAACTAACCTCAACTAACCTAACCTAACCTCACCTAACCTAACATAAACTAAACTAAACTAAATTATAAACTAAACGAAACTAAACTAAACTAAACTAAATTAAACTAAACTAACCTAAAGTAACATAACCTAACCTAACCTAACCTAACCTAACCTAAACTAAAATAAACTCAACTAACCTAACCGAACCTGAACTAAACTAAACTAAACTAAACTATAAACTAAAGTAAACTAAATTAAACAAAAATAAACTAACCTAATTTACCAAAACAAAATTAACTCACCTAACCTAACCTAAACAAAACTAAACTGACCTAACCTATCCTAAACAAAACAAAACTAAACTAAACTATAAGCTAAACTATAAACTAAAGTAAACTAAACTAAACTAAAATAAACTAATCTAACTTAACCTAACCTAACCTAACCCAACCTAAACAAATCTAATATAAACTAAACTAAACTATAAACTAAAATATATACTAAACTAAACTAAATAACCTAACCTAAACTAAAGTAAAATAAACTAGATTAAATTCAACTAAACTAAACTAAACTAAACGCCAATAACCTAACCTAACGTAACCTAATCTAATCTAAACTAAAATAAACTAACCTAACCTAACGTAACCTAACCTTACCTATTCTAACCTAAACTAATCTAAACTAAACAAACTAAACTGAACTATAAACTAAAATATAAACTAATCTATAAACTAAACTGAACTATAAACTAAACGAAAATAAAATAAACTATACTAAACTAAACTAACCTAACCTAAACTTACCTAACCTAACCTAAACTAAACTAATCTAAGCTATAAACTAAACTATAAACTAATTTATAAATTAAACTAAATTATAAACTAAAATAAAATAAACTAAACTAAGCTAAACTATCTAACCTAACCTAACCTAAATTAACCTAACCTAAGCTAAGCTAAATTAAACTAACCTAACCTAACATAAACTAACATAATCTAACCTAAACTAAACTAAACTAAAGTAACCTTACCTAACCTAACCTAACCTATACTAAACTAAACAAAACTAAACTAAACTAAACTAAACTATAAACTAAACTAAACTAAACTATAAAAAAACTAAACTAAACTCAACTAAACTAACCTAACCTAACCTACCATAAACTTAACTAAACTAAACTAACCTAACCCAACCTAAGCTAACCTTACGTAACCTAACATAAACTTAACTAAATGAAACTAAACTATAAACTAATCTCTAAATTAAACTAAACTATAAACTAAACTAAAATAAACTAAACTAAGCTAAATTAACTAACCTAACCTATTCTAACCTAACCTAAGCTAAACTAGACTAAACTAAACTAAATTATAAACTAAACCATAAACTAAACTAAACTATAAACTAAACTATAAACTAAACTAAACTAAACTATAAACTAGACTAAATTAAACTAAACTAACCTAACCTAACCTAAGCTAATGAAAACTAAACTAACCTAAAGTAACATAAGTTAACCTAACCTAACCTAAACTACACTAACTTAACCTGACCTAACCTAAATTAAAATAACCTAACCTAACCTAACCTAACCTAAAATAACCTAACCTAAGCTAAGCTAAACTAAACTAACCTAACCTAACATAAACTAACATAACCTAACCTAAACTGAACTAAACTAAACTAACCAAACCTGACCTAAAATAAACTAAATTAAATTCAAGTAAACTAAACTAAACTACACTAACCTAACCTAACCTAACATAATCTAATCTAAACTAAAATAAACTAACCTAAACTAATCTAACCTTACCTAACCTAACCTAAACTAAACTAAACTAAACTATAAACTAATTTATAAACTAAACTAATCTATAAACTAAACTAAACTAACCTAAGATAACTTAACCCAAATTAAACTAAACTAAACTAAACTATACTAAACTATAAAAAAACGATAAAATATACTATATATTAAACTATAAACTGAAGTAAACTAAACTAACTCAACTAAACTAAACTAACCTAACCTAACTTAACATAACCTAACCTAAACTAAACTAAACTAACGTAACCTAACATAACCTACCCTAAACTAAAATAAATTAAATTATGTAAACTATAAACTAAACTAAACTATATACTAAACGAAACCTCACTCAACTAAACTAAACTAAACTAAACTACACTAAACTAAACTAAACCATAAACTAAACTATAAACTAAACTATAAATTAATTTATAAATTAAACTAAACTATAAATTATAGTAAAATAAACAAAAATAAACTAAGCTAAACTAACTAACCTAACCTAACCTAACCTAAGCTAAGCTATCTAAACTAACCTTACCCAACCTAACCTAAACTAAACTAAACTAAACAAAAATACACTAAACTAAACTAAATTATACTATAAACTGAACTAAACTGTAAACTAAACTTTAAACTAAACAAGACTAAACTATAAACAAAACTAAACTAAACTAAACTAAACTTACCTAACCTAACCTAACATAAACTTAACTAAACTAAACTACCCTAACCTAACCTAACCTAATCTAACCTTACCTAACCTAACCTAAACTAAACTAAACGAAACTAAACTATAAACTAAACTATAAACTAATCGATAAATTAAACTAAACTATAAACTAAACTATAATAAACTAAACTAAACTAAACTAACTAACCTAACCTAACCGAACCTAACCTAAGCTACGCTAAACTAAACTAACCTAACAAAACCTGAACTAAACTAAACTAAACTAAACTAAACTAAATTATAAACTAAACTATAAAATAATATAAAATAACCTAACCTAACCTAACCTAAACTAAACTAACCTAACCTAAGCTAACCTAACCTAAACTAAACTAAACTATAAAAAAACTATAAACTAAACTAAACAAAACTATACTATAAACTAAATTATAAACTAAACTAATGTAAACAAAACTAACCTCAACTAACCTAACCTAACCTCACCTAACCTAACATAAACTAAACTAAACTAAATTATAAACTAAACGAAACTAAACTAAACTAAACTAAATTAAACTAAACTAACCTAAAGTAAAATAACCTAACCTAACCTAACCTAACCTAAACTAAAATAACTCAACTAACCTAACCTAACATAACCCAACCTAACCTAAACTAAACTAAACTAACCTAACCGAACGTAAACTAAACTAAACTAAACTAAACTATAAACTAAACTATAAACTAAAGTAAACTAAATTAAACTAAAATAAACTAACCTAATTTACCTAAACAAAACTAACACACCTAACCTAACCTAAACAAAAGTAAACTATACTAACCTAACCTAACATAACCCAACCTAACCTAAACTAAACTAAACTAAACTATAAACTAAACTATAAACTAAAGTAAACTAAACCAAACTAAAATAAACTAACCTAACCTAACCTAAACAAACCTAACACACCTAACCTAACCTAACCTAAACTAAACTCAACTAAACTAAACTAACCTAACATAACCTAACCTAGCCTATACTAAACTAAACTGACCTAACCTATCCTAAACAAAATTAAACTAAACTATAAGCTAAACTATAAACTAAAGTAAACTAAACTAAACTAAAATAAACTAATCTAACCTAACCTAACCTAACCTAACCTAACCCAACCTAAACTAATCTAATATAAACTAAACTAAACTATAAACTAAAATATAAACTAAACTAAACTAAATAACCTAACCTAAACTAAAGTAAAATAAACTAGATTCAATTCAACTAAACTAAACTAAACTAAACGCCACTAACCTAACCTAACCTAACCTAACCTAATCTAATCTAAACTAAAATAAACTAACCCAACCTAACGTAACCTAACCTTACCTATTCTAACCTAAACTAATCTAAACTAAACAAACTAAACTAAACCATAAACCAAAATATAAACTAATCTATAAACTAAACTGAACTATAAACAAACGAAACTAAAATAAACTATACTAAAATAAACTAACCTAACCTAACCTAACCTAAACTAAACTAACATAACCTAACCTAACCTAAACTAAACTAAACTAATCTAATATAAACTAAACTAAACAATAAATTAAAATATAAACTAAACTTAACTAAACTAAACTAAACTAACCTAACCTGAACTAAAATAAACAAAAATAAACTAAATTAAATTCAAGTAAACTAAACTAAACTACACTAACCTAACCTAACCTAACATAATCTAATCTAAACTAAAATAAACTAACCTAAACTAATCTAACCTTACCTTACCTAATCTAAACTAAACTAAACTATAAACTAATTTATAAACTAAACTAATCTATAAACTAAACTAAACTAAACTAATCTAAGATATCTTAACCTTAATTAAACTAAACTATACTAAACTATAAACAAAACGATAAACTATACTATATATTAAACTGAACTAAAGTAAACTAAACTAAATTAATTTTACCTAACCTAACCTAAACTAAACTAAACTAACCTAACCTAACCCAAACGAAATTAAACTATAAAATGAAGTAAACTAAACTAAACTCAACTAAACTAAACTAACCTAACCTAACTTAACATAACCTAACCTAAACTAAACTAAACTAAAGTAACCTAACATAACCTACCCTAAACTAAAATAAATTAAATTAATTAAACTATAAACTAAACTAAACTATATACTAAACGATACCTCACTCAACTAAACTAAACTAAACTAAACTACACTAAATTAAACTAAACCATAAACTAAACTATAAACTAAACTATAAACTAATTTATAAATTAAAATAAACTATAAATTATAGTAAAAAAAACAAAACTAAACTAAGCTAACCTAACTAACCTAACCTAACGTAACCTAAGCTAAGCTATCTAAACTAACTTAACTTAACCTAACCTAAACTAAACTAAACTAAAATAAACTAAACTAAACTGTGAACTAAACTGAACTAAACTATAAACTAAACTAAACTAAAGTTAACTAACCTAACGTAACCTAACCTAAACTAAATTAAACTAAACTAAACTAAACTAAGCTAACTTAACCTAACCTAAACTAACCTAACCTAATCTAAGCTAAGCTAAACTAAACTAACCTAACCTAACATAAACTAACCTAACCTAACCTAAACTAACCTTACCTAACCTAACCTAAACTAAACTAAACTAAACAAAACTACACTAAACTAAACTAAATTAAACTATAAACTTAACTAAACTGTAAACTAAACTTTAAACTAAACAAGACTAAACTATAAACAAAACTAAATTAAACTGAACTAAACTTACCTAATCTAACCTAACATAAACTTAACTAAACTAAACTACCCTAACCTAACCAAACCTAACCTAACCTAAACTAAACTAAACGAAACTAAACTATAAACTAAACTATAAACTAATCTATAAATTAAACTAAACTATAAACTAAACTAAAATAAACTAAACTAAACTAAACTAACTAACCTAACCTAACCGAACCTAACCTAAGCTACGCTAAACTAAACTAACCTAACAAAACCTGAACTAAACTAAACTAAACTAAATTATAAACTAAACTATAAACTAATATAAACTAACCTAACCTAACCTAACCTAAACTAAACTAACCTAACCTAAACTAAACTAAACTATAAAAAACTATAAACTAAACTAAACAAAACTATACTATAAACTAAATTATAAACTAAACTAATGTAAACTAAACTAACCTCAACTAACCTAACCTAACCTCACCTAACCTAACATAAACTAAACTAAACTAAATTATAAACTAAACGAAACTAAACTAAACTAAACTAAATTAAACTAAACTAACCTAAAGTAACATAACCTAACCTAACCTAACCTAACCTAACCTAAACTAAAATAAACTCAACTAACCTAACCGAACCTGAACTAAACTAAACTAAACTAAACTATAAACTAAAGTAAACTAAATTAAACAAAAATAAACTAACCTAATTTACCAAAACAAAATTAACTCACCTAACCTAACCTAAACAAAACTAAACTGACCTAACCTATCCTAAACAAAACAAAACTAAACTAAACTATAAGCTAAACTATAAACTAAAGTAAACTAAACTAAACTAAAATAAACTAATCTAACTTAACCTAACCTAACCTAACCCAACCTAAACAAATCTAATATAAACTAAACTAAACTATAAACTAAAATATATACTAAACTAAACTAAATAACCTAACCTAAACTAAAGTAAAATAAACTAGATTAAATTCAACTAAACTAAACTAAACTAAACGCCAATAACCTAACCTAACGTAACCTAATCTAATCTAAACTAAAATAAACTAACCTAACCTAACGTAACCTAACCTTACCTATTCTAACCTAAACTAATCTAAACTAAACAAACTAAACTGAACTATAAACTAAAATATAAACTAATCTATAAACTAAACTGAACTATAAACTAAACGAAAATAAAATAAACTATACTAAACTAAACTAACCTAACCTAAACTTACCTAACCTAACCTAAACTAAACTAATCTAAGCTATAAACTAAACTATAAACTAATTTATAAATTAAACTAAATTATAAACTAAAATAAAATAAACTAAACTAAGCTAAACTATCTAACCTAACCTAACCTAAATTAAACTAACCTAACCTAACATAAACTAACATAATCTAACCTAAACTAAACTAAACTAAAGTAACCTTACCTAACCTAACCTAACCTATACTAAACTAAACAAAACTAAACTAAACTAAACTAAACTATAAACTAAACTAAACTAAACTATAAAAAAACTAAACTAAACTCAACTAAACTAACCTAACCTAACCTAACATAAACTTAACTAAACTAAACTAACCTAACCCAACCTAAGCTAACCTTACGTAACCTAACCTAAACTTAACTAAATGAAACTAAACTATAAACTAATCTCTAAATTAAACTAAACTATAAACTAAACTAAAATAAACTAAACTAAGCTAAATTAACTAACCTAACCTATTCTAACCTAACCTAAGCTAAACTAGTCTAACCTAACCTAAACTAAACTAAACTAAACTAAATTATAAACTAAACCATAAACTAAACTAAACTATAAACTAAACTATAAACTAAACTAAACTAAACTATAAACTAGACTAAATTAAACTAAACTAACCTAACCTAACCTAAGCTAATGAAAACTGAACTAACCTAAAGTAACATAAGTTAACCTAACCTAACCTAAACTACACTAACTTAACCTGACCTAACCTAAACTGAAATAACCTAACCTAACCTAACCTAACCTAAAATAACCTAACCTAAGCTAAGCTAAACTAAACTAACCTAACCTAACATAAACTAACATAACCTAACCTAAACTGAACTAAACTAAACTAACCAAACCTAACCTAACCTAAAATAACCTAACCTAAGCTAAGCTAAACTAAACTAACCTAACCTAACATAAACTAATATAACCTAACCTAAAGTGAACTAAACTAAACTAACCTTACCTAACATAACCTATACTAAACTAAACAAAACAAAACTAAACTAAACTAAACTATAAACTTAACTAAACTAACCTAACCTAACATAAACTTAACTAAACTAACCTAACCCAACCTAAGCTAACCTTACCTAACCTAACCTAAACTAAACTAAACGAAACTAATCTATAAACTAAACTATAAACTAATCTCTAAATTAAACTAAATTATAAAATAAACTAAAATAAACTAAGCTAAGCTAAATTAACTAACCTAACCTATTCTAACCTAACCCAAGCTAAACTAGACCAACCTAACCTAAACTAAACTAAACTAAACTATAAACTAAACTAAACTAATCTATAAACAAAACTAAACTAAACTGAACTAAACTAACCTAACCTAACCTAACATAAACTTAACTAAACTAAACTAACCTAACCCAACCTAAGCTAACCTTACCTAACGTAACCTAAACTTAACTAAATGAAACTAAACTATAAACTAATCTCTAAATTAAACTAAACTATAATCTAAACTAAAATAAACTAAACTAAGCTAAATTAACTAACCTAACCTATTCTAACCTAACCTAAGCTAAACTAGACTAACCTAACCTAAACTAAACTAAACTAAACTAAATTATAAACTAAACCATAAACTAAATTAAACTATAAACTAAACTATAAACTAAACTAAACTAAACTATAAACTAGACTAAACTAAACTAAACTAACCTAACCTAACCTAAGCTAAGGTAAAGTAAACTAACCTAACCTAACCTGACCTAAACTAAACTAAACTAACCTAACTTATAAACTAAGCTATAAACTAAACTAAACCAAATTATAAACTAAACTATAAACTAAACTAAACTAAACTATAAACTAAACTAAACTAAATTATACTAATCTAACCTAACCTAAACTAAACTAACCTAACCTAACCTAACCTAACATAACCTAAACTAAACTAAACTAAAATATAAAATAAACTGTAAACTAAACTATACTATAAACTAAATTATAAACTAAACTAAACTAAACTAAACTAACCTAACCTAACCTAATCTAACATAAATTAAACTAAATTATAAACAAAGCGAAACTAAACTAACCTAACCTAATATAAACTAAACTAAACTAAATTATAAACTAAACGAAACTAAACTAAACTAAACTAACCTAAAGTAACATAAGTTAACCTAACCTAACCTAAACTACACTAACTTAACCTAACCTAACCTAAACAGAACTAAACCAAACTAACCTAACCTAACCTAACCTAAAATAACCTAACCTAAGCTAAGCTAAACTAAATTTACCTAACCTAACCTAAACTAAACTAATCTAAACTATAAACTAAACTATAAACTAATTTATAAATTAAACTAAACTATTAACTAAAATAAAATAAACTAAACTAAGCTAAACTATCTAACCTAACATAACCTAACCTAAAATAACCTAACCTAAGCTAAGCTAAACTAAACTAACCTAACCTAACATAAACTAACATAACCTAACCTAACCTAAACAAATCTAAAGTAAACTAAACTAATCTAATATAAACTAAACAAACATAAACTATAAACTGTAATATAAACTAAACTAAACTAACCTAACCTAAACTAAACTAAAATAAACTAAATTAAATTCAACTAAATGAAACTAAACTAAACTACACTAACCTAACCTAGCCTAACCTAACATAATCTAATCTAAACTAAAATAAACTAACCTAACCTAACCTTAACTAACCTAAACTAAACTAAACTAAACTAAACTAAACCAAACTAAACTAAACTATAAACTAAAATATAAATTAACCTGTAAACTATACTAAACTATAAACTACACGAAACTAATATAAACTATACTAAACTAACCTAACATAACCTAAGCTAAGCTAAACTAAACTCACCTAACCTAACCTAAAGTAAACTAAATTAAACTAAATTATAAACTAAAATATAAACTAAATTAAACCAAAATACATATTAAACTATAAACTAAACTAAGCTAAACTATAAATTAAACTAAACTAAACTAACCTAACCTAACCTAAACTAACCTAACCTAACCGAAACTAAACTAACCCAACCTAACCTAACATAACCTAAACTAAACTAAACTAAACTATAAAATAAACTATAAATGAAACTAAACTAAACTATACTATAAACTAAATTATAAACTAAACTAAACTAAACTAAGCTAACCTAACCTAAGTTAAACTAAACTAAACTAAATTATAAAATAAACGAAACTAAACTAACCTTACCTAACCTAACCTAACCTAACATAAACTAAACTAAACAAAATTATAAACTAAACGAAACTAAACAAAACTAAACTAAACTAACCTAAAGTAACATAACCTAACCTAACCTAACCTAAACTTAACTAAACTAACCTGACCTACCCTAAACTAAAACTAAACTAAACAAAACTATAAACTAAACTATAAACTAAAGTAAATTAACTAAACTAAAATAAACTAACCTAACCTAACCTAACCTAAACTAAACTAACCTAACCTAACCTAAACTAAACTAAACTAATCTATTATAAACTAAACTAAACAATAAATTAAAATATAAACTAAACTAAACTAAACTAAGCTAATCTAACTTAACGTAAACTAAACTAAACTAACCTAACCTAGCCTAAACTAAACTAAAATAAACTAAATAAAATTCAAGTAAACTAAACTAATCTACACTAACCTAACCTAACCAAACCTAACATAATCTAATCTAAACTAAAATAAAATAACCTAAACTAATATAACCTTACCTAACCTAACCTAAACTAAACTAAACTAAACCAAACTAAACTAAACTATAAAATAAAATATAAACTAATTTATAAACTAAATTAATCTATAAACTAAACTTAGCTAAACTAACTAACCTTACCTAACCTAACCTATACTAACTTAACCTAACCTATACTAAACTTACCTTACCTAACCTAACATAACCTAAACAAAACTAAACTATAAAATAAACTATAAACTAAACTAAACTAAACTAAACTATACTATAAACTAAATTATAAACTAAACTAAACTAAACTAAACTAACCTAACCTAACCTAACCTAACATAAACTAAACTAAACTAAATTATAAACTAAATCAAACTAAAACTAAACTAACCTAAAATAACATAACATAACCTAACCTAAACTAAACTAACCTAACCTAACCTAACCTAACCTAAAGTAAACTAACCTAATCTAATATAAACTAAACTAAACAATAAATTAAAATATAAAATAAACTTAACTAAACTAAACTAAACTAAACTAACTTAACCTAAACTAAACTAAACTACACTAACCTCACCTAACCTAACGTAACATAATCTAATCTAAACTAAAACAAACTAACCTAAAGTAATCTAACCTTACCTAACCTAACCTAAACTAAAGTAAACCAAATAAAACTAAACTATACACTAAAATATAAACTAATTTATAAACTAAACTAATCTATAAACTAAACTAAACTAACCTAACCTAAATTAGACTAAACTAAACTAAAGTAAATTCAACTAAACTAAACCTAAATACACTAACCCAACCTAACCTATTCTAACATAAACTAAACTAAACTAAACTAACCTAAGATAACTTAACCTAAATTAAACTAAACTAAACTAAACTGTACTAAACTATAAACAAAACGATAAACTATACTATATATTAAACTGAACTAAAGTAAACTAAACTAAATTAATTTTACCTAACCTAACCTAAACTAAACTAAACTAACCTAACCTAACCTAAACTAAATTAAACTAATCTAAACTAAACGAAATTAAACTATAAACTAAACTAAACTCAACTCAACTAAACTAAACTGACCTAACCTAACTTAACCTGGCCTTACCTAAACTAAACTATACTAACCTAACCTAACATAACCTACCCTAAACTAAACTAAACTAAATTAATTAAACTATAAACTAAACTAAACTATAATCTAAACGATACCTCACTAAACTAAACTAAACTACACTAAACTAAACTAAACCATAAAATAAACTATAAACTAAACTATAAACTAAGCTATAAACTAAACTAAACTAAACTATAAACTACACTAAACTAATCTATAAACTAAACTAACCTATCCTAAATTAAACTAAACTAAGCTAAGCTAACCTAACCTAACCTAACTTAAGCTAACTTAAACTAAACTAACCTAACCTAACATAAACTAACCTAACCTAAACTAAACTAAACTTTCCTAACCTAACCTAACCTAACCTAACCTAAACTAAACTAAACAAAAGTAAAGTAAACTAAACTAAATTAAACTATAAACTATACTAAACTATAAACTAAACTAAACTAAACTATAAACAGAACTAAACTAAAGTGAACTAAACTAACCTAACCTAACATAAACTAAACTATAAATTAAACTATAAACTAATCTATAAATTAAACTAAACTATAAATTACACTAAAATAAACTAAACTAAGCTAAATAATCTACCCTATCCTAACCTAACCTAACCTAACCTAACCTAAGCTAAACTAAACTAACCTAACCTAAACTAACCTAACGTAAACTAACCTAACCTAAACTAACCTAACCTAAGCTAAACTAAACTAAACTAAACTATAAACTAAACTAAACTATACTATAAAAAAAATTATAAACTAAACTAAACTAAACTAACCTAAAGTAATATAACCTAAACTAAACTAACCTAACCTAACCTAAACTAAACTAACCTGACCTAACCTAACCTAAACAAAACTAAACTAAACTAAACTAAACTAAAATAAACTAACCTAACCTAAACTAAACTAACCTAAAGTAATCTAACCTAAACTAAACTAAACTATACTAAACTAATGTAATATAAACTAAACTAAATTAAACTATAAACTAAAATATAAACTAAACTAAACTAAACTAACCTAACTTAAACTAAACTAAAATAAACTAAATTAAATTCAACTAAATGAAACTAAACTAAACTATACTAACCTAAACAAACCTAACCTAACATAATCTAATCTAAACTAAAATAAACTAACCTAACCGAACTTAACCTAACCTTTCCTAACCTAAACTAAACTAAACTAAACTAAATTAAACCAAACTAAACTAAACTATAAACTAAAATATAAATTAATCTGTAAACTAATCTAAACTATAAACTAATTTATAAATTAAACTAAACTTTAAACTAAAATAAAATAAACTAAACTAAGCTAAACTATCTAACCTAACCTAACCTAAAATAACCTAACCTAAGCTAAGCTAAACTAAACTAACCTAACCCAACATAAACTAACATAACCTAACCTAAACTAAACTAAACTAAACTAACCTTACCTAACCTAACTCAACCTAACCTATACTAAACTAAACAAAACTAAACTAAACTAAACTAAACTATAAACTAAACTAAACTAAACTATAAACAAAACTAAACTAAACTGAAGTAAACTAACCTAACCTAACCTAACATAAACTTAACTAAACTAAACTAACCTAACCCAACCTAAGCTAACCTTACCTAACCTAACCTAAACTTAACAAAATTTAACTAAACTATAAACTAATCTCTAAAATAAACTAAACTATAAACTAAACTAAACTAAACTAAACTAAGCTAAATTAACTAACCTAACCTATTCTAAACTAAAATAAAGTAACATAAGTTAATCTAACCTAACCTAAACTACAATAACTTAACCTGACCTAACCAAAAGTAAACTAACCTAACCTAACCTAACCTAACCTAAAATAACCTAACCTAAGCTAAGCTAAACTAAACTAACATAACCTAACATAAACTAACATAACCTAACCTAAACTGAACTAAACTTAACTAACCTAACCTAACCTAAAATAACCTAACCTAAGCTAAGCTAAACTAAACTAACCTAACCTAACATAAACTAATATAACCTAACCTAAATTGAGCTAAACTAAACTAACCTTACCTAACCTAACCTATACTAAACTAAACAAAACTAAACTAAACTAAACTAAGCTATAAACTGAACTAAACTAACCTAACCTAACCTAACCTAACATAAACTTAACTAAACTAAACTAAACTAACCCAACCTAAGCTAACCTTACCTAACCTAACCTAAACTAAACTAAACAAAACTAAACGATAAACTAAACTATAAAGTAATCTGTAAATTAAACTAAACTATAAACTAAACTAAAATAAACTAAACTAAGCTAAATTAACTAACCTAACCTATTCTAACCTAACCTAAGCTAAACTAGACTAACCTAACCTAAACTAAACTAAAATAAATTATAAACTAAACCATTAACTAAACTAAACTAAACTATAAACTAAACTAAACTAAACTAAACTAAACCAACCTAACCTAACCTAAGGTAAGCTAAACTAAACTAACCTAACCTAACCTGAACTGGACTAAACTAAACTAAACTATAAATAAACTAAACCAAATTATAAACTAAACTATAAACTAAACAAAACTAAACTATAAACAATACTAAACCAAACTGAACTAAACTAACCTAACCTAACCTAACATAAAATTAACTAAACTAAACTAACTTAACCGCACCCAACCTAACCTTACCTAACCTAACCTAAACTAAACTATAAGCGAAACTATACTTAACTATAAATTAAACACTAAACTAAACTACACCAAACTCACCTAACCTAACATAAACACAACTAACACACCTAACCTAACCTAACCTAAATTAAACTAAACTAAAATAAACTAACCCAACCTAACCTAACCTAACCTAAACTAAACTAAACTGACCTAACCTATCCTAAACAAAACTAAACTAAACTAAACTATAAGCAAAACTATTAACTAAAGTAAACTAAAGTAAACTAAAATAAACTAACCTAACCTAACCTAACCTAAGCTAAAATAATCTAATATAAACTAAACTAAACTAAACTATAAACTAAAATATAAACTAAACTAAACTAAACTAAACTAAATAACTTAACCTAAACTAAACTAAAATAAAATAGATTAAATTCAACTAAACTAAACTAAACTATACTAACCTAACCTAACCTAACCTAACCTAACATAATCTAATCTAAACTAAAATAAACTAACCTAACCTAACGTAACCTAACCTTACCTATTCTAACCTAAACTAAACTAAACTAAACAAACTAAACTATATACTAAAATATAAACTAATCTATAAACTAAACTGAACTATAAACTAAACGAAACTAAAATAAACTATACTAAACTAAACTAACCTAACCTAAACATACCTCACCTAACCTAAACTAAACTAAACTAAACTATAAACTAAACTATTAATTAATTTATAAATTAAACTAAACTATAAACTAAAATAAAATAAACTGAACTAAGCTAAACTAAGTAACATAACCTAACCTAACCTAACCTAACCTAAAATAACCTAACCTAAGCTAAGCTAAACTAAACTAACCTAACCTAACATAAACTAAACTAAACTGAACTAACCTAACCTAACGTAAACTCAACTAAACTATACGAAACAAAACTAAATAAAACTAAACTAAACTAAACGAAATTAAACTATACACCAAACTAAAAAATAAGCTAAACTCTACTATAAATTAAACTATAAACTAAACTAAACTACTAAACTATAAGGTAAACTAAACTAAATTAAACTCAACTAATCTAAACTAACCTAAGCTTACTAAACTAACCTAACATAACCTAACCTAACATAAACTAAACTAAACTCAATTATAAACTAAACGAAACTAAACAAAACTAAACTAAACTAACCTAAAGTAACATAACCTAACCTAACATAAACTAAACTAACCTGACCTAACCTAAACCAAAACTAAATTAATTTATACTATAAACTAAACTATAAACTAAAGTAAATTAACTAAACTAAAATAAACTAACCTAACCTAACCTAACCTAAACTAAACTAACATAAATTAACCTAAACTAAACTAAACTAATCTAATATAAACTAAACTAAACAATAAATTAAAATATAAACAAAACTTAACTAAACTAAACTAAGCAGAACTAACTTAACCTAAAATAAACTAAACCAAACCTACCTAACCTGACCTAAAATAAACTAAAATAAACTAAATTAAATTCAAGTAAACTACACTAACCTAACCTAACCTTACATAATCTAATCTAAACTAAAATAAACTAACCTAAACTAATCTAACCTTACCTAACCTAACCTAAACTAAACTAAACTAAACTAAACTATAAACTAATTTATAAACTAAACTAAACTAACCTAAGATAACTTAACCTAAATTAAACTAAACTAAACTAAACTATACTAAACTATAAAAAAACGATGAAATATACTATATATTAAACTATAAAATGAAGTAAACTAAACTAAACTCAACTAAACTAAACTAACCTAACCTAACTTAACATAACCTAACCTAAACTAAAGTAAACTAACGTAACCTAACATAACCTACCCTAAACTAAAATAAATTAAATTAATTAAAATATAAACTAAACTAAACTATATACTAAACGATACCTCACTCAACTAAACTAAACTAAACTAAACTACATTAAACTAAACTAAACCATAAACTAAACTATAAACTAAACTATAAATTAATTTATAAATTAAACTAAACTATAAATTATAGTAAAATAAACAAAACTAAACTAAGCTAAACTAACTAACCTAACCTAACCTAACCTAAGCTAAGCTATCTAAACTAACCTTACCCAACCTAACCTAAACTAAACTAAACTAAACAAAACTACACTAAACTAAACTAAATTAAACTATAAACTGAACTAAACTTTAAACTAAACAAGACTAAACTATAAACAAAACTAAACTAAACTAAACTAAACTTACCTAACCTAACATAAACTTAACTAAACTAAACTACCCTAACCTTACCTAACCGAATCTAACCTTACCTAACCTAACCTAAACTGAACTAAACGAAACTGAACTATAAACTAAACTATAAACTAATCGATAAATTAAACTAAACTATAAACTAAACTAAAAAAAACTAAACTAAACTAAACTAAACTAACCTAACCAAACCTGAACTAAACTAAACTAAACTAAACTAAACTAAATTATAAACTAAACTATAAAATAATATAAACTAACCTAACCTAACCTAACCTAAACTAAACTAACCTAACCTAAGCTAACCTAACCTAAACTAAACTAAACTATAAAAAAACTATAAACTAAACTAAACAAAACTATACTATAAACTAAATTATAAACTAAACTAATGTAAACTAAACTAACCTCAACTAACCTAACCTAACCTTACCTAACCTAACATAAACTAAACTAAACTAAATTATAAACTAAACGAAACTAAACTAAATTAAACTAAATTAAACTAAACTAACCTAAAGTAACATAACCTAACCTAACCTAACCTAAACTAAAATAACTCAACTAACCTAACCTAACCTAACCCAACCTAACCTAAACTAAACTAAACTAACCTAACCGAACCTAAACTAAACTAAACTAAACTATAAACTAAACTATAAACTAAAGTAAACTAAATTAAACTAAAATAAACTAACCTAATTTACCTAAACAAAACTAACACACCTAACCTAACCTAAACAAAACTAAACTATACTAACCTAACCTAACATAACCCAACCTAACCTAACCTAAACTAAACTAAACTATAAACTAAAGTAAACTAAACTAAACTAAAAAAAACTAACCTAACCTAACCTAAACAAACCTAACACACCTAACCTAACCTAACCTAAACTAAACTCAACTAAACTAAACTAACCTAACATAACCTAACCTAACCTAAACTAAACTAAACTGACCTAACCTATCCTAAACAAAACTAAACTAAACTATAAGCTAAACTATAAACTAAAGTAAACTAAACTAAACTAAAATAAACTAATCTAACCTAACCTAACCTAACCTAACCTAACCTAACCTAACCTAAACTAATCTAATATAAACTAAACTAAACTAAACTATAAACTAAAATATAAACTAAACTAAACTAAATAACCTAACCTAAACTAAAGTAAAATAAACTAGATTCAATTCAACTAAACTAAACTAAACTAAACTAAACGCCACTAACCTAACCTAACCTAACCTAACCTAATCTAATCTAAACTAAAATAAACTAACTTAACCTAACGTAACCTAACCTTACCTATTCTAACCTAAACTAATCTAAAATAAACAAACTAATCTAAACCATAAACCAAAATATAAACTAATCTATAAACTAAACTGAACTATAAACTAAACGAAACTAAAATAAGCTATACTAAAATAAACTAACCTAACCTAACCTAAACTAAACTAACATAACCTAACCTAACCTAAACTAAACTAAACTAATCTAATATAAACTAAACTAAACAATAAATTAAAATATAAACTAAACTTAACTAAACTAAACTAAGCAAAACTAACTTAACCTAAACTAAACTAAACTAACCTAACCTGACCTAAAATAAACAAAAATAAACTAATTTAAATTCAAGTAAACTAAACTAAACTACACTAACTAACCTAACCTAACATAATCTAATCTAAACTAAAATAAACTAACCTAAACTAATCTAACCTTACCTTACCTAACCTAAACTAAACTAAACTAAACTATAAACTAATTTATAAACTAAACTAATCTATAAACTAAACTAAACTAAACTAACCGAAGGTAACTTAACCTAAATTAAACTAAACTATACTAAACTATAAACAAAACGATAAACTATACTATATATTAAATTGAACTAAAGTAAACTAAACTAAATTAATTTTACCTAACCTAACCTAAACTAAACTAAACTAACCTAACCTAACCCAAACGAAATTAAACTGTAAACTGAAGTAAACTAAACTAAACTCAACTAAACTAAACTAACCTAACCAAACTTAACATAACCTAACCTAAACTAAACTAAACTAACGTAACCTAACATAACCTACCCTAAACTAAAATAAATTAAATTAATTAAACTATAAACTAAACTAAACTATATACTAAACGATACCTCACTCAACTAAACTAAACTAAACTAAACTACACTAAACTAAACTAAACCATAAACTAAACTATAAACTAAACTATAAACTAAATTATAAACTAATTTATAAATTAAACTAAACTATAAATTATAGTAAAAAAAACAAAACTAAACTAACCTAACCTAACCTAACGTAACCTAAGCTAAGCTATCTAAACTAACTTAACTTAACCTAACCTAAACTAAACTAAACTAAAATAAACTAAACTAAACTATGAACTAAACTGAACTAAACTATAAACTAAACTAAACTAAAGTTAACTAACCTAACGTAACCTAACGTAAACTAAATTAAACTAAACTAAACTAAACTAAGCTAACTTAACCTAACCTAAACTAACCTAACCTAACCTAAACTAACCTTACCTAACCTAACCTAAACTAAACTAAACTAAACAAAACTACACTAAACTAAACTAAATTAAACTATAAACTTAACTAAACTGTAAACTAAACTTTAAACTAAACAAGACTAAACTATAAACAAAACTAAATTAAACTGAACTAAACTTACCTAACCTAACATAACATAAACTTAACTAAACTAAACTACCCTAACCTAACCTAACCCAACCTAACCTAAACTAAACTAAACGAAACTAAACTATAAACTAAACTATAAACTAATCTATAAATTAAACTAAACTATAAACTAAACTAAAATAAACTAAACTAAACTAACTAACCTAACCTAACCGAACCTAACCTAAGCTACGCTAAACTAAACTAACCTAACAAAACCTGAACTAAACTAAACTAAACTAAACTAAACTAAATTATAAACTAAACTATAAACTAATATAAACTAACCTAACCTAACCTAACCTAAACTAAACTAACCTAACCTAAGCTAACCTAACCTAAAATAAACTAAACTATAAAAAACTATAAACTAAACTAAACAAAACTATACTATAAACTAAATTATAAACCAAACTAATGTAAACTAAACTAACCTCAACTAACCTAACCTAACCTTACCTAACCTAACATAAACTAAACTAAACTAAATTATAAACTAAACGAAACTAAACTAAACTAAACTAAATTAAACTAAACTAACCTAAAGTAACATAACCTAACCTAACCTAACCTAAACTAAAATAAACTCAACTAACCTAACCGAACCTGAAATAAACTAAACTAAACTAAACTATAAACTAAAGTAAACTAAATTAAACTAAAATAAACTAACCTAATTTACCTAAACAAAACTAACACACCTAACCTAACCTAAACAAAACTAAACTGACCTAACCTATCCTAAACAAAACAAAACTAAACTAAACTATAAGCTAAACTATAAACTAAAGTAAACTAAACTAAACTAAAATAAACTAATCTAACTTAACCTAACCTAACCTAACCTAACCTAACCTAAACAAATCTAATATAAACTAAACTAAACTATAAACTAAAATATAAACTAAACTAAACTAAATAACCTAACCTAAACTAAAGTAAAATAAACTAGATTAAATTCAACTAAACTAAACTAAACTAAAGACCACTAACCTAACCTAACGTAACCTAATATAATCTAAACTAAAATAAACTAACCTAACCCAACGTAACCTAACCTTACCTATTCTAACCTAAACTAATCTAAACTAAACAAACTAAACTGAACTATAAACTAAAATATAAACTAATCTATAAACTAAACTGAACTATAAACTAAACGAAAATAAAATAAACTATACTAAACTAAACTAACCTAATCTAAACTTACCTAACCTAACCTAAACTAAACTAATCTAAGCTATAAACTAAACTATAAACTAATTTATAAATTAAACTAAATTATAAACTAAAATAAAATAAACTAAACTAAGCTAAACTATCTAACCTAACCTAACCTAAATTAACCTAACCTAAGCTAAGCTAAATTAAACTAACCTAACCTAACATAAACTAACATAACTTAACCTAAACTAAACTAAACTAAAGTAACCTTACCTAACCTAACCTAACCTATACTAAACTAAACAAAACTAAACTAAACTAAACTATAAACTAAACTAAACTAAACTATAAAAAAACTAAACTAAACTCAACTAAACTAACCTAACCTAACCTAACATAAACTTAACTAAACTAAACTAACCTAACCCAACCTAAGCTAATCTTACCTAACCTAACCTAAACTTAACTAAATGAAACTAAACTATAAACTAATCTCTAAATTAAACTAAACTATAAACTAAACTAAAACAAACTAAACTAAGCTAAATTAACTAACCTAACCTATTCTAACCTAACCTAAGCTAAACTAGTCTAACCTAACCTAAACTAAACTAAACTAAACTAAATTATAAACTAAACCATAAACTAAACTAAACTATAAACTAAACTATAAACTAAACTAAACTAAACTATAAACTAGACTAAATTAAACTAAACTAACCTAACATAACCTAAGCTAAGGAAAACTAAACTAACCTAAAGTAACATAAGTTAACCTAACCTAATCTAAACTACACTAACTTAACCTGACCTAACCTAAACTAAAATAACCTAACCTAACCTAACCTAACCTAAAATAACCTAACCTAAGCTAAGCTAAACTAAACTAACCTAACCTAACATAAACTAACCTAACCTAAACTGAACTAAACTAAACTAACCAAACCTAACCTAACCTAAAATAACCTAACCTAAGCTAAGCTAAACTAAACTAACCTAACCTAACATAAACTAATATAACCTAACTTAAAGTGAACTAAACTAAACTAACCTTACCTAACATAACCTATACTAAAATAAACAAAACAAAACTAAACTAAACTAAACTATAAACTGAACTAAACTAACCTAACCTAACATAAACTTAACTAAACTAACCTAACCCAACCTAAGCTAACCTTACCTAACCTAACCTAAACTAAACTAAACGAAACTAATCTATAAACTAAACTATAAACTCATCTCTAAATTAAACTAAACTATAAAATAAACTAAAATAAACTAAACTAAGCTAAATTAACTAACCTAACCTATTCTAACCTAACCTAAGCTAAACTAGACTAACCTAACCTAAACTAAACTAAACTAAACTATAAACTAGACTAAACTAATCTATAAACAAAACTAAACTAAACTGAACTAAACTAACCTAACCTAACCTAACATAAACTTAACTAAACTAAACTAACCTAACCCAACCTAAGCTAACCTTACCTAACCTAACCTAAACTTAACTAAATGAAACTAAACTATAAACTAATCTCTAAATTAAACTAAACTATAATCAAAACTAAAATAAACTAAACTAAGCTAAATTAACTAACCTAACCTATTCTAACCTAACCTAAGCTAAACTAGACTAACCTAACCTAAACTAAACTAAACTAAACTAAATTATAAACTAAACCATAAACTAAATTAAACTATAAACTAAACTATAAACTAAACTAAACTAAACTATAAACTAGACTAAACTAAACTAAACTAACCTAACCTAACCTAAGCTAAGGTAAAGTAAACTAACCTAACCTAACCTGACCTAAACTAAACTAAACTAACCTAACTTATAAACTAAGCTATAAACTAAACTAAACCAAATTATAAACTAAACTATAAACTAAATTAACTAAACTATAAACTAAACTAAACTAAATTATACTAATCTAACCTAACCTAAACTAAACTAACCTAACCTAACCTAACCTAACATAACCTAAACTAAACTAAACTAAAATATAAAATAAACTGTAAACTAAACTATACTATAAACTAAATTATAAACTAAACTAAACTAAACTAAACTAACCTAACCTAACCTAATCTAACATAAATTAAACTAAATTATAAACAAAGCGAAACTAAACTAACCTAACCTAATATAAACTAAACTAAACTAAATTATAAACTAAACGAAACTAAACTAAACTAAACTAACCTAAAGTAACATAAGTTAACCTAACCTAACCTAAACTACACTAACTTAACCTAGCCTAACCTAAACTGAACTAAACCAAACTAACCTAACCTAACCTAAAATAACCTAACCTAAGCTAAGCTAAACTAAACTTACCTAACCTAACCTAAACTAAAATAATCTAAACTATAAACTAAACTATAAACTAATTTATAAATTAAACTAAACTATTAACTAAAATAAAATAAACTAAACTAAGCTAAACTATCTAACCTAACCTAACCTAACCTAAAATAACCTAACCTAAGCTAAACTAAACTAACCTAACCTAACCTAACATAAACTAACATAACCTAACCTAACCTAAACTAATCTAAAGTAAACTAAACTAATCTAATATAAACTAAACAAACTTAAACTATAAACTGTAATATAAACTAAACTAAACTAACCTAACCTAAACTAAACTAAAATAAACTAAATTAAATTCAACTAAATGAAACTAAACTAAACTACACTAACCTAACCTAGCCTAACCTAACATAATCTAATCTAAACTAAAATAAACTAACCTAACCTAACCTTAACTAACCTAAACTAAACTAAACTAAACTAAACTAAACCAAACTAAACTAAACTATAAACTAAAATATAAATTAACCTGTAAACTATACTAAACTATAAACTACACGAAACTAATATAAACTATACAAAACTAACCTAACCTAACCTAAGCTAAGCTAAACTAAACTAACCTAACCTAACCTAAAGTAAACTAAATTAAACTAAATTATAAACTAAAATATAAACTAAATTAAACCAAACTACATATTAAACTATAAACTAAACTAAGCTAAACTATAAATTAAACTAAACTAAACTAACCTAACCTAACCTAAACTAACCTAACCTAACCGAAACTAAACTAACCCAACCTAACCTAACATAACCTAAACTAAACTAAACTAAACTATAAAATAAACTATAAATGAAACTAAACTAAACTATACTATAAACTAAATTATGAACTAAACTAAACTAAACTAAACTAAGCTAACCTAACCTAAGTTAAACTAAACTTAATTATAAAATAAACGAAACTAAACTAACCTTACCTAACCTAACCTAACCTAACATAAACTAAACTAAACAAAATTATAAACTAAACGAAACTAAACGAAACTAAACTAAACTAACCTAAAGTAACATAACCTAACCTAACCTAACCTAAACTAAACTAAACTAACCTGACCTACCCTAAACTAAAACTAAACTAAACAAAACTATAAACTAAACTATAAACTAAAGTAAAGTAACTAAACTAAAATAAACTAACCTAACCTAACCTAAACTAAACTAAACTAACCTAACCTAACCTAACCTAAACTAAACTAAACTAATCTATTATAAACTAAACTAAACAATAAATTAAAATATAAACTAAACTAAACTAAACTAAGCTAAACTAACTTAACGTAAACTAAACTAAACTAACCTAACCTAGCCTAAACTAAACTAAAATAAACTAAATAAAATTCAAGTAAACTAAACTAAACTACACTAACCTAACCTAACCAAACCTAACATAATCTAATCTAAACTAAAATAAAATAACCTAAACTAATCTAACCTTACCTAACCTAACCTAAACTAAACTAAACTAAACCAAACTAAACTAAACTATAAAATAAAATATAAACTAATTTATAAACTAAACTAATCTATAAACTAAACTAAACTAAACTAAACTTAGCTAAACTAACTAACCTTACCTAACCTAACCTATACTAACTTAACCTAACCTATACTAAACTTACCTTACCTAACCTAACATAACCTAAACTAAACTAAACTATAAAATAAACTATAAACTAAACTAAACTAAACTAAACTATACTATAAACTAAATTTTAAACTAAACTAAACTAAACTAAACTAACCTAACCTAACCTAACCTAACCTAACCTAACATAAACTAAACTAAACTAAATTATAAACTAAACCAAACTAAAACTAAACTAACCTAAAGTAACATAACATAACCTAACCTAAACTAAACTAACCTAACCTAACCTAACCTAACCTAAAGTAAACTAAACTAATCTAATATAAACTAAACTAAACAATAAATTAAAATATAAAATAAACTTAACTAAACTAAACTAAGCTAAACTAACTTAACCTAAACTAAACTAAACTAAACTAACCTAACCTGGCCTAAACTAAACTAAAATAAACTAAATTAAATTCAAGTAAACTAAACTAAACTACACTAACCTAACCTAACCTAACGTAACATAATCTAATCTAAACTAAAACAAACTAACCTAAAGTAATCTAACCTTACCTAACCTAACCAAAACTAAAGTAAACCAAATAAAACTAAACTATACACTAAAATATAAACTTATTTATAAACTAAACTAATCTATAAACTAAACTAAACTAACCTAACCTAAATTAGACTAAACTAAACTAAAGTAAATTCAACTAAACTAAACCTAAATACACTAACCCAACCTAACCTAATCTAACATAAACTAAACTAAACTAAACTAACCTAAGATAACTTAACCTAAATTAAACTAAACTAAACTAAACTGTACTAAACTATAAACAAAACGATAAACTATACTATATATTAAACTGAACTAAAGTAAACTAAACTAAATTAATTTTACCTAACCTAACCTAAACTAAACTAAACTAACCTAACCTAACCTAAAGTAAATTAAACTAATCTAAACTAAACGAAATTAAACTATAAACTAAACTAAACTAAACTCAACTAAACTAAACTGACCTAACCTAACTTAACCTGGCCTTACCTAAACTAAACTATACTAACCTAACCTAACATAACCTACCCTAAACTAAACTAAACTAAATTAATTAAACTATAAACTAAACTAAACTATAAACTAAACGATACCTCACTAAACTAAACTAAACTACACTAAACTAAACTAAACCATAAAATAAACTATAAACTAAACTATAAACTAAGCTATAAACTAAACTAAACTAAACTATAAACTACACTAAACTAATCTATAAACTAAGCTAACCTATCCTAAATTAAACTAAACTAAACTAAGCTAACCTAACCTAACCTAACCTAACTTAAGCTAAACTAAACTAAACTAACCTAACCTAACATAAACTAACCTAACCTAAACTAAACTAAACTTTCCTAACCTAACCTAACCTAACCTAACCTAAACTAAACTAAACAAAACTAAAGTAAACTAAACTAAATTAAACTATAAACTATACTAAACTATAAACTAAACTAAACTAAACTATAAACAGAACTAAACTAAAGTGAACTAAACTAACCTAACCTAACATAAACTAAACTATAAATTAAACTATAAACTAATCTATAAATTAAACTAAACTATAAATTACACTAAAATAAACTAAACTAAGCTAAACTATCTACCCTATCCTAACCTAACCTAACCTAACCTAACCTAACCTAACCTAAGCTAAACTAAACTAACCTAAGCTAAACTAACCTAACCTAAACTAACCTAACCTAAACTAACCTAACCTAAGCTAAACTAAACTAAACTAAACTATAAACTAAACTATAAACTAAACTAAACTATACTATAAACTAAATTATAAACTAAACTAAACTAAACTAACCTAAAGTAATATAACCTAAACTAAACTAACCTAACCTAACCTAAACTAATCTAACCTGACCTAACCTAACCTAAACAAAACTAAACTAAACTAAACTAAACTAAACTAAAATAAACTAACCTAACCTAACCTATCCTAAACTAAACTAACCTAAAGTAATCTAACCTAAACTAAACTAAACTATACTAAATTAATGTAATATAAACTAAACTAAATTAAACTATAAACTAAAATATAAACTAAACTAAACTAAACTAACCTAACTTAAACTAAACTAAAATAAACTAAAATAATTCAACTAAATGAAACTAAACTAAACTATACTAACCTAAACTAACCTAACCTAACATAATCTAATCTAAACTAAAATAAACTAACCTAACCGAACTTAACCTAACCTTTCCTAACCTAAACTAAAATAAACTAAACTAAATTAAACCAAACTAAACTAAACTATAAACTAAAATATAAATTAATCTGTAAACTAATCTAAACTATAAACTAATTTATAAATTAAACTAAACTTTAAACTAAAATAAAATAAACTAAACTAAGCTAAACTATCTAACCTAACCTAACCTAACCTAAAATAACCTAACCTAAGCTAAGCTAAACTAAACTAACCTAACCCAACATAAACTAACATAACCTAACCTAAACTAAACTAAACTAAACTAACCTTACCTAACCTAACCTAACCTAACCTATACTAAACTAAAGAAAACTAAACTAAACTAAACTAAACTATAAACTAAATTAACTAAACTATAAACAAAACTAAACTAAACTGAAGTAAACTAACCTAACCTAACCTAACCTAAACTTAACAAAATTTAACTAAACTATAAACTAATCTCTAAAATAAACTAAACTATAAACTAAACTAAACTAAACTAAACTAAGCTAAATTAACTAACCTAACCTATTCTAAACTAAAATAAAGTAACATAAGTTAATCCAACCTAACCTAAACTACACTAACTTAACCTGACCTAACCAAAAGTAAACTAACCTAACCTAACCTAACCTAAAATAACCTAACCTAAGCTAAGCTAAACTAAACTAACATAACCTAACATAAACTAACATAACCTAACCTAAACTGAACTAAACTTAACTAACCTAACCTAACCTAAAATAACCTAACCTAAGCTAAGCTAAACTAAACTAACCTAACCTAACATAAACTAATATAACCTAACCTAAATTGAACTAAACTAAATTAACCTTACCTAAACTAACCTATACTAAACTAAACAAAACAAAACTTAACTAAACTAAACTATAAACTGAACTAAACTAACCTAACCTAACCTAACATAAACTTAACTAAACTAAACTAAACTAACCCAACCTAAGCTAACCTTACCTAACCTAACCTAAACTAAACTAAACAAAACTAAACGATAAACTAAACTATAAAGTAATCTGTAAAGTAAACTAAACTATAAACTAAACTAAAATAAACTAAACTAAGCTAAATTAACTAACCTAACCTATTCTAACCTAACCTAAGCTTAACTAGACTAACCTAACCTAAACTAAACTAAACTAAATTATAAACTAAACCATTAACTAAACTAAACTAAACTATAAACAAAACTAAACTATAAACTAAACTAAACTAAACTAAACTAAACCAACCTAACCTAACCTAACCTAAGGTAAGCTAAAATAAACTAACCTAACCTAACCTGAACTAGACTAAACTAAACTAAACTATAAATTAAACTAAACCAATTATAAACTAAACTATAAACTAAACAAAACTAAACTATAAACTAAACTAAACTAAATTCAACTAACCTAACCTAACCTAACCTAAACTAAACTAACCTAACCTAACATAACCTAACATAACCTAAACTAAACTAAACTAAAATATAAAATAAACTGTAAACTAAAATAAACTATACTATAAACTAAATTATAAACTAAACTAAACTAAACTAAACTAAAGTAACCTAACCTAACCTAACCCAACATAAACTAACCTAATTATAAACTAAACGAAACTAAACTAACCTAACCTAACCTAATATAAACTAAACTAAACTAAATTATAAACTAAACGAAACTAAACTAAACTAAACCTAAAGTAACATAACTTAAACTAACCTAACCTAAACTAAACTAACTTAACCTGACCTAACCTGAACTAAACTAAACTAAACTATTAACTAAACTATAAACTAAAGTAAATTAACCAAAATAAAATAAACTAACCTAACCTAACCTAACCTAAACTAAACTAAACTAAGATAATATAAGCTAAAATGAACAATAAATTAAAATATAAACTAAACTATACTAAACTAATTTAACCTTACTTAACCTATCCTTAACTATACTAAACTAAACTAAACTAACCTACCCTAACCTAAACTAAACAAAAATAAACTACATTAAATTCAACTAAACTAAAATAAACTACACTAACCTAACCTAACCTTACCTAACCTAACCTAAACTAAACTCAACCAAACTAAACTAAACTATAAACTAAAATATAAGCTAATCTATAAACTAAACTAAACCAAATTAAATTCAACTAAACTAAACTACACTAATCTAACCTAACCTAACCTAACATAATCTAAACTAAACTAAAATAAACTAACCTAACCTAAACTAACCTAACCTTACCTAACCTAACCTAAACTAAACTAAACTAAACTAAACTTAACTAAACTATAAAGCAAAATATAAACTAATCTATAAACTAAACTAAACTATAAATTAAAGGAAACTAAATTAAACTATACTAAACTAAACTAACCTAACATAAACAAATCTAACCTAACCTAAAATAAACTAAACTAAACTAAATTTAACTATAAACTAAATTAAATTAAACTATAAACACAACTAAACTAAACTGAACTAACTAACCAAACCTAACCTAACTTAAACTTAACTAAACTAAACTACCCTAACCTAACCTAACCTAACCAAACCTAACCTAACCTAAACTAAACTAAAATAAACTAATCTAAACTAAACTAACTAACCTAACCTAACCTAACCTAAGCTAACCTAAGCTAAACTAAACTAACCTAAATTAACCTAACCTAACCTAACGTAACCTAAACTAAACTAAACTAACCTACCTAACCTAACATAAATTAAACTAAACTAAATTATAAACTAAACGAAACTAAACTAAATTAAACTAAGCTAAAGTAACATAACCTAACATAAATTAACCTAACCTAATCTAACCTAAACTAAACTAAACTAAACTAACCTAACCTAACCTAACCTAAACTAAACTAACCTAACCTAAATTAACCTAAACAAAACTAAACTAAACTAAACTAACCTAACCTAACTTAACATAAACTAAACTAAACTAAACTAAATAAAACTAAACTAAACTAAACGAAATTAAACTATACATCAAACTATAAAATAAGCTACACTAAACTATAAACTAAAATATAAACTAATCTAAACTAAACTAACCTAACCTAAGCTAAACTAAAATAAACTAAATTAAATTCAACTAAATGAAACTAAACTAAACTACACTAACCTAACCTAACCTAAACTACCCTAACATAATCTAATCTAAACAAAAATAAACTAACCTAAACTAATCTAACCTTACCTAACCAAACCTAAACTAAACTAAACTAAACCAAACTAAACTAAACTACAAACTAAAATATAAACTAATTTATAAACTAAACTAATCTATAAACTAAACTAAACTAAACTAAACTTAGCTAAACTAACTAACTATACCGAAAATAGCCTAACCTAATCTAAGCTTAACTAAAGTAACCTAACCTAAACCAACATAAATCAAACTAAACTAAATTATAAAGTAAACCATAAACTAAACTAAACAAAAGTTAATTCTAAACTATAAATTAACTAAACTATTAACTAAACTAAACTAAACTAAACTAACCTCACCTAACCTAATTTAAACTAAACTAAACTAACTTAACCTAACCTAAACTAAACTAAACTAAACTAAACTATAAACACAGTTATAAACTAAACTAAACTAAACTAAACTAACATAACGTAACTTAAACTACAATAAAATAAACTAAAATAAGTTCATCTAAACTAAACCTTACTACACTAACCTCACCTAACCTAACCTAACATAAACTAAACTAAATTGACCTAACCTAACCTAACGTAAACTAAACTAAACTATACGAAACAAAACTAAATAAAACAAAACTAAACTAAACGAAATTAAACTATACACCAAACTATAAAATAAGCTAAACTAAACTATAAATTAAACTATGAACTAAACTAAACTACTAAACTATAAGGTAAACTAAACTAAATTAAACTCAACTAACCTAAACTAACCTAAGCTTACTAAACTAACCTAACCTAAACTAACCTAACCTAATATAAACTAAACTAAACTAACCTAACGTAACATAAGTTAGGCTAAGCTAAACTAAACTAACCTAACCTAAAATAAACTAAACTAAACCAAACTATATACTAAACTATAAACTAAACTATACTAAACTGAACTAACCTAACCTAAACTAACTTAACCTAACATATACTAAACTTACCTTATCTAACCTAACATAACCTAAACTAATCTAAAGTATAAAATAAACTACAAACTAGACTAAACTAAACTATACTATAAACTAAATTATAAACTAAACTAAACTAAACTAAACTAAATTATAAACTAAACGTAACTAAACTAACCTAACATAACCTAACCTAATCTAACATAAACTAAACTAAACTCAATTATACACTAAACGAAACAAAACAAAACTAAACCAAACTAACCTAAAGTAACATAACCTAAGCTAACCTAAACTAAACTAAACTAACCTGACCTAACCTAAACCAAAACTAAATTAATCTGTACTATAAACTAAACTATAAACTAAAGTAAATTAACTAAACTAAAATAAACTAACCTAACCTAACCTAAATTAAACTAACATAACCTAACCTAACCTAAACTAAACTAAACTAAACTAATCTAATATAAACTAAACTAAACAATAAATTAAAATATAAACTAAACTAATCTATAAACTAAACTAAAATAAACTAAACTTAGCTAAACTAACTAACCTTACCTAATGTAGCTTAACGTAATCTAAGCTAAACTAAACTAACCTAACCTAAACAAAAATAAACAAAACTAAACTAAATTATAAAGTAAACTATAAACTAAACTAAACAAAACTATATTCTAAAATATAAATTAACTAAATTATAAACTAAACTAAACTAAACTAAACTAACCTAACCTATCCTAACACAACCTAAACTAAGCTAAACTAACCTAACCTAACCTAACCTAACCTAAACGAAACTAAGCTAAACTGAACTAAACTAAACTAAATTAAACAATAATCTAAACTAAATTTAACTATAAATTAAACTATAAACTAAACTAAACTATAAACAATACTAAACCAAACTGAACTAAACTAACCTAACCTAACCTAACATAAACTTAACTAAACTAAACTAACTTAACCTCACCCAACCTAACCTTACCTAACCTAACCTAAACTAAACTATAAGCGAAACTATACTTAACTATAAATTAAACACTAAACTAAACTACACCAAACTCACCTAACCTAACATAAACACAACTAACACACCTAACCTAACCTAACCTAAATTAAACTAAACTAAAATAAACTAACCCAACCTAACCTAACCTAACCTAAACTAAACTAAACTGACCTAACCTATCCTAAACAAAACTAAACTAAACTAAACTATAAGCAAAACTATTAACTAAAGTAAACTAAAGTAAACTAAAATAAACTAACCTAACCTAACCTAACCTAAGCTAAAATAATCTAATATAAACTAAACTAAACTAAACTATAAACTAAAATATAAACTAAACTAAACTAAACTAAATAACCTAACCTAAACTAAAATATACTAGATTAAATTCAACTAAACTAAACTAAACTATACTAACCTAACCAAACCTAACCTAACCTAACATAATCTAATCTAAACTAAAATAAACTAACCTAACCTAACGTAACCTAACCTTACCTATTCTAACCTAAACTAAACTAAACTAAACAAACTAAACTAAACAATATACTAAAATATAAACTAATCTATAAACTAAACTGAACTATAAACTAAACGAAACTAAAATAAACTATACTAAACTAAACTAACCTAACCTAAATTAAACTAAACTAAAATAAACTAACCCAACCTAACCTAACCTAACCTAAACTAAACTAAACTGACCTAACCTATCCTAAACAAAACTAAACTAAACTATAAGCAAAACTGTTAACTAAAGTAAACTAAAGTAAACTAAAATAAACTAACCTAACCTAACCTAACCTAACCTAAAATAATCTAATATAAACTAAACTAAACTAAACTATAAACTAAAATATAAACTAAACTAAACTAAACTAAATAACCTAACCTAAACTAAACTAAAATAAACTAGATTAAATTCAACTAAACTAAACTAAACTATACTAACCTAACTTAACCTAACCTAACCTAACATAATCTAATCTAAACTAAAATAAACTAACCTAACCTAACGTAACCTAACCTTACCTATTCTAACCTAAACTAAACTAAACTAAACAAAATAAACTAAACTATATACTAAAATATAAACTAATCTATAAACTAATCTGAACTATAAACTAAACGAAACTAAAATAAACTATACTAAACTAAACTAACCTAACCTAAACATACCTCACCTAACCTAAATTAAACTAAACTAAACTATTAATTAATTTATAAATTAAACTAAACTATAAACTAAAATAAAATAAACTGAACTAAGCTAAACTAACTAACATAACCTAACCTAACCTAACCTAACCTAAAATAACCTAACCTAAGCTAAGCTAAACTAAACTAACCTAACCTAACATAAACTAAACTAAACTAAACTAACCTAACCTAACATAAACTAAACTAAACTGACCTAACCTAACCTAACGTAAACTAAACTAAACTATACGAAACAAAACTAAATAAAACTAAACTAAACTAAACGATATTAAACTATACACCAAACTAAAAAATAAGCTAAACTAAACTATAAATTAAACTATAAACTAAACTAAACTATCAAACTATAAGGTAAACTAAACTAAATTAAACTCAACTAATCTAAACTAACCTAAGCTTACTAAACTAACCTAACCTAAACTAACCTAACCTAATATAAACTAAACTAAACTAACCTAACCTAACATAAGCTAGGCTAAGCTAAACTAAACTAACCTAACCTAAGATAAAATAAACTAAACTAAAATATAAACTAAAGTATAAACTAAACTAAACCAAACTATATACTAAACTATAAACTAAACTAAGCTAAACTATAAACTAAACTATACTAAACTAAACTAACCTAACGTAACCTAACCTAAACTATCTTATCCTAACCTATACCAAACTTACCTTACCTAACCTAACACAACATAAACTAATTTAAAGAATAAAATAAACTATTAACTAAACTAAACTAAACTATACTATAAACTAAATTATAAACTCAACTAAACTAAACTAAACTAACCTAACCTAACCTAAACTAAACTAAACTCAATTATAAACTAAACGAAACTAAACAAAACTAAACTAAACTAACCTAAAGTAACATAACCTAACCTAACCTAAACTAAACTAAACTAACCTGACCTAACCTAAACCAAAACTAAATTAATCTATACTATAAACTAAACTATAAACTAAAGTAAATTAACTAAACTAAAATAAACTAACCTAACCTAACCTAACCTAAACTAAACTAACATAAATTAACCTAAACTAAACTAAACTAATCTAATATAAACTAAACTAAACAATAAATTAAAATATAAACAAAACTTAACTAAACTAAACTAAGCAAAACTAACTTAACCTAAAATAAACTAAACTAAACTAACCTAACCTGACCTAAAATAAACTAAAATAATCTAAATTAAATTCAAGTAAACTAAACTAAACTACACTAACCTAACCTAACCTAACATAATCTCATCTAAACTAAAATAAACTAACCTAAACTAATCTAACCTTACCTAACCTAACCTAAACTAAACTAAACTAAACTATAAACTAATTTATAAACTAAACTAATCTATAAACTAAACTAAACTAACCTAAGATAACTTAACATAAATTAAACTAAACTAAACTAAACTATACTAAACTATAAAAAACGATAAAATATACTATATATTAAACTATAAACTGAAGTAAACTAAACTAAACTCAACTGAACTAAACTAACCTAACCTAACTTAACATAACCTAACCTAAACTAAACTAAACTAACGTAACCTAACATAACCTACCCTAAACTAAAATAAATTAAATTAATTAAAATATAAACTAAACTAAACTATATACTAAACGATACCTCACTCAACTAAACTATACTAAACTAAACTACACTAAACTAAACTAAACCATAAACTAAACTATAAACTAAACTATAAATTAATTTATAAATTAAACTAAACTATAAATTATAGTAAAATAAACAAAACTAAACTAAGCTAAACTATTTAACCTAACCTAACCTAACCTAAGCTAAGCTATCTAAACTAACCTTACCCAACCTAACCTAAACTAAACTAAACTAAACAAAACTACACTAAACTAAACTAAATTAAACTTTAAACTGAACTAAACTGTAAACTAAACTTTAAACTAAACAAGACTAAACTATAAACAAAACTAAACTAAACTAAACTAAACTTACCTAACCTAACCTAACATAAACTTAACTAAACTAAACTACCCTAACCTAACCTAACCTAATCTAACCTTACCTAACCTAACCTAAACTAAACTAAACGAAACTAAACTATAAACTAATCGATAAATTAAACTAAACTATAAACTAAACTAAAATAAACTAAACTAAACTAAACTAACTAACCTAACCTAACCGAACCTAACCTAAGCTACGCTAAACTAAACTAACCTAACAAAACCTGAACTAAACTAAACTAAACTAAACTAAACTAAATTATAAACTAAACTATAAAATAATATAAACTAACCTAACCTAACCTAACCTAAACCAAACTAACCTAACCTGAACTAAAATAAACAAAAATAAACTAAATTAAATTCAAGTATACTAAACTAAACTACACTAACCTAACCTAACCTAACATAATCTAATCTAAACTAAAATAAACTAACCTAAACTAATCTAACCTTACCTTACCTAATCTAAACTAAACTAAACTATAAACTAATTTATAAACTAAACTAATCTATAAACTAAACTAAACTAAACTAATCTAAGATAACTTAACCTAAATTAAACTAAACTATACTAAACTATAAACAAAACGATAAACTATACTATATATTAAACTGAACTAAAGTAAACTAAACTAAATTAATTTTACCTAACCTAACCTAAACTAAACTAAACTAACCTAACCTAACCCAAACGAAATTAAACTATAAAATGAAGTAAACTAAACTAAACTCAACTAAACTAAACTAACCTAACCTAACTTAACATAACCTAACCTAAACTAAACTAAACTAAAGTAACCTAACATAACCTACCCTAAACTAAAATAAATTAAATTAATTAAACTATAAACTAAACTAAACTATATACTAAACGATACCTCACTCAACTAAACTAAACTAAACTAAACTACACTAAACTAAACTAAACCATAAACTAAACTATAAACTAAACTATAAACTAAACTATAAACTAATTTATAAATTAAAATAAACTATAAATTATAGTAAAAAATACAAAACTAAACTAAGCTAACCTAACTAACCTAACCTAACGTAACCAAAGCTAAGCTATCTAAACTAACTTAACTTAACCTAACCTAAACTAAACTAAACTAAAATAAACTAAACTAACTGTGAACTAAACTGAACTAAACTATAAACTAAACTAAACTAAAGTTAACTAACCTAACGTAACCTAACCTAAACTAAATTAAACTCAACTAAACTAAACTAAGCTAACTTAACCTAACCTAAACTAACCTAACCTAATCTAAGCTAAGCTAAACTAAACTAACCTAACCTAACATAAACTAACCTAACCTAACCTAAACTAACCTTACCTAACCTAACCTAAACTAAACTAAACTAAACAAAACTACACTAAACTAAACTAAATTAAACTATAAACTTAACTAAACTGTAAACTAAACTTTAAACTAAACAAGACTAAACTATAAACAAAACTAAATTAAACTGAACTAAACCTACCTAATCTAACCTAACATAAACTTAACTAAACTAAACTACCCTAACCTAACCAAACCTAACCTAACCTAAACTAAACTAAACGAAACTAAACTATAAACTAAACTATAAACTAATCTATAAATTAAACTAAACTATAAACTAAACTAAAATAAACTAAACTAAACTAAACTAACTAACCTAACCTAACCGAACCTAACCTAAGCTACGCTAAACTAAACTAACCTAACAAAACCTGAACTAAACTAAACTAAACTAAACTAAATTATAAACTAAACTATAAACTAATATAAACTAACCTAACCTAACCTAACCTAAACTAAACTAACCTAACCTAAGCTAACCTAACCTAAACTAAACTAAACTATAAAAAACTATAAACTAAACTAAACAAAACTATACTATAAACTAAATTATAAACTAAACTAATGTAAACTAAACTAACCTCAACTAACCTAACCTAACCTCACCTAACCTAACATAAACTAAACTAAACTAAATTATAAACTAAACGAAACTAAACTAAACTAAACTAAATTAAACTAAACTAACCTAAAGTAACATAACCTAACCTAAACTAACCTAACCTAAACTAAAATAAACTCAACTAGCCTAACCGAACCTGAACTAAACTAAACTAAACTAAACTATAAACTAAAGTAAACTAAATTAAACTAAAATAAACTAACCTAATTTACCTAAACAAAACTAACACACCTAACCTAACCTAAACAAAACTAAACTGACTTAACCAATCCTAAACAAAACAAAACTAAACTAAACTATAAGCTAAACTATAAACTAAAGTAAACTAAACTAAACTAAAATAAACTAATCTAACTTAACCTAACCTATCCTAACCTAACCTAAACAAATCTAATATAAACTAAACTAAACTATAAACTAAAATATATACTAAACTAAACTAAATAACCTAACCTAAACTAAAGTAAAATAAACTAGATTAAATTCAACTAAACTAAACTAAACTAAACGCCAATAACCTAACCTAACGCAACCTAATCTAATCTAAACTAAAATAAACTAACCTAACCTAACGTAACCTAACCTTACCTATTCTAACCTAAACTAATCTAAACTAAACAAACTAAACTGAACTATAAACTAAAATATAAACTAATCTATAAAATAAACTGAACTATAAACTAAACGAAAATAAAATAAACTAAACTAAACTAACCTAACCTAAACTTACCTAACCTAACCTAAACTAAACTAATCTAAGCTATAAACTAAACTATAAACTAATTTATAAATTAAACTAAACTATAAACTAAAATAAAATAAACTAAACTAAGCTAAACTATCTAACCTAACCTAACCTAAATTAAACTAACCTAACCTAACATAAACTAACATAATCTAACCTAAACTAAACTAAACTAAAGTAACCTTACCTAACCTAACCTAACCTATACTAAACTAAACAAAACTAAACTAAACAAAACGAAACTATAAACTAAACTAAACTAAACTATAAAAAAACTAAACTAAACTCAACTAAACTAACCTAACCTAACCTAACATAAACTTAACCAAACTAAACTAACCTAACCCAACCTAAGCTAACCTTACGTAACCTAACCTAAACTTAACTAAATGAAACTAAACTATAAACTAATCTCTAAATTAAACTAAACTATAAACTAAACTAAGCTAAATTAACTAACCTAACCTATTCTAACCTAACCTAAGCTAAACTAGTCTAACCTAACCTAAACTAAACTAAACTAAACTAAATTATAAACTAAACCATAAACTAAACTAAACTATAAACTAAACTATAAACTAAACTAAACTAAACTATAAACTAGACTAAATTAAACTAAACTAACCTAACCTAACCTAAGCTAATGAAAACTAAACTAACCTAAAGTAACATAAGTTAACCTAACCTAACCTAAACTACACTAACTTAACCTGACCTAACCTAAACTAAAATAACCTAACCTAACCTAACCTAACCTAAAATAACCTAACCTAAGCTAAGCTAAACTAAACTAACCTAACCTAACATAAACTAACATAACCTAACCTAAACTGAACTAAACTAAACTAACCAAACCTAACCTAACCTAAAATAACCTAACCTAAGCTAAGCTAAACTAAACTAACCTAACCTAACATAAACTAATATAACCTAACCTAAAGTGAACTAAACTAAACTAACCTTACCTAACATAACCTATACTAAACTAAACAAAACAAAACTAAACTAAGCTAAACTATAAACTAAACTATACTAAACTAAACTAACCTAACGTAACCTAACCTAAACTATCTTATCCTAACCTATACTAAACTTACCTTACCTAACCTAACACAACCTAAACTAATTTAAAGAATAAAATAAACTATTAACTAAACTAAACTAAACTATACTATAAACTAAATTATAAACTCAACTAAACTAAACTAAACTAACCTAACCTAACCTAAACTAAACTAAACTCAATTATAAACTAAACGAAACTAAACAAAACTAAACTAAACTAACCTAAAGTAACATAACCTAACCTAACCTAAACTAAACTAAACTAACCTGACCTAACCTAAACCAAAACTAAATTAATCTATACTATAAACTAAACTATAAACTAAAGTAAATTAACTAAACTAAAATAAACTAACCTAACCTAACCTAACTTAAACTAAACTAACATAAATTAACCTAAACTAAACTAAACTAATCTAATATAAACTAAACTAAACAATAAATTAAAATATAAACAAAACTTAACTAAACTAAACTAAGCAAAACTAACTTAACCTAAAATAAACTAAACTAAACTAACCTAACCTGACCTAAAATAAACTAAAATAATCTAAATTAAATTCAAGTAAACTAAACTAAACTACACTAACCTAACCTAACCTAACATAATCTAATCTAAACTAAAATAAACTAACCTAAACTAATCTAACCTTACCTAACCTAACCTAAACTAAACTAAACTAAACTATAAACTAATTTATAAACTAAACTAATCTATAAACTAAACTAAACTAACCTAAGATAACTTAACATAAATTAAACTAAACTAAACTAAACTATACTAAACTATAAAAAAACGATAAAATATACTATATATTAAACTATAAACTGAAGTAAACTAAACTAAACTCAACTGAACTAAACTAACCTAACCTAACTTAACATAACCTAACCTAAACTAAACTAAACTAACGTAACCTAACATAACCTACCCTAAACTAAAATAAATTAAATTAATTAAAATATACACTAAACTAAACTATATACTAAACGATACCTCACTCAACTAAACTATACTAAACTAAACTACACTAAACTAAACTAAACCATAAACTAAACTATAAACTAAACTATAAATTAATTTATAAATTAAACTAAACTATAAATTATAGTAAAATAAACAAAACTAAACTAAGCTAAACTATTTAACCTAACCTAACCTAACCTAAGCTAAGCTATCTAAACTAACCTTACCCAACCTAACCTAAACTAAACTAAACTAAACAAAACTACACTAAACTAAACTAAATTAAACTTTAAACTGAACTAAACTGTAAACTAAACTTTAAACTAAACAAGACTAAACTATAAACAAAACTAAACTAAACTAAACTAAACTTACCTAACCTAACCTAACATAAACTTAACTAAACTAAACTACCCTAACCTAACCTAAACTAATCTAACCTTACCTAACCTAACCTAAACTAAACTAAACGAAACTAAACTATAAACTAATCGATAAATTAAACTAAACTATAAACTAAACTAAAATAAACTAAACTAAACTAAACTAACTAACCTAACCTAACCGAACCTAACCTAAGCTACGCTAAACTAAACTAACCTAACAAAACCTGAACTAAACTAAACTAAACTAAACTAAACTAAATTATAAACTAAACTATAAAATAATATAAACTAACCTAACCTAACCTAACCTAAACCAAACTAACCTAACCTGAACTAAAATAAACAAAAATAAACTAAATTAAATTCAAGTATACTAAACTAAACTACACTAACCTAACCTAACCTAACATAATCTAATCTAAACTAAAATAAACTAACCTAAACTAATCTAACCTTACCTTACCTAATCTAAACTAAACTAAACTATAAACTAATTTATAAACTAAACTAATATATAAACTAAACTAAACTAAACTAATCTAAGATAACTTAACCTAAATTAAACTAAACTATACTAAACTATAAACAAAACGATAAACTATACTATATATTAAACTGAACTAAAGTAAACTAAACTAAATTAATTTTACCTAACCTAACCTAAACTAAACTAAACTAACCTAACCTAACCCAAACGAAATTAAACTATAAAATGAAGTAAACTAAACTAAACTCAACTAAACTAAACTAACCTAACCTAACTTAACATAACCTAACCTAAACTAAACTAAACTAAAGTAACCTAACATAACCTACCCTAAACTAAAATAAATTAAATTAATTAAACTATAAACTAAACTAAACTATATACTAAACGATACCTCACTCAACTAAACTAAACTAAACTAAACTACACTAAATTAACTAAACCATAAACTAAACTATAAACTAAACTATAAACTAAACTATAAACTAATTTATAAATTAAAATAAACTATAAATTATAGTAAAAAATACAAAACTAAACTAAGCTAACCTAACTAACCTAACCTAACGTAACCAAAGCTAAGCTATCTAAACTAACTTAACTTAACCTAACCTAAACTAAACTAAACTAAAATAAACTAAACTAAACTGTGAACTAAACTGAACTAAACTATAAACTAAACTAAACTAAAGTTAACTAACCTAACGTAACCTAACCTAAACTAAATTAAACTAAACTAAACTAAACTAAGCTAACTTAACCTAACCTAAACTAACCTAACCTAATCTAAGCTAAGCTAAACTAAACTAACCTAACCTAACATAAACTAACCTAACCTAACCTAAACTAACCTTACCTAACCTAACCTAAACTAAACTAAACTAAACAAAACTACACTAAACTAAACTAAATTAAACTATAAACTTAACTAAACTGTAAACTAAACTTTAAACTAAACAAGACTAAACTATAAACAAAACTAAATTAAACTGAACTAAACTTACCTAATCTAACCTAACATAAACTTAACTAAACTAAACTACCCTAACCTAACCAAACCTAACCTAACCTAAACTAAACTAAACGAAACTAAACTATAAACTAAACTATAAACTAATCTATAAATTAAACTAAACTATAAACTAAACTAAAATAAACTAAACTAAAATAAACTAACTAACCTAACCTAACCGAACCTAACCTAAGCTACGCTAAACTAAACTAACCTAACAAAACCTGAACTAAACTAAACTAAACTAAACTAAATTATAAACTAAACTATAAACTAATATAAACTAACCTAACCTAACCTAACCTAAACTAAACTAACCTAACCTAAGCTAACCTAACCTAAACTAAACTAAACTATAAAAAACTATAAACTAAACTAAACAAAACTATACTATAAACTAAATTATAAACTAAACTAATGTAAACTAAACTAACCTCAACTAACCTAACCTAACCTCACCTAACCTAACATAAACTAAACTAAACTAAATTATAAACTAAACGAAACTAAACTAAACTAAACTAAATTAAACTAAACTAACCTAAAGTAACATAACCTAACCTAACCTAACCTAACCTAAACTAAAATAAACTCAACTAACCTAACCGAACCTGAACTAAACTAAACTAAACTAAACTATAAACTAAAGTAAACTAAATTAAACTAAAATAAACTAACCTAATTTACCTAAACAAAACTAACACACCTAACCTAACCTAAACAAAACTAAACTGACTTAACCTATCCTAAACAAAACAAAACTAAACTAAACTATAAGCTAAACTATAAACTAAAGTAAACTAAACTAAACTAAAATAAACTAATCTAACTTAACCTAACCTAACCTAACCTAACCTAAACAAATCTAATATAAACTAAACTAAACTATAAACTAAAATATATACTAAACTAAACTAAATAACCTAACCTAAACTAAAGTAAAATAAACTAGATTAAATTCAACTAAACTAAACTAAACTAAACGCCAATAACCTAACCTAACGCAACCTAATCTAATCTAAACTAAAATAAACTAACCTAACCTAACGTAACCTAACCTTACCTATTCTAACCTAAACTAATCTAAACTAAACAAACTAAACTGAACTATAAACTAAAATATAAACTAATCTATAAACTAAACTGAACTATAAACTAAACGAAAATAAAATAAACTAAACTAAACTAACCTAACCTAAACTTACCTAACCTAACCTAAACTAAACTAATCTAAGCTATAAACTAAACTATAAACTAATTTATAAATTAAACTAAACTATAAACTAAAATAAAATAAACTAAACTAAGCTAAACTATCTAACCTAACCTAACCTAAATTAAACTAACCTAACCTAACATAAACTAACATAATCTAACCTAAACTAAACTAAACTAAAGTAACCTTACCTAACCTAACCTAACCTATACTAAACTAAACAAAACTAAACTAAACAAAACGAAACTATAAACTAAACTAAACTAAACTATAAAAAAACTAAACTAAACTCAACTAAACTAACCTAACCTAACCTAACATAAACTTAACCAAACTAAACTAACCTAACCCAACCTAAGCTAACGTTACGTAACCTAACCTAAACTTAACTAAATGAAACTAAACTATAAACTAATCTCTAAATTAAACTAAACTATAAACTAAACTAAGCTAAATTAACTAACCTAACCTATTCTAACCTAACCTAAGCTAAACTAGTCTAACCTAACCTAAACTAAACTAAACTAAACTAAATTATAAACTAAACCATAAACTAAACTAAACTATAAACTAAACTATAAACTAAACTAAACTAAACTATAAACTAGACTAAATTAAACTAAACTAACCTAACCTAACCTAAGCTAATGAAAACTAAACTAACCTAAAGTAACATAAGTTAACCTAACCTAACCTAAACTACACTAACTTAACCTGACCTAACCTAAACTAAAATAACCTAACCTAACCTAACCTAACCTAAAATAACCTAACCTAAGCTAAGCTAAACTAAACTAACCTAACCTAACATAAACTAACATAACCTAACCTAAACTGAACTAAACTAAACTAACCAAACCTAACCTAACCTACAATAACCTAACCTAAGCTAAGCTAAACTAAACTAACCTAACCTAACATAAACTAATATAACCTAACCTAAAGTGAACTAAACTAAACTAACCTTACCTAACATAACCTATACTAAACTAAACAAAACAAAACTAAACTAAGCTAAACTATAAACTAAACTATACTAAACTAAACTAACCTAACGTAACGTAACCTAAACTATCTTATCCTAACCTATACTAAACTTACCTTACCTAACCTAACACAACCTAAACTAATTTAAAGAATAAAATAAACTATTAACTAAACTAAACTAAACTATACTATAAACTAAATTATAAACTCAACTAAACTAAACTAAACTAACCTAACCTAACCTAAACTAAACTAAACTCAATTATAAACTAAACGAAACTAAACAAAACTAAACTAAACTAACCTAAAGTAACATAACCTAACCTAACCTAAACTAAACTAAACTAACCTGACCTAACCTAAACCAAAACTAAATTAATCTATACTATAAACTAAACTATAAACTAAAGTAAATTAACTAAACTAAAATAAACTAACCTAACCTAACCTAACCTAAACTAAACTAACATAAATTAACCTAAACTAAACTAAACTAATCTAATATAAACTAAACTAAACAATAAATTAAAATATAAACAAAACTTAACTAAACTAAACTAAGCAAAACTAACTTAACCTAAAATAAACTAAACTAAACTAACCTAACCTGACCTAAAATAAACTAAAATAATCTAAATTAAATTCAAGTAAACTAAACTAAACTACACTAACCTAACCTAACCTAACATAATCTAATCTAAACTAAAATAAACTAACCTAAACTAATCTAACCTTACCTAACCTAACCTAAACTAAACTAAACTAAACTATAAACTAATTTATAAACTAAACTAATCTATAAACTAAACTAAACTAACCTAAGATAACTTAACATAAATTAAACTAAACTAAACTAAACTATACTAAACTATAAAAAAACGATAAAATATACTATATATTAAACTATAAACTGAAGTAAACTAAACTAAACTCAACTGAACTAAACTAACCTAACCTAACTTAACATAACCTAACCTAAACTAAACTAAACTAACGTAACCTAACATAACCTACCCTAAACTAAAATAAATTAAATTAATTAAAATATACACTAAACTAAACTATATACTAAACGATACCTCACTCAACTAAACTATACTAAACTAAACTACACTAAACTAAACTAAACCATAAACTAAACTATAAACTAAACTATAAATTAATTTATAAATTAAACTAAACTATAAATTATAGTAAAATAAACAAAACTAAACTAAGCTAAACTATTTAACCTAACATAACCTAACCTAAGCTAAGCTATCTAAACTAACCTTACCCAACCTAACCTAAACTAAACTAAACTAAACAAAACTACACTAAACTAAACTAAATTAAACTTTAAACTGAACTAAACTGTAAACTAAACTTTAAACTAAACAAGACTAAACTATAAACAAAACTAAACTAAACTAAACTAAACTTACCTAACCTAACCTAACATAAACTTAACTAAACTAAACTACCCTAACCTAACCTAACGTAACCTAACCTTACCTATTCTAACCTAAACTAATCTAAAATAAACAAACTAATCTAAACCATAAACCAAAATATAAACTAATCTATAAACTAAACTGAACTATAAACTAAACGAAACTAAAATAAGCTATACTAAAATAAACTAACCTAACCTAACCTAAACTAAACTAACATAACCTAACCTAACCTAAACTAAACTAAACTAATCTAATATAAACTAAACTAAACAATAAATTAAAATATAAACTAAACTTAACTAAACTAAACTAAGCAAAACTAACTTAACCTAAACTAAACTAAACTAACCTAACCTGACCTAAAATAAACAAAAATAAACTAATTTAAATTCAAGTAAACTAAACTAAACTACACTAACTAACCTAACCTAACATAATCTAATCTAAACTAAAATAAACTAACCTAAACTAATCTAACCTTACCTTACCTAACCTAAACTAAACTAAACTAAACTATAAACTAATTTATAAACTAAACTAATCTATAAACTAAACTAAACTAAACTAACCTAAGGTAACTTAACCTAAATTAAACTAAACTATACTAAACTATAAACAAAACGATAAACTATACTATATATTAAATTGAACTAAAGTAAACTAAACTAAATTAATTTTACCTAACCTAACCTAAACTAAACTAAACTAACCTAACCTAACCCAAACGAAATTAAACTGTAAACTGAAGTAAACTAAACTAAACTCAACTAAACTAAACTAACCTAACCTAACTTAACATAACCTAACCTAACCTAAACTAAAATAAACTAACGTAACCTAACATAACCTACCCTAAACTAAAATAAATTAAATTAATTAAACTATAAACTAAACTAAACTATATACTAAACGATACCTCACTCAACTAAACTAAACTAAACTAAACTACACTAAACTAAACTAAACCATAAACTAAACTATAAACTAAACTATAAACTAAATTATAAACTAATTTATAAATTAAACTAAACTATAAATTATAGTAAAAAAAACAAAACTAAACTAACCTAACCTAACCTAACGTAACCTAAGCTAAGCTATCTAAACTAACTTAACTTAACCTAACCTAAACTAAACTAAACTAAAATAAACTAAACTAAACTATGAACTAAACTGAACTAAACTATAAACTAAACTAAACTAAAGTTAACTAACCTAACGTAACCTAACGTAAACTAAATTAAACTAAACTAAACTAAACTAAGCTAACTTAACCTAACCTAAACTAACCTAACCTAACCTAAGCTAAGCTAAACTAAACTAACCTAACCTAACATATACTAACCTAACCTAACCTAAACTAACCTTACCTAACCTAACCTAAACTAAACTAAACTAAACAAAACTACACTAAACTAAACTAAATTAAACTATAAACTTAACTAAACTGTAAACTAAACTTTAAACTAAACAACTAAACTATAAACAAAACTAAATTAAACTGAACTAAACTTACCTAACCTAACATAACATAAACTTAACTAAACTAAACTACCCTAACCTAACCTAACCCAACCTAACCTAAACTAAACTAAACGAAACTAAAGTAACCTTACCTAACCTAACCTAACCTATACTAAACTAAACAAAACTAAACTAAACTAAACTATAAACTAAACTAAACTAAACTATAAAAAAACTAAACTAAACTCAACTAAACTAACCTAACCTAACCTAACATAAACTTAACTAAACTAAACTAACCTAACCCAACCTAAGCTAATCTTACCTAACCTAACCTAAACTTAACTAAATGAAACTAAACTATAAACTAATCTCTAAATTAAACTAAACTATAAACTAAACTAAAACAAACTAAACTAAGCTAAATTAACTAACCTAACCTATTCTAACCTAACCTAAGCTAAACTAGTCTAACCTAACCTAAACTAAACTAAACTAAACTAAATTATAAACTAAACCATAAACTAAACTAAACTATAAACTAAACTATAAACTAAACTAAACTAAACTATAAACTAGACTAAATTAAACTAAACTAACCTAACATAACCTAAGCTAAGGAAAACTAAACTAACCTAAAGTAACATAAGTTAACCTAACCTAATCTAAACTACACTAACTTAACCTGACCTAACCTAAACTAAAATAACCTAACCTAACCTAACCTAACCTAAAATAACCTAACCTAAGCTAAGCTAAACTAAACTAACCTAACCTAACATAAACTAACCTAACCTAACCTAAACTGAACTAAACTAAACTAACCAAACCTAACCTAACCTAAAATAACCTAACCTAAGCTAAGCTAAACTAAACTAACCTAACCTAACATAAACTAATATAACCTAACTTAAAGTGAACTAAACTAAACTAACCTTACCTAACATAACCTATACTAAAATAAACAAAACAAAACTAAACTAAACTAAACTATAAACTGAACTAAACTAACCTAACCTAACCTAACCTAAACTAAACTAAACTAACCTAACCTAACCCAAACGAAATTAAACTGTAAACTGAAGTAAACTAAACTAAACTCAACTAAACTAAACTAACCTAACCTAACTTAACATAACCTAACCTAACCTAAACTAAAATAAACTAACGTAACCTAACATAACCTACCCTAAACTAAAATAAATTAAATTAATTAAACTATAAACTAAACTAAACTATATACTAAACGATACCTCACTCAACTAAACTAAACTAAACTAAACTACACTAAACTAAACTAAACCATAAACTAAACTATAAACTAAACTATAAACTAAATTATAAACTAATTTATAAATTAAACTAAACTATAAATTATAGTAAAAAAAACAAAACTAAACTAACCTAACCTAACCTAACGTAACCTAAGCTAAGCTATCTAAACTAACTTAACTTAACCTAACCTAAACTAAACTAAACTAAAATAAACTAAACTAAACTATGAACTAAACTGAACTAAACTATAAACTAAACTAAACTAAAGTTAACTAACCTAACGTAACCTAACGTAAACTAAATTAAACTAAACTAAACTAAACTAAGCTAACTTAACCTAACCTAAACTAACCTAACCTAACCTAAGCTAAGCTAAACTAAACTAACCTAACCTAACATAAACTAACCTAACCTAACCTAAACTAACCTTACCTAACCTAACCTAAACTAAACTAAACTAAACAAAACTACACTAAACTAAACTAAATTAAACTATAAACTTAACTAAACTGTAAACTAAACTTTAAACTAAACAAGACTAAACTATAAACAAAACTAAATTAAACTGAACTAAACTTACCTAATCTAACCTAACATAAACTTAACTAAACTAAACTACCCTAACCTAACCAAACCTAACCTAACCTAAACTAAACTAAACGAAACTAAACTATAAACTAAACTATAAACTAATCTATAAATTAAACTAAACTATAAACTAAACTAAAATAAACTAAACTAAACTAAACTAACTAACCTAACCTAACCGAACCTAACCTAAGCTACGCTAAACTAAACTAACCTAACAAAACCTGAACTAAACTAAACTAAACTAAACTAAATTATAAACTAAACTATAAACTAATATAAACTAACCTAACCTAACCTAACCTAAACTAAACTAACCTAACCTAAGCTAACCTAACCTAAACTAAACTAAACTATAAAAAACTATAAACTAAACTAAACAAAACTATACTATAAACTAAATTATAAACTAAACTAATGTAAACTAAACTAACCTCAACTAACCTAACCTAACCTCACCTAACCTAACATAAACTAAACTAAACTAAATTATAAACTAAACGAAACTAAACTAAACTAAACTAAATTAAACTAAACTAACCTAAAGTAACATAACCTAACCTAACCTAACCTAACCTAAACTAAAATAAACTCAACTAACCTAACCGAACCTGAACTAAACTAAACTAAACTAAACTATAAACTAAAGTAAACTAAATTAAACTAAAATAAACTAACCTAATTTACCTAAACAAAACTAACACACCTAACCTAACCTAAACAAAACTAAACTGACTTAACCTATCCTAAACAAAACAAAACTAAACTAAACTATAAGCTAAACTATAAACTAAAGTAAACTAAACTAAACTAAAATAAACTAATCTAACTTAACCTAACCTAACCTAACCTAACCTAAACAAATCTAATATAAACTAAACTAAACTATAAACTAAAATATATACTAAACTAAACTAAATAACCTAACCTAAACTAAAGTAAAATAAACTAGATTAAATTCAACTAAACTAAACTAAACTAAACGCCAATAACCTAACCTAACGCAACCTAATCTAATCTAAACTAAAATAAACTAACCTAACCTAACGTAACCTAACCTTACCTATTCTAACCTAAACTAATCTAAACTAAACAAACTAAACTGAACTATAAACTAAAATATAAACTAATCTATAAAATAAACTGAACTATAAACTAAACGAAAATAAAATAAACTAAACTAAACTAACCTAACCTAAACTTACCTAACCTAACCTAAACTAAACTAATCTAAGCTATAAACTAAACTATAAACTAATTTATAAATTAAACTAAACTATAAACTAAAATAAAATAAACTAAACTAAGCTAAACTATCTAACCTAACCTAACCTAAATTAAACTAACCTAACCTAACATAAACTAACATAATCTAACCTAAACTAAACTAAACTAAAGTAACCTTACCTAACCTAACCTAACCTATACTAAACTAAACAAAACTAAACTAAACAAAACGAAACTATAAACTAAACTAAACTAAACTATAAAAAAACTAAACTAAACTCAACTAAACTAACCTAACCTAACCTAACATAAACTTAACCAAACTAAACTAACCTAACCCAACCTAAGCTAACCTTACGTAACCTAACCTAAACTTAACTAAATGAAACTAAACTATAAACTAATCTCTAAATTAAACTAAACTATAAACTAAACTAAGCTAAATTAACTAACCTAACCTATTCTAACCTAACCTAAGCTAAACTAGTCTAACCTAACCTAAACTAAACTAAACTAAACTAAATTATAAACTAAACCATAAACTAAACTAAACTATAAACTAAACTATAAACTAAACTAAACTAAACTATAAACTAGACTAAATTAAACTAAACTAACCTAACCTAACCTAAGCTAATGAAACTAAACTAACCTAAAGTAACATAAGTTAACCTAACCTAACCTAAACTACACTAACTTAACCTGACCTAACCTAAACTAAAATAACCTAACCTAACCTAACCTAACCTAAAATAACCTAACCTAAGCTAAGCTAAACTAAACTAACCTAACCTAACATAAACTAACATAACCTAACCTAAACTGAACTAAACTAAACTAACCAAACCTAACCTAACCTACAATAACCTAACCTAAGCTAAGCTAAACTAAACTAACCTAACCTAACATAAACTAATATAACCTAACCTAAAGTGAACTAAACTAAACTAACCTTACCTAACATAACCTATACTAAACTAAACAAAACAAAACTAAACTAAGCTAAACTATAAACTAAACTATACTAAACTAAACTAACCTAACGTAACGTAACCTAAACTATCTTATCCTAACCTATACTAAACTTACCTTACCTAACCTAACACAACCTAAACTAATTTAAAGAATAAAATAAACTATTAACTAAACTAAACTAAACTATACTATAAACTAAATTATAAACTCAACTAAACTAAACTAAACTAACCTAACCTAACCTAAACTAAACTAAACTCAATTATAAACTAAACGAAACTAAACAAAACTAAACTAAACTAACCTAAAGTAACATAACCTAACCTAACCTAAACTAAACTAAACTAACCTGACCTAACCTAAACCAAAACTAAATTAATCTATACTATAAACTAAACTATAAACTAAAGTAAATTAACTAAACTAAAATAAACTAACCTAACCTAACCTAACCTAAACTAAACTAACATAAATTAACCTAAACTAAACTAAACTAATCTAATATAAACTAAACTAAACAATAAATTAAAATATAAACAAAACTTAACTAAACTAAACTAAGCAAAACTAACTTAACCTAAAATAAACTAAACTAAACTAACCTAACCTGACCTAAAATAAACTAAAATAATCTAAATTAAATTCAAGTAAACTAAACTAAACTACACTAACCTAACCTAACCTAACATAATCTAATCTAAACTAAAATAAACTAACCTAAACTAATCTAACCTTACCTAACCTAACCTAAACTAAACTAAACTAAACTATAAACTAATTTATAAACTAAACTAATCTATAAACTAAACTAAACTAACCTAAGATAACTTAACATAAATTAAACTAAACTAAACTAAACTATACTAAACTATAAAAAAACGATAAAATATACTATATATTAAACTATAAACTGAAGTAAACTAAACTAAACTCAACTGAACTAAACTAACCTAACCTAACTTAACATAACCTAACCTAAACTAAACTAAACTAACGTAACCTAACATAACCTACCCTAAACTAAAATAAATTAAATTAATTAAAATATACACTAAACTAAACTATATACTAAACGATACCTCACTCAACTAAACTATACTAAACTAAACTACACTAAACTAAACTAAACCATAAACTAAACTATAAACTAAACTATAAATTAATTTATAAATTAAACTAAACTATAAATTATAGTAAAATAAACAAAACTAAACTAAGCTAAACTATTTAACCTAACATAACCTAACCTAAGCTAAGCTATCTAAACTAACCTTACCCAACCTAACCTAAACTAAACTAAACTAAACAAAACTACACTAAACTAAACTAAATTAAACTTTAAACTGAACTAAACTGTAAACTAAACTTTAAACTAAACAAGACTAAACTATAAACAAAACTAAACTAAACTAAACTAAACTTACCTAACCTAACCTAACATAAACTTAACTAAACTAAACTACCCTAACCTAACCTAACGTAACCTAACCTTACCTATTCTAACCTAAACTAATCTAAAATAAACAAACTAATCTAAACCATAAACCAAAATATAAACTAATCTATAAACTAAACTGAACTATAAACTAAACGAAACTAAAATAAGCTATACTAAAATAAACTAACCTAACCTAACCTAAACTAAACTAACATAACCTAACCTAACCTAAACTAAACTAAACTAATCTAATATAAACTAAACTAAACAATAAATTAAAATATAAACTAAACTTAACTAAACTAAACTAAGCAAAACTAACTTAACCTAAACTAAACTAAACTAACCTAACCTGACCTAAAATAAACAAAAATAAACTAATTTAAATTCAAGTAAACTAAACTAAACTACACTAACTAACCTAACCTAACATAATCTAATCTAAACTAAAATAAACTAACCTAAACTAATCTAACCTTACCTTACCTAACCTAAACTAAACTAAACTAAACTATAAACTAATTTATAAACTAAACTAATCTATAAACTAAACTAAACTAAACTAACCTAAGGTAACTTAACCTAAATTAAACTAAACTATACTAAACTATAAACAAAACGATAAACTATACTATATATTAAATTGAACTAAAGTAAACTAAACTAAATTAATTTTACCTAACCTAACCTAAACTAAACTAAACTAACCTAACCTAACCCAAACGAAATTAAACTGTAAACTGAAGTAAACTAAACTAAACTCAACTAAACTAAACTAACCTAACCTAACTTAACATAACCTAACCTAACCTAAACTAAAATAAACTAACGTAACCTAACATAACCTACCCTAAACTAAAATAAATTAAATTAATTAAACTATAAACTAAACTAAACTATATACTAAACGATACCTCACTCAACTAAACTAAACTAAACTAAACTACACTAAACTAAACTAAACCATAAACTAAACTATAAACTAAACTATAAACTAAATTATAAACTAATTTATAAATTAAACTAAACTATAAATTATAGTAAAAAAAACAAAACTAAACTAACCTAACCTAACCTAACGTAACCTAAGCTAAGCTATCTAAACTAACTTAACTTAACCTAACCTAAACTAAACTAAACTAAAATAAACTAAACTAAACTATGAACTAAACTGAACTAAACTATAAATAAAACTAAACTAAAGTTAACTAACCTAACGTAACCTAACGTAAACTAAATTAAACTAAACTAAACTAAACTAAGCTAACTTAACCTAACCTAAACTAACCTAACCTAACCTAAGCTAAGCTAAACTAAACTAACCTAACCTAACATATACTAACCTAACCTAACCTAAACTAACCTTACCTAACCTAACCTAAACTAAACTAAACTAAACAAAACTACACTAAACTAAACTAAATTAAACTATAAACTTAACTAAACTGTAAACTAAACTTTAAACTAAACAAGACTAAACTATAAACAAAACTAAATTAAACTGAACTAAACTTACCTAACCTAACATAACATAAACTTAACTAAACTAAACTACCCTAACCTAACCTAACCCAACCTAACCTAAACTAAACTAAACGAAACTAAAGTAACCTTACCTAACCTAACCTAACCTATACTAAACTAAACAAAACTAAACTAAACTAAACTATAAACTAAACTAAACTAAACTATAAAAAAACTAAACTAAACTCAACTAAACTAACCTAACCTAACCTAACATAAACTTAACTAAACTAAACTAACCTAACCCAACCTAAGCTAATCTTACCTAACCTAACCTAAACTTAACTAAATGAAACTAAACTATAAACTAATCTCTAAATTAAACTAAACTATAAACTAAACTAAAACAAACTAAACTAAGCTAAATTAACTAACCTAACCTATTCTAACCTAACCTAAGCTAAACTAGTCTAACCTAACCTAAACTAAACTAAACTAAACTAAATTATAAACTAAACCATAAACTAAACTAAACTATAAACTAAACTATAAACTAAACTAAACTAAACTATAAACTAGACTAAATTAAACTAAACTAACCTAACATAACCTAAGCTAAGGAAAACTAAACTAACCTAAAGTAACATAAGTTAACCTAACCTAATCTAAACTACACTAACTTAACCTGACCTAACCTAAACTAAAATAACCTAACCTAACCTAACCTAACCTAAAATAACCTAACCTAAGCTAAGCTAAACTAAACTAACCTAACCTAACATAAACTAACCTAACCTAACCTAAACTGAACTAAACTAAACTAACCAAACCTAACCTAACCTAAAATAACCTAACCTAAGCTAAGCTAAACTAAACTAACCTAACCTAACATAAACTAATATAACCTAACTTAAAGTGAACTAAACTAAACTAACCTTACCTAACATAACCTATACTAAAATAAACAAAACAAAACTAAACTAAACTAAACTATAAACTGAACTAAACTAACCTAACCTAACATAAACTTAACTAAACTAACCTAACCCAACCTAAGCTAACCTTACCTAACCTAACCTAAACTAAACTAAACGAAACTAATCTATAAACTAAACTATAAACTCATCTCTAAATTAAACTAAACTATAAAATAAACTAAAATAAACTAAACTAAGCTAAATTAACTAACCTAACCTATTCTAACCTAACCTAAGCTAAACTAGACTAACCTAACCTAAACTAAACTAAACTAAACTATAAACTAGACTAAACTAATCTATAAACAAAACTAAACTAAACTGAACTAAACTAACCTAACCTAACCTAACATAAACTTAACTAAACTAAACTAACCTAACCCAACCTAAGCTAACCTTACCTAACCTAACCTAAACTTAACTAAATGAAACTAAACTATAAACTAATCTCTAAATTAAACTAAACTATAATCAAAACTAAAATAAACTAAACTAAGCTAAATTAACTAACCTAACCTATTCTAACCTAACCTAAGCTAAACTAGACTAACCTAACCTAAACTAAACTAAACTAAACTAAATTATAAACTAAACCATAAACTAAATTAAACTATAAACTAAACTATAAACTAAACTAAACTAAACTATAAACTAGACTAAACTAAACTAAACTAACCTAACCTAACCTAAGCTAAGGTAAAGTAAACTAACCTAACCTAACCTGACCTAAACTAAACTAAACTAACCTAACTTATAAACTAAGCTGTAAACTAAACTAAACCAAATTATAAACTAAACTATAAACTAAACTAAACTAAACTATAAACTAAACTAAACTAAATTATACTAATCTAACATAACCTAAACTAAACTAACCTAACCTAACCTAACCTAACATAACCTAAACTAAACTAAACTAAAATATAAAATAAACTGTAAACTAAACTATACTATAAACTAAATTATAAACTAAACTAAACTAAACTAAACTAACCTAACCTAACCTAATCTAACATAAATTAAACTAAATTATAAACAAAGCGAAACTAAACTAACCTAACCTAATATAAACTAAACTAAACTAAATTATAAACTAAACGAAACTAAACTAAACTAAACTAACCTAAAGTAACATAAGTTAACCTAACCTAACCTAAACTACAGTAACTTAACCTAGCCTAACCTAAACTGAACTAAACCAAACTAACCTAACCTAACCTAAAATAACCTAACCTAAGCTAAGCTAAACTAAACTTACCTAACCTAACCTAAACTAAAATAATCTAAACTATAAACTAAACTATAAACTAATTTATAAATTAAACTAAACTATTAACTAAAATAAAATAAACTAAACTAAGCTAAACTATCTAACCTAACCTAACCTAACCTAAAATAACCTAACCTAAGCTAAGATAAACTAAACTAACCTAACCTAACATAAACTAACATAACCTAACCTAACCTAAACTAATCTAAAGTAAACTAAACTAATCTAATATAAACTAAACAAACTTAAACTATAAACTGTAATATAAACTAAACTAAACTAACCTAACCTAAACTAAACTAAAATAAACTAAATTAAATTCAACTAAATGAAACTAAACTAAACTACACTAACCTAACCTAGCCTAACCTAACATAATCTAATCTAAACTAAAATAAACTAACCTAACCTAACCTTAACTAACCTAAACTAAACTAAACTAAACTAAACTAAACCAAACTAAACTAAACTATAAACTAAAATATAAATTAACCTGTAAACTATACTAAACTATAAACTACACGAAACTAATATAAACTATACAAAACTAACCTAACCTAACCTAAGCTAAGCTAAACTAAACTAACCTAACCTAACCTAAAGTAAACTAAATTAAACTAAATTATAAACTAAAATATAAACTAAATTAAACCAAACTACATATTAAACTATAAACTAAACTAAGCTAAACTATAAATTAAACTAAACTAAACTAACCTAACCTAACCTAAACTAACCTAACCTAACCGAAACTAAACTAACCCAACCTAACCTAACATAACCTAAACTAAACTAAACTAAACTATAAAATAAACTATAAATGAAACTAAACTAAACTATACTATAAACTAAATTATGAACTAAACTAAACTAAACTAAACTAAGCTAACCTAACCTAAGTTAAACTAAACTAAACTAAATTATAAAATAAACGAAACTAAACTAACCTTACCTAACCTAACCTAACCTAACATAAACTAAACTAAACAAAATAATAAACTAAACGAAACTAAACGAAACTAAACTAAACTAACCTAAAGTAACATAACCTAACCTAACCTAACCTAAACTAAACTAAACTAACCTGACCTACCCTAAACTAAAACTAAACTAAACAAAACTATAAACTAAACTATAAACTAAAGTAAATTAACTAAACTAAAATAAAGTAACCTAACCTAACCTAACCTAAACTAAACTAACCTAACCTAACCTAACCTAAACTAAACTAAACTAATCTATTATAAACTAAACTAAACAATAAATTAAAATATAAACTAAACTAAACTAAACTAAGCTAAACTAACTTAACGTAAACTAAACTAAACTAACCTAACCTAGCCTAAACTAAACTAAAATAAACTAAATAAAATTCAAGTAAACTAAACTAAACTACACTAACCTAACCTAACCAAACCTAACATAATCTAATCTAAACTAAAATAAAATAACCTAAACTAATCTAACCTTACCTAACCTAACCTAAACTAAACTAAACTAAACCAAACTAAACTAAACTATAAAATAAAATATAAACTAATTTATAAACTAAACTAATCTATAAACTAAACTAAACTAAACTAAACTTAGCTAAACTAACTAACCTTACCTAACCTAACCTATACTAACTTAACCTAACCTATACTAAACTTACCTTACCTAACCTAACATAACCTAAACTAAACTAAACTATAAAATAAACTATAAACTAAACTAAACTAAACTAAACTATACTATAAACTAAATTTTAAACTAAACTAAACTAAACTAAACTAACCTAACCTAACCTAACCTAACCTAACATAAACTAAACTAAACTAAATTATAAACTAAACCAAACTAAAACTAAACTAACCTAAAGTAACATAACATAACCTAACCTAAACTAAACTAACCTAACCTAACCTAACCTAACCTAAAGTAAACTAAACTAATCTAATATAAACTAAACTAAACAATAAATTAAAATATAAAATAAACTTAACTAAACTAAACTAAGCTAAACTAACTTAACCTAAACTAAACTAAACTAACCTAACCTGGCCTAAACTAAACTAAAATAAACTAAATTAAATTCTAGTAAACTAAACTAAACTACACTAACCTAACCTAACCTAACGTAACATAATCTAATCTAAACTAAAACAAACTAACCTAAAGTAATCTAACCTTACCTAACCTAACCAAAACTAAAGTAAACCAAATAAAACTAAACTATACACTAAAATATAAACTTATTTATAAACTAAACTAATCTATAAACTAAACTAAACTAACCTAACCTAAATTAGACTAAACTAAACTAAAGTAAATTCAACTAAACTAAACCTAAATACACTAACCCAACCTAACCTAATCTAACATAAACTAAACTAAACTAAACTAACCTAAGATAACTTAACCTAAATTAAACTAAACTAAACTAAACTGTACTAAACTATAAACAAAACGATAAACTATACTATATATTAAACTGAACTAAAGTAAACTAAACTAAATTAATTTTACCTAACCTAACCTAAACTAAACTAAACTAACCTAACCTAACCTAAAGTAAATTAAACTAATCTAAACTAAACGAAATTAAACTATAAACTAAACTAAACTAAACTCAACTAAACTAAACTGACCTAACCTAACTTAACCTGGCCTTACCTAAACTAAACTATACTAACCTAACCTAACATAACCTACCCTAAACTAAACTAAACTAAATTAATTAAACTATAAACTAAACTAAACTATAAACTAAACGATACCTCACTAAACTAAACTAAACTACACTAAACTAAACTAAACCATAAAATAAACTATAAACTAAACTATAAACTAAGCTATAAACTAAACTAAACTAAACTATAAACTACACTAAACTAATCTATAAACTAAGCTAACCTATCCTAAATTAAACTAAACTAAACTAAGCTAACCTAACCTAACCTAACCTAACTTAAGCTAAACTAAACTAAACTAACCTAACCTGACATAAACTAACCTAACCTAAACTAAACTAAACTTTCCTAACCTAACCTAACCTAATCTAACCTAAACTAAACTAAACAAAACTAAAGTAAACTAAACTAAATTAAACTATAAACTATACTAAACTATAAACTAAACTAAACTAAACTATAAACAGAACTAAACTAAAGTGAACTAAACTAACCTAACCTAACATAAACTAAACTATAAATTAAACTATAAACTAATCTATAAATTAAACTAAACTATAAATTACACTAAAATAAACTAAACTAAGCTAAACTATCTACCCTATCCTAACCTAACCTAACCTAACCTAACCTAACCTAACCTAAGCTAAACTAAACTAACCTAAGCTAAACTAACCTAACCTAAACTAACCTAACCTAAACTAACCTAACCTAAGCTAAACTAAACTAAACTAAACTATAAACTAAACTATAAACTAAACTAAACTATACTATAAACTAAATTATAAACTAAACTAAACTAAACTAACCTAAAGTAATATAACCTAAACTAAACTAACCTAACCTAACCTAAACTAAACTAACCTGACCTAACCTAACCTAAACAAAACTAAACTAAACTAAACTAAACTAAACTAAAATAAACTAACCTAACCTAACCTAACCTAAACTAAACTAACCTAAAGTAATCTAACCTAAACTAAACTAAACTATACTAAATTAATGTAATATAAACTAAACTAAATTAAACTATAAACTAAAATATAAACTAAACTAAACTAAACTAACCTAACTTAAACTAAACTAAAATAAACTAAAATAATTCAACTAAATGAAACTAAACTAAACTATACTAACCTAAACTAACCTAACCTAACATAATCTAATCTAAACTAAAATAAACTAACCTAACCGAACTTAACCTAACCTTTCCTAACCTAAACTAAACTAAACTAAATTAAACCAAACTAAACTAAACTATAAACTAAAATATAAATTAATCTGTAAACTAATCTAAACTATAAACTAATTTATAAATTAAACTAAACTTTAAACTAAAATAAAATAAACTAAACTAAGCTAAACTATCTAACCTAACCTAACCTAACCTAAAATAACCTAACCTAAGCTAAGCTAAACTAAACTAACCTAACCCAACATAAACTAACATAACCTAACCTAAACTAAACCAAACTAAACTAACCTTACCTAACCTAACCTAACCTAACCTATACTAAACTAAAGAAAACTAAACTAAACTAAACTAAACTATAAACTAAATTAACTAAACTATAAACAAAACTAAACTAAACTGAAGTAAACTAACCTAACCTAACCTAACCTAAACTTAACAAAATTTAACTAAACTATAAACTAATCTCTAAAATAAACTAAACTATAAACTAAACTAAACTAAACTAAGCTAAATTAACTAACCTAACCTATTCTAAACTAAAATAAAGTAACATAAGTTAATCCAACCTAACCTAAACTACACTAACTTAACCTGACCTAACCAAAAGTAAACTAACCTAACCTAACCTAACCTAAAATAACCTAACCTAAGCTAAGCTAAACTAAACTAACATAACCTAACATAAACTAACATAACCTAACCTAAACTGAACTAAACTTAACTAACCTAACCTAACCTAAAATAACCTAACCTAAGCTAAGCTAAACTAAACTAACCTAACCTAACATAAACTAATATAACCTAACCTAAATTGAACTAAACTAAATTAACCTTACCTAAACTAACCTATACTAAACTAAACAAAACAAAACTTAACTAAACTAAACTATAAACTGAACTAAACTAACCTAACCTAACCTAACATAAACTTAACTAAACTAAACTAAACTAACCCAACCTAAGCTAACCTTACCTAACCTAACCTAAACTAAACTAAACAAAACTAAACGATAAACTAAACTATAAAGTAATCTGTAAAGTAAACTAAACTATAAACTAAACTAAAATAAACTAAACTAAGCTAAATTAACTAACCTAACCTATTCTAACCTAACCTAAGCTTAACTAGACTAACCTAACCTAAACTAAACTAAACTAAATTATAAACTAAACCATTAACTAAACTAAACTAAACTATAAACAAAACTAAACTATAAACTAAACTAAACTAAACTAAACTAAACCAACCTAACCTAACCTAAGGTAAGCTAAAATAAACTAACCTAACCTAACCTGAACTAGACTAAACTAAACTAAACTATAAATTAAACTAAACCAATTATAAACTAAACTATAAACTAAACAAAACTAAACTATAAACTAAACTAAACTAAATTCAACTAACCTAACCTAACCTAACCTAAACTAAACTAACCTAACCTAACATAACCTAACATAACCTAAACTAAACTAAACTAAAATATAAAATAAACTGTAAACTAAAATAAACTATACTATAAACTAAATTATAAACTAAACTAAACTAAACTAAACTAAAGTAACCTAACCTAACCTAACCCAACATAAACTAACCTAATTATAAACTAAACGAAACTAAACTAACCTAACCTAACCTAATATAAACTAAACTAAACTAAATTATAAACTAAACGAAACTAAACTAAACTAAACCTAAAGTAACATAACTTAAACTAACCTAACCTAAACTAAACTAACTTAACCTGACCTAACCTAAACTAAACTAAACTAAACTATTAACTAAACTATAAACTAAAGTAAATTAACCAAAATAAAATAAACTAACCTAACCTAACCTAACCTAAACTAAACTAAACTAAGATAATATAAGCTAAAATGAACAATAAATTAAAATATAAACTAAACTATACGAAACTAATTTAACCTTACTTAACCTATCCTTAACTATACTAAACTAAACTAAACTAACCTACCCTAACCTAAACTAAACAAAAATAAACTACATTAAATTCAACTAAACTAAAATAAACTACACTAACCTAACCTAACCTTACCTAACCTAACCTAAACTAAACTCAACCAAACTAAACTAAACTATAAACTAAAATATAAGCTAATCTATAAACTAAACTAAACCAAATTAAATTCAACTAAACTAAACTACACTAATCTAACCTAACCTAACCTAACATAATCTAAACTAAACTAAAATAAACTAACCTAACCCAAACTAACCTAACCTTACCTAACCTAACCTAAACTAAACTAAACTAAACTAAACTTAACTAAACTATAAAGCAAAATATAAACTAATCTATAAACTAAACTAAACTATAAACTAAAGGAAACTAAATTAAACTATACTAAACTAAACTAACCTAACATAAACAAATCTAACCTAACCTAAAATAAACTAAACTAAACTAAATTTAACTATAAACTAAATTAAATTAAACTATAAACACAACTAAACTAAACTGAACTAACTAACCTAACCTAACCTAACTTAAACTTAACTAAACTAAACTACCCTAACCTAACCTAACCTAACCAAACCTAACCTAACCTAAACTAAACTAAAATAAACTAAACTAAACTAAACTAACTAACCTAACCTAACCTAACCTAAGCTAACCTAAGCTAAACTAAACTAACCTAAATTAACCTAACCTAACCTAACGTAACCTAAACTAAACTAAACTAACCTACCTAACCTAACATAAATTAAACTAAACTAAATTATAAACTAAACGAAACTAAACTAAATTAAACTAAGCTAAAGTAACATAACCTAACATAAATTAACCTAACCTAATCTAACCTAAACTAAACTAAACTAAACTAACCTAACCTAACCTAACCTAAACTAAACTAACCTAACCTAAATTAACCTAAACAAAACTAAACTAAACTAAACTAACCTAACCTAACTTAACATAAACTAAACTAAACTAAACTAAATAAAACTAAACTAAACTAAACGAAATTAAACTATACATCAAACTATAAAATAAGCTACACTAAACTATAAACTAAAATATAAACTAATCTAAACTAAACTAACCTAACCTAAACTAAACTAAAATAAACTAAATTAAATTCAACTAAATGAAACTAAACTAAACTACACTAACCTAACCTAACCTAAACTACCCTAACATAATCTAATCTAAACAAAAATAAACTAACCTAAACTAATCTAACCTTACCTAACCAAACCTAAACTAAACTAAACTAAACCAAACTAAACTAAACTACAAACTAAAATATAAACTAATTTATAAACTAAACTAATCTATAAACTAAACTAAACTAAACTAAACTTAGCTAAACTAACTAACCTTACCGAAAATAGCCTAACCTAATCTAAGCTTAACTAAAGTAACCTAACCTAAACCAACATAAATCAAACTAAACTAAATTATAAAGTAAACCATAAACTAAACTAAACAAAAGTTAATTCTAAACTATAAATTAACTAAACTATTAACTAAACTAAACTAAACTAAACTAACCTCACCTAACCTAATTTAAACTAAACTAAACTAACTTAACCTAACCTAAACTAAACTAAACTAAACTAAACTATAAACACAGTTATAAACTAAACTAAACTAAACTAAACTAACATAACGTAACTTAAACTACAATAAAATAAACTAAAATAAGTTCATCTAAACTAAACCTTACTACACTAACCTCACCTAACCTAACCTAACATAAACTAAACTAAATTGACCTAACCTAACCTAACGTAAACTAAACTAAACTATACGAAACAAAACTAAATAAAACTAAACTAAACTAAACGAAATTAAACTATACACCAAACTATAAAATAAGCTAAACTAAACTATAAATTAAACTATGAACTAAACTAAACTACTAAACTATAAGGTAAACTAAACTAAATTAAACTCAACTAACCTAAACTAACCTAAGCTTACTAAACTAACCTAACCTAAACTAACCTAACCTAATATAAACTAAACTAAACTAACCTAACGTAACATAAGTTAGGCTAAGCTAAACTAAACTAACCTAACCTAAAATAAACTAAACTAAACCAAACTATATACTAAACTATAAACTAAACTATACTAAACTGAACTAACCTAACCTAAACTAACTTAACCTAACATATACTAAACTTACCTTATCTAACCTAACATAACCTAAACTAATCTAAAGTATAAAATAAACTACAAACTAGACTAAACTAAACTATACTATAAACTAAATTATAAACTAAACTAAACTAAACTAAACTAACCTAACCTAACCTAACCTAAACTAAACTAAACTAAATTATAAACTAAACGTAACTAAACTAACCTAACATAACCTAACCTAACCTAACATAAACTAAACTAAACTCAATTATACACTAAACGAAACAAAACAAAACTAAACCAAACTAACCTAAAGTAACATAACCTAAGCTAACCTAAACTAAACTAAACTAACCTGACCTAACCTAAACCAAAACTAAATTAATCTGTACTATAAACTAAACTATAAACTAAAGTAAATTAACTAAACTAAAATAAACTAACCTAACCTAACCTAAATTAAACTAACATAACCTAACCTAACCTAAACTAAACTAAACTAAACTAATCTAATATAAACTAAACTAAACAATAAATTAAAATATAAACTAAACTAATCTATAAACTAAACTAAACTAAACTAAACTTAGCTAAACTAACTAACCTTACCTAATGTAGCTTAACGTAATCTAAGCTAAACTAAACTAACCTAACCTAAACAAAAATAAACAAAACTAAACTAAATTATAAAGTAAACTATAAACTAAACTAAACAAAACTATATTCTAAAATATAAATTAACTAAATTATAAACTAAACTAAACTAAACTAAACTAACCTAACCTATCCTAACACAACCTAAACTAAGCTAAACTAACCTAACCTAACCTAACCTAACCTAAACGAAACTAAGCTAAACTGAACTAAACTAAACTAAATTAAACAATAATCTAAACTAAACTTAACTATAAATTAAACTATAAACTAAACTAAACTATAAACAATACTAAACCAAACTGAACTAAACTAACCTAACCTAACCTAACATAAACTTAACTAAACTAAACTAACTTAACCTCACCCAACCTAACCTTACCTAACCTAACCTAAACTAAACTATAAGCGAAACTATACTTAACTATAAATTAAACACTAAACTAAACTACACCAAACTCACCTAACCTAACATAAACACAACTAACACACCTAACCTAACCTAACCTAAATTAAACTAAACCAAAATAAACTAACCCAACCTAACCTAACCTAACCTAAACTAAACTAAACTGACCTAACCTATCCTAAACAAAACTAAACTAAACTAAACTATAAGCAAAACTATTAACTAAAGTAAACTAAAGTAAACTAAAATAAACTAACCTAACCTAACCTAACCTAAGCTAAAATAATCTAATATAAACTAAACTAAACTAAACTATAAACTAAAATATAAACTAAACTAAGCTAAACTAAATAACCTAACCTAAACTAAAATATACTAGATTAAATTCAACTAAACTAAACTAAACTATACTAACCTAACCAAACCTAACCTAACCTAACATAATCTAATCTAAACTAAAATAAACTAACCTAACCTAACGTAACCTAACCTTACCTATTCTAACCTAAACTAAACTAAACTAAACAAACTAAACTAAACAATATACTAAAATATAAACTAATCTATAAACTAAACTGAACTATAAACTAAACGAAACTAAAATAAACTATACTAAACTAAACTAACCTAACCTAAATTAAACTAAACTAAAATAAACTAACCCAACCTAACCTAACCTAACCTAAACTAAACTAAACTGACCTAACCTATCCTAAACAAAACTAAACTAAACTAAACTATAAGCAAAACTATTAACTAAAGTAAACTAAAGTAAACTAAAATAAACTAACCTAACCTAACCTAACCTAACCTAAAATAATCTAATATAAACTAAACTAAACTAAACTATAAACTAAAATATAAACTAAACTAAACTAAACTAAATAACCTAACCTAAACTAAACTAAAATAAACTAGATTAAATTCAACTAAACTAAACTAAACTATACTAACCTAACTTAACCTAACCTAACCTAACATAATCTAATCTAAACTAAAATAAACTAACCTAACCTAACGTAACCTAACCTTACCTATTCTAACCTAAACTAAACTAAACTAAACAAAATAAACTAAACTATATACTAAAATATAAACTAATCTATAAACTAATCTGAACTATAAACTAAACGAAACTAAAATAAACTATACTAAACTAAACTAACCTAACCTAAACATACCTCACCTAACCTAAACTAAACTAAACTAAACTATTAATTAATTTATAAATTAAACTAAACTATAAACTAAAATAAAATAAACTGAACTAAGCTAAACTAACTAACATAACCTAACCTAACCTAACCTAACCTAAAATAACCTAACCTAAGCTAAGCTAAACTAAACTAACCTAACCTAACATAAACTAAACTAAACTAAACTAACCTAACCTAACATAAACTAAACTAAACTGACCTAACCTAACCTAACGTAAACTAAACTAAACTATACGAAACAAAACTAAATAAAACTAAACTAAACTAAACGATATTAAACTATACACCAAACTAAAAAATAAGCTAAACTAAACTATAAATTAAACTATAAACTAAACTAAACTACTAAACTATAAGGTAAACTAAACTAAATTAAACTCAACTAATCTAAACTAACCTAAGCTTACTAAACTAACCTAACCTAAACTAACCTAACCTAATATAAACTAAACTAAACTAACCTAACCTAACATAAGCTAGGCTAAGCTAAACTAAACTAACCTAACCTAAGATAAAATAAACTAAACTAAAATATAAACTAAAGTATAAACTAAACTAAACCAAACTATATACTAAACTATAAACTAAACTAAGCTAAACTATAAACTAAACTATACTAAACTAAACTAACCTAACGTAACCTAACCTAAACTATCTTATCCTAACCTATACTAAACTTACCTTACCTAACCTAACACAACCTAAACTAATTTAAAGAATAAAATAAACTATTAACTAAACTAAACTAAACTATACTATAAACTAAATTATAAACTCAACTAAACTAAACTAAACTAAACTAACCTAACCTAACCTAAACTAAACTAAACTCAATTATAAACTAAACGAAACTAAACAAAACTAAACTAAACTAACCTAAAGTAACATAACCTAACCTAACCTAAACTAAACTAAACTAACCTGACCTAACCTAAACCAAAACTAAATTAATCTATACTATAAACTAAACTATAAACTAAAGTAAATTAACTAAACTAAAATAAACTAACCTAACCTAACCTAAGGTAAGCTAAAATAAACTAACCTAACCTAACCTGAACTAGACTAAACTAAACTAAACTATAAATTAAACTAAACCAATTATAAACTAAACTATAAACTAAACAAAACTAAACTATAAACTAAACTAAACTAAATTCAACTAACCTAACCTAACCTAAACTAAACTAACCTAACCTAACATAACCTAACATAACCTAAACTAAACTAAACTAAAATATAAAATAAACTGTAAACTAAAATAAACTATACTATAAACTAAATTATAAACTAAACTAAACTAAACTAAACTAAAGTAACCTAACCTAACCTAACCCAACATAAACTAACCTAATTATAAACTAAACGAAACTAAACTAACCTAACCTAACCTAATATAAACTAAACTAAACTAAATTATAAACTAAACGAAACTAAACTAAACTAAACCTAAAGTAACATAACTTAAACTAACCTAACCTAAACTAAACTAACTTAACCTGACCTAACCTAAACTAAACTAAACTAAACTATTAACTAAACTATAAACTAAAGTAAATTAACCAAAATAAAATAAACTAACCTAACCTAACCTAACCTAAACTAAACTAAACTAAGATAATATAAGCTAAAATGAACAATAAATTAAAATATAAACTAAACTATACTAAACTAATTTAACCTTACTTAACCTATCCTTAACTATACTAAACTAAACTAAACTAACCTACCCTAACCTAAACTAAACAAAAATAAACTACATTAAATTCAACTAAACTAAAATAAACTACACTAACCTAACCTAACCTTACCTAACCTAACCTAAACTAAACTCAACCAAACTAAACTAAACTATAAACTAAAATATAAGCTAATCTATAAACTAAACTAAACCAAATTAAATTCAACTAAACTAAACTACACTAATCTAACCTAACCTAACCTAACATAATCTAAACTAAACTAAAATAAACTAACCTAACCCAAACTAACCTAACCTTACCTAACCTAACCTAAACTAAACTAAACTAAACTAAACTTAACTAAACTATAAAGCAAAATATAAACTAATCTATAAACTAAACTAAACTATAAACTAAAGGAAACTAAATTAAACTATACTAAACTAAACTAACCTAACATAAACAAATCTAACCTAACCTAAAATAAACTAAACTAAACTAAATTTAACTATAAACTAAATTAAATTAAACTATAAACACAACTAAACTAAACTGAACTAACTAACCTAACCTAACCTAACTTAAACTTAACTAAACTAAACTACCCTAACCTAACCTAACCTAACCAAACCTAACCTAACCTAAACTAAACTAAAATAAACTAAACTAAACTAAACTAACTAACCTAACCTAACCTAACCTAAGCTAACCTAAGCTAAACTAAACTAACCTAAATTAACCTAACCTAACCTAACGTAACCTAAACTAAACTAAACTAACCTACCTAACCTAACATAAATTAAACTAAACTAAATTATAAACTAAACGAAACTAAACTAAATTAAACTAAGCTAAAGTAACATAACCTAACATAAATTAACCTAACCTAATCTAACCTAAACTAAACTAAACTAAACTAACCTAACCTAACCTAACCTAAACTAAACTAACCTAACCTAAATTAACCTAAACAAAACTAAACTAAACTAAACTAACCTAACCTAACTTAACATAAACTAAACTAAACTAAACTAAATAAAACTAAACTAAACTAAACGAAATTAAACTATACATCAAACTATAAAATAAGCTACACTAAACTATAAACTAAAATATAAACTAATCTAAACTAAACTAACCTAACCTAAACTAAACTAAAATAAACTAAATTAAATTCAACTAAATGAAACTAAACTAAACTACACTAACCTAACCTAACCTAAACTACCCTAACATAATCTAATCTAAACAAAAATAAACTAACCTAAACTAATCTAACCTTACCTAACCAAACCTAAACTAAACTAAACTAAACCAAACTAAACTAAACTACAAACTAAAATATAAACTAATTTATAAACTAAACTAATCTATAAACTAAACTAAACTAAACTAAACTTAGCTAAACTAACTAACCTTACCGAAAATAGCTTAACCTAATCTAAGCTTAACTAAAGTAACCTAACCTAAACCAACATAAATCAAACTAAACTAAATTATAAAGTAAACCATAAACTAAACTAAACAAAAGTTAATTCTAAACTATAAATTAACTAAACTATTAACTAAACTAAACTAAACTAAACTAACCTCACCTAACCTAATTTAAACTAAACTAAACTAACTTAACCTAACCTAAACTAAACTAAACTAAACTAAACTATAAACACAGTTATAAACTAAACTAAACTAAACTAAACTAAACTAACATAACGTAACTTAAACTACAATAAAATAAACTAAAATAAGTTCATTTAAACTAAACCTTACTACACTAACCTCACCTAACCTAACCTAACATAAACTAAACTAAATTGACCTAACCTAACCTAACGTAAACTAAACTAAACTATACGAAACAAAACTAAATAAAACTAAACTAAACTAAACGAAATTAAACTATACACCAAACTATAAAATAAGCTAAACTAAACTATAAATTAAACTATGAACTAAACTAAACTACTAAACTATAAGGTAAACTAAACTAAATTAAACTCAACTAACCTAAACTAACCTAAGCTTACTAAACTAACCTAACCTAAACTAACCTAACCTAATATAAACTAAACTAAACTAACCTAACGTAACATAAGTTAGGCTAAGCTAAACTAAACTAACCTAACCTAAAATAAACTAAACTAAACCAAACTATATACTAAACTATAAACTAAACTATACTAAACTGAACTAACCTAACCTAAACTAACTTAACCTAACATATACTAAACTTACCTTATCTAACCTAACATAACCTAAACTAATCTAAAGTATAAAATAAACTACAAACTAGACTAAACTAAACTATATTATAAACTAAATTATAAACTAAACTAAACTAAACTAAACTAACCTAACCTAACCTAACCTAAACTAAACTAAACTAAATTATAAACTAAACGTAACTAAACTAACCTAACATAACCTAACCTAACCTAACATAAACTAAACTAAACTCAATTATACACTAAACGAAACAAAACAAAACTAAACCAAACTAACCTAAAGTAACATAACCTAAGCTAACCTAAACTAAACTAAACTAACCTGACCTAACCTAAACCAAAACTAAATTAATCTGTACTATAAACTAAACTATAAACTAAAGTAAATTAACTAAACTAAAATAAACTAACCTAACCTAACCTAAATTAAACTAACATAACCTAACCTAACCTAAACTAAACTAAACTAAACTAATCTAATATAAACTAAACTAAACAATAAATTAAAATATAAACTAAACTAATCTATAAACTAAACTAAACTAAACTAAACTTAGCTAAACTAACTAACCTTACCTAATGTAGCTTAACGTAATCTAAGCTAAACTAAACTAACCTAACCTAAACAAAAATAAACAAAACTAAACTAAATTATAAAGTAAACTATAAACTAAACTAAACAAAACTATATTCTAAAATATAAATTAACTAAATTATAAACTAAACTAAACTAAACTAAACTAACCTAACCTATCCTAACACAACCTAAACTAAGCTAAACTAACCTAACCTAACCTAACCTAACCTAAACGAAACTAAGCTAAACTGAACTAAACTAAACTAAATTAAACAATAATCTAAACTAAACTTAACTATAAATTAAACTATAAACTAAACTAAACTATAAACAATACTAAACCAAACTGAACTAAACTAACCTAACCTAACCTAACATAAACTTAACTAAACTAAACTAACTTAACCTCACCCAACCTAACCTTACCTAACCTAACCTAAACTAAACTATAAGCGAAACTATACTTAACTATAAATTAAACACTAAACTAAACTACACCAAACTCACCTAACCTAACATAAACACAACTAACACACCTAACCTAACCTAACCTAAATTAAACTAAACTAAAATAAACTAACCCAACCTAACCTAACCTAACCTAAACTAAACTAAACTGACCTAACCTATCCTAAACAAAACTAAACTAAACTAAACTATAAGCAAAACTATTAACTAAAGTAAACTAAAGTAAACTAAAATAAACTAACCTAACCTAACCTAACCTAAGCTAAAATAATCTAATATAAACTAAACTAAACTAAACTATAAACTAAAATATAAACTAAACTAAGCTAAACTAAATAACCTAACCTAAACTAAAATATACTAGATTAAATTCAACTAAACTAAACTAAACTATACTAACCTAACCAAACCTAACCTAACCTAACATAATCTAATCTAAACTAAAATAAACTAACCTAACCTAACGTAACCTAACCTTACCTATTCTAACCTAAACTAAACTAAACTAAACAAACTAAACTAAACAATATACTAAAATATAAACTAATCTATAAACTAAACTGAACTATAAACTAAACGAAACTAAAATAAACTATACTAAACTAAACTAACCTAACCTAAATTAAACTAAACTAAAATAAACTAACCCAACCTAACCTAACCTAACCTAAACTAAACTAAACTGACCTAACCTATCCTAAACAAAACTAAACTAAACTAAACTATAAGCAAAACTATTAACTAAAGTAAACTAAAGTAAACTAAAATAAACTAACCTAACCTAACCTAACCTAACCTAAAATAATCTAATATAAACTAAACTAAACTAAACTATAAACTAAAATATAAACTAAACTAAACTAAACTAAATAACCTAACCTAAACTAAACTAAAATAAACTAGATTAAATTCAACTAAACTAAACTAAACTATACTAACCTAACTTAACCTAACCTAACCTAACATAATCTAATCTAAACTAAAATAAACTAACCTAACCTAACGTAACCTAACCTTACCTATTCTAACCTAAACTAAACTAAACTAAACAAAATAAACTAAACTATATACTAAAATATAAACTAATCTATAAACTAATCTGAACTATAAACTAAACGAAACTAAAATAAACTATACTAAACTAAACTAACCTAACCTAAACATACCTCACCTAACCTAAACTAAACTAAACTAAACTATTAATTAATTTATAAATTAAACTAAACTATAAACTAAAATAAAATAAACTGAACTAAGCTAAACTAACTAACATAACCTAACCTAACCTAACCTAACCTAAAATAACCTAACCTAAGCTAAGCTAAACTAAACTAACCTAACCTAACATAAACTAAACTAAACTAAACTAACCTAACCTAACATAAACTAAACTAAACTGACCTAACCTAACCTAACGTAAACTAAACTAAACTATACGAAACAAAACTAAATAAAACTAAACTAAACTAAACGATATTAAACTATACACCAAACTAAAAAATAAGCTAAACTAAACTATAAATTAAACTATAAACTAAACTAAACTACTAAACTATAAGGTAAACTAAACTAAATTAAACTCAACTAATCTAAACTAACCTAAGCTTACTAAACTAACCTAACCTAAACTAACCTAACCTAATATAAACTAAACTAAACTAACCTAACCTAACATAAGCTAGGCTAAGCTAAACTAAACTAACCTAACCTAAGATAAAATAAACTAAACTAAAATATAAACTAAAGTATAAACTAAACTAAACCAAACTATATACTAAACTATAAACTAAACTAAGCTAAACTATAAACTAAACTATACTAAACTAAACTAACCTAACGTAACCTAACCTAAACTATCTTATCCTAACCTATACTAAACTTACCTTACCTAACCTAACACAACCTAAACTAATTTAAAGAATAAAATAAACTATTAACTAAACTAAACTAAACTATACTATAAACTAAATTATAAACTCAACTAAACTAAACTAAACTAAACTAACCTAACCTAACCTAAACTAAACTAAACTCAATTATAAACTAAACGAAACTAAACAAAACTAAACTAAACTAACCTAAAGTAACATAACCTAACCTAACCTAAACTAAACTAAACTAACCTGACCTAACCTAAACCAAAACTAAATTAATCTATACTATAAACTAAACTATAAACTAAAGTAAATTAACTAAACTAAAATAAACTAACCTAACCTAACCTAACCTAAACTAAACTAACATAAATTAACCTAAACTAAACTAAACTAATCAAATATAAACTAAACTAAACAATAAATTAAAATATAAACAAAACTTAACTAAACTAAACTAAGCAAAACTAACTTAACCTAAAATAAACTAAACTAAACTAACCTAAGCTGACCTAAAATAAACTAAAATAATCTAAATTAAATTCAAGTAAACTAAACTAAACTACACTAACCTAACCTAACCTAACATAATCTAATCTAAACTAAAATAAACTAACCTAAACTAATCTAACCTTACCTAACCTAACCTAAACTAAACTAAACTAAACTATAAACTAATTTATAAACTAAACTAATCTATAAACTAAACTAAACTAACCTAAGATAACTTAACATAAATTAAACTAAACTAAACTAAACTATACTAAACTATAAAAAAACGATAAAATATACTATATATTAAACTATAAACTGAAGTAAACTAAACTAAACTCAACTGAACTAAACTAACCTAACCTAACTTAACATAACCTAACCTAAACTAAACTAAACTAACGTAACCTAACATAACCTACCCTAAACTAAAATAAATTAAATTAATTAAAATATAAACTAAACTAAACTATATACTAAACGATACCTCACTCAACTAAACTATACTAAACTAAACTACACTAAACTAAACTAAACCATAAACTAAACTATAAACTAAACTATAAATTAATTTATAAATTAAACTAAACTATAAATTATAGTAAAATAAACAAAACTAAACTAAGCTAAACTATTTAACCTAACCTAACCTAACCTAAGCTAAGCTATCTAAACTAACCTTACCCAACCTAACCTAAACTAAACTAAACTAAACAAAACTACACTAAACTAAACTAAATTAAACTTTAAACTGAACTAAACTGTAAACTAAACTTTAAACTAAACAAGACTAAACTATAAACAAAACTAAACTAAACTAAACTAAACTTACCTAACCTAACCTAACATAAACTTAACTAAACTAAACTACCCTAACCTAACCTAACCTAATCTAACCTTACCTAACCTAACCTAAACTAAACTAAACGAAACTAAACTATAAACTAATCGATAAATTAAACTAAACTATAAACTAAACTAAAATAAACTAAACTAAACTAAACTAACTAACCTAACCTAACCGAACCTAACCTAAGCTACGCTAAACTAAACTAACCTAACAAAACCTGAACTAAACTAAACTAAACTAAACTAAACTAAATTATAAACTAAACTATAAAATAATATAAACTAACCTAACCTAACCTAACCTAAACCAAACTAACCTAACCTGAACTAAAATAAACAAAAATAAACTAAATTAAATTCAAGTAAACTAAACTAAACTACACTAACCTAACCTAACCTAACATAATCTAATCTAAACTAAAATAAACTAACCTAAACTAATCTAACCTTACCTTACCTAATCTAAACTAAACTAAACTATAAACTAATTTATAAACTAAACTAATCTATAAACTAAACTAAACTAAACTAATCTAAGATAACTTAACCTAAATTAAACTAAACTATACTAAACTATAAACAAAACGATAAACTATACTATATATTAAACTGAACTAAAGTAAACTAAACTAAATTAATTTTACCTAACCTAACCTAAACTAAACTAAACTAACCTAACCTAACCCAAACGAAATTAAACTATAAAATGAAGTAAACTAAACTAAACTCAACTAAACTAAACTAACCTAACCTAACTTAACATAACCTAACCTAAACTAAACTAAACTAAAGTAACCTAACATAACCTACCCTAAACTAAAATAAATTAAATTAATTAAACTATAAACTAAACTAAACTATATACTAAACGATACCTCACTCAACTAAACTAAACTAAACTAAACTACACTAAACTAAACTAAACCATAAACTAAACTATAAACTAAACTATAAACTAAACTATAAACTAATTTATAAATTAAAATAAACTATAAATTATAGTAAAAAATACAAAACTAAACTAAGCTAACCTAACTAACCTAACCTAACGTAACCTAAGCTAAGCTATCTAAACTAACTTAACTTAACCTAACCTAAACTAAACTAAACTAAAATAAACTAAACTAAACTGTGAACTAAACTGAACTAAACTATAAACTAAACTAAACTAAAGTTAACTAACCTAACGTAACCTAACCTAAACTATATTAAACTAAACTAAACTAAACTAAGCTAACTTAACCTAACCTAAACTAACCTAACCTAATCTAAGCTAAGCTAAACTAAACTAACCTAACCTAACATAAACTAACCTAACCTAACCTAAACTAACCTTACCTAACCTAACCTAAACTAAACTAAACTAAACAAAACTACACTAAACTAAACTAAATTAAACTATAAACTTAACTAAACTGTAAACTAAACTTTAAACTAAACAAGACTAAACTATAAACAAAACTAAATTAAACTGAACTAAACTTACCTAATCTAACCTAACATAAACTTAACTAAACTAAACTACCCTAACCTAACCAAACCTAACCTAACCTAAACTAAACTAAACGAAACTAAACTATAAACTAAACTATAAACTAATCTATAAATTAAACTAAACTATAAACTAAACTAAAATAAACTAAACTAAACTAAACTAACTAACCTAACCTAACCGAACCTAACCTAAGCTACGCTAAACTAAACTAACCTAACAAAACCTGAACTAAACTAAACTAAACTAAACTAAATTATAAACTAAACTATAAACTAATATAAACTAACCTAACCTAACCTAACCTAAACTAAACTAACCTAACCTAAGCTAACCTAACCTAAACTAAACTAAACTATAAAAAACTATAAACTAAACTAAACAAAACTATACTATAAACTAAATTATAAACTAAACTAATGTAAACTAAACTAACCTCAACTAACCTAACCTAACCTCACCTAACCTAACATAAACTAAACTAAACTAAATTATAAACTAAACGAAACTAAACTAAACTAAACTAAATTAAACTAAACTAACCTAAAGTAACATAACCTAACCTAACCTAACCTAACCTAACCTAAACTAAAATAAACTCAACTAACCTAACCGAACCTGAACTAAACTAAACTAAACTAAACTATAAACTAAAGTAAACTAAATTAAACTAAAATAAACTAACCTAATTTACCTAAACAAAACTAACACACCTAACCTAACCTAAACAAAACTAAACTGACTTAACCTATCCTAAACAAAACAAAACTAAACTAAACTATAAGCTAAACTATAAACTAAAGTAAACTAAACTAAACTAAAATAAACTAATCTAACTTAACCTAACCTAACCTAACCTAACCTAAACAAATCTAATATAAACTAAACTGAACTATAAACTAAAATATATACTAAACTAAACTAAATAACCTAACCTAAACTAAAGTAAAATAAACTAGATTAAATTCAACTAAACTAAACTAAACTAAACGCCAATAACCTAACCTAACGCAACCTAATCTAATCTAAACTAAAATAAACTAACCTAACCTAACGTAACCTAACCTTACCTATTCTAACCTAAACTAATCTAAACTAAACAAACTAAACTGAACTATAAACTAAAATATAAACTAATCTATAAACTAAACTGAACTATAAACTAAACGAAAATAAAATAAACTAAACTAAACTAACCTAACCTAAACTTACCTAACCTAACCTAAACTAAACTAATCTAAGCTATAAACTAAACTATAAACTAATTTATAAATTAAACTAAACTATAAACTATAATAAAATAAACTAAACTAAGCTAAACTATCTAACCTAACCTAACCTAAATTAAAGTAACCTAACCTAACATAAACTAACATAATCTAACCTAAACTAAACTAAACTAAAGTAACCTTACCTAACCTAACCTAACCTATACTAAACTAAACAAAACTAAACTAAACAAAACGAAACTATAAACTAAACTAAACTAAACTATAAAAAAACTAAACTAAACTCAACTAAACTAACCTAACCTAACCTAACATAAACTTAACCAAACTAAACTAACCTAACCCAACCTAAGTTAACCTTACGTAACCTAACCTAAACTTAACTAAATGAAACTAAACTATAAACTAATCTCTAAATTAAACTAAACTATAAACTAAACTAAGCTAAATTAACTAACCTAACCTATTCTAACCTAACCTAAGCTAAACTAGTCTAACCTAACCTAAACTAAACTAAACTAAACTAAATTATAAACTAAACCATAAACTAAACTAAACTATAAACTAAACTATAAACTAAACTAAACTAAACTATAAACTAGACTAAATTAAACTAAACTAACCTAACCTAACCTAAGCTAATGAAAACTAAACTAACCTAAAGTAACATAAGTTAACCTAACCTAACCTAAACTACACTAACTTAACCTGACCTAACCTAAACTAAAATAACCTAACCTAACCTAACCTAACCTAAAATAACCTAACCTAAGCTAAGCTAAACTAAACTAACCTAACCTAACATAAACTAACATAACCTAACATAAACTGAACTAAACTAAACTAACAAAACCTAACCTAACCTAAAATAACCTAACCTAAGCTAAGCTAAACTAAACTAACCTAACCTAACATAAACTAATATAACCTAACCTAAAGTGAACTAAACTAAACTAACCTTACCTAACATAACCTATACTAAACTAAACAAAACAAAACTAAACTAAGCTAAACTATAAACTAAACTATACTAAACTAAACTAACCTAACGTAACCTAACCTAAACTATCTTATCCTAACCTATACTAAACTTACCTTACCTAACCTAACACAACCTAAACTAATTTAAAGAATAAAATAAACTATTAACTAAACTAAACTAAACTATACTATAAACTAAATTATAAACTCAACTAAACTAAACTAAACTAACCTAACCTAACCTAAACTAAACTAAACTCAATTATAAACTAAACGAAACTAAACAAAACTAAACTAAACTAACCTAAAGTAACATAACCTAACCTAACCTAAACTAAACTAAACTAACCTGACCTAACCTAAACCAAAACTAAATTAATCTATACTATAAACTAAACTATAAACTAAAGTAAATTAACTAAACTAAAATAAACTAACCTAACCTAACCTAACCTAAACTAAACTAACATAAATTAACCTAAACTAAACTAAACTAATCTAATATAAACTAAACTAAACAATAAATTAAAATATAAACAAAACTTAACTAAACTAAACTAAGCAAAACTAACTTAACCTAAAATAAACTAAACTAAACTAACCTAAGCTGACCTAAAATAAACTAAAATAATCTAAATTAAATTCAAGTAAACTAAACTAAACTACACTAACCTAACCTAACCTAACATAATCTAATCTAAACTAAAATAAACTAACCTAAACTAATCTAACCTTACCTAACCTAACCTAAACTAAACTAAACTAAACTATAAACTAATTTATAAACTAAACTAATCTATAAACTAAACTAAACTAACCTAAGATAACTTAACATAAATTAAACTAAACTAAACTAAACTATACTAAACTATAAAAAAACGATAAAATATACTATATATTAAACTATAAACTGAAGTAAACTAAACTAAACTCAACTGAACTAAACTAACCTAACCTAACTTAACATAACCTAACCTAAACTAAACTAAACTAACGTAACCTAACATAACCTACCCTAAACTAAAATAAATTAAATTAATTAAAATATAAACTAAACTAAACTATATACTAAACGATACCTCACTCAACTAAACTATACTAAACTAAACTACACTAAACTAAACTAAACCATAAACTAAACTATAAACTAAACTATAAATTAATTTATAAATTAAACTAAACTATAAATTATAGTAAAATAAACAAAACTAAACTAAGCTAAACTATTTAACCTAACCTAACCTAACCTAAGCTAAGCTATCTAAACTAACCTTACCCAACCTAACCTAAACTAAACTAAACTAAACAAAACTACACTAAACTAAACTAAATTAAACTTTAAACTGAACTAAACTGTAAACTAAACTTTAAACTAAACAAGACTAAACTATAAACAAAACTAAACTAAACTAAACTAAACTTACCTAACCTAACCTAACATAAACTTAACTAAACTAAACTACCCTAACCTAACCTAACCTAATCTAACCTTACCTAACCTAACCTAAACTAAACTAAACGAAACTAAACTATAAACTAATCGATAAATTAAACTAAACTATAAACTAAACTAAAATAAACTAAACTAAACTAAACTAACTAACCTAACCTAACCGAACCTAACCTAAGCTACGCTAAACTAAACTAACCTAACAAAACCTGAACTAAACTAAACTAAACTAAACTAAACTAAATTATAAACTAAACTATAAAATAATATAAACTAACCTAACCTAACCTAACCTAAACCAAACTAACCTAACCTGAACTAAAATAAACAAAAATAAACTATATTAAATTCAAGTATACTAAACTAAACTACACTAACCTAACCTAACCTAACCTAACATAATCTAATCTAAACTAAAATAAACTAACCTAAACTAATCTAACCTTACCTTACCTAATCTAAACTAAACTAAACTATAAACTAATTTATAAACTAAACTAATCTATAAACTAAACTAAACTAAACTAATCTAAGATAACTTAACCTAAATTAAACTAAACTATACTAAACTATAAACAAAACGATAAACTATACTATATATTAAACTGAACTAAAGTAAACTAAACTAAATTAATTTTACCTAACCTAACCTAAACTAAACTAAACTAACCTAACCTAACCCAAACGAAATTAAACTATAAAATGAAGTAAACTAAACTAAACTCAACTAAACTAAACTAACCTAACCTAACTTAACATAACCTAACCTAAACTAAACTAAACTAAAGTAACCTAACATAACCTACCCTAAACTAAAATAAATTAAATTAATTAAACTATAAACTAAACTAAACTATATACTAAACAATACCTCACTCAACTAAACTAAACTAAACTAAACTACACTAAACTAAACTAAACCATAAACTAAACTATAAACTAAACTATAAACTAAACTATAAACTAATTTATAAATTAAAATAAACTATAAATTATAGTAAAAAATACAAAACTAAACTAAGCTAACCTAACTAACCTAACCTAACGTAACCTAAGCTAAGCTATCTAAACTAACTTAACTTAACCTAACCTAAACTAAACTAAACTAAAATAAACTAAACTAAACTGTGAACTAAACTGAACTAAACTATAAACTAAACTAAACTAAAGTTAACTAACCTAACGTAACCTAACCTAAACTATATTAAACTAAACTAAACTAAACTAAGCTAACTTAACCTAACCTAAACTAACCTAACCTAATCTAAGCTAAGCTAAACTAAACTAACCTAACCTAACATAAACTAACCTAACCTAACCTAAACTAACCTTACCTAACCTAACCTAAACTAAACTAAACTAAACAAAACTACACTAAACTAAACTAAATTAAACTATAAACTTAACTAAACTGTAAACTAAACTTTAAACTAAACAAGACTAAACTATAAACAAAACTAAATTAAACTGAACTAAACTTACCTAATCTAACCTAACATAAACTTAACTAAACTAAACTACCCTAACCTAACCAAACCTAACCTAACCTAAACTAAACTAAACGAAACTAAACTATAATATAAACTATAAACTAATCTATAAATTAAACTAAACTATAAACTAAACTAAAATAAACTAAACTAAACTAAACTAACTAACCTAACCTAACCGAACCTAACCTAAGCTACGCTAAACTAAACTAACCTAACAAAACCTGAACTAAACTAAACTAAACTAAACTAAATTATAAACTAAACTATAAACTAATATAAACTAACCTAACCTAACCTAACCTAAACTAAACTAACCTAACCTAAGCTAACCTAACCTAAACTAAACTAAACTATAAAAAACTATAAACTAAACTAAACAAAACTATACTATAAACTAAATTATAAACTAAACTAATGTAAACTAAACTAACCTCAACTAACCTAACCTAACCTCACCTAACCTAATATAAACTAAACTAAACTAAATTATAAACTAAACGAAACTAAACTAAACTAAACTAAATTAAACTAAACTAACCTAAAGTAACATAACCTAACCTAACCTAACCTAACCTAACCTAAACTAAAATAAACTCAACTAACCTAACCGAACCTGAACTAAACTAAACTAAACTAAACTATAAACTAAAGTAAACTAAATTAAACTAAAATAAACTAACCTAATTTACCTAAACAAAACTAACACACCTAACCTAACCTAAACAAAACTAAACTGACTTAACCTATCCTAAACAAAACAAAACTAAACTAAACTATAAGCTAAACTATAAACTAAAGTAAACTAAACTAAACTAAAATAAACTAATCTAACTTAACCTAACCTAACCTAACCTAACCTAAACAAATCTAATATAAACTAAACTGAACTATAAACTAAAATATATACTAAACTAAACTAAATAACCTAACCTAAACTAAAGTAAAATAAACTAGATTAAATTCAACTAAACTAAACTAAACTAAACGCCAATAACCTAACCTAACGCAACCTAATCTAATCTAAACTAAAATAAACTAACCTAACCTAACGTAACCTAACCTTACCTATTCTAACCTAAACTAATCTAAACTAAACAAACTAAACTGAACTATAAACTAAAATATAAACTAATCTATAAACTAAACTGAACTATAAACTAAACGAAAATAAAATAAACTAAACTAAACTAACCTAACCTAAACTTACCTAACCTAACCTAAACTAAACTAATCTAAGCTATAAACTAAACTATAAACTAATTTATAAATTAAACTAAACTATAAACTAAAATAAAATAAACTAAACTAAGCTAAACTATCTAACCTAACCTAACCTAAATTAAAGTAACCTAACCTAACATAAACTAACATAATCTAACCTAAACTAAACTAAACTAAAGTAACCTTACCTAACCTAACCTAACCTATACTAAACTAAACAAAACTAAACTAAACAAAACGAAACTATAAACTAAACTAAACTAAACTATAAAAAAACTAAACTAAACTCAACTAAACTAACCTAACCTAACCTAACATAAACTTAACCAAACTAAACTAACCTAACCCAACCTAAGTTAACCTTACGTAACCTAACCTAAACTTAACTAAATGAAACTAAACTATAAACTAATCTCTAAATTAAACTAAACTATAAACTAAACTAAGCTAAATTAACTAACCTAACCTATTCTAACCTAACCTAAGCTAAACTAGTCTAACCTAACCTAAACTAAACTAAACTAAACTAAATTATAAACTAAACCATAAACTAAACTAAACTATAAACTAAACTATAAACTAAACTAAACTAAACTATAAACTAGACTAAATTAAACTAAACTAACCTAACCTAACCTAAGCTAATGAAAACTAAACTAACCTAAAGTAACATAAGTTAACCTAACCTAACCTAAACTACACTAACTTAACCTGACCTAACCTAAACTAAAATAACCTAACCTAACCTAACCTAACCTAAAATAACCTAACCTAAGCTAAGCTAAACTAAACTAACCTAACCTAACATAAACTAACATAACCTAACCTAAACTGAACTAAACTAAACTAACCAAACCTAACCTAACCTAAAATAACCTAACCTAAGCTAAGCTAAACTAAACTAACCTAACCTAACATAAACTAATATAACCTAACCTAAAGTGAACTAAACTAAACTAACCTTACCTAACATAACCTATACTAAACTAAACAAAACAAAACTAAACTAAGCTAAACTATAAACTAAACTATACTAAACTAAACTAACCTAACGTAACCTAACCTAAACTATCTTATCCTAACCTATACTAAACTTACCTTACCTAACCTAACACAACCTAAACTAATTTAAAGAATAAAATAAACTATTAACTAAACTAAACTAAACTATACTATAAACTAAATTATAAACTCAACTAAACTAAACTAAACTAACCTAACCTAACCTAAACTAAACTAAACTCAATTATAAACTAAACGAAACTAAACAAAACTAAACTAAACTAACCTAAAGTAACATAACCTAACCTAACCTAAACTAAACTAAACTAACCTGACCTAACCTAAACCAAAACTAAATTAATCTATACTATAAACTAAACAATAAACTAAAGTAAATTAACTAAACTAAAATAAACTAACCTAACCTAACCTAACCTAAACTAAACTAACATAAATTAACCTAAACTAAACTAAACTAATCTAATATAAACTAAACTAAACAATAAATTAAAATATAAACAAAACTTAACTAAACTAAACTAAGCAAAACTAACATAACCTAAAATAAACTAAACTAAACTAACCTAAGCTGACCTAAAATAAACTAAAATAATCTAAATTAAATTCAAGTAAACTAAACTAAACTACACTAACCTAACCTAACCTAACATAATCTAATCTAAACTAAAATAAACTAACCTAAACTAATCTAACCTTACCTAACCTAACCTAAACTAAACTAAACTAAACTATAAACTAATTTATAAACTAAACTAATCTATAAACTAAACTAAACTAACCTAAGATAACTTAACATAAATTAAACTAAACTAAATTAAACTATACTAAACTATAAAAAAACGATAAAATATACTATATATTAAACTATAAACTGAAGTAAACTAAACTAAACTCAACTGAACTAAACTAACCTAACCTAACTTAACATAACCTAACCTAAACTAAACTAAACTAACGTAACCTAACATAACCTACCCTAAACTAAAATAAATTAAATTAATTAAAATATAAACTAAACTAAACTATATACTAAACGATACCTCACTCAACTAAACTATACTAAACTAAACTACACTAAACTAAACTAAACCATAAACTAAACTATAAACTAAACTATAAATTAATTTATAAATTAAACTAAACTATAAATTATAGTAAAATAAACAAAACTAAACTAAGCTAAACTATTTAACCTAACCTAACCTAACCTAAGCTAAGCTATCTAAACTAACCTTACCCAACCTAACCTAAACTAAACTAAACTAAACAAAACTACACTAAACTAAACTAAATTAAACTTTAAACTGAACTAAACTGTAAACTAAACTTTAAACTAAACAAGACTAAACTATAAACAAAACTAAACTAAACTAAACTAAACTTACCTAACCTAACCTAACATAAACTTAACTAAACTAAACTACCCTAACCTAACCTAACCTAATCTAACCTTACCTAACCTAACCTAAACTAAACTAAACGAAACTAAACTATAAACTAATCGATAAATTAAACTAAACTATAAACTAAACTAAAATAAACTAAACTAAACTAAACTAACTAACCTAACCTAACCGAACCTAACCTAAGCTACGCTAAACTAAACTAACCTAACAAAACCTGAACTAAACTAAACTAAACTAAACTAAACTAAATTATAAACTAAACTATAAAATAATATAAACTAACCTAACCTAACCTAACCTAAACCAAACTAACCTAACCTGAACTAAAATAAACAAAAATAAACTATATTAAATTCAAGTATACTAAACTAAACTACACTAACCTAACCTAACCTAACATAATCTAATCTAAACTAAAATAAACTAACCTAAACTAATCTAACCTTACCTTACCTAATCTAAACTAAACTAAACTATAAACTAATTTATAAACTAAACTAATCTATAAACTAAACTAAACTAAACTAATCTAAGATAACTTAACCTAAATTAAACTAAACTATACTAAACTATAAACAAAACGATAAACTATACTATATATTAAACTGAACTAAAGTAAACTAAACTAAATTAATTTTACCTAACCTAACCTAAACTAAACTAAACTAACCTAACCTAACCCAAACGAAATTAAACTATAAAATGAAGTAAACTAAACTAAACTCAACTAAACTAAACTAACCTAACCTAACTTAACATAACCTAACCTAAACTAAACTAAACTAAAGTAACCTAACATAACCTACCCTAAACTAAAATAAATTAAATTAATTAAACTATAAACTAAACTAAACTATATACTAAACGATACCTCACTCAACTAAACTAAACTAAACTAAACTACACTAAATTAACTAAACCATAAACTAAACTATAAACTAAACTATAAACTAAACTATAAACTAATTTATAAATTAAAATAAACTATAAATTATAGTAAAAAATACAAAACTAAACTAAGCTAACCTAACTAACCTAACCTAACGTAACCAAAGCTAAGCTATCTAAACTAACTTAACTTAACCTAACCTAAACTAAACTAAACTAAAATAAACTAAACTAAACTGTGAACTAAACTGAACTAAACTATAAACTAAACTAAACTAAAGTTAACTAACCTAACGTAACCTAACCTAAACTAAATTAAACTAAACTAAACTAAACTAAGCTAACTTAACCTAACCTAAACTAACCTAACCTAATCTAAGCTAAGCTAAACTAAACTAACCTAACCTAACATAAACTAACCTAACCTAACCTAAACTAACCTTACCTAACCTAACCTAAACTAAACTAAACTAAACAAAACTACACTAAACTAAACTAAATTAAACTATAAACTTAACTAAACTGTAAACTAAACTTTAAACTAAACAAGACTAAACTATAAACAAAACTAAATTAAACTGAACTAAACTTACCTAATCTAACCTAACATAAACTTAACTAAACTAAACTACCCTAACCTAACCAAACCTAACCTAACCTAAACTAAACTAAACGAAACTAAACTATAAACTAAACTATAAACTAATCTATAAATTAAACTAAACTATAAACTAAACTAAAATAAACTAAACTAAACTAAACTAACTAACCTAACCTAACCGAACCTAACCTAAGCTACGCTAAACTAAACTAACCTAACAAAACCTGAACTAAACTAAACTAAACTAAACTAAATTATAAACTAAACTATAAACTAATATAAACTAACCTAACCTAACCTAACCTAAACTAAACTAACCTAACCTAAGCTAACCTAACCTAAACTAAACTAAACTATAAAAAACTATAAACTAAACTAAACAAAACTATACTATAAACTAAATTATAAACTAAACTAATGTAAACTAAACTAACCTCAACTAACCTAACCTAACCTCACCTAACCTAACATAAACTAAACTAAACTAAATTATAAACTAAACGAAACTAAACTAAACTAAACTAAATTAAACTAAACTAACCTAAAGTAACATAACCTAACCTAACCTAACCTAACCTAAACTAAAATAAACTCAACTAACCTAACCGAACCTGAACTAAACTAAACTAAACTAAACTATAAACTAAAGTAAACTAAATTAAACTAAAATAAACTAACCTAATTTACCTAAACAAAACTAACACACCTAACCTAACCTAAACAAAACTAAACTGACTTAACCTATCCTAAACAAAACAAAACTAAACTAAACTATAAGCTAAACTATAAACTAAAGTAAACTAAACTAAACTAAAATAAACTAATCTAACTTAACCTAACCTAACCTAACCTAACCTAAACAAATCTAATATAAACTAAACTAAACTATAAACTAAAATATATACTAAACTAAACTAAATAACCTAACCTAAACTAAAGTAAAATAAACTAGATTAAATTCAACTAAACTAAACTAAACTAAACTAAACGCCAATAACCTAACCTAACGCAACCTAATCTAATCTAAACTAAAATAAACTAACCTAACCTAACGTAACCTAACCTTACCTATTCTAACCTAAACTAATCTAAACTAAACAAACTAAACTGAACTATAAACTAAAATATAAACTAATCTATAAACTAAACTGAACTATAAACTAAACGAAAATAAAATAAACTAAACTAAACTAACCTAACCTAAACTTACCTAACCTAACCTAAACTAAACTAATCTAAGCTATAAACTAAACTATAAACTAATTTATAAATTAAACTAAACTATAAACTAAAATAAAATAAACTAAACTAAGCTAAACTATCTAACCTAACCTAACCTAAATTAAACTAACCTAACCTAACATAAACTAACATAATCTAACCTAAACTAAACTAAACTAAAGTAACCTTACCTAACCTAACCTAACCTATACTAAACTAAACAAAACTAAACTAAACAAAACGAAACTATAAACTAAACTAAACTAAACTATAAAAAAACTAAACTAAACTCAACTAAACTAACCTAACCTAACCTAACATAAACTTAACCAAACTAAACTAACCTAACCCAACCTAAGCTAACCTTACGTAACCTAACCTAAACTTAACTAAATGAAACTAAACTATAAACTAATCTCTAAATTAAACTAAACTATAAACTAAACTAAGCTAAATTAACTAACCTAACCTATTCTAACCTAACCTAAGCTAAACTAGTCTAACCTAACCTAAACTAAACTAAACTAAACTAAATTATAAACTAAACCATAAACTAAACTAAACTATAAACTAAACTATAAACTAAACTAAACTAAACTATAAACTAGACTAAATTAAACTAAACTAACCTAACCTAACCTAAGCTAATGAAAACTAAACTAACCTAAAGTAACATAAGTTAACCTAACCTAACCTAAACTACACTAACTTAACCTGACCTAACCTAAACTAAAATAACCTAACCTAACCTAACCTAACCTAAAATAACCTAACCTAAGCTAAGCTAAACTAAACTAACCTAACCTAACATAAACTAACATAACCTAACCTAAACTGAACTAAACTAAACTAACCAAATCTAACCTAACCTACAATAACCTAACCTAAGCTAAGCTAAACTAAACTAACCTAACCTAACATAAACTAATATAACCTAACCTAAAGTGAACTAAACTAAACTAACCTTACCTAACATAACCTATACTAAACTAAACAAAACAAAACTAAACTAAGCTAAACTATAAACTAAACTATACTAAACTAAACTAACCTAACGTAACCTAACCTAAACTATCTTATCCTAACCTATACTAAACTTACCTTACCTAACCTAACACAACCTAAACTAATTTAAAGAATAAAATAAACTATTAACTAAACTAAACTAAACTATACTATAAACTAAATTATAAACTCAACTAAACTAAACTAAACTAACCTAACCTAACCTAAACTAAACTAAACTCAATTATAAACTAAACGAAACTAAACAAAACTAAACTAAACTAACCTAAAGTAACATAACCTAACCTAACCTAAACTAAACTAAACTAACCTGACCTAACCTAAACCAAAACTAAATTAATCTATACTATAAACTAAACTATAAACTAAAGTAAATTAACTAAACTAAAATAAACTAACCTAACCTAACCTAACCTAAACTAAACTAACATAAATTAACCTAAACTAAACTAAACTAATCTAATATAAACTAAACTAAACAATAAATTAAAATATAAACAAAACTTAACTAAACTAAACTAAGCAAAACTAACTTAACCTAAAATAAACTAAACTAAACTAACCTAACCTGACCTAAAATAAACTAAAATAATCTAAATTAAATTCAAGTAAACTAAACTAAACTACACTAACCTAACCTAACCTAACATAATCTAATCTAAACTAAAATAAACTAATCTAACCTTACCTAACCTAACCTAAACTAAACTAAACTAAACTATAAACTAATTTATAAACTAAACTAATCTATAAACTAAACTAAACTAACCTAAGATAACTTAACATAAATTAAACTAAACTAAACTAAACTATACTAAACTATAAAAAAACGATAAAATATACTATATATTAAACTATAAACTGAAGTAAACTAAACTAAACTCAACTGAACTAAACTAACCTAACCTAACTTAACATAACCTAACCTAAACTAAACTAAACTAACGTAACCTAACATAACCTACCCTAAACTAAAATAAATTAAATTAATTAAAATATACACTAAACTAAACTATATACTAAACGATACCTCACTCAACTAAACTATACTAAACTAAACTACACTAAACTAAACTAAACCATAAACTAAACTATAAACTAAACTATAAATTAATTTATAAATTAAACTAAACTATAAATTATAGTAAAATAAACAAAACTAAACTAAGCTAAACTATTTAACCTAACATAACCTAACCTAAGCTAAGCTATCTAAACTAACCTTACCCAACCTAACCTAAACTAAACTAAACTAAACAAAACTACACTAAACTAAACTAAATTAAACTTTAAACTGAACTAAACTGTAAACTAAACTTTAAACTAAACAAGACTAAACTATAAACAAAACTAAACTAAACTAAACTAAACTTACCTAACCTAACCTAACATAAACTTAACTAAACTAAACTACCCTAACCTAACCTAACGTAACCTAACCTTACCTATTCTAACCTAAACTAATCTAAAATAAACAAACTAATCTAAACCATAAACCAAAATATAAACTAATCTATAAACTAAACTGAACTATAAACTAAACGAAACTAAAATAAGCTATACTAAAATAAACTAACCTAACCTAACCTAAACTAAGCTAACATAACCTAACCTAACCTAAACTAAACTAAACTAATCTAATATAAACTAAACTAAACAATAAATTAAAATATAAACTAAACTTAACTAAACTAAACTAAGCAAAACTAACTTAACCTAAACTAAACTAAACTAACCTAACCTGACCTAAAATAAACAAAAATAAACTAATTTAAATTCAAGTAAACTAAACTAAACTACACTAACTAACCTAACCTAACATAATCTAATCTAAACTAAAATAAACTAACCTAAACTAATCTAACCTTACCTTACCTAACCTAAACTAAACTAAACTAAACTATAAACTAATTTATAAACTAAACTAATCTATAAACTAAACTAAACTAAACTAACCTAAGGTAACTTAACCTAAATTAAACTAAACTATACTAAACTATAAACAAAACGATAAACTATACTATATATTAAATTGAACTAAAGTAAACTAAACTAAATTAATTTTACCTAACCTAACCTAAACTAAACTAAACTAACCTAACCTAACCCAAACGAAATTAAACTGTAAACTGAAGTAAACTAAACTAAACTCAACTAAACTAAACTAACCTAACCTAACTTAACATAACCTAACCTAACCTAAACTAAAATAAACTAACGTAACCTAACATAACCTACCCTAAACTAAAATAAATTAAATTAATTAAACTATAAACTAAACTAAACTATATACTAAACGATACCTCACTCAACTAAACTAAACTAAACTAAACTACACTAAACTAAACTAAACCATAAACTAAACTATAAACTAAACTATAAACTAAATTATAAACTAATTTATAAATTAAACTAAACTATAAATTATAGTAAAAAAAACAAAACTAAACTAACCTAACCTAACCTAACGTAACCTAAGCTAAGCTCTCTAAACTAACTTAACTTAACCTAACCTAAACTAAACTAAACTAAAATAAACTAAACTAAACTATGAACTAAACTGAACTAAACTATAAACTAAACTAAACTAAAGTTAACTAACCTAACGTAACCTAACGTAAACTAAATTAAACTAAACTAAACTAAACTAAGCTAACTTAACCTAACCTAAACTAACCTAACCTAACCTAAGCTAAGCTAAACTAAACTAACCTAACCTAACATATACTAACCTAACCTAACCTAAACTAACCTTACCTAACCTAACCTAAACTAAACTAAACTAAACAAAACTACACTAAACTAAACTAAATTAAACTATAAACTTAACTAAACTGTAAACTAAACTTTAAACTAAACAAGACTAAACTATAAACAAAACTAAATTAAACTGAACTAAACTTACCTAACCTAACATAACATAAACTTAACTAAACTAAACTACCCTAACCTAACCTAACCCAACCTAACCTAAACTAAACTAAACGAAACTAAAGTAACCTTACCTAACCTAACCTAACCTATACTAAACTAAACAAAACTAAACTAAACTAAACTATAAACTAAACTAAACTAAACTATAAAAAAACTAAACTAAACTCAACTAAACTAACCTAACCTAACCTAACATAAACTTAACTAAACTAAACTAACCTAACCCAACCTAAGCTAATCTTACCTAACCTAACCTAAACTTAACTAAATGAAACTAAACTATAAACTAATCTCTAAATTAAACTAAACTATAAACTAAACTAAAACAAACTAAACTAAGCTAAATTAACTAACCTAACCTATTCTAACCTAACCTAAGCTAAACTAGTCTAACCTAACCTAAACTAAACTAAACTAAACTAAATTATAAACTAAACCATAAACTAAACTAAACTATAAACTAAACTATAAACTAAACTAAACTAAACTATAAACTAGACTAAATTAAACTAAACTAACCTAACATAACCTAAGCTAAGGAAAACTAAACTAACCTAAAGTAACATAAGTTAACCTAACCTAATCTAAACTACACTAACTTAACCTGACCTAACCTAAACTAAAATAACCTAACCTAACCTAACCTAACATAAAATAACCTAACCTAAGCTAAGCTAAACTAAACTAACCTAACCTAACATAAACTAACCTAACCTAACCTAAACTGAACTAAACTAAACTAACCAAACCTAACCTAACCTAAAATAACCTAACCTAAGCTAAGCTAAACTAAACTAACCTAACCTAACATAAACTAATATAACCTAACTTAAAGTGAACTAAACTAAACTAACCTTACCTAACATAACCTATACTAAAATAAACAAAACAAAACTAAACTAAACTAAACTATAAACTGAACTAAACTAACCTAACCTAACATAAACTTAACTAAACTAACCTAACCCAACCTAAGCTAACCTTACCTAACCTAACCTAAACTAAACTAAACGAAACTAATCTATAAACTAAACTATAAACTCATCTCTAAATTAAACTAAACTATAAAATAAACTAAAATAAACTAAACTAAGCTAAATTAACTAACCTAACCTATTCTAACCTAACCTAAGCTAAACTAGACTAACCTAACCTAAACTAAACTAAACTAAACTATAAACTAGACTAAACTAATCTATAAACAAAACTAAACTAAACTGAACTAAACTAACCTAACCTAACCTAACATAAACTTAACTAAACTAAACTAACCTAACCCAACCTAAGCTAACCTTACCTAACCTAACCTAAACTTAACTAAATGAAACTAAACTATAAACTAATCTCTAAATTAAACTAAACTATAATCAAAACTAAAATAAACTAAACTAAGCTAAATTAACTAACCTAACCTATTCTAACCTAACCTAAGCTAAACTAGACTAACCTAACCTAAACTAAACTAAACTAAACTAAATTATAAACTAAACCATAAACTAAATTAAACTATAAACTAAACTATAAACTAAACTAAACTAAACTATAAACTAGACTAAACTAAACTAAACTAACCTAACCTAACCTAAGCTAAGGTAAAGTAAACTAACCTAACCTAACCTGACCTAAACTAAACTAAACTAACCTAACTTATAAACTAAGCTGTAAACTAAACTAAACCAAATTATAAACTAAACTATAAACTAAACTAAACTAAACTATAAACTAAACTAAACTAAATTATACTAATCTAACCTAACCTAAACTAAACTAACCTAACCTAACCTAACCTAACATAACCTAAACTAAACTAAACTAAAATATAAAATAAACTGTAAACTAAACTATACTATAAACTAAATTATAAACTAAACTAAACTAAACTAAACTAACCTAACCTAACCTAATCTAACATAAATTAAACTAAATTATAAACAAAGCGAAACTAAACTAACCTAACCTAATATAAACTAAACTAAACTAAATTATAAACTAAACGAAACTAAACTAAACTAAACTAACCTAAAGTAACATAAGTTAACCTAACCTAACCTAAACTACACTAACTTAACCTAGCCTAACCTAAACTGAACTAAACCAAACTAACCTAACCTAACCTAAAATAACCTAACCTAAGCTAAGCTAAACTAAACTTACCTAACCTAACCTAAACTAAAATAATCTAAACTATAAACTAAACTATAAACTAATTTATAAATTAAACTAAACTATTAACTAAAATAAAATAAACTAAACTAAGCTAAACTATCTAACCTAACCTAACCTAACCTAAAATAACCTAACCTAAGCTAAGATAAACTAAACTAACCTAACCTAACATAAACTAACATAACCTAACCTAACCTAAACTAATCTAAAGTAAACTAAACTAATCTAATATAAACTAAACAAACTTAAACTATAAACTGTAATATAAACTAAACTAAACTAACCTAACCTAAACTAAACTAAAATAAACTAAATTAAATTCAACTAAATGAAACTAAACTAAACTACACTAACCTAACCTAGCCTAACCTAACATAATCTAATCTAAACTAAAATAAACTAACCTAACCTAACCTTAACTAACCTAAACTAAACTAAACTAAACTAAACTAAACCAAACTAAACTAAACTATAAACTAAAATATAAATTAACCTGTAAACTATACTAAACTATAAACTACACGAAACTAATATAAACTATACAAAACTAACCTAACCTAACCTAAGCTAAGCTAAACTAAACTAACCTAACCTAACCTAAAGTAAACTAAATTAAACTAAATTATAAACTAAAATATAAACTAAATTAAACCAAACTACATATTAAACTATAAACTAAACTAAGCTAAACTATAAATTAAACTAAACTAAACTAACCTAACCTAACCTAAACTAACCTAACCTAACCGAAACTAAACTAACCCAACCTAACCTAACATAACCTAAACTAAACTAAACTAAACTATAAAATAAACTATAAATGAAACTAAACTAAACTATACTATAAACTAAATTATGAACTAAACTAAACTAAACTAAACTAAGCTAACCTAACCTAAGTTAAACTAAACTAAACTAAATTATAAAATAAACGAAACTAAACTAACCTTACCTAACCTAACCTAACCTAACATAAACTAAACTAAACAAAATAATAAACTAAACGAAACTAAACGAAACTAAACTAAACTAACCTAAAGTAACATAACCTAACCTAACCTAACCTAAACTAAACTAAACTAACCTGACCTACCCTAAACTAAAACTAAACTAAACAAAACTATAAACTAAACTATAAACTAAAGTAAATTAACTAAACTAAAATAAACTAACCTAACCTAACCTAACCTAAACTAAACTAACCTAACCTAACCTAACCTAAACTAAACTAAACTAATCTATTATAAACTAAACTAAACAATAAATTAAAATATAAACTAAACTAAACTAAACTAAGCTAAACTAACTTAACGTAAACTAAACTAAACTAACCTAACCTAGCCTAAACTAAACTAAAATAAACTAAATAAAATTCAAGTAAACTAAACTAAACTACACTAACCTAACCTAACCAAACCTAACATAATCTAATCTAAACTAAAATAAAATAACCTAAACTAATCTAACCTTACCTAACCTAACCTAAACTAAACTAAACTAAACCAAACTAAACTAAACTATAAAATAAAATATAAACTAATTTATAAACTAAACTAATCTATAAACTAAACTAAACTAAACTAAACTTAGCTAAACTAACTAACCTTACCTAACCTAACCTATACTAACTTAACCTAACCTATACTAAACTTACCTTACCTAACCTAACATAACCTAAACTAAACTAAACTATAAAATAAACTATAAACTAAACTAAACTAAACTAAACTATACTATAAACTAAATTTTAAACTAAACTAAACTAAACTAACCTAACCTAACCTAACCTAACCTAACATAAACTAAACTAAACTAAATTATAAACTAAACCAAACTAAAACTAAACTAACCTAAAGTAACATAACATAACCTAACCTAAACTAAACTAACCTAACCTAACCTAACCTAACCTAAAGTAAACTAAACTAATCTAATATAAACTAAACTAAACAATAAATTAAAATATAAAATAAACTTAACTAAACTAAACTAAGCTAAACTAACTTAACCTAAACTAAACTAAACTAAACTAACCTAACCTGGCCTAAACTAAACTAAAATAAACTAAATTAAATTCTAGTAAACTAAACTAAACTACACTAACCTAACCTAACCTAACGTAACATAATCTAATCTAAACTAAAACAAACTAACCTAAAGTAATCTAACCTTACCTAACCTAACCAAAACTAAAGTAAACCAAATAAAACTAAACTATACACTAAAATATAAACTTATTTATAAACTAAACTAATCTATAAACTAAACTAAACTAACCTAACCTAAATTAGACTAAACTAAACTAAAGTAAATTCAACTAAACTAAACCTAAATACACTAAGCCAACCTAACCTAATCTAACATAAACTAAACTAAACTAAACTAACCTAAGATAACTTAACCTAAATTAAACTAAACTAAACTAAACTGTACTAAACTATAAACAAAACGATAAACTATACTATATATTAAACTGAACTAAAGTAAACTAAACTAAATTAATTTTACCTAACCTAACCTAAACTAAACTAAACTAACCTAACCTAACCTAAAGTAAATTAAACTAATCTAAACTAAACGAAATTAAACTATAAACTAAACTAAACTAAACTCAACTAAACTAAACTGACCTAACCTAACTTAACCTGGCCTTACCTAAACTAAACTATACTAACCTAACCTAACATAACCTACCCTAAACTAAACTAAACTAAATTAATTAAACTATAAACTAAACTAAACTATAAACTAAACGATACCTCACTAAACTAAACTAAACTACACTAAACTAAACTAAACCATAAAATAAACTATAAACTAAACTATAAACTAAGCTATAAACTAAACTAAACTAAACTATAAACTACACTAAACTAATCTATAAACTAAGCTAACCTATCCTAAATTAAACTAAACTAAACTAAGCTAACCTAACCTAACCTAACCTAACTTAAGCTAAACTAAACTAAACTAACCTAACCTAACATAAACTAACCTAACCTAAACTAAACTAAACTTTCCTAACCTAACCTAACCTAATCTAACCTAAACTAAACTAAACAAAACTAAAGTAAACTAAACTAAATTAAACTATAAACTATACTAAACTATAAACTAAACTAAACTAAACTATAAACAGAACTAAACTAAAGTGAACTAAACTAACCTAACCTAACATAAACTAAACTATAAATTAAACTATAAACTAATCTATAAATTAAACTAAACTATAAATTACACTAAAATAAACTAAACTAAGCTAAACTATCTACCCTATCCTAACCTAACCTAACCTAACCTAACCTAACCTAACCTAAGCTAAACTAAACTAACCTAAGCTAAACTAACCTAACCTAAACTAACCTAACCTAAACTAACCTAACCTAAGCTAAACTAAACTAAACTAAACTATAAACTAAACTATAAACTAAACTAAACTATACTATAAACTAAATTATAAACTAAACTAAACTAAACTAACCTAAAGTAATATAACCTAAACTAAACTAACCTAACCTAACCTAAACTAAACTAACCTGACCTAACCTAACCTAAACAAAACTAAACTAAACTAAACTAAACTAAACTAAAATAAACTAACCTAACCTAACCTAACCTAAACTAAACTAACCTAAAGTAATCTAACCTAAACTAAACTAAACTATACTAAATTAATGTAATATAAACTAAACTAAATTAAACTATAAACTAAAATATAAACTAAACTAAACTAAACTAACCTAACTTAAACTAAACTAAAATAAACTAAAATAATTCAACTAAATGAAACTAAACTAAACTATACTAACCTAAACTAACCTAACCTAACATAATCTAATCTAAACTAAAATAAACTAACCTAACCGAACTTAACCTAACCTTTCCTAACCTAAACTAAACTAAACTAAACTAAATTAAACCAAACTAAACTAAACTATAAACTAAAATATAAATTAATCTGTAAACTAATCTAAACTATAAACTAATTTATAAATTAAACTAAACTTTAAACTAAAATAAAATAAACTAAACTAAGCTAAACTATCTAACCTAACCTAACCTAACCTAAAATAACCTAACCTAAGCTAAGCTAAACTAAACTAACCTAACCCAACATAAACTAACATAACCTAACCTAAACTAAACCAAACTAAACTAACCTTACCTAACCTAACCTAACCTAACCTATACTAAACTAAAGAAAACTAAACTAAACTAAACTAAACTATAAACTAAATTAACTAAACTATAAACAAAACTAAACTAAACTGAAGTAAACTAACCTAACCTAACCTAACCTAAACTTAACAAAATTTAACTAAACTATAAACTAATCTCTAAAATAAACTAAACTATAAACTAAACTAAACTAAACTAAGCTAAATTAACTAACCTAACCTATTCTAAACTAAAATAAAGTAACATAAGTTAATCCAACCTAACCTAAACTACACTAACTTAACCTGACCTAACCAAAAGTAAACTAACCTAACCTAACCTAACCTAAAATAACCTAACCTAAGCTAAGCTAAACTAAACTAACATAACCTAACATAAACTAACATAACCTAACCTAAACTGAACTAAACTTAACTAACCTAACCTAACCTAAAATAACCTAACCTAAGCTAAGCTAAACTAAACTAACCTAACCTAACATAAACTAATATAACCTAACCTAAATTGAACTAAACTAAATTAACCTTACCTAAACTAACCTATACTAAACTAAACAAAACAAAACTTAACTAAACTAAACTATAAACTGAACTAAACTAACCTAACCTAACCTAACATAAACTTAACTAAACTAAACTAAACTAACCCAACCTAAGCTAACCTTACCTAACCTAACCTAAACTAAACTAAACAAAACTAAACGATAAACTAAACTATAAAGTAATCTGTAAAGTAAACTAAACTATAAACTAAACTAAAATAAACTAAACTAAGCTAAATTAACTAACCTAACCTATTCTAACCTAACCTAAGCTTAACTAGACTAACCTAACCTAAACTAAACTAAACTAAATTATAAACTAAACCATTAACTAAACTAAACTAAACTATAAACAAAACTAAACTATAAACTAAACTAAACTAAACTAAACTAAACCAACCTAACCTAACCTAAGGTAAGCTAAAATAAACTAACCTAACCTAACCTGAACTAGACTAAACTAAACTAAACTATAAATTAAACTAAACCAATTATAAACTAAACTATAAACTAAACAAAACTAAACTATAAACTAAACTAAACTAAATTCAACTAACCTAACCTAACCTAACCTAAACTAAACTAACCTAACCTAACATAACCTAACATAACCTAAACTAAACTAAACTAAAATATAAAATAAACTGTAAACTAAAATAAACTATACTATAAACTAAATTATAAACTAAACTAAACTAAACTAAACTAAAGTAACCTAACCTAACCTAACCCAACATAAACTAACCTAATTATAAACTAAACGAAACTAAACTAACCTAACCTAACCTAATATAAACTAAACTAAACTAAATTATAAACTAAACGAAACTAAACTAAACTAAACCTAAAGTAACATAACTTAAACTAACCTAACCTAAACTAAACTAACTTAACCTGACCTAACCTAAACTAAACTAAACTAAACTATTAACTAAACTATAAACTAAAGTAAATTAACCAAAATAAAATAAACTAACCTAACCTAACCTAACCTAAACTAAACTAAACTAAGATAATATAAGCTAAAATGAACAATAAATTAAAATATAAACTAAACTATACTAAACTAATTTAACCTTACTTAACCTATCCTTAACTATACTAAACTAAACTAAACTAACCTACCCTAACCTAAACTAAACAAAAATAAACTACATTAAATTCAACTAAACTAAAATAAACTACACTAACCTAACCTAACCTTACCTAACCTAACCTAAACTAAACTCAACCAAACTAAACTAAACTATAAACTAAAATATAAGCTAATCTATAAACTAAACTAAACCAAATTAAATTCAACTAAACTAAACTACACTAATCTAACCTAACCTAACCTAACATAATCTAAACTAAACTAAAATAAACTAACCTAACCCAAACTAACCTAACCTTACCTAACCTAACCTAAACTAAACTAAACTAAACTAAACTTAACTAAACTATAAAGCAAAATATAAACTAATCTATAAACTAAACTAAACTATAAACTAAAGGAAACTAAATTAAACTATACTAAACTAAACTAACCTAACATAAACAAATCTAACCTAACCTAAAATAAACTAAACTAAACTAAATTTAACTATAAACTAAATTAAATTAAACTATAAACACAACTAAACTAAACTGAACTAACTAACCTAACCTAACCTAACTTAAACTTAACTAAACTAAACTACCCTAACCTAACCTAACCTAACCAAACCTAACCTAACCTAAACTAAACTAAAATAAACTAAACTAAACTAAACTAACTAACCTAACCTAACCTAACCTAAGCTAACCTAAGCTAAACTAAACTAACCTAAATTAACCTAACCTAACCTAACGTAACCTAAACTAAACTAAACTAACCTACCTAACCTAACATAAATTAAACTAAACTAAATTATAAACTAAACGAAACTAAACTAAATTAAACTAAGCTAAAGTAACATAACCTAACATAAATTAACCTAACCTAATCTAACCTAAACTAAACTAAACTAAACTAACCTAACCTAACCTAACCTAAACTAAACTAACCTAACCTAAATTAACCTAAACAAAACTAAACTAAACTAAACTAACCTAACCTAACTTAACATAAACTAAACTAAACTAAACTAAATAAAACTAAACTAAACTAAACGAAATTAAACTATACATCAAACTATAAAATAAGCTACACTAAACTATAAACTAAAATATAAACTAATCTAAACTAAACTAACCTAACCTAAACTAAACTAAAATAAACTAAATTAAATTCAACTAAATGAAACTAAACTAAACTACACTAACCTAACCTAACCTAAACTACCCTAACATAATCTAATCTAAACAAAAATAAACTAACCTAAACTAATCTAACCTTACCTAACCAAACCTAAACTAAACTAAACTAAACCAAACTAAACTAAACTACAAACTAAAATATAAACTAATTTATAAACTAAACTAATCTATAAACTAAACTAAACTAAACTAAACTTAGCTAAACTAACTAACCTTACCGAAAATAGCCTAACCTAATCTAAGCTTAACTAAAGTAACCTAACCTAAACCAACATAAATCAAACTAAACTAAATTATAAAGTAAACCATAAACTAAACTAAACAAAAGTTAATTCTAAACTATAAATTAACTAAACTATTAACTAAACTAAACTAAACTAAACTAACCTCACCTAACCTAATTTAAACTAAACTAAACTAACTTAACCTAACCTAAACTAAACTAAACTAAACTAAACTATAAACACAGTTATAAACTAAACTAAACTAAACTAAACTAACATAACGTAACTTAAACTACAATAAAATAAACTAAAATAAGTTCATCTAAACTAAACCTTACTACACTAACCTCACCTAACCTAACCTAACATAAACTAAACTAAATTGACCTAACCTAACCTAACGTAAACTAAACTAAACTATACGAAACAAAACTAAATAAAACTAAACTAAACTAAACGAAATTAAACTATACACCAAACTATAAAATAAGCTAAACTAAACTATAAATTAAACTATGAACTAAACTAAACTACTAAACTATAAGGTAAACTAAACTAAATTAAACTCAACTAACCTAAACTAACCTAAGCTTACTAAACTAACCTAACCTAAACTAACCTAACCTAATATAAACTAAACTAAACTAACCTAACGTAACATAAGTTAGGCTAAGCTAAACTAAACTAACCTAACCTAAAATAAACTAAACTAAACCAAACTATATACTAAACTATAAACTAAACTATACTAAACTGAACTAACCTAACCTAAACTAACTTAACCTAACATATACTAAACTTACCTTATCTAACCTAACATAACCTAAACTAATCTAAAGTATAAAATAAACTACAAACTAGACTAAACTAAACTATACTATAAACTAAATTATAAACTAAACTAAACTAAACTAAACTAACCTAACCTAACCTAACCTAAACTAAACTAAACTAAATTATAAACTAAACGTAACTAAACTAACCTAACATAACCTAACCTAACCTAACATAAACTAAACTAAACTCAATTATACACTAAACGAAACAAAACAAAACTAAACCAAACTAACCTAAAGTAACATAACCTAAGCTAACCTAAACTAAACTAAACTAACCTGACCTAACCTAAACCAAAACTAAATTAATCTGTACTATAAACTAAACTATAAACTAAAGTAAATTAACTAAACTAAAATAAACTAACCTAACCTAACCTAAATTAAACTAACATAACCTAACCTAACCTAAACTAAACTAAACTAAACTAATCTAATATAAACTAAACTAAACAATAAATTAAAATATAAACTAAACTAATCTATAAACTAAACTAAACTAAACAAAACTTAGCTAAACTAACTAACCTTACCTAATGTAGCTTAACGTAATCTAAGCTAAACTAAACTAACCTAACCTAAACAAAAATAAACCAAACTAAACTAAATTATAAAGTAAACTATAAACTAAACTAAACAAAACTATATTCTAAACTATAAATTAACTAAATTATAAACTAAACTAAACTAAACTAAACTAACCTAACCTATCCTAACACAACCTAAACTAAGCTAAACTAACCTAACCTAACCTAACCTAACCTAAACGAAACTAAGCTAAACTGAACTAAACTAAACTAAATTAAACAATAATCTAAACTAAACTTAACTATAAATTAAACTATAAACTAAACTAAACTATAAACAATACTAAACCAAACTGAACTAAACTAACCTAACCTAACATAAACTTAACTAAACTAAACTAACTTAACCTCACCCAACCTAACCTTACCTAACCTAACCTAAACTAAACTATAAGCGAAACTATACTTAACTATAAATTAAACACTAAACTAAACTACACCAAACTCACCTAACCTAACATAAACACAACTAACACACCTAACCTAACCTAACCTAAATTAAACTAAACTAAAATAAACTAACCCAACCTAACCTAACCTAACCTAAACTAAACTAAACTGACCTAACCTATCCTAAACAAAACTAAACTAAACTAAACTATAAGCAAAACTATTAACTAAAGTAAACTAAAGTAAACTAAAATAAACTAACCTAACCTAACCTAACCTAAGCTAAAATAATCTAATATAAACTAAACTAAACTAAACTATAAACTAAAATATAAACTAAACTAAACTAAACTAAATAACCTAACCTAAACTAAAATATACTAGATTAAATTCAACTAAACTAAACTAAACTATACTAACCTAACCAAACCTAACCTAACCTAACATAATCTAATCTAAACTAAAATAAACTAACCTAACCTAACGTAACCTAACCTTACCTATTCTAACCTAAACTAAACTAAACTAAACAAACTAAACTAAACAATATACTAAAATATAAACTAATCTATAAACTAAACTGAACTATAAACTAAACGAAACTAAAATAAACTATACTAAACTAAACTAACCTAACCTAAATTAAACTAAACTAAAATAAACTAACCCAACCTAACCTAACCTAACCTAAACTAAACTAAACTGACCTAACCTATCCTAAACAAAACTAAACTAAACTAAACTATAAGCAAAACTATTAACTAAAGTAAACTAAAGTAAACTAAAATAAACTAACCTAACCTAACCTAACCTAAAATAATCTAATATAAACTAAACTAAACTAAACTATAAACTAAAATATAAACTAAACTAAACTAAACTAAATAACCTAACCTAAACTAAACTAAAATAAACTAGATTAAATTCAACTAAACTAAACTAAACTATACTAACCTAACTTAACCTAACCTAACCTAACATAATCTAATCTAAACTAAAATAAACTAACCTAACCTAACGTAACCTAACCTTACCTATTCTAACCTAAACTAAACTAAACTAAACAAAATAAACTAAACTATATACTAAAATATAAACTAATCTATAAACTAATCTGAACTATAAACTAAACGAAACTAAAATAAACTATACTAAACTAAACTAACCTAACCTAAACATACCTCACCTAACCTAAACTAAACTAAACTAAACTATTAATTAATTTATAAATTAAACTAAACTATAAACTAAAATAAAATAAACTGAACTAAGCTAAACTAACTAACATAACCTAACCTAACCTAACCTAACCTAAAATAACCTAACCTAAGCTAAGCTAAACTAAACTAACCTAACCTAACATAAACTAAACTAAACTAAACTAACCTAACCTAACATAAACTAAACTAAACTGACCTAACCTAACCTAACGTAAACTAAACTAAACTATACGAAACAAAACTAAATAAAACTAAACTAAACTAAACGATATTAAACTATACACCAAACTAAAAAATAAGCTAAACTAAACTATAAATTAAACTATAAACTAAACTAAACTACTAAACTATAAGGTAAACTAAACTAAATTAAACTCAACTAATCTAAACTAACCTAAGCTTACTAAACTAACCTAACCTAACCTAATATAAACTAAACTAAACTAACCTAACCTAACATAAGCTAGGCTAAGCTAAACTAAACTAACCTAACCTAAGATAAAATAAACTAAACTAAAATATAAACTAAAGTATAAACTAAACTAAACCAAACTATATACTAAACTATAAACTAAACTAAGCTAAACTATAAACTAAACTATACTAAACTAAACTAACCTAACGTAACCTAACCTAAACTATCTTATCCTAACCTATACTAAACTTACCTTACCTAACCTAACACAACCTAAACTAATTTAAAGAATAAAATAAACTATTAACTAAACTAAACTAAACTATACTATAAACTAAATTATAAACTCAACTAAACTAAACTAAACTAAACTAACCTAACCTAACCTAAACTAAACTAAACTCAATTATAAACTAAACGAAACTAAACAAAACTAAACTAAACTAACCTAAAGTAACATAACCTAACCTAACCTAAACTAAACTAAACTAACCTGACCTAACCTAAACCAAAACTAAATTAATCTATACTATAAACTAAACTATAAACTAAAGTAAATTAACTAAACTAAAATAAACTAACCTAACCTAACCTAACCTAAACTAAACTAACATAAATTAACCTAAACTAAACTAAACTAATCAAATATAAACTAAACTAAACAATAAATTAAAATATAAACAAAACTTAACTAAACTAAACTAAGCAAAACTAACTTAACCTAAAATAAACTAAACTAAACTAACCTAAGCTGACCTAAAATAAACTAAAATAATCTAAATTAAATTCAAGTAAACTAAACTAAACTACACTAACCTAACCTAACCTAACATAATCTAATCTAAACTAAAATAAACTAACCTAAACTAATCTAACCTTACCTAACCTAACCTAAACTAAACTAAACTAAACTATAAACTAATTTATAAACTAAACTAATCTATAAACTAAACTAAACTAACCTAAGATAACTTAACATAAATTAAACTAAACTAAACTAAACTATACTAAACTATAAAAAAACGATAAAATATACTATATATTAAACTATAAACTGAAGTAAACTAAACTAAACTCAACTGAACTAAACTAACCTAACCTAACTTAACATAACCTAACCTAAACTAAACTAAACTAACGTAACCTAACATAACCTACCCTAAACTAAAATAAATTAAATTAATTAAAATATAAACTAAACTAAACTATATACTAAACGATACCTCACTCAACTAAACTATACTAAACTAAACTACACTAAACTAAACTAAACCATAAACTAAACTATAAACTAAACTATAAATTAATTTATAAATTAAACTAAACTATAAATTATAGTAAAATAAACAAAACTAAACTAAGCTAAACTATTTAACCTAACCTAACCTAACCTAAGCTAAGCTATCTAAACTAACCTTACCCAACCTAACCTAAACTAAACTAAACTAAACAAAACTACACTAAACTAAACTAAATTAAACTTTAAACTGAACTAAACTGTAAACTAAACTTTAAACTAAACAAGACTAAACTATAAACAAAACTAAACTAAACTAAACTAAACTTACCTAACCTAACCTAACATAAACTTAACTAAACTAAACTACCCTAACCTAACCTAACCTAATCTAACCTTACCTAACCTAACCTAAACTAAACTAAACGAAACTAAACTATAAACTAATCGATAAATTAAACTAAACTATAAACTAAACTAAAATAAACTAAACTAAACTAAACTAACTAACCTAACCTAACCGAACCTAACCTAAGCTACGCTAAACTAAACTAACCTAACAAAACCTGAACTAAACTAAACTAAACTAAACTAAACTAAATTATAAACTAAACTATAAAATAATATAAACTAACCTAACCTAACCTAACCTAAACCAAACTAACCTAACCTGAACTAAAATAAACAAAAATAAACTAAATTAAATTCAAGTAAACTAAACTAAACTACACTAACCTAACCTAACCTAACATAATCTAATCTAAACTAAAATAAACTAACCTAAACTAATCTAACCTTACCTTACCTAATCTAAACTAAACTAAACTATAAACTAATTTATAAACTAAACTAATCTATAAACTAAACTAAACTAAACTAATCTAAGATAACTTAACCTAAATTAAACTAAACTATACTAAACTATAAACAAAACGATAAACTATACTATATATTAAACTGAACTAAAGTAAACTAAACTAAATTAATTTTACCTAACCTAACCTAAACTAAACTAAACTAACCTAACCTAACCCAAACGAAATTAAACTATAAAATGAAGTAAACTAAACTAAACTCAACTAAACTAAACTAACCTAACCTAACTTAACATAACCTAACCTAAACTAAACTAAACTAAAGTAACCTAACATAACCTACCCTAAACTAAAATAAATTAAATTAATTAAACTATAAACTAAACTAAACTATATACTAAACGATACCTCACTCAACTAAACTAAACTAAACTAAACTACACTAAACTAAACTAAACCATAAACTAAACTATAAACTAAACTATAAACTAAACTATAAACTAATTTATAAATTAAAATAAACTATAAATTATAGTAAAAAATACAAAACTAAACTAAGCTAACCTAACTAACCTAACCTAACGTAACCTAAGCTAAGCTATCTAAACTAACTTAACTTAACCTAACCTAAACTAAACTAAACTAAAATAAACTAAACTAAACTGTGAACTAAACTGAACTAAACTATAAACTAAACTAAACTAAAGTTAACTAACCTAACGTAACCTAACCTAAACTATATTAAACTAAACTAAACTAAACTAAGCTAACTTAACCTAACCTAAACTAACCTAACCTAATCTAAGCTAAGCTAAACTAAACTAACCTAACCTAACATAAACTAACCTAACCTAACCTAAACTAACCTTACCTAACCTAACCTAAACTAAACTAAACTAAACAAAACTACACTAAACTAAACTAAATTAAACTATAAACTTAACTAAACTGTAAACTAAACTTTAAACTAAACAAGACTAAACTATAAACAAAACTAAATTAAACTGAACTAAACTTACCTAATCTAACCTAACATAAACTTAACTAAACTAAACTACCCTAACCTAACCAAACCTAACCTAACCTAAACTAAACTAAACGAAACTAAACTATAAACTAAACTATAAACTAATCTATAAATTAAACTAAACTATAAACTAAACTAAAATAAACTAAACTAAACTAAACTAACTAACCTAACCTAACCGAACCTAACCTAAGCTACGCTAAACTAAACTAACCTAACAAAACCTGAACTAAACTAAACTAAACTAAACTAAATTATAAACTAAACTATAAACTAATATAAACTAACCTAACCTAACCTAACCTAAACTAAACTAACCTAACCTAAGCTAACCTAACCTAAACTAAACTAAACTATAAAAAACTATAAACTAAACTAAACAAAACTATACTATAAACTAAATTATAAACTAAACTAATGTAAACTAAACTAACCTCAACTAACCTAACCTAACCTCACCTAACCTAACATAAACTAAACTAAACTAAATTATAAACTAAACGAAACTAAACTAAACTAAACTAAATTAAACTAAACTAACCTAAAGTAACATAACCTAACCTAACCTAACCTAACCTAAACTAAAATAAACTCAACTAACCTAACCGAACCTGAACTAAACTAAACTAAACTAAACTATAAACTAAAGTAAACTAAATTAAACTAAAATAAACTAACCTAATTTACCTAAACAAAACTAACACACCTAACCTAACCTAAACAAAACTAAACTGACTTAACCTATCCTAAACAAAACAAAACTAAACTAAACTATAAGCTAAACTATAAACTAAAGTAAACTAAACTAAACTAAAATAAACTAATCTAACTTAACCTAACCTAACCTAACCTAACCTAAACAAATCTAATATAAACTAAACTGAACTATAAACTAAAATATATACTAAACTAAACTAAATAACCTAACCTAAACTAAAGTAAAATAAACTAGATTAAATTCAACTAAACTAAACTAAACTAAACGCCAATAACCTAACCTAACGCAACCTAATCTAATCTAAACTAAAATAAACTAACCTAACCTAACGTAACCTAAACTAAACTAACATAAATTAACCTAAACTAAACTAAACTAATCTAATATAAACTAAACTAAACAATAAATTAAAATATAAACTAAACTTAACTAAACTAAACTAAGCAAAACTAACTTAACCTAAAATAAACTAAACTAAACTAACCTAAGCTGACCTAAAATAAACTAAAATAATCTAAATTAAATTCAAGTAAACTAAACTAAACTACACTAACCTAACCTAACCTAACATAATCTAATCTAAACTAAAATAAACTAACCTAAACTAATCTAACCTTACCTAACCTAACCTAAACTAAACTAAACTAAACTATAAACTAATTTATAAACTAAACTAATCTATAAACTAAACTAAACTAACCTAAGATAACTTAACATAAATTAAACTAAACTAAACTAAACTATACTAAACTATAAAAAAACGATAAAATATACTATATATTAAACTATAAACTGAAGTAAACTAAACTAAACTCAACTGAACTAAACTAACCTAACCTAACTTAACATAACCTAACCTAAACTAAACTAAACTAACGTAACCTAACATAACCTACCCTAAACTAAAATAAATTAAATTAATTAAAATATAAACTAAACTAAACTATATACTAAACGATACCTCACTCAACTAAACTATACTAAACTAAACTACACTAAACTAAACTAAACCATAAACTAAACTATAAACTAAACTATAAATTAATTTATAAATTAAACTAAACTATAAATTATAGTAAAATAAACAAAACTAAACTAAGCTAAACTATTTAACCTAACCTAACCTAACCTAAGCTAAGCTATCTAAACTAACCTTACCCAACCTAACCTAAACTAAACTAAACTAAACAAAACTACACTAAAGTAAACTAAATTAAACTTTAAACTGAACTAAACTGTAAACTAAACTTTAAACTAAACAAGACTAAACTATAAACAAAACTAAACTAAACTAAACTAAACTTACCTAACCTAACCTAACATAAACTTAACTAAACTAAACTACCCTAACCTAACCTAACCTAATCTAACCTTACCTAACCTAACCTAAACTAAACTAAACGAAACTAAACTATAAACTAATCGATAAATTAAACTAAACTATAAACTAAACTAAAATAAACTAAACTAAACTAAACTAACTAACCTAACCTAACCGAACCTAACCTAAACTACGCTAAACTAAACTAAACCATAAACTAAACTATAAACTAAACTATAAACTAAACTATAAACTAATTTATAAATTAAAATAAACTATAAATTATAGTAAAAAATACAAAACTAAACTAAGCTAACCTAACTAACCTAACCTAACGTAACCTAAGCTAAGCTATCTAAACTAACTTAACTTAACCTAACCTAAACTAAACTAAACTAAAATAAACTAAACTAAACTGTGAACTAAACTGAACTAAACTATAAACTAAACTAAACTAAAGTTAACTAACCTAACGTAACCTAACCTAAACTATATTAAACTAAACTAAACTAAACTAAGCTAACTTAACCTAACCTAAACTAACCTAACCTAATCTAAGCTAAGCTAAACTAAACTAACCTAACCTAACATAAACTAACCTAACCTAACCTAAACTAACCTTACCTAACCTAACCTAAACTAAACTAAACTAAACAAAACTACACTAAACTAAACTAAATTAAACTATAAACTTAACTAAACTGTAAACTAAACTTTAAACTAAACAAGACTAAACTATAAACAAAACTAAATTAAACTGAACTAAACTTACCTAATCTAACCTAACATAAACTTAACTAAACTAAACTACCCTAACCTAACCAAACCTAACCTAACCTAAACTAAACTAAACGAAACTAAACTATAAACTAAACTATAAACTAATCTATAAATTAAACTAAACTATAAACTAAACTAAAATAAACTAAACTAAACTAAACTAACTAACCTAACCTAACCGAACCTAACCTAAGCTACGCTAAACTAAACTAACCTAACAAAACCTGAACTAAACTAAACTAAACTAAACTAAATTATAAACTAAACTATAAACTAATATAAACTAACCTAACCTAACCTAACCTAAACTAAACTAACCTAACCTAAGCTAACCTAACCTAAACTAAACTAAACTATAAAAAACTATAAACTAAACTAAACAAAACTATACTATAAACTAAATTATAAACTAAACTAATGTAAACTAAACTAACCTCAACTAACCTAACCTAACCTCACCTAACCTAACATAAACTAAACTAAACTAAATTATAAACTAAACGAAACTAAACTAAACTAAACTAAATTAAACTAAACTAACCTAAAGTAACATAACCTAACCTAACCTAACCTAACCTAACCTAAACTAAAATAAACTCAACTAACCTAACCGAACCTGAACTAAACTAAACTAAACTAAACTATAAACTAAAGTAAACTAAATTAAACTAAAATAAACTAACCTAATTTACATAAACAAAACTAACACACCTAACCTAACCTAAACAAAACTAAACTGACTTAACCTATCCTAAACAAAACAAAACTAAACTAAACTATAAGCTAAACTATAAACTAAAGTAAACTAAACTAAACTAAAATAAACTAATCTAACTTAACGTAACCTAACCTAACCTAACCTAAACAAATCTAATATAAACTAAACTGAACTATAAACTAAAATATATACTAAACTAAACTAAATAACCTAACCTAAACTAAAGTAAAATAAACTAGATTAAATTCAACTAAACTAAACTAAACTAAACGCCAATAACCTAACCTAACGCAACCTAATCTAATCTAAACTAAAATAAACTAACCTAACCTAACGTAACCTAACCTTACCTATTCTAACCTAAACTAATCTAAACTAAACAAACTAAACTGAACTATAAACTAAAATATAAACTAATCTATAAACTAAACTGAACTATAAACTAAACGAAAATAAAATAAACTAAACTAAACTAACCTAACCTAAACTTACCTAACCTAACCTAAACTAAACTAATCTAAGCTATAAACTAAACTATAAACTAATTTATAAATTAAACTAAACTATAAACTAAAATAAAATAAACTAAACTAAGCTAAACTATCTAACCTAACCTAACCTAAATTAAAGTAACCTAACCTAACATAAACTAACATAATCTAACCTAAACTAAACTAAACTAAAGTAACCTTACCTAACCTAACCTAACCTATACTAAACTAAACAAAACTAAACTAAACAAAACGAAACTATAAACTAAACTAAACTAAACTATAAAAAAACTAAACTAAACTCAACTAAACTAACCTAACCTAACCTAACATAAACTTAACCAAACTAAACTAACCTAACCCAACCTAAGTTAACCTTACGTAACCTAACCTAAACTTAACTAAATGAAACTAAACTATAAACTAATCTCTAAATTAAACTAAACTATAAACTAAACTAAGCTAAATTAACTAACCTAACCTATTCTAACCTAACCTAAGCTAAACTAGTCTAACCTAACCTAAACTAAACTAAACTAAACTAAATTATAAACTAAACCATAAACTAAACTAAACTATAAACTAAACTATAAACTAAACTAAACTAAACTATAAACTAGACTAAATTAAACTAAACTAACCTAACCTAACCTAAGCTAATGAAAACTAAACTAACCTAAAGTAACATAAGTTAACCTAACCTAACCTAAACTACACTAACTTAACCTGACCTAACCTAAACTAAAATAACCTAACCTAACCTAACCTAAAATAACCTAACCTAAGCTAAGCTAAACTAAACTAACCTAACCTAACATAAACTAACATAACCTAACCTAAACTGAACTAAACTAAACTAACCAAACCTAACCTAACCTAAAATAACCTAACCTAAGCTAAGCTAAACTAAACTAACCTAACCTAACATAAACTAATATAACCTAACCTAAAGTGAACTAAACTAAACTAACCTTACCTAACATAACCTATACTAAACTAAACAAAACAAAACTAAACTAAGCTAAACTATAAACTAAACTATACTAAACTAAACTAACCTAACGTAACCTAACCTAAACTATCTTATCCTAACCTATACTAAACTTACCTTACCTAACCTAACACAACCTAAACTAATTTAAAGAATAAAATAAACTATTAACTAAACTAAACTAAACTATACTATAAACTAAATTATAAACTCAACTAAACTAAACTAAACTAACCTAACCTAACCTAAACTAAACTAAACTCAATTATAAACTAAACGAAACTAAACAAAACTAAACTAAACTAACCTAAAGTAACATAACCTAACCTAACCTAAACTAAACTAAACTAACCTGACCTAACCTAAACCAAAACTAAATTAATCTATACTATAAACTAAACTATAAACTAAAGTAAATTAACTAAACTAAAATAAACTAACCTAACCTAACCTAACCTAAACTAAACTAACATAAATTAACCTAAACTAAACTAAACTAATCTAATATAAACTAAACTAAACAATAAATTAAAATATAAACTAAACTTAACTAAACTAAACTAAGCAAAACTAACTTAACCTAAAATAAACTAAACTAAACTAACCTAAGCTGACCTAAAATAAACTAAAATAATCTAAATTAAATTCAAGTAAACTAAACTAAACTACACTAACCTAACCTAACCTAACATAATCTAATCTAAACTAAAATAAACTAACCTAAACTAATCTAACCTTACCTAACCTAACCTAAACTAAACTAAACTAAACTATAAACTAATTTATAAACTAAACTAATCTATAAACTAAACTAAACTAACCTAAGATAACTTAACATAAATTAAACTAAACTAAACTAAACTATACTAAACTATAAAAAAACGATAAAATATACTATATATTAAACTATAAACTGAAGTAAACTAAACTAAACTCAACTGAACTAAACTAACCTAACCTAACTTAACATAACCTAACCTAAACTAAACTAAACTAACGTAACCTAACATAACCTACCCTAAACTAAAATAAATTAAATTAATTAAAATATAAACTAAACTAAACTATATACTAAACGATACCTCACTCAACTAAACTATACTAAACTAAACTACACTAAACTAAACTAAACCATAAACTAAACTATAAACTAAACTATAAATTAATTTATAAATTAAACTAAACTATAAATTATAGTAAAATAAACAAAACTAAACTAAGCTAAACTATTTAACCTAACCTAACCTAACCTAAGCTAAGCTATCTAAACTAACCTTACCCAACCTAACCTAAACTAAACTAAACTAAACAAAACTACACTAAACTAAACTAAATTAAACTTTAAACTGAACTAAACTGTAAACTAAACTTTAAACTAAACAAGACTAAACTATAAACAAAACTAAACTAAACTAAACTAAACTTACCTAACCTAACCTAACATAAACTTAACTAAACTAAACTACCCTAACCTAACCTAACCTAATCTAACCTTACCTAACCTAACCTAAACTAAACTAAACGAAACTAAACTATAAACTAATCGATAAATTAAACTAAACTATAAACTAAACTAAAATAAACTAAACTAAACTAAACTAACTAACCTAACCTAACCGAACCTAACCTAAACTACGCTAAACTAAACTAAACCATAAACTAAACTATAAACTAAACTATAAACTAAACTATAAACTAATTTATAAATTAAAATAAACTATAAATTATAGTAAAAAATACAAAACTAAACTAAGCTAACCTAACTAACCTAACCTAACGTAACCTAAGCTAAGCTATCTAAACTAACTTAACTTAACCTAACCTAAACTAAACTAAACTAAAATAAACTAAACTAAACTGTGAACTAAACTGAACTAAACTATAAACTAAACTAAACTAAAGTTAACTAACCTAACGTAACCTAACCTAAACTATATTAAACTAAACTAAACTAAACTAAGCTAACTTAACCTAACCTAAACTAACCTAACCTAATCTAAGCTAAGCTAAACTAAACTAACCTAACCTAACATAAACTAACCTAACCTAACCTAAACTAACCTTACCTAACCTAACCTAAACTAAACTAAACTAAACAAAACTACACTAAACTAAACTAAATTAAACTATAAACTTAACTAAACTGTAAACTAAACTTTAAACTAAACAAGACTAAACTATAAACAAAACTAAATTAAACTGAACTAAACTTACCTAATCTAACCTAACATAAACTTAACTAAACTAAACTACCCTAACCTAACCAAACCTAACCTAACCTAAACTAAACTAAACGAAACTAAACTATAAACTAAACTATAAACTAATCTATAAATTAAACTAAACTATAAACTAAACTAAAATAAACTAAACTAAACTAAACTAACTAACCTAACCTAACCGAACCTAACCTAAGCTACGCTAAACTAAACTAACCTAACAAAACCTGAACTAAACTAAACTAAACTAAACTAAATTATAAACTAAACTATAAACTAATATAAACTAACCTAACCTAACCTAACCTAAACTAAACTAACCTAACCTAAGCTAACCTAACCTAAACTAAACTAAACTATAAAAAACTATAAACTAAACTAAACAAAACTATACTATAAACTAAATTATAAACTAAACTAATGTAAACTAAACTAACCTCAACTAACCTAACCTAACCTCACCTAACCTAACATAAACTAAACTAAACTAAATTATAAACTAAACGAAACTAAACTAAACTAAACTAAATTAAACTAAACTAACCTAAAGTAACATAACCTAACCTAACCTAACCTAACCTAACCTAAACTAAAATAAACTCAACTAACCTAACCGAACCTGAACTAAACTAAACTAAACTAAACTATAAACTAAAGTAAACTAAATTAAACTAAAATAAACTAACCTAATTTACCTAAACAAAACTAACACACCTAACCTAACCTAAACAAAACTAAACTGACTTAACCTATCCTAAACAAAACAAAACTAAACTAAACTATAAGCTAAACTATAAACTAAAGTAAACTAAACTAAACTAAAATAAACTAATCTAACTTAACCTAACCTAACCTAACCTAACCTAAACAAATCTAATATAAACTAAACTGAACTATAAACTAAAATATATACTAAACTAAACTAAATAACCTAACCTAAACTAAAGTAAAATAAACTAGATTAAATTCAACTAAACTAAACTAAACTAAACGCCAATAACCTAACCTAACGCAACCTAATCTAATCTAAACTAAAATAAACTAACCTAACCTAACGTAACCTAACCTTACCTATTCTAACCTAAACTAATCTAAACTAAACAAACTAAACTGAACTATAAACTAAAATATAAACTAATCTATAAACTAAACTGAACTATAAACTAAACGAAAATAAAATAAACTAAACTAAACTAACCTAACCTAAACTTACCTAACCTAACCTAAACTAAACTAATCTAAGCTATAAACTAAACTATAAACTAATTTATAAATTAAACTAAACTATAAACTAAAATAAAATAAACTAAACTAAGCTAAACTATCTAACCTAACCTAACCTAAATTAAAGTAACCTAACCTAACATAAACTAACATAATCTAACCTAAACTAAACTAAACTAAAGTAACCTTACCTAACCTAACCTAACCTATACTAAACTAAACAAAACTAAACTAAACAAAACGAAACTATAAACTAAACTAAACTAAACTATAAAAAAACTAAACTAAACTCAACTAAACTAACCTAACCTAACCTAACATAAACTTAACCAAACTAAACTAACCTAACCCAACCTAAGTTAACCTTACGTAACCTAACCTAAACTTAACTAAATGAAACTAAACTATAAACTAATCTCTAAATTAAACTAAACTATAAACTAAACTAAGCTAAATTAACTAACCTAACCTATTCTAACCTAACCTAAGCTAAACTAGTCTAACCTAACCTAAACTAAACTAAACTAAACTAAATTATAAACTAAACCATAAACTAAACTAAACTATAAACTAAACTATAAACTAAACTAAACTAAACTATAAACTAGACTAAATTAAACTAAACTAACCTAACCTAACCTAAGCTAATGAAAACTAAACTAACCTAAAGTAACATAAGTTAACCTAACCTAACCTAAACTACACTAACTTAACCTGACCTAACCTAAACTAAAATAACCTAACCTAACCTAACCTAAAATAACCTAACCTAAGCTAAGCTAAACTAAACTAACCTAACCTAACATAAACTAACATAACCTAACCTAAACTGAACTAAACTAAACTAACCAAACCTAACCTAACCTAAAATAACCTAACCTAAGCTAAGCTAAACTAAACTAACCTAACCTAACATAAACTAATATAACCTAACCTAAAGTGAACTAAACTAAACTAACCTTACCTAACATAACCTATACTAAACTAAACAAAACAAAACTAAACTAAGCTAAACTATAAACTAAACTATACTAAACTAAACTAACCTAACGTAACCTAACCTAAACTATCTTATCCTAACCTATACTAAACTTACCTTACCTAACCTAACACAACCTAAACTAATTTAAAGAATAAAATAAACTATTAACTAAACTAAACTAAACTATACTATAAACTAAATTATAAACTCAACTAAACTAAACTAAACTAACCTAACCTAACCTAAACTAAACTAAACTCAATTATAAACTAAACGAAACTAAACAAAACTAAACTAAACTAACCTAAAGTAACATAACCTAACCTAACCTAAACTAAACTAAACTAACCTGACCTAACCTAAACCAAAACTAAATTAATCTATACTATAAACTAAACTATAAACTAAAGTAAATTAACTAAACTAAAATAAACTAACCTAACCTAACCTAACCTAAACTAAACTAACATAAATTAACCTAAACTAAACTAAACAAATCTAATATAAACTAAACTAAACAATAAATTAAAATATAAACAAAACTTAACTAAACTAAACTAAGCAAAACTAACTTAACCTAAAATAAACTAAACTAAACTAACCTAAGCTGACCTAAAATAAACTAAAATAATCTAAATTAAATTCAAGTAAACTAAACTAAACTACACTAACCTAACCTAACCTAACATAATCTAATCTAAACTAAAATAAACTAACCTAAACTAATCTAACCTTACCTAACCTAACCTAAACTAAACTAAACTAAACTATAAACTAATTTATAAACTAAACTAATCTATAAACTAAACTAAACTAACCTAAGATAACTTAACATAAATTAAACTAAACTAAACTAAACTATACTAAACTATAAAAAAACGATAAAATATACTATATATTAAACTATAAACTGAAGTAAACTAAACTAAACTCAACTGAACTAAACTAACCTAACCTAACTTAACATAACCTAACCTAAACTAAACTAAACTAACGTAACCTAACATAACCTACCCTAAACTAAAATAAATTAAATTAATTAAAATATAAACTAAACTAAACTATATACTAAACGATACCTCACTCAACTAAACTATACTAAACTAAACTACACTAAACTAAACTAAACCATAAACTAAACTATAAACTAAACTATAAATTAATTTATAAATTAAACTAAACTATAAATTATAGTAAAATAAACAAAACTAAACTAAGCTAAACTATTTAACCTAACCTAACCTAACCTAAGCTAAGCTATCTAAACTAACCTTACCCAACCTAACCTAAACTAAACTAAACTAAACAAAACTACACTAAACTAAACTAAATTAAACTTTAAACTGAACTAAACTGTAAACTAAACTTTAAACTAAACAAGACTAAACTATAAACAAAACTAAACTAAACTAAACTAAACTTACCTAACCTAACCTAACATAAACTTAACTAAACTAAACTACCCTAACCTAACCTAACCTAATCTAACCTTACCTAACCTAACCTAAACTAAACTAAACGAAACTAAACTATAAACTAATCGATAAATTAAACTAAACTATAAACTAAACTAAAATAAACTAAACTAAACTAAACTAACTAACCTAACCTAACCGAACCTAACCTAAACTACGCTAAACTAAACTAACCTAACAAAACCTGAACTAAACTAAACTAAACTAAACTAAACTAAATTATAAACTAAACTATAAAATAATATAAACTAACCTAACCTAACCTAACCTAAACCAAACTAACCTAACCTGAACTAAAATAAACAAAAATAAACTAAATTAAATTCAAGTAAACTAAACTAAACTACACTAACCTAACCTAACCTAACATAATCTAATCTAAACTAAAATAAACTAACCTAAACTAATCTAACCTTACCTTACCTAATCTAAACTAAACTAAACTATAAACTAATTTATAAACTAAACTAATCTATAAACTAAACTAAACTAAACTAATTTAAGATAACTTAACCTAAATTAAACTAAACTATACTAAACTATAAACAAAACGATAAACTATACTATATATTAAACTGAACTAAAGTAAACTAAACTAAATTAATTTTACCTAACCTAACCTAAACTAAACTAAACTAACCTAACCTAACCCAAACGAAATTAAACTATAAAATGAAGTAAACTAAACTAAACTCAACTAAACTAAACTAACCTAACCTATTTTAACATAACCTAACCTAAACTAAACTAAACTAAAGTAACCTAACATAACCTACCCTAAACTAAAATAAATTAAATTAATTAAACTATAAACTAAACTAAACTATATACTAAACGATACCTCACTCAACTAAACTAAACTAAACTAAACTACACTAAACTAAACTAAACCATAAACTAAACTATAAACTAAACTATAAACTAAACTATAAACTAATTTATAAATTAAAATAAACTATAAATTATAGTAAAAAATACAAAACTAAACTAAGCTAACCTAACTAACCTAACCTAACGTAACCTAAGCTAAGCTATCTAAACTAACTTAACTTAACCTAACCTAAACTAAACTAAACTAAAATAAACTAAACTAAACTGTGAACTAAACTGAACTAAACTATAAACTAAACTAAACTAAAGTTAACTAACCTAACGTAACCTAACCTAAACTATATTAAACTAAACTAAACTAAACTAAGCTAACTTAACCTAACCTAAACTAACCTAACCTAATCTAAGCTAAGCTAAACTAAACTAACCTAACCTAACATAAACTAACCTAACCTAACCTAAACTAACCTTACCTAACCTAACCTAAACTAAACTAAACTAAACAAAACTACACTAAACTAAACTAAATTAAACTATAAACTTAACTAAACTGTAAACTAAGCTTTAAACTAAACAAGACTAAACTATAAACAAAACTAAATTAAACTGAACTAAACTTACCTAATCTAACCTAACATAAACTTAACTAAACTAAACTACCCTAACCTAACCAAACCTAACCTAACCTAAACTAAACTAAACGAAACTAAACTATAAACTAAACTATAAACTAATCTATAAATTAAACTAAAGTATAAACTAAACTAAAATAAACTAAACTAAACTAACTAACCTAACCTAACCGAACCTAACCTAAGCTACGCTAAACTAAACTAACCTAACAAAACCTGAACTAAACTAAACTAAACTAAACTAAATTATAAACTAAACTATAAACTAATATAAACTAACCTAACCTAACCTAACCTAAACTAAACTAACCTAACCTAAGCTAACCTAACCTAAACTAAACTAAACTATAAAAAACTATAAACTAAACTAAACAAAACTATACTATAAACTAAATTATAAACTAAACTAATGTAAACTAAACTAACCTCAACTAACCTAACCTAACCTCACCTAACCTAACATAAACTAAACTAAACTAAATTATAAACTAAACGAAACTAAACTAAACTAAACTAAATTAAACTAAACTAACCTAAAGTAACATAACCTAACCTAACCTAACCTAACCTAACCTAAACTAAAATAAACTCAACTAACCTAACCGAACCTGAACTAAACTAAACTAAACTAAACTATAAACTAAAGTAAACTAAATTAAACTAAAATAAACTAACCTAATTTACCTAAACAAAACTAACACACCTAACCTAACCTAAACAAAACTAAACTGACTTAACCTATCCTAAACAAAACAAAACTAAACTAAACTATAAGCTAAACTATAAACTAAAGTAAACTAAACTAAACTAAAATAAACTAATCTAACTTAACCTAACCTAACCTAACCTAACCTAAACAAATCTAATATAAACTAAACTAAACTATAAACTAAAATATATACTAAACTAAACTAAATAACCTAACCTAAACTAAAGTAAAATAAACTAGATTAAATTCAACTAAACTAAACTAAACTAAACGCCAATAACCTAACCTAACGCAACCTAATCTAATCTAAACTAAAATAAACTAACCTAACCTAACGTAACCTAACCTTACCTATTCTAACCTAAACTAATCTAAACTAAACAAACTAAACTGAACTATAAACTAAAATATAAACTAATCTATAAACTAAACTGAACTATAAACTAAACGAAAATAAAATAAACTAAACTAAACTAACCTAACCTAAACTTACCTAACCTAACCTAAACTAAACTAATCTAAGCTATAAACTAAACTATAAACTAATTTATAAATTAAACTAAACTATAAACTAAAATAAAATAAACTAAACTAAGCTAAACTATCTAACCTAACCTAACCTAAATTAAAGTAACCTAACCTAACATAAACTAACATAATCTAACCTAAACTAAACTAAACTAAAGTAACCTTACCTAACCTAACCTAACCTATACTAAACTAAACAAAACTAAACTAAACAAAACGAAACTATAAACTAAACTAAACTAAACTATAAAAAAACTAAACTAAACTCAACTAAACTAACCTAACCTAACCTAACATAAACTTAACCAAACTAAACTAACCTAACCCAACCTAAGTTAACCTTACGTAACCTAACCTAAACTTAACTAAATGAAACTAAACTATAAACTAATCTCTAAATTAAACTAAACTATAAACTAAACTAAGCTAAATTAACTAACCTAACCTATTCTAACCTAACCTAAGCTAAACTAGTCTAACCTAACCTAAACTAAACTAAACTAAACTAAATTATAAACTAAACCATAAACTAAACTAAACTATAAACTAAACTATAAACTAAACTAAACTAAACTATAAACTAGACTAAATTAAACTAAACTAACCTAACCTAACCTAAGCTAATGAAAACTAAACTAACCTAAAGTAACATAAGTTAACCTAACCTAACCTAAACTACACTAACTTAACCTGACCTAACCTAAACTAAAATAACCTAACCTAACCTAACCTAACCTAAAATAACCTAACCTAAGCTAAGCTAAACTAAACTAACCTAACCTAACATAAACTAACATAACCTAACCTAAACTGAACTAAACTAAACTAACCAAACCTAACCTAACCTAAAATAACCTAACCTAAGCTAAGCTAAACTAAACTAACCTAACCTAACATAAACTAATATAACCTAACCTAAAGTGAACTAAACTAAACTAACCTTACCTAACATAACCTATACTAAACTAAACAAAACAAAACTAAACTAAACTAAACTATAAACTGAACTAAACTAACCTAACCTAACATAAACTTAACTAAACTAACCTAACCCAACCTAAGCTAACCTTACCTAACCTAACCTAAACTAAACTAAACGAAACTAATCTATAAACTAAACTATAAACTAATCTCTAAATTAAACTAAACTATAAAATAAACTAAAATAAACTAAGCTAAGCTAAATTAACTAACCTAACCTATTCTAACCTAACCTAAGCTAAACTAGACCAACCTAACCTAAACTAAACTAAACTAAACTATAAACTAAACTAAACTAATCTATAAACAAAACTAAACTAAACTGAACTAAACTAACCTAACCTAACCTAACATAAACTTAACTAAACTAAACTAACCTAACCCAACCTAAGCTAACCTTACCTAACCTAACCTAAACTTAACTAAATGAAACTAAACTATAAACTAATCTCTAAATTAAACTAAACTATAATCTAAACTAAAATAAACTAAACAAAGCTAAATTAACTAACCTAACCTATTCTAACCTAACCTAAGCTAAACTAGACTAACCTAACCTAAACTAAACTTAGCTAAACTAAATTATAAACTAAACCATAAACAAAATTAAACTATAAACTAAACTATAAACTAAACTAAACTAAACTATAAACTACTAAACTAAACTAACCTAACCTAACCTAAGCTAAGGTAAAGTAAACTAACCTAACCTAACCTGACGTAAACTAAACTAAACTAACCTAACTTATAAACTAAGCTATAAAATAAACTAAACCAAATTATAAACTAAACTATAAACTAAACTAAACTAAATTATACTAATCTAACCTAACCTAAACTAAACTAACCTAACCTAACCTAACCTAACATAACCTAAACTAAACTAAATTATAAACAAAGCGAAACTAAACTAACCTAACCTAATCTAACATAAATTAAACTAAATTATAAACAAAGCGAAACTAAACTAACCTAACCTAACCTAACCTAAACTAAACTAAACTCAATTATAAACTAAACGAAACTAAACAAAACTAAACTAAACTAACCTAAAGTAACATAACCTAACCTAACCTAAACTAAACTAAACTAACCTGACCTAACCTAAACCAAAACTAAATTAATCTATACTATAAACTAAACTATAAACTAAAGTAAATTAACTAAACTAAAATAAACTAACCTAACCTAACCTAACCTAAACTAAACTAACATAAATTAACCTAAACTAAACTAAACTAATCTAATATAAACTAAACTAAACAATAAATTAAAATATAAACAAAACTTAACTAAACTAAACTAAGCAAAACTAACTTAACCTAAAATAAACTAAACTAAACTAACCTAACCTGACCTAAAATAAACTAAAATAATCTAAATTAAATTCAAGTAAACTAAACTAAACTACACTAACCTAACCTAACCTAACATAATCTAATCTAAACTAAAATAAACTAATCTAACCTTACCTAACCTAACCTAAACTAAACTAAACTAAACTATAAACTAATTTATAAACTAAACTAATCTATAAACTAAACTAAACTAACCTAAGATAACTTAACATAAATTAAACTAAACTAAACTAAACTATACTAAACTATAAAAAAACGATAAAATATACTATATATTAAACTATAAACTGAAGTAAACTAAACTAAACTCAACTGAACTAAACTAACCTAACCTAACTTAACATAACCTAACCTAAACTAAACTAAACTAACGTAACCTAACATAACCTACCCTAAACTAAAATAAATTAAATTAATTAAAATATACACTAAACTAAACTATATACTAAACGATACCTCACTCAACTAAACTATACTAAACTAAACTACACTAAACTAAACTAAACCATAAACTAAACTATAAACTAAACTATAAATTAATTTATAAATTAAACTAAACTATAAATTATAGTAAAATAAACAAAACTAAACTAAGCTAAACTATTTAACCTAACATAACCTAACCTAAGCTAAGCTATCTAAACTAACCTTACCCAACCTAACCTAAACTAAACTAAACTAAACAAAACTACACTAAACTAAACTAAATTAAACTTTAAACTGAACTAAACTGTAAACTAAACTTTAAACTAAACAAGACTAAACTATAAACAAAACTAAACTAAACTAAACTAAACTTACCTAACCTAACCTAACATAAACTTAACTAAACTAAACTACCCTAACCTAACCTAACGTAACCTAACCTTACCTATTCTAACCTAAACTAATCTAAAATAAACAAACTAATCTAAACCATAAACCAAAATATAAACTAATCTATAAACTAAACTGAACTATAAACTAAACGAAACTAAAATAAGCTATACTAAAATAAACTAACCTAACCTAACCTAAACTAAGCTAACATAACCTAACCTAACCTAAACTAAACTAAACTAATCTAATATAAACTAAACTAAACAATAAATTAAAATATAAACTAAACTTAACTAAACTAAACTAAGCAAAACTAACTTAACCTAAACTAAACTAAACTAACCTAACCTGACCTAAAATAAACAAAAATAAACTAATTTAAATTCAAGTAAACTAAACTAAACTACACTAACTAACCTAACCTAACATAATCTAATCTAAACTAAAATAAACTAACCTAAACTAATCTAACCTTACCTTACCTAACCTAAACTAAACTAAACTAAACTATAAACTAATTTATAAACTAAACTAATCTATAAACTAAACTAAACTAAACTAACCTAAGGTAACTTAACCTAAATTAAACTAAACTATACTAAACTATAAACAAAACGATAAACTATACTATATATTAAATTGAACTAAAGTAAACTAAACTAAATTAATTTTACCTAACCTAACCTAAACTAAACTAAACTAACCTAACCTAACCCAAACGAAATTAAACTGTAAACTGAAGTAAACTAAACTAAACTCAACTAAACTAAACTAACCTAACCTAACTTAACATAACCTAACCTAACCTAAACTAAAATAAACTAACGTAACCTAACATAACCTACCCTAAACTAAAATAAATTAAATTAATTAAACTATAAACTAAACTAAACTATATACTAAACGATACCTCACTCAACTAAACTAAACTAAACTAAACTACACTAAACTAAACTAAACCATAAACTAAACTATAAACTAAACTATAAACTAAATTATAAACTAATTTATAAATTAAACTAAACTATAAATTATAGTAAAAAAAACAAAACTAAACTAACCTAACCTAACCTAACGTAACCTAAGCTAAGCTCTCTAAACTAACTTAACTTAACCTAACCTAAACTAAACTAAACTAAAATAAACTAAACTAAACTATGAACTAAACTGAACTAAACTATAAACTAAACTAAACTAAAGTTAACTAACCTAACGTAACCTAACGTAAACTAAATTAAACTAAACTAAACTAAACTAAGCTAACTTAACCTAACCTAAACTAACCTAACCTAACCTAAGCTAAGCTAAACTAAACTAACCTAACCTAACATATACTAACCTAACCTAACCTAAACTAACCTTACCTAACCTAACCTAAACTAAACTAAACTAAACAAAACTACACTAAACTAAACTAAATTAAACTATAAACTTAACTAAACTGTAAACTAAACTTTAAACTAAACAAGACTAAACTATAAACAAAACTAAATTAAACTGAACTAAACTTACCTAACCTAACATAACATAAACTTAACTAAACTAAACTACCCTAACCTAACCTAACCCAACCTAACCTAAACTAAACTAAACGAAACTAAAGTAACCTTACCTAACCTAACCTAACCTATACTAAACTAAACAAAACTAAACTAAACTAAACTATAAACTAAACTAAACTAAACTATAAAAAAACTAAACTAAACTCAACTAAACTAACCTAACCTAACCTAACATAAACTTAACTAAACTAAACTAACCTAACCCAACCTAAGCTAATCTTACCTAACCTAACCTAAACTTAACTAAATGAAACTAAACTATAAACTAATCTCTAAATTAAACTAAACTATAAACTAAACTAAAACAAACTAAACTAAGCTAAATTAACTAACCTAACCTATTCTAACCTAACCTAAGCTAAACTAGTCTAACCTAACCTAAACTAAACTAAACTAAACTAAATTATAAACTAAACCATAAACTAAACTAAACTATAAACTAAACTATAAACTAAACTAAACTAAACTATAAACTAGACTAAATTAAACTAAACTAACCTAACATAACCTAAGCTAAGGAAAACTAAACTAACCTAAAGTAACATAAGTTAACCTAACCTAATCTAAACTACACTAACTTAACCTGACCTAACCTAAACTAAAATAACCTAACCTAACCTAACCTAACATAAAATAACCTAACCTAAGCTAAGCTAAACTAAACTAACCTAACCTAACATAAACTAACCTAACCTAACCTAAACTGAACTAAACTAAACTAACCAAACCTAACCTAACCTAAAATAACCTAACCTAAGCTAAGCTAAACTAAACTAACCTAACCTAACATAAACTAATATAACCTAACTTAAAGTGAACTAAACTAAACTAACCTTACCTAACATAACCTATACTAAAATAAACAAAACAAAACTAAACTAAACTAAACTATAAACTGAACTAAACTAACCTAACCTAACATAAACTTAACTAAACTAACCTAACCCAACCTAAGCTAACCTTACCTAACCTAACCTAAACTAAACTAAACGAAACTAATCTATAAACTAAACTATAAACTCATCTCTAAATTAAACTAAACTATAAAATAAACTAAAATAAACTAAACTAAGCTAAATTAACTAACCTAACCTATTCTAACCTAACCTAAGCTAAACTAGACTAACCTAACCTAAACTAAACTAAACTAAACTATAAACTAGACTAAACTAATCTATAAACAAAACTAAACTAAACTGAACTAAACTAACCTAACCTAACCTAACATAAACTTAACTAAACTAAACTAACCTAACCCAACCTAAGCTAACCTTACCTAACCTAACCTAAACTTAACTAAATGAAACTAAACTATAAACTAATCTCTAAATTAAACTAAACTATAATCAAAACTAAAATAAACTAAACTAAGCTAAATTAACTAACCTAACCTATTCTAACCTAACCTAAGCTAAACTAGACTAACCTAACCTAAACTAAACTAAACTAAACTAAATTATAAACTAAACCATAAACTAAATTAAACTATAAACTAAACTATAAACTAAACTAAACTAAACTATAAACTAGACTAAACTAAACTAAACTAACCTAACCTAACCTAAGCTAAGGTAAAGTAAACTAACCTAACCTAACCTGACCTAAACTAAACTAAACTAACCTAACTTATAAACTAAGCTGTAAACTAAACTAAACCAAATTATAAACTAAACTATAAACTAAACTAAACTAAACTATAAACTAAACTAAACTAAATTATACTAATCTAACCTAACCTAAACTAAACTAACCTAACCTAACCTAACCTAACATAACCTAAACTAAACTAAACTAAAATATAAAATAAACTGTAAACTAAACTATACTATAAACTAAATTATAAACTAAACTAAACTAAACTAAACTAACCTAACCTAACCTAATCTAACATAAATTAAACTAAATTATAAACAAAGCGAAACTAAACTAACCTAACCTAATATAAACTAAACTAAACTAAATTATAAACTAAACGAAACTAAACTAAACTAAACTAACCTAAAGTAACATAAGTTAACCTAACCTAACCTAAACTACACTAACTTAACCTAGCCTAACCTAAACTGAACTAAACCAAACTAACCTAACCTAACCTAAAATAACCTAACCTAAGCTAAGCTAAACTAAACTTACCTAACCTAACCTAAACTAAAATAATCTAAACTATAAACTAAACTATAAACTAATTTATAAATTAAACTAAACTATTAACTAAAATAAAATAAACTAAACTAAGCTAAACTATCTAACCTAACCTAACCTAACCTAAAATAACCTAACCTAAGCTAAGATAAACTAAACTAACCTAACCTAACATAAACTAACATAACCTAACCTAACCTAAACTAATCTAAAGTAAACTAAACTAATCTAATATAAACTAAACAAACTTAAACTATAAACTGTAATATAAACTAAACTAAACTAACCTAACCTAAACTAAACTAAAATAAACTAAATTAAATTCAACTAAATGAAACTAAACTAAACTACACTAACCTAACCTAGCCTAACCTAACATAATCTAATCTAAACTAAAATAAACTAACCTAACCTAACCTTAACTAACCTAAACTAAACTAAACTAAACTAAACTAAACCAAACTAAACTAAACTATAAACTAAAATATAAATTAACCTGTAAACTATACTAAACTATAAACTACACGAAACTAATATAAACTATACAAAACTAACCTAACCTAACCTAAGCTAAGCTAAACTAAACTAACCTAACCTAACCTAAAGTAAACTAAATTAAACTAAATTATAAACTAAAATATAAACTAAATTAAACCAAACTACATATTAAACTATAAACTAAACTAAGCTAAACTATAAATTAAACTAAACTAAACTAACCTAACCTAACCTAAACTAACCTAACCTAACCGAAACTAAACTAACCCAACCTAACCTAACATAACCTAAACTAAACTAAACTAAACTATAAAATAAACTATAAATGAAACTAAACTAAACTATACTATAAACTAAATTATGAACTAAACTAAACTAAACTAAACTAAGCTAACCTAACCTAAGTTAAACTAAACTAAACTAAATTATAAAATAAACGAAACTAAACTAACCTTACCTAACCTAACCTAACCTAACATAAACTAAACTAAACAAAATAATAAACTAAACGAAACTAAACGAAACTAAACTAAACTAACCTAAAGTAACATAACCTAACCTAACCTAACCTAAACTAAACTAAACTAACCTGACCTACCCTAAACTAAAACTAAACTAAACAAAACTATAAACTAAACTATAAACTAAAGTAAATTAACTAAACTAAAATAAACTAACCTAACCTAACCTAACCTAAACTAAACTAACCTAACCTAACCTAACCTAAACTAAACTAAACTAATCTATTATAAACTAAACTAAACAATAAATTAAAATATAAACTAAACTAAACTAAACTAAGCTAAACTAACTTAACGTAAACTAAACTAAACTAACCTAACCTAGCCTAAACTAAACTAAAATAAACTAAATAAAATTCAAGTAAACTAAACTAAACTACACTAACCTAACCTAACCAAACCTAACATAATCTAATCTAAACTAAAATAAAATAACCTAAACTAATCTAACCTTACCTAACCTAACCTAAACTAAACTAAACTAAACCAAACTAAACTAAACTATAAAATAAAATATAAACTAATTTATAAACTAAACTAATCTATAAACTAAACTAAACTAAACTAAACTTAGCTAAACTAACTAACCTTACCTAACCTAACCTATACTAACTTAACCTAACCTATACTAAACTTACCTTACCTAACCTAACATAACCTAAACTAAACTAAACTATAAAATAAACTATAAACTAAACTAAACTAAACTAAACTATACTATAAACTAAATTTTAAACTAAACTAAACTAAACTAACCTAACCTAACCTAACCTAACCTAACATAAACTAAACTAAACTAAATTATAAACTAAACCAAACTAAAACTAAACTAACCTAAAGTAACATAACATAACCTAACCTAAACTAAACTAACCTAACCTAACCTAACCTAACCTAAAGTAAACTAAACTAATCTAATATAAACTAAACTAAACAATAAATTAAAATATAAAATAAACTTAACTAAACTAAACTAAGCTAAACTAACTTAACCTAAACTAAACTAAACTAAACTAACCTAACCTGGCCTAAACTAAACTAAAATAAACTAAATTAAATTCTAGTAAACTAAACTAAACTACACTAACCTAACCTAACCTAACGTAACATAATCTAATCTAAACTAAAACAAACTAACCTAAAGTAATCTAACCTTACCTAACCTAACCAAAACTAAAGTAAACCAAATAAAACTAAACTATACACTAAAATATAAACTTATTTATAAACTAAACTAATCTATAAACTAAACTAAACTAACCTAACCTAAATTAGACTAAACTAAACTAAAGTAAATTCAACTAAACTAAACCTAAATACACTAAGCCAACCTAACCTAATCTAACATAAACTAAACTAAACTAAACTAACCTAAGATAACTTAACCTAAATTAAACTAAACTAAACTAAACTGTACTAAACTATAAACAAAACGATAAACTATACTATATATTAAACTGAACTAAAGTAAACTAAACTAAATTAATTTTACCTAACCTAACCTAAACTAAACTAAACTAACCTAACCTAACCTAAAGTAAATTAAACTAATCTAAACTAAACGAAATTAAACTATAAACTAAACTAAACTAAACTCAACTAAACTAAACTGACCTAACCTAACTTAACCTGGCCTTACCTAAACTAAACTATACTAACCTAACCTAACATAACCTACCCTAAACTAAACTAAACTAAATTAATTAAACTATAAACTAAACTAAACTATAAACTAAACGATACCTCACTAAACTAAACTAAACTACACTAAACTAAACTAAACCATAAAATAAACTATAAACTAAACTATAAACTAAGCTATAAACTAAACTAAACTAAACTATAAACTACACTAAACTAATCTATAAACTAAGCTAACCTATCCTAAATTAAACTAAACTAAACTAAGCTAACCTAACCTAACCTAACCTAACTTAAGCTAAACTAAACTAAACTAACCTAACCTAACATAAACTAACCTAACCTAAACTAAACTAAACTTTCCTAACCTAACCTAACCTAATCTAACCTAAACTAAACTAAACAAAACTAAAGTAAACTAAACTAAATTAAACTATAAACTATACTAAACTATAAACTAAACTAAACTAAACTATAAACAGAACTAAACTAAAGTGAACTAAACTAACCTAACCTAACATAAACTAAACTATAAATTAAACTATAAACTAATCTATAAATTAAACTAAACTATAAATTACACTAAAATAAACTAAACTAAGCTAAACTATCTACCCTATCCTAACCTAACCTAACCTAACCTAACCTAACCTAACCTAAGCTAAACTAAACTAACCTAAGCTAAACTAACCTAACCTAAACTAACCTAACCTAAACTAACCTAACCTAAGCTAAACTAAACTAAACTAAACTATAAACTAAACTATAAACTAAACTAAACTATACTATAAACTAAATTATAAACTAAACTAAACTAAACTAACCTAAAGTAATATAACCTAAACTAAACTAACCTAACCTAACCTAAACTAAACTAACCTGACCTAACCTAACCTAAACAAAACTAAACTAAACTAAACTAAACTAAACTAAAATAAACTAACCTAACCTAACCTAACCTAAACTAAACTAACCTAAAGTAATCTAACCTAAACTAAACTAAACTATACTAAATTAATGTAATATAAACTAAACTAAATTAAACTATAAACTAAAATATAAACTAAACTAAACTAAACTAACCTAACTTAAACTAAACTAAAATAAACTAAAATAATTCAACTAAATGAAACTAAACTAAACTATACTAACCTAAACTAACCTAACCTAACATAATCTAATCTAAACTAAAATAAACTAACCTAACCGAACTTAACCTAACCTTTCCTAACCTAAACTAAACTAAACTAAACTAAATTAAACCAAACTAAACTAAACTATAAACTAAAATATAAATTAATCTGTAAACTAATCTAAACTATAAACTAATTTATAAATTAAACTAAACTTTAAACTAAAATAAAATAAACTAAACTAAGCTAAACTATCTAACCTAACCTAACCTAACCTAAAATAACCTAACCTAAGCTAAGCTAAACTAAACTAACCTAACCCAACATAAACTAACATAACCTAACCTAAACTAAACCAAACTAAACTAACCTTACCTAACCTAACCTAACCTAACCTATACTAAACTAAAGAAAACTAAACTAAACTAAACTAAACTATAAACTAAATTAACTAAACTATAAACAAAACTAAACTAAACTGAAGTAAACTAACCTAACCTAACCTAACCTAAACTTAACAAAATTTAACTAAACTATAAACTAATCTCTAAAATAAACTAAACTATAAACTAAACTAAACTAAACTAAGCTAAATTAACTAACCTAACCTATTCTAAACTAAAATAAAGTAACATAAGTTAATCCAACCTAACCTAAACTACACTAACTTAACCTGACCTAACCAAAAGTAAACTAACCTAACCTAACCTAACCTAAAATAACCTAACCTAAGCTAAGCTAAACTAAACTAACATAACCTAACATAAACTAACATAACCTAACCTAAACTGAACTAAACTTAACTAACCTAACCTAACCTAAAATAACCTAACCTAAGCTAAGCTAAACTAAACTAACCTAACCTAACATAAACTAATATAACCTAACCTAAATTGAACTAAACTAAATTAACCTTACCTAAACTAACCTATACTAAACTAAACAAAACAAAACTTAACTAAACTAAACTATAAACTGAACTAAACTAACCTAACCTAACCTAACATAAACTTAACTAAACTAAACTAAACTAACCCAACCTAAGCTAACCTTACCTAACCTAACCTAAACTAAACTAAACAAAACTAAACGATAAACTAAACTATAAAGTAATCTGTAAAGTAAACTAAACTATAAACTAAACTAAAATAAACTAAACTAAGCTAAATTAACTAACCTAACCTATTCTAACCTAACCTAAGCTTAACTAGACTAACCTAACCTAAACTAAACTAAACTAAATTATAAACTAAACCATTAACTAAACTAAACTAAACTATAAACAAAACTAAACTATAAACTAAACTAAACTAAACTAAACTAAACCAACCTAACCTAACCTAAGGTAAGCTAAAATAAACTAACCTAACCTAACCTGAACTAGACTAAACTAAACTAAACTATAAATTAAACTAAACCAATTATAAACTAAACTATAAACTAAACAAAACTAAACTATAAACTAAACTAAACTAAATTCAACTAACCTAACCTAACCTAACCTAAACTAAACTAACCTAACCTAACATAACCTAACATAACCTAAACTAAACTAAACTAAAATATAAAATAAACTGTAAACTAAAATAAACTATACTATAAACTAAATTATAAACTAAACTAAACTAAACTAAACTAAAGTAACCTAACCTAACCTAACCCAACATAAACTAACCTAATTATAAACTAAACGAAACTAAACTAACCTAACCTAACCTAATATAAACTAAACTAAACTAAATTATAAACTAAACGAAACTAAACTAAACTAAACCTAAAGTAACATAACTTAAACTAACCTAACCTAAACTAAACTAACTTAACCTGACCTAACCTAAACTAAACTAAACTAAACTATTAACTAAACTATAAACTAAAGTAAATTAACCAAAATAAAATAAACTAACCTAACCTAACCTAACCTAAACTAAACTAAACTAAGATAATATAAGCTAAAATGAACAATAAATTAAAATATAAACTAAACTATACTAAACTAATTTAACCTTACTTAACCTATCCTTAACTATACTAAACTAAACTAAACTAACCTACCCTAACCTAAACTAAACAAAAATAAACTACATTAAATTCAACTAAACTAAAATAAACTACACTAACCTAACCTAACCTTACCTAACCTAACCTAAACTAAACTCAACCAAACTAAACTAAACTATAAACTAAAATATAAGCTAATCTATAAACTAAACTAAACCAAATTAAATTCAACTAAACTAAACTACACTAATCTAACCTAACCTAACCTAACATAATCTAAACTAAACTAAAATAAACTAACCTAACCCAAACTAACCTAACCTTACCTAACCTAACCTAAACTAAACTAAACTAAACTAAACTTAACTAAACTATAAAGCAAAATATAAACTAATCTATAAACTAAACTAAACTATAAACTAAAGGAAACTAAATTAAACTATACTAAACTAAACTAACCTAACATAAACAAATCTAACCTAACCTAAAATAAACTAAACTAAACTAAATTTAACTATAAACTAAATTAAATTAAACTATAAACACAACTAAACTAAACTGAACTAACTAACCTAACCTAACCTAACTTAAACTTAACTAAACTAAACTACCCTAACCTAACCTAACCTAACCAAACCTAACCTAACCTAAACTAAACTAAAATAAACTAAACTAAACTAAACTAACTAACCTAACCTAACCTAACCTAAGCTAACCTAAGCTAAACTAAACTAACCTAAATTAACCTAACCTAACCTAACGTAACCTAAACTAAACTAAACTAACCTACCTAACCTAACATAAATTAAACTAAACTAAATTATAAACTAAACGAAACTAAACTAAATTAAACTAAGCTAAAGTAACATAACCTAACATAAATTAACCTAACCTAATCTAACCTAAACTAAACTAAACTAAACTAACCTAACCTAACCTAACCTAAACTAAACTAACCTAACCTAAATTAACCTAAACAAAACTAAACTAAACTAAACTAACCTAACCTAACTTAACATAAACTAAACTAAACTAAACTAAATAAAACTAAACTAAACTAAACGAAATTAAACTATACATCAAACTATAAAATAAGCTACACTAAACTATAAACTAAAATATAAACTAATCTAAACTAAACTAACCTAACCTAAACTAAACTAAAATAAACTAAATTAAATTCAACTAAATGAAACTAAACTAAACTACACTAACCTAACCTAACCTAAACTACCCTAACATAATCTAATCTAAACAAAAATAAACTAACCTAAACTAATCTAACCTTACCTAACCAAACCTAAACTAAACTAAACTAAACCAAACTAAACTAAACTACAAACTAAAATATAAACTAATTTATAAACTAAACTAATCTATAAACTAAACTAAACTAAACTAAACTTAGCTAAACTAACTAACCTTACCGAAAATAGCCTAACCTAATCTAAGCTTAACTAAAGTAACCTAACCTAAACCAACATAAATCAAACTAAACTAAATTATAAAGTAAACCATAAACTAAACTAAACAAAAGTTAATTCTAAACTATAAATTAACTAAACTATTAACTAAACTAAACTAAACTAAACTAACCTCACCTAACCTAATTTAAACTAAACTAAACTAACTTAACCTAACCTAAACTAAACTAAACTAAACTAAACTATAAACACAGTTATAAACTAAACTAAACTAAACTAAACTAACATAACGTAACTTAAACTACAATAAAATAAACTAAAATAAGTTCATCTAAACTAAACCTTACTACACTAACCTCACCTAACCTAACCTAACATAAACTAAACTAAATTGACCTAACCTAACCTAACGTAAACTAAACTAAACTATACGAAACAAAACTAAATAAAACTAAACTAAACTAAACGAAATTAAACTATACACCAAACTATAAAATAAGCTAAACTAAACTATAAATTAAACTATGAACTAAACTAAACTACTAAACTATAAGGTAAACTAAACTAAATTAAACTCAACTAACCTAAACTAACCTAAGCTTACTAAACTAACCTAACCTAAACTAACCTAACCTAATATAAACTAAACTAAACTAACCTAACGTAACATAAGTTAGGCTAAGCTAAACTAAACTAACCTAACCTAAAATAAACTAAACTAAACCAAACTATATACTAAACTATAAACTAAACTATACTAAACTGAACTAACCTAACCTAAACTAACTTAACCTAACATATACTAAACTTACCTTATCTAACCTAACATAACCTAAACTAATCTAAAGTATAAAATAAACTACAAACTAGACTAAACTAAACTATACTATAAACTAAATTATAAACTAAACTAAACTAAACTAAACTAACCTAACCTAACCTAACCTAAACTAAACTAAACTAAATTATAAACTAAACGTAACTAAACTAACCTAACATAACCTAACCTAACCTAACATAAACTAAACTAAACTCAATTATACACTAAACGAAACAAAACAAAACTAAACCAAACTAACCTAAAGTAACATAACCTAAGCTAACCTAAACTAAACTAAACTAACCTGACCTAACCTAAACCAAAACTAAATTAATCTGTACTATAAACTAAACTATAAACTAAAGTAAATTAACTAAACTAAAATAAACTAACCTAACCTAACCTAAATTAAACTAACATAACCTAACCTAACCTAAACTAAACTAAACTAAACTAATCTAATATAAACTAAACTAAACAATAAATTAAAATATAAACTAAACTAATCTATAAACTAAACTAAACTAAACAAAACTTAGCTAAACTAACTAACCTTACCTAATGTAGCTTAACGTAATCTAAGCTAAACTAAACTAACCTAACCTAAACAAAAATAAACCAAACTAAACTAAATTATAAAGTAAACTATAAACTAAACTAAACAAAACTATATTCTAAACTATAAATTAACTAAATTATAAACTAAACTAAACTAAACTAAACTAACCTAACCTATCCTAACACAACCTAAACTAAGCTAAACTAACCTAACCTAACCTAACCTAACCTAAACGAAACTAAGCTAAACTGAACTAAACTAAACTAAATTAAACAATAATCTAAACTAAACTTAACTATAAATTAAACTATAAACTAAACTAAACTATAAACAATACTAAACCAAACTGAACTAAACTAACCTAACCTAACATAAACTTAACTAAACTAAACTAACTTAACCTCACCCAACCTAACCTTACCTAACCTAACCTAAACTAAACTATAAGCGAAACTATACTTAACTATAAATTAAACACTAAACTAAACTACACCAAACTCACCTAACCTAACATAAACACAACTAACACACCTAACCTAACCTAACCTAAATTAAACTAAACTAAAATAAACTAACCCAACCTAACCTAACCTAACCTAAACTAAACTAAACTGACCTAACCTATCCTAAACAAAACTAAACTAAACTAAACTATAAGCAAAACTATTAACTAAAGTAAACTAAAGTAAACTAAAATAAACTAACCTAACCTAACCTAACCTAAGCTAAAATAATCTAATATAAACTAAACTAAACTAAACTATAAACTAAAATATAAACTAAACTAAACTAAACTAAATAACCTAACCTAAACTAAAATATACTAGATTAAATTCAACTAAACTAAACTAAACTATACTAACCTAACCAAACCTAACCTAACCTAACATAATCTAATCTAAACTAAAATAAACTAACCTAACCTAACGTAACCTAACCTTACCTATTCTAACCTAAACTAAACTAAACTAAACAAACTAAACTAAACAATATACTAAAATATAAACTAATCTATAAACTAAACTGAACTATAAACTAAACGAAACTAAAATAAACTATACTAAACTAAACTAACCTAACCTAAATTAAACTAAACTAAAATAAACTAACCCAACCTAACCTAACCTAACCTAAACTAAACTAAACTGACCTAACCTATCCTAAACAAAACTAAACTAAACTAAACTATAAGCAAAACTATTAACTAAAGTAAACTAAAGTAAACTAAAATAAACTAACCTAACCTAACCTAACCTAAAATAATCTAATATAAACTAAACTAAACTAAACTATAAACTAAAATATAAACTAAACTAAACTAAACTAAATAACCTAACCTAAACTAAACTAAAATAAACTAGATTAAATTCAACTAAACTAAACTAAACTATACTAACCTAACTTAACCTAACCTAACCTAACATAATCTAATCTAAACTAAAATAAACTAACCTAACCTAACGTAACCTAACCTTACCTATTCTAACCTAAACTAAACTAAACTAAACAAAATAAACTAAACTATATACTAAAATATAAACTAATCTATAAACTAATCTGAACTATAAACTAAACGAAACTAAAATAAACTATACTAAACTAAACTAACCTAACCTAAACATACCTCACCTAACCTAAACTAAACTAAACTAAACTATTAATTAATTTATAAATTAAACTAAACTATAAACTAAAATAAAATAAACTGAACTAAGCTAAACTAACTAACATAACCTAACCTAACCTAACCTAACCTAAAATAACCTAACCTAAGCTAAGCTAAACTAAACTAACCTAACCTAACATAAACTAAACTAAACTAAACTAACCTAACCTAACATAAACTAAACTAAACTGACCTAACCTAACCTAACGTAAACTAAACTAAACTATACGAAACAAAACTAAATAAAACTAAACTAAACTAAACGATATTAAACTATACACCAAACTAAAAAATAAGCTAAACTAAACTATAAATTAAACTATAAACTAAACTAAACTACTAAACTATAAGGTAAACTAAACTAAATTAAACTCAACTAATCTAAACTAACCTAAGCTTACTAAACTAACCTAACCTAACCTAATATAAACTAAACTAAACTAACCTAACCTAACATAAGCTAGGCTAAGCTAAACTAAACTAACCTAACCTAAGATAAAATAAACTAAACTAAAATATAAACTAAAGTATAAACTAAACTAAACCAAACTATATACTAAACTATAAACTAAACTAAGCTAAACTATAAACTAAACTATACTAAACTAAACTAACCTAACGTAACCTAACCTAAACTATCTTATCCTAACCTATACTAAACTTACCTTACCTAACCTAACACAACCTAAACTAATTTAAAGAATAAAATAAACTATTAACTAAACTAAACTAAACTATACTATAAACTAAATTATAAACTCAACTAAACTAAACTAAACTAAACTAACCTAACCTAACCTAAACTAAACTAAACTCAATTATAAACTAAACGAAACTAAACAAAACTAAACTAAACTAACCTAAAGTAACATAACCTAACCTAACCTAAACTAAACTAAACTAACCTGACCTAACCTAAACCAAAACTAAATTAATCTATACTATAAACTAAACTATAAACTAAAGTAAATTAACTAAACTAAAATAAACTAACCTAACCTAACCTAACCTAAACTAAACTAACATAAATTAACCTAAACTAAACTAAACTAATCAAATATAAACTAAACTAAACAATAAATTAAAATATAAACAAAACTTAACTAAACTAAACTAAGCAAAACTAACTTAACCTAAAATAAACTAAACTAAACTAACCTAAGCTGACCTAAAATAAACTAAAATAATCTAAATTAAATTCAAGTAAACTAAACTAAACTACACTAACCTAACCTAACCTAACATAATCTAATCTAAACTAAAATAAACTAACCTAAACTAATCTAACCTTACCTAACCTAACCTAAACTAAACTAAACTAAACTATAAACTAATTTATAAACTAAACTAATCTATAAACTAAACTAAACTAACCTAAGATAACTTAACATAAATTAAACTAAACTAAACTAAACTATACTAAACTATAAAAAAACGATAAAATATACTATATATTAAACTATAAACTGAAGTAAACTAAACTAAACTCAACTGAACTAAACTAACCTAACCTAACTTAACATAACCTAACCTAAACTAAACTAAACTAACGTAACCTAACATAACCTACCCTAAACTAAAATAAATTAAATTAATTAAAATATAAACTAAACTAAACTATATACTAAACGATACCTCACTCAACTAAACTATACTAAACTAAACTACACTAAACTAAACTAAACCATAAACTAAACTATAAACTAAACTATAAATTAATTTATAAATTAAACTAAACTATAAATTATAGTAAAATAAACAAAACTAAACTAAGCTAAACTATTTAACCTAACCTAACCTAACCTAAGCTAAGCTATCTAAACTAACCTTACCCAACCTAACCTAAACTAAACTAAACTAAACAAAACTACACTAAACTAAACTAAATTAAACTTTAAACTGAACTAAACTGTAAACTAAACTTTAAACTAAACAAGACTAAACTATAAACAAAACTAAACTAAACTAAACTAAACTTACCTAACCTAACCTAACATAAACTTAACTAAACTAAACTACCCTAACCTAACCTAACCTAATCTAACCTTACCTAACCTAACCTAAACTAAACTAAACGAAACTAAACTATAAACTAATCGATAAATTAAACTAAACTATAAACTAAACTAAAATAAACTAAACTAAACTAAACTAACTAACCTAACCTAACCGAACCTAACCTAAGCTACGCTAAACTAAACTAACCTAACAAAACCTGAACTAAACTAAACTAAACTAAACTAAACTAAATTATAAACTAAACTATAAAATAATATAAACTAACCTAACCTAACCTAACCTAAACCAAACTAACCTAACCTGAACTAAAATAAACAAAAATAAACTAAATTAAATTCAAGTAAACTAAACTAAACTACACTAACCTAACCTAACCTAACATAATCTAATCTAAACTAAAATAAACTAACCTAAACTAATCTAACCTTACCTTACCTAATCTAAACTAAACTAAACTATAAACTAATTTATAAACTAAACTAATCTATAAACTAAACTAAACTAAACTAATCTAAGATAACTTAACCTAAATTAAACTAAACTATACTAAACTATAAACAAAACGATAAACTATACTATATATTAAACTGAACTAAAGTAAACTAAACTAAATTAATTTTACCTAACCTAACCTAAACTAAACTAAACTAACCTAACCTAACCCAAACGAAATTAAACTATAAAATGAAGTAAACTAAACTAAACTCAACTAAACTAAACTAACCTAACCTAACTTAACATAACCTAACCTAAACTAAACTAAACTAAAGTAACCTAACATAACCTACCCTAAACTAAAATAAATTAAATTAATTAAACTATAAACTAAACTAAACTATATACTAAACGATACCTCACTCAACTAAACTAAACTAAACTAAACTACACTAAACTAAACTAAACCATAAACTAAACTATAAACTAAACTATAAACTAAACTATAAACTAATTTATAAATTAAAATAAACTATAAATTATAGTAAAAAATACAAAACTAAACTAAGCTAACCTAACTAACCTAACCTAACGTAACCTAAGCTAAGCTATCTAAACTAACTTAACTTAACCTAACCTAAACTAAACTAAACTAAAATAAACTAAACTAAACTGTGAACTAAACTGAACTAAACTATAAACTAAACTAAACTAAAGTTAACTAACCTAACGTAACCTAACCTAAACTATATTAAACTAAACTAAACTAAACTAAGCTAACTTAACCTAACCTAAACTAACCTAACCTAATCTAAGCTAAGCTAAACTAAACTAACCTAACCTAACATAAACTAACCTAACCTAACCTAAACTAACCTTACCTAACCTAACCTAAACTAAACTAAACTAAACAAAACTACACTAAACTAAACTAAATTAAACTATAAACTTAACTAAACTGTAAACTAAACTTTAAACTAAACAAGACTAAACTATAAACAAAACTAAATTAAACTGAACTAAACTTACCTAATCTAACCTAACATAAACTTAACTAAACTAAACTACCCTAACCTAACCAAACCTAACCTAACCTAAACTAAACTAAACGAAACTAAACTATAAACTAAACTATAAACTAATCTATAAATTAAACTAAACTATAAACTAAACTAAAATAAACTAAACTAAACTAAACTAACTAACCTAACCTAACCGAACCTAACCTAAGCTACGCTAAACTAAACTAACCTAACAAAACCTGAACTAAACTAAACTAAACTAAACTAAATTATAAACTAAACTATAAACTAATATAAACTAACCTAACCTAACCTAACCTAAACTAAACTAACCTAACCTAAGCTAACCTAACCTAAACTAAACTAAACTATAAAAAACTATAAACTAAACTAAACAAAACTATACTATAAACTAAATTATAAACTAAACTAATGTAAACTAAACTAACCTCAACTAACCTAACCTAACCTCACCTAACCTAACATAAACTAAACTAAACTAAATTATAAACTAAACGAAACTAAACTAAACTAAACTAAATTAAACTAAACTAACCTAAAGTAACATAACCTAACCTAACCTAACCTAACCTAAACTAAAATAAACTCAACTAACCTAACCGAACCTGAACTAAACTAAACTAAACTAAACTATAAACTAAAGTAAACTAAATTAAACTAAAATAAACTAACCTAATTTACCTAAACAAAACTAACACACCTAACCTAACCTAAACAAAACTAAACTGACTTAACCTATCCTAAACAAAACAAAACTAAACTAAACTATAAGCTAAACTATAAACTAAAGTAAACTAAACTAAACTAAAATAAACTAATCTAACTTAACCTAACCTAACCTAACCTAACCTAAACAAATCTAATATAAACTAAACTGAACTATAAACTAAAATATATACTAAACTAAACTAAATAACCTAACCTAAACTAAAGTAAAATAAACTAGATTAAATTCAACTAAACTAAACTAAACTAAACGCCAATAACCTAACCTAACGCAACCTAATCTAATCTAAACTAAAATAAACTAACCTAACCTAACGTAACCTAAACTAAACTAACATAAATTAACCTAAACTAAACTAAACTAATCTAATATAAACTAAACTAAACAATAAATTAAAATATAAACTAAACTTAACTAAACTAAACTAAGCAAAACTAACTTAACCTAAAATAAACTAAACTAAACTAACCTAAGCTGACCTAAAATAAACTAAAATAATCTAAATTAAATTCAAGTAAACTAAACTAAACTACACTAACCTAACCTAACCTAACATAATCTAATCTAAACTAAAATAAACTAACCTAAACTAATCTAACCTTACCTAACCTAACCTAAACTAAACTAAACTAAACTATAAACTAATTTATAAACTAAACTAATCTATAAACTAAACTAAACTAACCTAAGATAACTTAACATAAATTAAACTAAACTAAACTAAACTATACTAAACTATAAAAAAACGATAAAATATACTATATATTAAACTATAAACTGAAGTAAACTAAACTAAACTCAACTGAACTAAACTAACCTAACCTAACTTAACATAACCTAACCTAAACTAAACTAAACTAACGTAACCTAACATAACCTACCCTAAACTAAAATAAATTAAATTAATTAAAATATAAACTAAACTAAACTATATACTAAACGATACCTCACTCAACTAAACTATACTAAACTAAACTACACTAAACTAAACTAAACCATAAACTAAACTATAAACTAAACTATAAATTAATTTATAAATTAAACTAAACTATAAATTATAGTAAAATAAACAAAACTAAACTAAGCTAAACTATTTAACCTAACCTAACCTAACCTAAGCTAAGCTATCTAAACTAACCTTACCCAACCTAACCTAAACTAAACTAAACTAAACAAAACTACACTAAAGTAAACTAAATTAAACTTTAAACTGAACTAAACTGTAAACTAAACTTTAAACTAAACAAGACTAAACTATAAACAAAACTAAACTAAACTAAACTAAACTTACCTAACCTAACCTAACATAAACTTAACTAAACTAAACTACCCTAACCTAACCTAACCTAATCTAACCTTACCTAACCTAACCTAAACTAAACTAAACGAAACTAAACTATAAACTAATCGATAAATTAAACTAAACTATAAACTAAACTAAAATAAACTAAACTAAACTAAACTAACTAACCTAACCTAACCGAACCTAACCTAAACTACGCTAAACTAAACTAAACCATAAACTAAACTATAAACTAAACTATAAACTAAACTATAAACTAATTTATAAATTAAAATAAACTATAAATTATAGTAAAAAATACAAAACTAAACTAAGCTAACCTAACTAACCTAACCTAACGTAACCTAAGCTAAGCTATCTAAACTAACTTAACTTAACCTAACCTAAACTAAACTAAACTAAAATAAACTAAACTAAACTGTGAACTAAACTGAACTAAACTATAAACTAAACTAAACTAAAGTTAACTAACCTAACGTAACCTAACCTAAACTATATTAAACTAAACTAAACTAAACTAAGCTAACTTAACCTAACCTAAACTAACCTAACCTAATCTAAGCTAAGCTAAACTAAACTAACCTAACCTAACATAAACTAACCTAACCTAACCTAAACTAACCTTACCTAACCTAACCTAAACTAAACTAAACTAAACAAAACTACACTAAACTAAACTAAATTAAACTATAAACTTAACTAAACTGTAAACTAAACTTTAAACTAAACAAGACTAAACTATAAACAAAACTAAATTAAACTGAACTAAACTTACCTAATCTAACCTAACATAAACTTAACTAAACTAAACTACCCTAACCTAACCAAACCTAACCTAACCTAAACTAAACTAAACGAAACTAAACTATAAACTAAACTATAAACTAATCTATAAATTAAACTAAACTATAAACTAAACTAAAATAAACTAAACTAAACTAAACTAACTAACCTAACCTAACCGAACCTAACCTAAGCTACGCTAAACTAAACTAACCTAACAAAACCTGAACTAAACTAAACTAAACTAAACTAAATTATAAACTAAACTATAAACTAATATAAACTAACCTAACCTAACCTAACCTAAACTAAACTAACCTAACCTAAGCTAACCTAACCTAAACTAAACTAAACTATAAAAAACTATAAACTAAACTAAACAAAACTATACTATAAACTAAATTATAAACTAAACTAATGTAAACTAAACTAACCTCAACTAACCTAACCTAACCTCACCTAACCTAACATAAACTAAACTAAACTAAATTATAAACTAAACGAAACTAAACTAAACTAAACTAAATTAAACTAAACTAACCTAAAGTAACATAACCTAACCTAACCTAACCTAACCTAACCTAAACTAAAATAAACTCAACTAACCTAACCGAACCTGAACTAAACTAAACTAAACTAAACTATAAACTAAAGTAAACTAAATTAAACTAAAATAAACTAACCTAATTTACATAAACAAAACTAACACACCTAACCTAACCTAAACAAAACTAAACTGACTTAACCTATCCTAAACAAAACAAAACTAAACTAAACTATAAGCTAAACTATAAACTAAAGTAAACTAAACTAAACTAAAATAAACTAATCTAACTTAACGTAACCTAACCTAACCTAACCTAAACAAATCTAATATAAACTAAACTGAACTATAAACTAAAATATATACTAAACTAAACTAAATAACCTAACCTAAACTAAAGTAAAATAAACTAGATTAAATTCAACTAAACTAAACTAAACTAAACGCCAATAACCTAACCTAACGCAACCTAATCTAATCTAAACTAAAATAAACTAACCTAACCTAACGTAACCTAACCTTACCTATTCTAACCTAAACTAATCTAAACTAAACAAACTAAACTGAACTATAAACTAAAATATAAACTAATCTATAAACTAAACTGAACTATAAACTAAACGAAAATAAAATAAACTAAACTAAACTAACCTAACCTAAACTTACCTAACCTAACCTAAACTAAACTAATCTAAGCTATAAACTAAACTATAAACTAATTTATAAATTAAACTAAACTATAAACTAAAATAAAATAAACTAAACTAAGCTAAACTATCTAACCTAACCTAACCTAAATTAAAGTAACCTAACCTAACATAAACTAACATAATCTAACCTAAACTAAACTAAACTAAAGTAACCTTACCTAACCTAACCTAACCTATACTAAACTAAACAAAACTAAACTAAACAAAACGAAACTATAAACTAAACTAAACTAAACTATAAAAAAACTAAACTAAACTCAACTAAACTAACCTAACCTAACCTAACATAAACTTAACCAAACTAAACTAACCTAACCCAACCTAAGTTAACCTTACGTAACCTAACCTAAACTTAACTAAATGAAACTAAACTATAAACTAATCTCTAAATTAAACTAAACTATAAACTAAACTAAGCTAAATTAACTAACCTAACCTATTCTAACCTAACCTAAGCTAAACTAGTCTAACCTAACCTAAACTAAACTAAACTAAACTAAATTATAAACTAAACCATAAACTAAACTAAACTATAAACTAAACTATAAACTAAACTAAACTAAACTATAAACTAGACTAAATTAAACTAAACTAACCTAACCTAACCTAAGCTAATGAAAACTAAACTAACCTAAAGTAACATAAGTTAACCTAACCTAACCTAAACTACACTAACTTAACCTGACCTAACCTAAACTAAAATAACCTAACCTAACCTAACCTAAAATAACCTAACCTAAGCTAAGCTAAACTAAACTAACCTAACCTAACATAAACTAACATAACCTAACCTAAACTGAACTAAACTAAACTAACCAAACCTAACCTAACCTAAAATAACCTAACCTAAGCTAAGCTAAACTAAACTAACCTAACCTAACATAAACTAATATAACCTAACCTAAAGTGAACTAAACTAAACTAACCTTACCTAACATAACCTATACTAAACTAAACAAAACAAAACTAAACTAAGCTAAACTATAAACTAAACTATACTAAACTAAACTAACCTAACGTAACCTAACCTAAACTATCTTATCCTAACCTATACTAAACTTACCTTACCTAACCTAACACAACCTAAACTAATTTAAAGAATAAAATAAACTATTAACTAAACTAAACTAAACTATACTATAAACTAAATTATAAACTCAACTAAACTAAACTAAACTAACCTAACCTAACCTAAACTAAACTAAACTCAATTATAAACTAAACGAAACTAAACAAAACTAAACTAAACTAACCTAAAGTAACATAACCTAACCTAACCTAAACTAAACTAAACTAACCTGACCTAACCTAAACCAAAACTAAATTAATCTATACTATAAACTAAACTATAAACTAAAGTAAATTAACTAAACTAAAATAAACTAACCTAACCTAACCTAACCTAAACTAAACTAACATAAATTAACCTAAACTAAACTAAACTAATCTAATATAAACTAAACTAAACAATAAATTAAAATATAAACTAAACTTAACTAAACTAAACTAAGCAAAACTAACTTAACCTAAAATAAACTAAACTAAACTAACCTAAGCTGACCTAAAATAAACTAAAATAATCTAAATTAAATTCAAGTAAACTAAACTAAACTACACTAACCTAACCTAACCTAACATAATCTAATCTAAACTAAAATAAACTAACCTAAACTAATCTAACCTTACCTAACCTAACCTAAACTAAACTAAACTAAACTATAAACTAATTTATAAACTAAACTAATCTATAAACTAAACTAAACTAACCTAAGATAACTTAACATAAATTAAACTAAACTAAACTAAACTATACTAAACTATAAAAAAACGATAAAATATACTATATATTAAACTATAAACTGAAGTAAACTAAACTAAACTCAACTGAACTAAACTAACCTAACCTAACTTAACATAACCTAACCTAAACTAAACTAAACTAACGTAACCTAACATAACCTACCCTAAACTAAAATAAATTAAATTAATTAAAATATAAACTAAACTAAACTATATACTAAACGATACCTCACTCAACTAAACTATACTAAACTAAACTACACTAAACTAAACTAAACCATAAACTAAACTATAAACTAAACTATAAATTAATTTATAAATTAAACTAAACTATAAATTATAGTAAAATAAACAAAACTAAACTAAGCTAAACTATTTAACCTAACCTAACCTAACCTAAGCTAAGCTATCTAAACTAACCTTACCCAACCTAACCTAAACTAAACTAAACTAAACAAAACTACACTAAACTAAACTAAATTAAACTTTAAACTGAACTAAACTGTAAACTAAACTTTAAACTAAACAAGACTAAACTATAAACAAAACTAAACTAAACTAAACTAAACTTACCTAACCTAACCTAACATAAACTTAACTAAACTAAACTACCCTAACCTAACCTAACCTAATCTAACCTTACCTAACCTAACCTAAACTAAACTAAACGAAACTAAACTATAAACTAATCGATAAATTAAACTAAACTATAAACTAAACTAAAATAAACTAAACTAAACTAAACTAACTAACCTAACCTAACCGAACCTAACCTAAACTACGCTAAACTAAACTAAACCATAAACTAAACTATAAACTAAACTATAAACTAAACTATAAACTAATTTATAAATTAAAATAAACTATAAATTATAGTAAAAAATACAAAACTAAACTAAGCTAACCTAACTAACCTAACCTAACGTAACCTAAGCTAAGCTATCTAAACTAACTTAACTTAACCTAACCTAAACTAAACTAAACTAAAATAAACTAAACTAAACTGTGAACTAAACTGAACTAAACTATAAACTAAACTAAACTAAAGTTAACTAACCTAACGTAACCTAACCTAAACTATATTAAACTAAACTAAACTAAACTAAGCTAACTTAACCTAACCTAAACTAACCTAACCTAATCTAAGCTAAGCTAAACTAAACTAACCTAACCTAACATAAACTAACCTAACCTAACCTAAACTAACCTTACCTAACCTAACCTAAACTAAACTAAACTAAACAAAACTACACTAAACTAAACTAAATTAAACTATAAACTTAACTAAACTGTAAACTAAACTTTAAACTAAACAAGACTAAACTATAAACAAAACTAAATTAAACTGAACTAAACTTACCTAATCTAACCTAACATAAACTTAACTAAACTAAACTACCCTAACCTAACCAAACCTAACCTAACCTAAACTAAACTAAACGAAACTAAACTATAAACTAAACTATAAACTAATCTATAAATTAAACTAAACTATAAACTAAACTAAAATAAACTAAACTAAACTAAACTAACTAACCTAACCTAACCGAACCTAACCTAAGCTACGCTAAACTAAACTAACCTAACAAAACCTGAACTAAACTAAACTAAACTAAACTAAATTATAAACTAAACTATAAACTAATATAAACTAACCTAACCTAACCTAACCTAAACTAAACTAACCTAACCTAAGCTAACCTAACCTAAACTAAACTAAACTATAAAAAACTATAAACTAAACTAAACAAAACTATACTATAAACTAAATTATAAACTAAACTAATGTAAACTAAACTAACCTCAACTAACCTAACCTAACCTCACCTAACCTAACATAAACTAAACTAAACTAAATTATAAACTAAACGAAACTAAACTAAACTAAACTAAATTAAACTAAACTAACCTAAAGTAACATAACCTAACCTAACCTAACCTAACCTAACCTAAACTAAAATAAACTCAACTAACCTAACCGAACCTGAACTAAACTAAACTAAACTAAACTATAAACTAAAGTAAACTAAATTAAACTAAAATAAACTAACCTAATTTACCTAAACAAAACTAACACACCTAACCTAACCTAAACAAAACTAAACTGACTTAACCTATCCTAAACAAAACAAAACTAAACTAAACTATAAGCTAAACTATAAACTAAAGTAAACTAAACTAAACTAAAATAAACTAATCTAACTTAACCTAACCTAACCTAACCTAACCTAAACAAATCTAATATAAACTAAACTGAACTATAAACTAAAATATATACTAAACTAAACTAAATAACCTAACCTAAACTAAAGTAAAATAAACTAGATTAAATTCAACTAAACTAAACTAAACTAAACGCCAATAACCTAACCTAACGCAACCTAATCTAATCTAAACTAAAATAAACTAACCTAACCTAACGTAACCTAACCTTACCTATTCTAACCTAAACTAATCTAAACTAAACAAACTAAACTGAACTATAAACTAAAATATAAACTAATCTATAAACTAAACTGAACTATAAACTAAACGAAAATAAAATAAACTAAACTAAACTAACCTAACCTAAACTTACCTAACCTAACCTAAACTAAACTAATCTAAGCTATAAACTAAACTATAAACTAATTTATAAATTAAACTAAACTATAAACTAAAATAAAATAAACTAAACTAAGCTAAACTATCTAACCTAACCTAACCTAAATTAAAGTAACCTAACCTAACATAAACTAACATAATCTAACCTAAACTAAACTAAACTAAAGTAACCTTACCTAACCTAACCTAACCTATACTAAACTAAACAAAACTAAACTAAACAAAACGAAACTATAAACTAAACTAAACTAAACTATAAAAAAACTAAACTAAACTCAACTAAACTAACCTAACCTAACCTAACATAAACTTAACCAAACTAAACTAACCTAACCCAACCTAAGTTAACCTTACGTAACCTAACCTAAACTTAACTAAATGAAACTAAACTATAAACTAATCTCTAAATTAAACTAAACTATAAACTAAACTAAGCTAAATTAACTAACCTAACCTATTCTAACCTAACCTAAGCTAAACTAGTCTAACCTAACCTAAACTAAACTAAACTAAACTAAATTATAAACTAAACCATAAACTAAACTAAACTATAAACTAAACTATAAACTAAACTAAACTAAACTATAAACTAGACTAAATTAAACTAAACTAACCTAACCTAACCTAAGCTAATGAAAACTAAACTAACCTAAAGTAACATAAGTTAACCTAACCTAACCTAAACTACACTAACTTAACCTGACCTAACCTAAACTAAAATAACCTAACCTAACCTAACCTAAAATAACCTAACCTAAGCTAAGCTAAACTAAACTAACCTAACCTAACATAAACTAACATAACCTAACCTAAACTGAACTAAACTAAACTAACCAAACCTAACCTAACCTAAAATAACCTAACCTAAGCTAAGCTAAACTAAACTAACCTAACCTAACATAAACTAATATAACCTAACCTAAAGTGAACTAAACTAAACTAACCTTACCTAACATAACCTATACTAAACTAAACAAAACAAAACTAAACTAAGCTAAACTATAAACTAAACTATACTAAACTAAACTAACCTAACGTAACCTAACCTAAACTATCTTATCCTAACCTATACTAAACTTACCTTACCTAACCTAACACAACCTAAACTAATTTAAAGAATAAAATAAACTATTAACTAAACTAAACTAAACTATACTATAAACTAAATTATAAACTCAACTAAACTAAACTAAACTAACCTAACCTAACCTAAACTAAACTAAACTCAATTATAAACTAAACGAAACTAAACAAAACTAAACTAAACTAACCTAAAGTAACATAACCTAACCTAACCTAAACTAAACTAAACTAACCTGACCTAACCTAAACCAAAACTAAATTAATCTATACTATAAACTAAACTATAAACTAAAGTAAATTAACTAAACTAAAATAAACTAACCTAACCTAACCTAACCTAAACTAAACTAACATAAATTAACCTAAACTAAACTAAACTAATCTAATATAAACTAAACTAAACAATAAATTAAAATATAAACAAAACTTAACTAAACTAAACTAAGCAAAACTAACTTAACCTAAAATAAACTAAACTAAACTAACCTAAGCTGACCTAAAATAAACTAAAATAATCTAAATTAAATTCAAGTAAACTAAACTAAACTACACTAACCTAACCTAACCTAACATAATCTAATCTAAACTAAAATAAACTAACCTAAACTAATCTAACCTTACCTAACCTAACCTAAACTAAACTAAACTAAACTATAAACTAATTTATAAACTAAACTAATCTATAAACTAAACTAAACTAACCTAAGATAACTTAACATAAATTAAACTAAACTAAACTAAACTATACTAAACTATAAAAAAACGATAAAATATACTATATATTAAACTATAAACTGAAGTAAACTAAACTAAACTCAACTGAACTAAACTAACCTAACCTAACTTAACATAACCTAACCTAAACTAAACTAAACTAACGTAACCTAACATAACCTACCCTAAACTAAAATAAATTAAATTAATTAAAATATAAACTAAACTAAACTATATACTAAACGATACCTCACTCAACTAAACTATACTAAACTAAACTACACTAAACTAAACTAAACCATAAACTAAACTATAAACTAAACTATAAATTAATTTATAAATTAAACTAAACTATAAATTATAGTAAAATAAACAAAACTAAACTAAGCTAAACTATTTAACCTAACCTAACCTAACCTAAGCTAAGCTATCTAAACTAACCTTACCCAACCTAACCTAAACTAAACTAAACTAAACAAAACTACACTAAACTAAACTAAATTAAACTTTAAACTGAACTAAACTGTAAACTAAACTTTAAACTAAACAAGACTAAACTATAAACAAAACTAAACTAAACTAAACTAAACTTACCTAACCTAACCTAACATAAACTTAACTAAACTAAACTACCCTAACCTAACCTAACCTAATCTAACCTTACCTAACCTAACCTAAACTAAACTAAACGAAACTAAACTATAAACTAATCGATAAATTAAACTAAACTATAAACTAAACTAAAATAAACTAAACTAAACTAAACTAACTAACCTAACCTAACCGAACCTAACCTAAACTACGCTAAACTAAACTAACCTAACAAAACCTGAACTAAACTAAACTAAACTAAACTAAACTAAATTATAAACTAAACTATAAAATAATATAAACTAACCTAACCTAACCTAACCTAAACCAAACTAACCTAACCTGAACTAAAATAAACAAAAATAAACTAAATTAAATTCAAGTAAACTAAACTAAACTACACTAACCTAACCTAACCTAACATAATCTAATCTAAACTAAAATAAACTAACCTAAACTAATCTAACCTTACCTTACCTAATCTAAACTAAACTAAACTATAAACTAATTTATAAACTAAACTAATCTATAAACTAAACTAAACTAAACTAATTTAAGATAACTTAACCTAAATTAAACTAAACTATACTAAACTATAAACAAAACGATAAACTATACTATATATTAAACTGAACTAAAGTAAACTAAACTAAATTAATTTTACCTAACCTAACCTAAACTAAACTAAACTAACCTAACCTAACCCAAACGAAATTAAACTATAAAATGAAGTAAACTAAACTAAACTCAACTAAACTAAACTAACCTAACCTATTTTAACATAACCTAACCTAAACTAAACTAAACTAAAGTAACCTAACATAACCTACCCTAAACTAAAATAAATTAAATTAATTAAACTATAAACTAAACTAAACTATATACTAAACGATACCTCACTCAACTAAACTAAACTAAACTAAACTACACTAAACTAAACTAAACCATAAACTAAACTATAAACTAAACTATAAACTAAACTATAAACTAATTTATAAATTAAAATAAACTATAAATTATAGTAAAAAATACAAAACTAAACTAAGCTAACCTAACTAACCTAACCTAACGTAACCTAAGCTAAGCTATCTAAACTAACTTAACTTAACCTAACCTAAACTAAACTAAACTAAAATAAACTAAACTAAACTGTGAACTAAACTGAACTAAACTATAAACTAAACTAAACTAAAGTTAACTAACCTAACGTAACCTAACCTAAACTATATTAAACTAAACTAAACTAAACTAAGCTAACTTAACCTAACCTAAACTAACCTAACCTAATCTAAGCTAAGCTAAACTAAACTAACCTAACCTAACATAAACTAACCTAACCTAACCTAAACTAACCTTACCTAACCTAACCTAAACTAAACTAAACTAAACAAAACTACACTAAACTAAACTAAATTAAACTATAAACTTAACTAAACTGTAAACTAAGCTTTAAACTAAACAAGACTAAACTATAAACAAAACTAAATTAAACTGAACTAAACTTACCTAATCTAACCTAACATAAACTTAACTAAACTAAACTACCCTAACCTAACCAAACCTAACCTAACCTAAACTAAACTAAACGAAACTAAACTATAAACTAAACTATAAACTAATCTATAAATTAAACTAAAGTATAAACTAAACTAAAATAAACTAAACTAAACTAACTAACCTAACCTAACCGAACCTAACCTAAGCTACGCTAAACTAAACTAACCTAACAAAACCTGAACTAAACTAAACTAAACTAAACTAAATTATAAACTAAACTATAAACTAATATAAACTAACCTAACCTAACCTAACCTAAACTAAACTAACCTAACCTAAGCTAACCTAACCTAAACTAAACTAAACTATAAAAAACTATAAACTAAACTAAACAAAACTATACTATAAACTAAATTATAAACTAAACTAATGTAAACTAAACTAACCTCAACTAACCTAACCTAACCTCACCTAACCTAACATAAACTAAACTAAACTAAATTATAAACTAAACGAAACTAAACTAAACTAAACTAAATTAAACTAAACTAACCTAAAGTAACATAACCTAACCTAACCTAACCTAACCTAACCTAAACTAAAATAAACTCAACTAACCTAACCGAACCTGAACTAAACTAAACTAAACTAAACTATAAACTAAAGTAAACTAAATTAAACTAAAATAAACTAACCTAATTTACCTAAACAAAACTAACACACCTAACCTAACCTAAACAAAACTAAACTGACTTAACCTATCCTAAACAAAACAAAACTAAACTAAACTATAAGCTAAACTATAAACTAAAGTAAACTAAACTAAACTAAAATAAACTAATCTAACTTAACCTAACCTAACCTAACCTAACCTAAACAAATCTAATATAAACTAAACTAAACTATAAACTAAAATATATACTAAACTAAACTAAATAACCTAACCTAAACTAAAGTAAAATAAACTAGATTAAATTCAACTAAACTAAACTAAACTAAACGCCAATAACCTAACCTAACGCAACCTAATCTAATCTAAACTAAAATAAACTAACCTAACCTAACGTAACCTAACCTTACCTATTCTAACCTAAACTAATCTAAACTAAACAAACTAAACTGAACTATAAACTAAAATATAAACTAATCTATAAACTAAACTGAACTATAAACTAAACGAAAATAAAATAAACTAAACTAAACTAACCTAACCTAAACTTACCTAACCTAACCTAAACTAAACTAATCTAAGCTATAAACTAAACTATAAACTAATTTATAAATTAAACTAAACTATAAACTAAAATAAAATAAACTAAACTAAGCTAAACTATCTAACCTAACCTAACCTAAATTAAAGTAACCTAACCTAACATAAACTAACATAATCTAACCTAAACTAAACTAAACTAAAGTAACCTTACCTAACCTAACCTAACCTATACTAAACTAAACAAAACTAAACTAAACAAAACGAAACTATAAACTAAACTAAACTAAACTATAAAAAAACTAAACTAAACTCAACTAAACTAACCTAACCTAACCTAACATAAACTTAACCAAACTAAACTAACCTAACCCAACCTAAGTTAACCTTACGTAACCTAACCTAAACTTAACTAAATGAAACTAAACTATAAACTAATCTCTAAATTAAACTAAACTATAAACTAAACTAAGCTAAATTAACTAACCTAACCTATTCTAACCTAACCTAAGCTAAACTAGTCTAACCTAACCTAAACTAAACTAAACTAAACTAAATTATAAACTAAACCATAAACTAAACTAAACTATAAACTAAACTATAAACTAAACTAAACTAAACTATAAACTAGACTAAATTAAACTAAACTAACCTAACCTAACCTAAGCTAATGAAAACTAAACTAACCTAAAGTAACATAAGTTAACCTAACCTAACCTAAACTACACTAACTTAACCTGACCTAACCTAAACTAAAATAACCTAACCTAACCTAACCTAACCTAAAATAACCTAACCTAAGCTAAGCTAAACTAAACTAACCTAACCTAACATAAACTAACATAACCTAACCTAAACTGAACTAAACTAAACTAACCAAACCTAACCTAACCTAAAATAACCTAACCTAAGCTAAGCTAAACTAAACTAACCTAACCTAACATAAACTAATATAACCTAACCTAAAGTGAACTAAACTAAACTAACCTTACCTAACATAACCTATACTAAACTAAACAAAACAAAACTAAACTAAACTAAACTATAAACTGAACTAAACTAACCTAACCTAACATAAACTTAACTAAACTAACCTAACCCAACCTAAGCTAACCTTACCTAACCTAACCTAAACTAAACTAAACGAAACTAATCTATAAACTAAACTATAAACTAATCTCTAAATTAAACTAAACTATAAAATAAACTAAAATAAACTAAGCTAAGCTAAATTAACTAACCTAACCTATTCTAACCTAACCTAAGCTAAACTAGACCAACCTAACCTAAACTAAACTAAACTAAACTATAAACTAAACTAAACTAATCTATAAACAAAACTAAACTAAACTGAACTAAACTAACCTAACCTAACCTAACATAAACTTAACTAAACTAAACTAACCTAACCCAACCTAAGCTAACCTTACCTAACCTAACCTAAACTTAACTAAATGAAACTAAACTATAAACTAATCTCTAAATTAAACTAAACTATAATCTAAACTAAAATAAACTAAACAAAGCTAAATTAACTAACCTAACCTATTCTAACCTAACCTAAGCTAAACTAGACTAACCTAACCTAAACTAAACTTAGCTAAACTAAATTATAAACTAAACCATAAACAAAATTAAACTATAAACTAAACTATAAACTAAACTAAACTAAACTATAAACTACTAAACTAAACTAACCTAACCTAACCTAAGCTAAGGTAAAGTAAACTAACCTAACCTAACCTGACGTAAACTAAACTAAACTAACCTAACTTATAAACTAAGCTATAAAATAAACTAAACCAAATTATAAACTAAACTATAAACTAAACTAAACTAAATTATACTAATCTAACCTAACCTAAACTAAACTAACCTAACCTAACCTAACCTAACATAACCTAAACTAAACTAAATTATAAACAAAGCGAAACTAAACTAACCTAACCTAATCTAACATAAATTAAACTAAATTATAAACAAAGCGAAACTAAACTAACCTAACCTAATATAAACTAAACTAAACTAAATTATAAACTAAACGAAACTAAACTAAACTAAACTAACCTAAAGTAACATAAGTTAACCTAACCTAACCTAAACTACACTAACTTAACCTAACCTAACCTAAACTGAACTAAACCAAACTAACCTAACCTAACCTAACCTAAAATAACCTAACCTAAGCTAAGCTAAACTAAATTTACCTAACCTAACCTAAACTAAACTAATCTAAACTATAAACTAAACTATAAACTAATTTATAAATTAAACTAAACTATTAACTAAAATAAAATAAACTAAACTAAGCTAAACTATCTAACCTAACCTAACCTAACCTAAAATAACCTAACCTAAGCTAAGCTAAACTAAACTAACCTAACCTAACATAAACTAACATAACCTAACCTAACCTAAACTAATCTAAAGTAAACTAAACTAATCTAATATAAACTAAACAAACTTAAACTATAAACTGTAATATAAACTAAACTAAACTAACCTAACCTAAACTAAACTAAAATAAACTAAATTAAATTCAACTAAATGAAACTAAACTAAACTACACTAACCTAACCTAGCCTAACCTAACATAATCTAATCTAAACTAAAATAAACTAACCTAACCTAACCTTAACTAACCTAAACTAAACTAAACTAAACTTAACTAAACCAAACTAAACTAAACTATAAACTAAAATATAAATTAACCTGTAAACTATACTAAACTATAAACTACACGAAACTAATATAAACTATACTAAACTAACCTAACATAACCTAAGCTAAGCTAAACTAAACTAACCTAACCTAACCTAACCTAAAGTAAACTAAATTAAACTAAATTATAAACTAAAATATAAACTAAATTACACCAAAATACATATTAAACTATAAACTGAACTAAGCTAAACTATAAATTAAACTAAACTAAACTAACCTAACCTAACCTAAACTAACCTAACCTAACCGAAACTAAACTAACCCAACCTAACCTAACATAACCTAAACTAAACTAAACTAAACTATAAAATAAACTATAAATGAAACTAAACTAAACTATACTATAAACTAAATTATAAACTAAACTAAACTAAGCTAACCTAACCTAAGTTAAACTAAACTAAACTAAATTATAAAATAAACGAAACTAAACTAACCTTACCTAACCTAACCTAACCTAACATAAACTAAACTAAACAAAATTATAAACTAAACGAAACTAAACAAAACTAAACTAAACTAACCTAAAGTAACATAACCTAACCTAACCTAACCTAAACTTAACTAAACTAACCTGACCTACCCTAAACTAAAACTAAACTAAACAAAACTATAAACTAAACTATAAACTAAAGTAAATTAACTAAACTAAAATAAACTAACCTAACCTAACCTAACCTAAACTAAACTAACCTAACCTAACCTAAACTAAACTAAACTAATCTATTATAAACTAAACTAAACAATAAATTAAAATATAAACTAAACTAAACTAAACTAAGCTAATCTAACTTAACGTAAACTAAACTAAACTAACCTAACCTAGCCTAAACTAAACTAAAATAAACTAAATAAAATTCAAGTAAACTAAACTAATCTACACTAACCTAACCTAACCAAACCTAACATAATCTAATCTAAACTAAAATAAAATAACCTAAACTAATATAACCTTACCTAACCTAACCTAAACTAAACTAAACTAAACCAAACTAAACTAAACTATAAAATAAAATATAAACTAATTTATAAACTAAATTAATCTATAAACTCAACTAAACTAAACTAAACTTAGCTAAACTAACTAACCTTACCGAAAATAGCCTAACCTAATCTAAGCTTAACTAAAGTAACCTAACCTAAACCAACATAAATCAAACTAAACTAAATAATAAAGTAAACCATAAACTAAACTAAACAAAAGTTAATTCTAAACCTTAAATTAACTAAACTATAAACTAAACTAAACTAAACTAAACTAAACTAACCTCACCTAACCTAATTTAAACTAAACTAAACTAACCTAACCTAACCTAAACTAAACTAAACTAAACTAAACTATAAACACAGTTATAAACTAAACTAAACTAAACTAAACTAACATAACGTAACCTAAACTACAATAAAATAAACTAAAATAAGTTCATCTAAACTAAACCTTACTACACTAACCTCACCTAACCTAACCTAACATAAACTAAACTAAATTGACCTAACCTAACCTAACGTAAACTAAACTAAACTATACGAAACCAAACTAAATAAAACTAAACTAAACTAAACGAAATTAAACTATACACCAAACTATAAAATAAGCTAAACTAAACTATAAATTAAACTATGAACTAAACTAAACTACTAAACTATAAGGTAAACTAAACTAAATTAAACTCAACTAATCTAAACTAAATTAAGCTTACTAAACTAACCTAACCTAAACTAACCTAACCTAATATAAACTAAACTAAACTAACCTAACGTAACATAAGTTAGGCTAAGCTAAACTAAACTAACCTAACCTAAAATAAACTAAACTAAACCAAACTATATACTAAACTATAAACTAAACTAAGCTAAACTATAAACTAAACTATACTAAACTGAACTAACCTAACCTAAACTAACTTAACCTAACCTATACTAAACTTACCTTATCTAACCTAACATAACCTAAACTAATCTAAAGTATAAAATAAACTACAAACTAGACTAAACTAAACTATACTATAAACTAAATTATAAACTAAACTAAACTAAACTAAACTAACCTAACCTAACCTAACCTAAACTAAACTAAACTAAATTATAAACTAAACGTAACTAAACTAACCTAACATAACCTAACCTAACATAAACTAAACTAAACTCAATTATACACTAAACGAAACAAAACAAAACTAAACCAAACTAACCTAAAGTAACATAACCTAAGCTAACCTAAACTAAACTAAACTAAACTAACCTGACCTAACCTAAACCAAAACTAAATTAATCTATACTATAAACTAAACTATAAACTAAAGTAAATTAACTAAACTAAAATAAACTAACCTAACCTAACCTAAATTAAACTAACATAACCTAACCTAACCGAAACTAAACTAAGCTAAACTAATCTAATATAAACTAAACTAAACAATAAATTAAAATATAAACTAAACTAATCTATAAACTAAACTAAACTAAACTAAACTTAGCTAAACTAACTAACTTTACCTATTGTAGCATAACGTAATCTAAGCTAAACTAAACTAACCTAACCTAAACAAAAATAAACCAAACTAAACTAAATTATAAAGTAAACTATAAACTAAACTAAACAAAACTATATTCTAAACTATAAATTAACTAAATTATAAACTAAACTAAACTAAACTAAACTAACCTAACCTATCCTAACACAACCTAAACTAAGCTAAACTAACCTAACCTAACCTAACCGAACCTAACCGAAACTAAGCTAAACTGAACTAAACTAAACTAAATTAAACAATAATCTAAACTAAACTTAACTATAAATTAAACTATAAACTAAACTAAACTATAAACAATACTAAACCAAACTCAACTAAACTAACCTAACCTAACCTAACATAAAATTAACTAAACTAAACTAACTTAACCTCACCCAACCTAACCTTACCTAACCTAACCTAAACTAAACTATAAGCGAAACTATACTTAACTATAAATTAAACACTAAACTAAACTACACCAAACTCACCTAACCTAACATAAACACAACTAACACACCTAACCTAACCTAACCTAAATTAAACTAAACTAAAATAAACTAACCCAACCTAACCTAACCTAACCTAAACTAAACTAAACTGACCTAACCTATCCTAAACAAAACTAAACTAAACTAAACTATAAGCAAAACTATTAACTAAAGTAAACTAAAGTAAACTAAAATAAACTAACCTAACCTAACCTAAGCTAAAATAATCTAATATAAACTAAACTAAACTAAACTATAAACTAAAATATAAACTAAACTAAACTAAACTAAATAACTTAACCTAAACTAAATATAAAATAAACTAGATTAAATTCAACTAAACTAAACTAAACTATACTAACCTAACCTAACCTAACCTAACCTAACATAATCTAATCTAACTAAAATAAACTAACCTAACCTAACGTAACCTAACCTTACCTATTCTAACCTAAACTAAACTAAACTAAACAAACTAAACTAAACTATATACTAAAATATAAACTAATCTATAAACTAAACTGAACTATAAACTAAACGAAACTAAAATAAACTATACTAAACTAAACTAACCTAACCTAAACATACCTCACCTAACCTAAACTAAACTAAACTAAACTATAAACTAAACTATTAATTAATTTATAAATTAAACTAAACTATAAACTAAAATAAAATAAACTGAACTAAGCTAAACTAACTAACATAACCTAACCTAACCTAACCTAAAATAACCTAACCTAAGCTAAGCTAAACTGAACTAACCTAACCTAACATAAACTAAACTAAACTGACCTAACCTAACCTAACGTAAACTAAACTAAACTATACGAAACAAAACTAAATAAAACTAAACTAAACTAAACGAAATTAAACTATACACCAAACTAAAAAATAAGCTAAACTCTACTATAAATTAAACTATAAACTAAACTAAACTACTAAACTATAAGGTAAAATAAACTAAATTAAACTCAACTAATCTAAACTAACCTAAGCTTACTAAACTAACCTAACATAACCTAACCTAACATAAACTAAACTAAACTCAATTATAAACTAAACGAAACTAAACAAAACTAAACTAAACTAACCTAAAGTAACATAACCTAACCTAACCTAAACTAAACTAAACTAACCTGACCTAACCTAAACCAAAACTAAATTAATTTATACTATAAACTAAACTATAAACTAAAGTAAATTAACTAAACTAAAATAAACTAACCTAACCTAACCTAACCTAAACTAAACTAACATAAATTAACCTAAACTAAACTAAACTAATCTAATATAAACTAAACTAAACAATAAATTAAAATATAAACAAAACTTAACTAAACTAAACTAAGCAAAACTAACTTAACCTAAACCAAAACTAAATTAATCTATACTATAAACTAAACTATAAACTAAAGTAAATTAACTAAACTAAAATAAACTAACCTAACCTAACCTAAATTAAACTAACATAACCTAACCTAACCGAAACTAAACTAAGCTAAACTAATCTAATATAAACTAAACTAAACAATAAATTAAAATATAAACTAAACTAATCTATAAACTAAACTAAACTAAACTAAACTTAGCTAAACTAACTAACTTTACCTATTGTAGCATAACGTAATCTAAGCTAAACTAAACTAACCTAACCTAAACAAAAATAAACCAAACTAAACTAAATTATAAAGTAAACTATAAACTAAACTAAACAAAACTATATTCTAAACTATAAATTAACTAAATGATAAACTAAACTAAACTAAACTAACCTAACCTATCCTAACACAACCTAAACTAAGCTAAACTAACCTAACCTAACCTAACCTAACCGAACCTAACCGAAACTAAGCTAAACTGAACTAAACTAAACTAAATTAAACAATAATCTAAACTAAACTTAACTATAAATTAAACTATAAACTAAACTAAACTATAAACAATAATAAACCAAACTCAACTAAACTAACCTAACCTAACCTAAGATAAAATTAACTAAACTAAACTAACTTAACCTCACCCAACCTAACCTTACCTAACCTAACCTAAACTAAACTATAAGCGAAACTATACTTAACTATAAATTAAACACTAAACTAAACTACACCAAACTCACCTAACCTAACATAAACACAACTAACACACCTAACCTAACCTAACCTAAATTAAACTAAACTAAAATAAACTAACCCAACCTAACCTAACCTAACCTAAACTAAACTAAACTGACCTAACCTATCCTAAACAAAACTAAACTAAACTAAACTATAAGCAAAACTATTAACTAAAGTAAACTAAAGTAAACTAAAATAAACTAACCTAACCTAACCTAACCTAAGCTAAAATAATCTAATATAAACTAAACTAAACTAAACTATAAACTAAAATATAAACTAAACTAAACTAAACTAAATAACTTAACCTAAACTAAATATAAAATAAACTAGATTAAATTCAACTAAACTAAACTAAACTATACTAACCTAACCTAACCTAACCTAACCTAACATAATCTAATCTAACTAAAATAAACTAACCTAACCTAACGTAACCTAACCTTACCTATTCTAACCTAAACTAAACTAAACTAAACAAACTAAACTAAACTATATACTAAAATATAAACTAATCTATAAACTAAACTGAACTATAAACTAAACGAAACTAAAATAAACTATACTAAACTAAACTAACCTAACCTAAACATACCTCACCTAACCTAAACTAAACTAAACTAAACTATAAACTAAACTATTAATTAATTTATAAATTAAACTAAACTATAAACTAAAATAAAATAAACTGAACTAAGCTAAACTAACTAACATAACCTAACCTAACCTAACCTAACCTAAAATAACCTAACCTAAGCTAAGCTAAACTAAACTAACCTAACCTAACATAAACTAAACTAAACTGACCTAACCTAACCTAACGTAAACTAAACTAAACTATACGAAACAAAACTAAATAAAACTAAACTAAACTAAACGAAATTAAACTATACACCAAACTAAAAAATAAGCTAAACTCTACTATAAATTAAACTATAAACTAAACTAAACTACTAAACTATAAGGTAAACTAAACTAAATTAAACTCAACTAATCTAAACTAACCTAAGCTTACTAAACTAACCTAACATAACCTAACCTAACATAAACTAAACTAAACTCAATTATAAACTAAACGAAACTAAACAAAACTAAACTAAACTAACCTAAAGTAACATAACCTAACCTAACCTAAACTAAACTAAACTAACCTGACCTAACCTAAACCAAAACTAAATTAATTTATACTATAAACTAAACTATAAACTAAAGTAAATTAACTAAACTAAAATAAACTAACCTAACCTAACCTAACCTAAACTAAACTAACATAAATTAACCTAAACTAAACTAAACTAATCTAATATAAACTAAACTAAACAATAAATTAAAATATAAACAAAACTTAACTAAACTAAACTAAGCAAAACTAACTTAACCTAAAATAAACTAAACCAAACCTACCTAACCTGACCTAAAATAAACTAAAATAAACTAAATTAAATTCAAGTAAACTACACTAACCTAACCTAACCTTACATAATCTAATCTAAACTAAAATAAACTAACCTAAACTAATCTAACCTTACCTAACCTAACCTAAACTAAACTAAACTAAACTAAACTATAAACTAATTTATAAACTAAACTAAACTAACCTAAGATAACTTAACCTAAATTAAACTAAACTAAACTAAACTATACTAAACTATAAAAAAACGATGAAATATACTATATATTAAACTATAAACTGAAGTAAACTAAACTAAACTCAACTAAACTAAACTAACCTAACCTAACTTAACATAACCTAACCTAAACTAAACTAAACTAACGTAACCTAACATAACCTACCCTAAACTAAAATAAATTAAATTAATTAAAATATAAACTAAACTAAACTATATACTAAACGATACCTCACTCAACTAAACTAAACTAAACTACATTAAACTAAACTAAACCATAAACTAAACTATAAACTAAACTATAAATTAATTTATAAATTAAACTAAACTATAAATTATAGTAAAATAAACAAAACTAAACTAAGCTAAACTAACTAACCTAACCTAACCTAACCTAAGCTAAGCTATCTAAACTAACCTTACCCAACCTAACCTAAACTAAACTAAACTAAACAAAACTACACTAAACTAAACTAAATTAAACTATAAACTGAACTAAACTTTAAACTAAACAAGACTAAACTATAAACAAAACTAAACTAAACTAAACTAAACTTACCTAACCTAACCTAACATAAACTTAACTAAACTAAACTACCCTAACCTAACCTAACCGAATCTAACCTTACCTAACCTAACCTAAACTGAACTAAACGAAACTGAACTATAAACTAAACTATAAACTAATCGATAAATTAAACTAAACTATAAACTAAACTAAAATAAACTAAACTAAACTAAACTAACCTAACAAAACCTGAACTAAACTAAACTAAACTAAACTAAACTAAATTATAAACTAAACTATAAAATAATATAAACTAACCTAACCTAACCTAACCTAAACTAAACTAACCTAACCTAAGCTAACCTAACCTAAACTAAACTAAACTATAAAAAAACTATAAACTAAACTAAACAAAATTATACTATAAACTAAATTATAAACTAAACTAATGTAAACTAAACTAACCTCAACTAACCTAACCTAACCTTACCTAACCTAACAAACTAAACTAAACTAAATTATAAACTAAACGAAACTAAACTAAATTAAACTAAATTAAACTAAACTAACCTAAAGTAACATAACCTAACCTAACCTAACCTAACCTAAACTAAAATAACTCAACTAACCTAACCTAACCTAACCCAACCTAACCTAAACTAAACTAAACTAACCTAACCGAACCTAAACTAAACTAAACTAAACTAAACTATAAACTAAACTATAAACTAAAGTAAACTAAATTAAACTAAAATAAACTAACCTAATTTACCTAAACAAAACTAACACACCTAACCTAACCTAAACAAAACTAAACTATACTAACCTAACCTAACATAACCCAACCTAACCTAACCTAAACTAAACTAAACTATAAACTAAAGTAAACTAAACTAAACTAAAAAAAACTAACCTAACCTAACCTAAACAAACCTAACACACCTAACCTAACCTAAACTCAACTCAACTAAACTAAACTAACCTAACATAACCTAACCTAACCTAAACTAAACTAAACTGACCTAACCTATCCTAAACAAAACTAAACTAAACTATAAGCTAAACTATAAACTAAAGTAAACTAAACTAAACTAAAATAAACTAATCTAACCTAACCTAACCTAACCTAACCTAACCTAAACCAATCTAATATAAACTAAACTAAACTAAACTATAAACTAAAATATAAACTAAACTAAACTAAATAACCTAACCTAAACTAAAGTAAAATAAACTAGATTCAATTCAACTAAACTAAACTTAACTAAACGCCACTAACCTAACCTAACCTAACCTAACCTAATCTAATCTAAACTAAAATAAACTAACTTAACCTAACGTAACCTAACCTTACCTATTCTAACCTAAACTAATCTAAAATAAACAAACTAATCTAAACCATAAACCAAAATATAAATTAATCTATAAACTAAACTGAACTATAAACTAAACGAAACTAAAATAAGCTATACTAAAATAAACTAACCTAACCTAACCTAAACTAAACTAACATAACCTAACCTAACCTAAACTAAACTAAACTAATCTAATATAAACTAAACTAAACAATAAATTAAAATATAAACTAAACTTAACTAAACTAAACTAAGCAAAACTAACTTAACCTAAACTAAACTAAACTAACCTAACCTGACCTAAAATAAACAAAAATAAACTAAATTAAATTCAAGTAAACTAAACTAAACTACACTAACAAACTAACCTAACATAATCTAATCTAAACTAAAATAAACTAACCTAAACTAATCTAACCTTACCTTACCTAACCTAAACTAAACTAAACTAAACCATAAACTAATTTATAAACTAAACTAATCTATAAACTAAACTAAACTAAACTAACCTAAGATAACTTAACCTAAATTAAACTAAACTATACTAAACTATAAACAAAACGATAAACTATACTATATATTAAATTGAACTAAAGTAAACTAAACTAAATTAATTTTACCTAACCTAACCTAAACTAAACAAACTAACCTAACTTAACCCAAACGAAATTAAACTGTAAACTGAAGTAAACTAAACTAAACTCAACTAAACTAAACTAACCTAACCTAACTTAACATAACCTAACCTAAACTAAACTAAACTAACGTAACCTAACATAACCTACCCTAAACTAAAATAAATTAAATTAATTAAACTATAAACTAAACTAAACTATATACTAAACGATACCTCACTCAACTAAACTAAACTAAACTAAACTACACTAAACTAAACTAAACCATATACTAAACTATAAACTAAACTATAAACTAAATTATAAACTAATTTATAAATTAAACTAAACTATAAATTATAGTAAAAAAAACAAAACTAAACAAAGCTAACCTAACTAACCTAACGTAACCTAATCTAAGCTATCTAAACTAACTTAACTTAACCTAACCTAAACTAAACTAAACTAAAATAAACTAAACTAAACTATGAACTAAACTGAACTAAACTATAAACTAAACTAAACTAAAGTTAACTAACCTAACGTAACCTAACCTAAACTAAATTAAACTAAACTAAACTAAACTAAGCTAACTTAACCTAACCTAAACTAACCTAACCTAACCTAAGCTAAGCTAAACTAAACTAACCTCACCTAACCTAAATTAACCTTACCTAACCTAACCTAAACTAAACTAAACTAAACAAAACTACACTAAACTAAACTAAATTAAACTATAAACTTAACTAAACTGTAAACTAAACTTTAAACTAAACAAGACTAAACTATAAACAAAACTAAATTAAACTGAACTAAACTTACCTAACCTAACTTAACATAAACTTAACTAAACTAAACTACCCTAACCTAACCTAACCTAACCTAAACTAAACTAATCGAAACTAAATTATAAACTAAACCATAAACTAAACTAAACTATAAACTAAACTAAACTATAAACTAAACTAAACTAAACTATAAACTGGACTAAATTAAACTAAACTAACGTAACCTAACCTAAGCTAAGGAAAACTAAACTAACCTAAAGTAACATAAGTTAACTTAACCTAACCTAAACTACACTAACTTAACCTGACCTAACCTAAACTAAACTAACCTAACCTAACCTAACCTAAAATAACCTAACCTAAGCTAAGCTAAACTAAACTAACGTAACCTAACATAAACTAACATAACCTAACCTAAACTGAACTAAACTAAACTAACCAAACCTAACCTAACCTAAAATAACCTATACTAAGATAAGCTAAACTAAACTAACCTAACCTAACATAAACTAATATAACCTAACCTAAAGTGAACTAAACTAAACTAACCTTACCTAACATAACCTATACTAAAATAAACAAAACAAAACTAAACTAAACTAAACTATAAACTGAACTAAACTAACCTAACCTAACATAAACTTAACTAAACTAACCTAACCCAACCTAAGCTAACCTTACCTAACCTAACCTAAACTAAACTAAACGAAACTAATCTATAAACTAAACTATAAACTAATCTCTAAATTAAACTAAACTATAAAATAAACCAAAATAAACTAAACTAAGCTAAATTAACTAACCTAACCTATTCTAACCTAACCTAAGCTAAACTAGACTAACCTAACCTAAACTAAACTAAACTAAACTAAACTATAAACTAAACTAAACTAATCTATAAACAAAACTAAACTAAACTGAACTAAACTAACCTAACCTAACCTAACATAAACTTAACTAAACTAAACTAACCTAACCCAACCTAAGCTAACCTTACCTAACCTAACCTAAACTTAACTAAATGAAACTAAACTATAAACTAATCTCTAAATTAAACTAAACTATAAACTAAACTAAAATAAACTAAACTAAGCTAAATTAACTAACCTAACCTAACCTAAGCTAAACTAGACTAACCTAACCTAAACTAAACTAAACTAAACTAAATTAAAAACTAAACCATAAACTAAATTAAACTATAAACTAAACTATAAACTAAACTAAACTAAACTATAAACTAGACTAAACTAAACTAAACTAACCTAACCTAACCTAAGCTAAGGTAAAGTAAACTAACCTAACCTAACCTGACCTAAACTAAACTAAACTAACCTAACTTATAAACTAAGCTATAAACTAAACTAAACCAAATTATAAACTAAACTATAAACTAAACTAAACTAAACTATAAACTAAACTAAACTAAATTATACTAATCTAACCTAACCTAAACTAAACTAACCTAACCTAACATAACCTAAACTAAACTAAACTAAAATATAAAATAAACTGTAAACTAAACTATACTATAAACTAAATTATAAACTAAACTAAACTAAACTAAACTAACCTAACCTAATCTAACATAAATTAAACTAAATTATAAACAAAGCGAAACTAAACTAACCTAACCTAATATAAACTAAACTAAACTAAATTATAAACTAAACGAAACTAAACTAAACTAAACTAACCTAAAGTAACATAAGTTAACCTAACCTAACCTAAACTACACTGACTTAACCTAACCTAACCTAAACTGAACTAAACCAAACTAATCTAACCTAACCTAACCTAAAATAACCTAACCTAAGCTAAGCTAAACTAAACTTACCTAACCTAACCTAAACTAAACTAATCTAAACTATAAACTAAATTATAAACTAAATTATAAATTAAACTAAACTATTAACTAAAATAAAATAAACTAAACTAAGCTATACTATCTAACCTAACCTAACCTAACCTAACCTAAGCTAAGCTAAACTAAACTAACCTAACCTAACATAAACTAACATAACCTAACCTAACCTAAACTAATCTAAAGTAAACTAAACTAATCTAATATAAACTAAACAAACTTAAACTATAAACTCTAATATAAACTAAACTAAACTAACCTAACCTAAACTAAACTAAAATAAACTAAATTAAATTCAACTAAATGAAACTAAACTAAACTACACTAACCTAACCTAGCCTAACCTAACATAATCTAATCTAAACTAAAATAAACTAACCTAACCTAACCTTAACTAACCTAAATTATACTAAACTAAACTAAACCAAACTAAAGTAAACTATAAACTAAAATATAAATTAACCTGTAAACTATACTAAACTATAAACCACACGAAACTAATATAAACTATACTAAACCAACCTAACCTAACCTAAGCTAAGCTAAACTAAACTAACCTAACCTAACCTAAAGAAAACTAAATTAAACTAAATTATAAACTAAAATATAAACTAAATTAAACCAAACTACATATTAAACTATAAACTAAACTAAGCTAAACTATAAATTAAACTAAACTAAACTAACCTAACCTAACCTAAACTAACCTAACCTAACCGAAACTAAACTAACCCAACCTAACCTAACATAACCTAAACTAAACTAAACTAAACTATAAAATAAACTATAAATGAAACTAAACTAAACTATTTTATAAACTAAATTATAAACTAAACTAAACTAAACTAAACTAAGCTAACCTAACCTAAGTTAAACTAAACTAAACTAAATTATAAAAAAAACGAAACCAAACTAACCTTACCTAACCTAACCTAACCTAACCTAACATAAACTAAACTAAACAAAATTACAAACTAAACGAAACTAAACAAAACTAAACTAAACTAACCTAAAGTAACATAACCTAACCTAACCTAACCTAAACTAAACTAAACTAACCTGACCTACCCTAAACTAAAACTAAACTAAACAAAACTATAAACTAAACTATAAACTAAAGTAAATTAACTAAACTAAAATAAACTAACCTAACCTAACCTAAACTAAACTAACATAACCTAACCTAACCTAAACTAAACTAAACTAATCTATTATAAACTAAACTAAACAATAAATTAAAATATAAACTAAACTAAACTAAACTAAGCTAAACTAACTTAACGTAAACTAAACTAAACTAACCTAACCTAGCCTAAACTAAACTAAAATAAACTAAATAAAATTCAAGTAAACTAAACTAAACTACACTAACCTAACCTAACCAAACCTAACATAATCTAATCTAAACTAAAATAAAATAACCTAAACTAATATAACCTTACCTAACCTAACCTAAACTAAACTAAACTAAACCAAACTAAACTAAACTATAAAATAAAATATAAACTAATTTATAAACTAAACTAATCTATAAACTAAACTAAACTAAACTAAACTTAGCTAAACTAACTAACCTTACCTAACCTAACCTAAACTAACTTAACCTAACCTATACTAAACTTACCTTACCTAACCTAACATAACCTAAACTAAACTATAAAATAAACTATAAACTAAACTAAACTAAACTAAACTATACTATAAACTAAATTATAAACTAAACTAAACTAAACTAAACTAACCTAACCTAACCTAACCTAACCTAACATAAACTAAACTAAACTAAATTATAAACTAAACGAAACTAAACTAACCTAACCTATGCTAACCTAACATAACATAAACTAAACTAAACTAAATTATAAACTAAACAAAACTAAAACTAAACTAACCTAAAGTAACATAACATAACCTAACCTAAACTAAACTAACCTAATCTAACCTAACCTAAAGTAAACTAAACTAATCTAATATAAACTAAACTAAACAATAAATTAAAATATAAAATAAACTTAACTAAACTAAACTAAGCTAAACTAACTTAACCTAAACTAAACTAAACTAAACTAACCTAACCTGGCCTAAACTAAACTAAAATAAACTAAATTAAATTCAAGTAAACTAAACAAAACTACACTAACCTAACCTAACCTAACGTAACATAATCTAATCTAAACTAAAACAAACTAACCTAAATTAATCTAACCTTACCTAACTTAACCTAAACTAAAGTAAACCAAATTAAACTAAACTATAAACTAAAATATAAACTAATTTATAAACTAAACTAATCTATAAACTAAACTAAACTAACCTAACCTAAATTAGACTAAACTAAACTAAAGTAAATTCAACTAAACTAAACCTAAATACACTAACCCAACCTAACCTAATCTAACATAAACTAAACTAAACTAAACTAACCTAAGATAACTTAACCTAAATTAAACTAAACTAAACTAAATTGTACTAAACTATAAACAAAACGATAAACTATACTATATATTAAACTGAACTAAAGTAAACTAAACTAAATTAATTTTACCTAACCTAACCTAAACTAAACTAAACTAACCTAACCTAACCTAAACTAAATTAAACTAATCTAAACTAAACGAAATTAAACTATAAACTAAACTAAACTAAACTCAACTAAACTAAACTGACCTAACCTAACTTAACCTGACCTTACCTAAACTAAACTATACTAACCTAACCTAACATAACCTACCCTAAACTAAACTAAACTAAATTAATTAAACTATAAACTAAACTGAACTATAAACTAAACGATACCTCACTAAACTAAACTAAACTAAACTAAACCATAAAATAAACTATAAACTAAACTATAAACTAAGCTATAAACTAAACTAAACTAAACTATAAACTACACTAAACTAATCTATAAACTAAACTAACCTATCCTAAATTAAACTAAACTAAACTAAGCTAACCTAACCTAACCTAACCTAACTTAAGCTAAACTAAACTAAACTAACCTAACATAACATAAACTAACCTAACCTAACCTAACCTAACCTAAACTAAACTAATATAAACTAAACTATAAACTAAAGTAAACTAAATTAAACTAAAATAAACTAACCTAATTTACCTAAACAAAACTAACACACCTAACCTAACCTAAACAAAACTAAACTGACCTAACCTATCCTAAACAAAACAAAACTAAACTAAACTATAAGCTAAACTATAAACTAAAGTAAACTAAACTAAACTAAAATAAACTAATCTAACTTAACCTAACCTAACCTAACCTAACCTAAACAAATCTAATATAAACTAAACTAAACTATAAACTAAAATATAAACTAAACTAAACTAAATAACCTAACCTAAACTAAAGTAAAATAAACTAGATTAAATTCAACTAAACTAAACTAAACTAAAGGCCACTAACCTAACCTAACGTAACCTAATATAATCTAAACTAAAATAAACTAACCTAACCTAACGTAACCTAAGCTTACCTATTCTAACCTAAACTAATCTAAACTAAACAAACTAAACTGAACTATAAACTAAAATATAACCTAATCTATAAACTAAACTGAACTATAAACTAAACGAAAATAAAATAAACTATACTAAACTAAACTAACCTAACCTAAACTTACCTAACCTAACCTAAACTAAACTAATCTAAGCTATAAACTAAACTATAAACTAATTTATAAATTAAACTAAATTATAAACTAAAATAAAATAAACTAAACTAAGCTAAATTATCTAACCTAACCTAACCTAAATTAACCTAACCTAAGCTAAGCTAAATTAAACTAACCTAACCTAACATAAACTAACATAACCTAACCTAAACTAAACTAAACTGAAGTAACCTTACCTAACCTAACCTAACCTATACTAAACTAAACAAAACTAAACTAAACTATAAACTAAACTAAACTAAACTATAAAAAAACTAAACTAAACTCAACTAAACTAACCTAACCTAACCTAACATAAACTTAACTAAACTAAACTAACCTAACCCAACCTAAGCTAATCTTACCTAACCTAACCTAAACTTAACTAAATGAAACTAAACTATAAACTAATCTCTAAATTAAACTAAACTATAAACTTAACTAAAACAAACTAAACTAAGCTAAATTAACTAACCTAACCTATTCTAACCTTACCTAAGCTAAACTAGTCTAACCTAACCTAAACTAAACTAAACTAAACTAAATTATAAACTAAACCATAAACTAAACTAAACTATAAACTAAACTATAAACTAAACTAAACTAAACTATAAACTAGACTAAATTAAACTAAACTAACCTAACATAACCTAAGCTAAGGAAAACTAAACTAACCTAAAGTAACATAAGTTAACCTAACCTAACCTAAACTACACTAACTTAACCTGACCTAACCTAAACTAAAATAACCTAACCTAACCTAACCTAACCTAAAATAACCTAACCTAAGCTAAGCTAAACTAAACTAACCTAACCTAACATAAACTAACATAACCTAACCTAAACTGAACTAAACTAAACTAACCAAACCTAACCTAACCTAAAATAACCTAACCTAAGCTAAGCTAAACTAAACTAACCTAACCTAACATAAACTAATATAACCTAACTTAAAGTGAACTAAACTAAACTAACCTTACCTAACATAACCTATACTAAAATAAACAAAACAAAACTAAACTAAACTAAACTATAAACTGAACTAAACTAACCTAACCTAACATAAACTTAACTAAACTAACCTAACCCAACCTAAGCTAACCTTACCTAACCTAACCTAAACTAAACTAAACGAAACTAATCTATAAACTAAACTATAAACTAATCTCTAAATTAAACTAAACTATAAAATAAACTAAAATAAACTAAACTAAGCTAAATTAACTAACCTAACCTATTCTAACCTAACCTAAGCTAAACTAGACTAACCTAACCTAAACTAAACTAAACTAAACTATAAACTAAACTAAACTAATCTATAAACAAAACTAAACTAAACTGAACTAAACTAACCTAACCTAACCTAACATAAACTTAACTAAACTAAACTAACCTAACCCAACCTAAGCTAACCTTACCTAACCTAACCTAAACTTAACTAAATGAAACTAAACTATAAACTAATCTCTAAATTAAACTAAACTATAATCAAAACTAAAATAAACTAAACTAAGCTAAATTAACTAACCTAACCTATTCTAACCTAACCTAAGCTAAACTAGACTAACCTAACCTAAACTAAACTAAACTAAACTAAATTATAAACTAAACCATAAACTAAATTAAACTATAAACTAAACTATAAACTAAACTAAACTAAACTATAAATTAGACTAAACTAAACTAAACTAACCTAACCTAACCTAAGCTAAGGTAAAGTAAACTAACCTAACCTAACCTGACCTAAACTAAACTAAACTAACCTAACTTATAAACTAAGCTATAAACTAAACTAAACCAAATTATAAACTAAACTATAAACTAAACTAAACTATAAACTAAACTAAACTAAATTATACTAATCTAACCTAACATAAACTAAACTAACCTAACCTAACCTAACCTAACATAACCTAAACTAATCTAAACTAAAATATAAAATAAACTGTAAACTAAACTATACTATAAACTAAATTATAAACTAAACTAAACTAAACTAAACTAACCTAACCTAACCTAATCTAACATAAATTAAACTAAATTATAAACAAAGCGAAACTAAACTAACCTAACCTAATGTAAACTAAACTAAACTAAATTATAAACTAAACGAAACTAAACTAAACTAAACTAACCTAAAGTAACATAAGTTAACCTAACCTAACCTAAACTACACTAACTTAACCTAACCTAACCTAAACTGAACTAAACCAAACTAACCTAACCTAACCTAACCTAAAATAACCTAACCTAAGCTAAGCTAAACTAAACTTACCTAACCTAACCTAAACTAAAATAATCTAAACTATAAACTAAACTATAAACTAATTTATAAATTAAACTAAACTATTAACTAAAATAAAATAAACTAAACTAAGCTAAACTATCTAACCTAACCTAACCTAACCTAAAATAACCTAACCTAAGCTAAGCTAAACTAAACTAACCTAACCTAACATAAACTAACATAACCTAACCTAACCTAAACTAATCTAAAGTAAACTAAACTAATCTAATATAAACTAAACAAACTTAAACTATAAACTGTAATATAAACTAAACTAAACTAACCTAACCTAAACTTAACTAAAATAAACTAAATTAAATTCAACTAAATGAAACTAAACTAAACTACACTAACCTAACCTAGCCTAACCTAACATAATCTAATCTAAACTAAAATAAACTAACCTAACCTAACCTTAACTAACCTAAACTAAACTAAACTAAACTAAGCTAAACCAAACTAAACTAAACTATAAACTAAAATATAAATTAACCTGTAAACTATACTAAACTATAAACTACACGAAACTAATATAAACTATACAAAACTAACCTAACCTAACCTAAGCTAAGCTAAACTAAACTAACCTAACCTAACCTAAAGTAAACTAAATTAAACTAAATTATAAACTAAAATATAAACTAAATTAAACCAAACTACATATTAAACTATAAACTAAACTAAGCTAAACTATAAATTAAACTAAACTAAACTAACCTAACCTAACCTAAACTAACCTAACCTAACCGAAACTAAACTAACCCAACCTAACCTAACATAACCTAAACTAAACTAAACTATAAAATAAACTATAAATGAAACTAAACTAAACTATACTATAAACTAAATTATAAACTAAACTAAACTAAACTAAACTAAACTAAGCTAACCTAACCTAAGTTAAACTAAACTAAACTAAATTATAAAATAAACGAAACTAAACTAACCTTACCTAACCTAACCTAACCTAACATAAACTAAACTAAACAAAATTATAAACTAAACGAAACTAAACAAAACTAAACTAAACTAACCTAAAGTAACATAACCTAACCTAACCTAACCTAAACTAAACTAAACTAACCTGACCTACCCTAAACTAAAACTAAACTAAACAAAACTATAAACTAAACTATAAACTAAAGTAAATTAACTAAACTAAAATAAACTAACCTAACCTAACCTAACCTAAACTAAACTAACCTAACCTCACCTAAACTAAACTAAACTAATCTATTATAAACTAAACTAAACAATAAATTAAAATATAAACTAAACTAAACTAAACTAAGCTAAACTAACTTAACGTAAACTAAACTAAACTAACCTAACCTAGCCTAAACTAAACTAAAATAAACTAAATAAAATTCAAGTAAACTAAACTAAACTACACTAACCTAACCTAACCAAACCTAACATAATCTAATCTAAACTAAAATAAAATAACCTAAACTAATCTAACCTTACCTAACCTAACCAAAACTAAACTAAACCAAACTAAACTAAACTATAAAATAAAATATAAACTAATTTATAAACTAAACTAATCTATAAAGTAAACTAAACTAAACTAAACTTAGCTAAACTAACTAACCTTACCTAACCTAACCTATACTAACTTAACCTAACCTATACTAAACTTACCTTACCTAACCTAACATAACCTAAACTAAACTAAACTATAAAATAAACTATAAACTAAACTAAACTAAACTAAACTATACTATAAACTAAATTTTAAACTAAACTAAACTAAACTAAACTAACCTAACCTAACCTAACCTAACCTAACATAAACTAAACTAAACTAAATTATAAACTAAACCAAACTAAAACTAAACTAACCTAAAGTAACATAACATAACCTAACCTAAACTAAACTAACCTAACCTAACCTAACCTAACCTAAAGTAAACTAAACTAATCTAATATAAACTAAACTAAACAATAAATTAAAATATAAAATAAACTTAACTAAACTAAACTAAGCTAAACTAACTTAACCTAAACTAAACTAAACTAAACTAACCTAACCTGGCCTAAACTAAACTAAAATAAACTAAATTAAATTCAAGTAAACTAAACTAAACTACACTAACCTAACCTAACCTAACGTAACATAATCTAATCTAAACTAAAACAAACTAACCTAAATTAATCTAACCTTACCTAACCTAACCAAAACTAAAGTAAACCAAATAAAACTAAACTATACACTAAAATATAAACTAATTTATAAACTAAACTAATCTATAAACTAAACTAAACTAACCTAACCTAAATTAGACTAAACTAAACTAAAGTAAATTCAATTAAACTAAACCTAAATACACCAACCCAACCTAACCTAATCTAACATAAACTAAACTAAACTAAACTAACCTAAGATAACTTAACCTAAATTAAACTGAACTAAACTAAACTGTACTAAACTATAAACAAAACGATAAACTATACTATATATTAAACTGAACTAAAGTAAACTAAACTAAATTAATTTTACCTAACCTAACCTAAACTAAACTAAACTAACCTAACCTAACCTAAACTAAATTAAACTAATCTAAACTAAACGAAATTAAACTATAAACTAAACTAAACTAAACTCAACTAAACTAAACTGACCTAACCTAACTTAACCTGGCCTTACCTAAACTAAACTGTACTAACCTAACCTAACATAACCTACCCTAAACTAAACTAAACTAAATTAATTAAACTATAAACTAAACTAAACTATAAACTAAACGATACCTCCCTAAACTAAACTAAACTACACTAAACTAAACTAAACCATAAAATAAACTATTAACTAAACTATAAACTAAGCTATAAACTAAACTAAACTAAACTATAAACTACACTAAACTAATCTATAAACTAAGCTAACCTATCCTAAATTAAACTAAACTAAACTAAGCTAACCTAACCTAACCTAACCTAACTTAAGCTAAACTAAACTAAACTAACCTAACCTAACATAAACTAACCTAAACTAAACTAAACTAAACTTTCCTAACTTAACCTAACCTAACCTAACCTAACCTAAACTAAACTAAACAAAACTAAAGTAAACTAAACTAAATTAAACTATAAACTATACTAAACTATAAACTAAACTAAACTAAACTATAAACAGATCTAAACTAAAGTGAACTAAACTAACCTAACCTAACATAAACTAAACTATAAATTAAACTATAAACTAATCTATAAATTAAACTAAACTATAAATTACACTAAAATAAACTAAACTAAGCTAAACTATCTACCCTATACTAACCTAACCTAACCTAACCTAACCTAACCTAAGCTAAACTAAACTAACCTAAGCTAAACTAACCTAACCTAAACTAACCTAACCTAAACTAACCTAACCTAAGCTAAACTAAACTAAACTAAACTATAAACTAAACTATAAACTAAACTAAACTATACTATAAACTAAATTATAAACTAAACTAAACTAAACTAACCTAAAGTAATATAACCTAAACTAAACTAACCTAACCTAACCTAAACTAATCTAACCTGACCTAACCTAACCTAAACAAAGCTAAACTAAACTAAACTAAACTAAACTAAAATAAACTAACCTAACCTAACCTAACCTAAACTAAACTAACCTAAAGTAATCTAACCTAAACTAAACTAAACTATACTAAAATAATGTAATATAAACTAAACTAAACAAAAAAAAATATAACCTAAAATATAAACTAAACTAAACTAAACTAACCTAACTTAAACTAAACTAAAATAAACTAAATTAAATTCAACTAAATGAAACTAAACTAAACTATACTAACCTAAACTAACCTAACCTAACATAATCTAATCTAAACGAAATAAACTAACCTAACCGAACTTAACCTAACCTTTCCTAACCTAAACTAAACTAAACTAAACTAAATTAAACCAAACTAAACTAAACTATAAACTAAAATATAAATTAATCTGTAAACTAATCTAAACTATAAACTAATTTATAAATTAAACTAAACTTTAAACTAAAATAAAATAAACTAAACTAAACTAAACTATCTAACCTAACCTAACCTAACCTAAAATAACCTAACCTAAGCTAAGCTAAGCTAAACTAACCTAACCCAACATAAACTAACATAACCTAACCTAAACTAAACTAAACTAAACTAACCTTACCTAACCTAACCTAACCTAACCTATACTAAACCAAAGAAAACTAAACTAAACTAAACTAAACTATAAACTAAACTAAACTAAACTATAAAAAAAACTAAACTAAACTGAAGTAAACTAACCTAACCTAACCTAAACTTAACAAAATTTAACTAAACTATAAACTAATCTCTAAAATAAACAAAACTATAAACTAAACTAAACTAAACTAAACTAAGCTAAATTAACTAACCTAACCTATTCTAAACTAAAATAAAGTAACATAAGTTAATCCAACCTAACCTAAACTACACTAACTTAACCTGACCTAACCAAAAGTAAACTAACTTAACCTAACCTAACCTAAAATAACCTAACCTAAGCTAAGATAAACTAAACTAACATAACCTAACATAAACTAACATAACCTAACCTAAACTGAACTAAACTTAACTAACCTAACCTAACCTAAAATAACCTAACCTAAGCTAAGCTAAACTAAACTAACCTAACCTAACATAAACTAATATAACCTAACCTAAATTGAACTAAACTAAACTAACCTTACCTAACCTAACCTATACTAAACTAAACAAAACAAAACTAAACTAAACTAAACTATAAACTGAACTAAACTAACCTAACCTAACCTAACATAAACTTAACTAAACTAAACTAAACTAACCCAACCTAAGCTAACCTTACCTAACCTAACCTAAACTAAACTAAACAAAACTAAACGATAAACTAAACTATAAAGTAATCTGTAAATTAAACTAAACTATAAACTAAACTAAAATAAACTAAACTAAGCTAAATTAACTAACCTAACCTATTCTAACCTAACCTAAACTAAACTAGACTAACTTAACCTAAACTAAACTAAACTAAATTATAAACTAAACCATTAACTAAACTAAACTAAACTATAAACTAAACTAAACTATAAACTAAACTAAACTAAACTAAACTAAACCAACCTAACCTAACCTAACCTAAGGTAAGCTAAAATAAACTAACCTAACCTAACCTGAACTAGACTAAACTAAACTAAACTATAAATTAAACTAAACCAATTATAAACTAAACTATAAACTAAACAAAACTAAACTATAAACTAAACTAAACTAAATTCAACTAACCTAACCTAACCTAACCTAAACTAAACTAACCTAACCTAACATAACCTAACATAACCTAAACTAAACTAAACTAAAATATAAAATAAACTGTAAACTAAAATAAACTATACTATAAACTAAATTATAAACTAAACTAAACTAAAGTAACCTAACCTAACCTAACCCAACATAAACTAACCTAATTATAAACTAAACGAAACTAAACTAACCTAACCTAACCTAATATAAACTAAACTAAACTAAATTATAAACTAAACGAAACTAAACTAAACTAAACCTAAAGTAACATAACTTAAACTAACCTAACCTAAACTAAACTAAACTAAACTAAACTATTAACTAAACTATAAACTAAAGTAAATTAACCAAAATAAAATAAACTAACCTAACCTAACCTAACCTAAACTAAACTAAACTAAGATAATATAAGCTAAAATGAACAATAAATTAAAATATAAACTAAACTATACTAAACTAATTTAACCTTACTTAACCTATCCTTAACTATACTAAACTAAACTAAACTAACCTAACCTAACCTAAACTAAACAAAAATAAACTACATTAAATTCAACTAAACTAAAATAAACTACACTAACCTAACCTAACCTTACCTAACCTAACCTAAACTAAACTCAACCAAACTAAACTAAACTATAAACTAAAATAAAAGCTAATCTATAAACTAAACTAAACCAAATTAAATTCAACTAAACTAAACTACACTAATCTAACCTAACCTAACCTAACATAATCTAAACTAAACTAAAATAAACTAACCTAATCTAAACTAACCTAACCTTACCTAACCTAACCTAAACTAAACTAAACTAAACGAAACTTAACTAAACTATAAAGCAAAATATAAACTAATCTATAAACTAAACTAAACTATAAACTAAAGGAAACTAAATTAAACTATACTAAACTAAACTAACCTAACATAAACAAATCTAACCTAACCTAAAATAAACTAAACTAAACTAAATTTAACTATAAACTAAACTAAATTAAACTATAAACACAACTAAACTAAACTGAACTAAACTAACCTAACCTAACCTAACTTAAACTTAACTAAACTAAACTACCCTAACCTAACCTAACCTAACCAAACCTAACCTAACCTAAACTAAACTAAAATAAACTAAACTAAACTAAACTAACTAACCTAACCTAACCTAACCTAACCTAACCTAAGCTAAACTAAACTAACCTAAATTAACCTAACCTAACCTAACGTAACCTAAACTAAACTAAACTAACCTACCTAACCTAACATAAATTAAACTAAACTAAATTATAAACTAAACGAAACTAAACTAAATTAAACTAAGCTAAAGTAACATAACCTAACATAAATTAACCTAACCTAACCTAACCTAAACCAAACTAAACTAAACTAACCTAACCTAACCTAAACTAAACTAACCTAACCTAAATTAACCTAAACAAAACTAAACTAAACTAAACTAACCTAACCTAACTTAACATAAACTAAACTAAACTAAACTAAATAAAACTAAACTAAACGAAACGAAATTAAACTATACATCAAACTATAAAATAAGCTACACTAAACTATAAACTAAAATATAAACTAATCTAAACTAAACTAACCTAACCTAAACTAAACTAAAATAAACTAAATTAAATTCAACTAAATGAAACTAAACTAAACTACACTAATCTAACCTAACCTAAACTAACCTAACATAATCTAATCTAAACAAAAATAAACTAACCTAAACTAATCTAACCTTACCTAACCAAACCTAAACTAAACTAAACTAAACCAAACTAAACTAAACTACAAACTAAAATATAAACTAATTTATAAACTAAACTAATTTATAAACTAAACTAAACTAAACTAAACTTAGCTAAACTAACTAACCTTACCGAAAATAGCCTAACCTAATCTAAGCTTAACTAAAGTAACCTAACCTAAACCAACATAAATCAAACTAAACTAAATTATAAAGTAAACCATAAACTAAACTAAACAAAAGTTAATTCTAAACTATAAATTAACTAAACTATAAACTAAACTAAACTAAACTAAACTAACCTCACCTAACCTAATTTAAACTAAACTAAACTATAAACACAGTTATAAACTAAACTAAACTAAACTAAACTAACATAACGTAACCTAAACTACAATAAAATAAACTAAAATAAGTTCATCTAAACTAAACCTTACTACACTAACCTCACCTAACCTAACCTAACATAAACTAAACTAAATTGACCTAACCTAACCTAACGTAAACTAAACTAAACTATACGAAACAAAACTGAATAAAACTAAACTAAACTAAACGAAATTAAACTATACACCAAACTATAAAATAAGCTAAACTAAACTATAAATTAAACTATGAACTAAACTAAACTACTAAACTATAAGGTAAACTAAACTAAATTAAACTCAACTAATCTAAACTAACCTAAGCTTACTAAACTAACCTAACCTAAACTAACCTAACCTAATATAAACTAAACTAAACTAACCTAACGTAACATAAGTTAGGCTAAGCTAAACTAAACTAACCTAACCTAAAATAAACTAAACTAAACCAAACTATATACTAAACTATAAACTAAACTATAGTAAACTGAACTAACCTAACCTAAACTAACTTAACCTAACATATACTAAACTTACCTTATCTAACCTAACATAACCTAAACTAATCTAAAGTATAAAATAAACTACAAACTAGACTAAACTAAACTATACTATAAACTAAATTATAAACTAAACTAAACTAAACTAAACTAACCTAACCTAACCTAACCTAAACTAAACTAAACTAAATTATAAACTAAACGTAACTAAACTAACCTAACATAACCTAACCTAACCTAACATAAACTAAACTAAACTCAATTATACACTAAACGAAACAAAACAAAACTAAACCAAACTAACCTAAAGTAACATAACCTAAGCTAACCTAAACTAAACTAAACTAACCTGACCTAACCTAAACCAAAACTAAATTAATCTATACTATAAACTAAACTATAAACTAAAGTAAATTAACTAAACTAAAATAAACTAACCTAACCTAACCTAAATTAAACTAACATAACCTAACCTAACCTAAACTAAACTAAACTAAACTAATCTAATATAAACTAAACTAAACAATAAATTAAAATATAAACTAAACTAATCTATAAACTAAACTAAACTAAACTAAACTTAGCTAAACTAACTAACCTTACCTAATGTAGCATAACGTAATCTAAGCTAAACTAAACTAACCTAACCTAAACAAAAATAAACAAAACTAAACTAAATTATAAAGGTAACTATAAACTAAACTAAACAAAACTATATTCTAAAATATAAATTAACTAAATTATAAACTAAACTTAACTAAACTAAACTAACCTAACCTATCCTAACACAACCTAAACTAAGCTAAACTAACCTAACCTAACCTAACCTAACCTAAACGAAACTAAGCTAAACTGAACTAAACTAAACTAAATTAAACAATAATCTAAACTAAACTTAACTATAAATTAAACTATAAACTAAACTAAACTATAAACAATACTAAACCAAACTGAACTAAACTAACCTAACCTAACCTAACATAAACTTAACTAAACTAAACTAACTTAACCTCACCCAACCTAACCTTACCTAACCTAACCTAAACTAAACTATAAGCGAAACTATACTTAACTATAAATTAAACACTAAACTAAACTACACCAAACTCACCTAACCTTACATAAACACAACTAACACACCTAACCTAACCTAACCTAAATTAAACTAAATTAAAATAAACTAACCCAACCTAACCTAACCTAACCTAAACTAAACTAAACTGACCTAACCTATCCTAAACAAAACTAAACTAAACTATAAGCAAAACTATTAACTAAAGTAAACTAAAGTAAACTAAAATAAACTAACCTAACCTAACCTAACCTAAGCTAAAATAATCTAATATAAACTAAACTAAACTAAACTATAAACTAAAATATAAACTAAACTAAACTAAACTAAATAACCTAACCTAAACTAAACTAAAATATACTAGATTAAATTCAACTAAACTAAACTAAACTATACTAACCTAACCAAACCTAACCTAACCTAACATAATCTAATCTAAACTAAAATAAACTAACCTAACCTAACGTAACCTAACCTTACCTATTCTAACCTAAACTAAACTAAACTAAACAAACTAAACTAAACAATATACTAAAATATAAACTAATCTATAAACTAAACTGAACTATAAACTAAACGAAACTAAAATAAACTATACTAAACTAAACTAACCTAACCTAAATTAAAGTAAACTAAAATAAACTAACCCAACCTAACCTAACCTAACCTAAACTAAACTAAACTGACCTAACCTATCCTAAACAAAACTAAACTAAACTAAACTATAAGCAAAACTATTAACTAAAGTAAACTAAAGTAAACTAAAATAAACTAACCTAACCTAACCTAACCTAACCTAAAATAATCTAATATAAACTAAACTAAACTAAACTATAAACTAAAATATAAACTAAACTAAACTAAACTAAATAACCTAACCTAAACTAAACTAAAATAAACTAGATTAAATTCAACTAAACTAAACTAAACTATACTAACCTAACCTAACCTAACCTAACCTAACATAATCTAATCTAAACTAAAATAAACTAACCTAACCTAACGTAACCTAACCTTACCTATTCTAACCTAAACTAAACTAAACTAAACAAAATAAACTAAACTATATACTAAAATATAAACTAATCTATAAACTAAACTGAACTATAAACTAAACGAAACTAAAATAAACTATACTAAACTAAACTAACCTAACCTAAACATACCTCACCTAACCTAAACTAAACTAAACTAAACAATTAATTTATAAATTAAACTAAACTATAAACTAAAATAAAATAAACTGAACTAAGCTAAACTAACTAACATAACCTAACCTAACCTAACCTAACCTAAAATAACCTAACCTAAGCTAAGCTAAACTAAACTAACCTAACCTAACATAAACTAAACTAAACTAAACTAACCTAACCTAACATAAACTAAACTAAACTGACCTAACCTAACCTAACGTAAACTAAACTAAACTATACGAAACAAAACTAAATAAAACTAAACTAAACTAAACGATATTAAACTATACACCAAACTAAAAAATAAGCTAAACTAAACTATAAATTAAACTATAAACTAAACTAAACTACTAAACTATAAGGTAAACTAAACTAAATTAAACTCAACTAATCTAAACTAACCTAAGCTTACTAAACTAACCTAACCTAAACTAACCTAACCTAATATAAACTAAACTAAACTAACCTAACCTAACATAAGCTAGGCTAAGCTAAACTAAACTAACCTAACCTAAGATAAAATAAACTAAACTAAAATATAAACTAAAGTATAAACTAAACTAAACCAAACTATATACTAAACTATAAACTAAACTAAGCTAAACTATAAACTAAACTATACTAAACTAAACTAACCTAACGTAACCTAACCTAAACTATCTTATCCTACCCTATACTAAACTTACCTTACCTAACCTAACATAACCTAAACTAATTTAAAGTATAAAATAAACTATAAACTAAACTAAACTAAACTATACTATAAACTAAATTATAAACTAAACTAAACTAAACTAAACTAACCTAACCTAACCTAAACTAAACTAAACTCAATTATAAACTAAACGAAACTAAACAAAACTAAACTAAACTAACCTAAAGTAACATAACCTAACCTAACCTAAACTAAACTAAACTAACCGGACCTAACCTAAACCAAAACTAAATTAATCTATACTATAAACTAAACTATAAACTAAAGTAAATTAACTAAACTAAAATAAACTAACCTAACCTAAACTAAACTAACATAAATTAACCTAAACTAAACTAAACTAATCTAATATAAACTAAACTAAACAATAAATTAAAATATAAACAAAACTTAACTAAACTAAACTAAGCAAAACTAACTTAACCTAAAATAAACTAAACTAAACTAAATTAAATTCAAGTAAACTAAACTAAACTACACTAACCTAACCTAACCTAACATAATCTAATCTAAACGGAAATAAACTAACCTAAACTAATCTAACCTTACCTAACCTAACCTAAACTAAACTAAACTAAACTATAAACTAATTTATAAACTAAACTAATCTATAAACTAAACTAAACTAACCTAAGATAACTTAACATAAATTAAACTAAACTAAACTAAATTATACTAAACTATAAAAAAACGATAAAATATACTATATATTAAACTATAAACTGAAGTAAACTAAACTAAACTCAACTAAACTAAACTAACCTAACCTAACTTAACATAACCTAACCTAAACTAAACTAAACTAACGTAACCTAACATAACCTACCCTAAACTAAAATAAATTAAATTAATTAAAATATAAACTAAACTAAACTATATACTAAACGATACCTCACTCAACTAAACTATACTAAACTAAACTACACTAAACTAAACTAAACCATAAACTAAACTATAAACTAAACTATAAATTAATTTATAAATTAAACTAAACTATAAATTATAGTAAAATAAACAAAACTAAACTAAGCTAAACTATTTAACCTAACCTAACCTAACCTAAGCTAAGCTATCTAAACTAACCTTACCCAACCTAACCTAAACTAAACTAAACTAAACAAAACTACACTAAACTAAACTAAATTAAACTTTAAACTGAACTAAACTGTAAACTAAACTTTAAACTAAACAAGACTAAACTATAAACAAAACTAAACTAAACTAAACTAAACTTACCTAACCTAACCTAACATAAACTTAACTAAACTAAACTACCCTAACCTAACCTAACCTAATCTAACCTTACCTAACCTAACCTAAACTAAACTAAACGAAACTAAACTATAAACTAAACTATAAACTAATCGATAAATTAAACTAAACTATAAACTAAACTAAAATAAACTAAACTAAACTAAACTAACTAACCTAACCTAACCGAACCTAACCTAAGCTACGCTAAACTAAACTAACCTAACAAAACCTGAACTAAACTAAACTAAACTAAACTAAACTAAATTATAAACTAAACTATAAAATAATATAAACTAACCTAACCTAACCTAACCTAAACTAAACTAACCTAACCTAAGCTAACCTAACCTAAACTAAACTAAACTATAAAAAAACTATAAACTAAACTAAACAAAACTATACTATAAACTAAATTATAAACTAAACTAATGTAAACTAAACTAACCTCAACTAACCTAACCTAACCTCACCTAACCTAACATAAACTAAACTAAACTAAATTATAAACTAAACGAAACTAAACTAAACTAAACTAAATTAAACTAAACTAACCTAAAGTAACATAACCTAACCTAACCTAACCTAACCTAAACTAAGATAAACTCAACTAACCTAACCGAACCTGAACTAAACTAAACTAAACTAAACTATAAACTAAAGCAAACTAAACTAAACTAAAATAAACTAATCTAACTTAACCTAACCTAACCTAACCTAACCTAACCTAAACAAATCTAATATAAACTAAACTAAACTATAAACTAAAATATAAACTAAACTAAACTAAATAACCTAACCTAAACTAAAGTAAAATAAACTAGATTAAATTCAACTAAACTAAACTAAACTAAACGCCACTAACCTAACCTAACGTAACCTAATCTAATCTAAACTAAAATAAACTAACCTAACCTAACGTAACCTAACCTTACCTATTCTAAGCTAAACTAATCTAAACTAAACAAACTAAACTGAACTATAAACTAAAATATAAACTAATCTATAAACTAAACTGAACTATAAACTAAACGAAAATAAAATAAACTAAACTAAACTAACCTAACCTAAACCTACCTAACCTAACCTAAACTAAATTAATCTAAGCTATAAACTAAACTATAAACTAATTTATAAATTAAACTAAATTATAAACTAAAATAAAATAAACTAAACTAAGCTAAACTATCTAACCTAACCTAAACTAAATTAACCTAACCTAAGCTAAGCTAAATTAAACTAACCTAACCTAACATAAACTAACATAACCTAACCTAAACTAAACTAAACTAAAGTAACCTTACCTAACCTAACCTAACCTATACTAAACTAAACTAAACTAAACTAAACTAAACTATAAACTAAACTAAACTAAACTATACAAAAAACTAAACTAAACTCAACTAAACTAACCTAACGTAACCTAACATAAACTTAATTGAACTAAACTAACCTAACCCAACCTAAGCTAACCTTACCTAACCTAACCTAATCTTAACTAAATGAAACTAAACTATAAACTAATCTCTAAATTAAACTAAACTAAAATAAACTAAACTAAGCTAAATTAACTAACCTAACCTATTCTAACCTAACCTAAGCTAAACTAGTCTAACCTAACCTAAACTAAACTAAACTAAACTAAATTATAAACTAAACCATAAACTAAACTAAACTATAAACTAAACTATAAACTAAACTAAACTAAACTATAAACTAGACTAAATTAAACTAAACTAACCTAACCTAACCTAAGCTAAGGAAAACTAAACTAACCTAAAGTAACATAAGTTAACCTAACCTAACCTAAACTACACTAACTTAACCTGACCTAACCTAAACTAAACTAACCTAACCTAACCTAACCTAACCTAACCTAAAATAACCTAACCTAAGCTAAGCTAAACTAAACTAACGTAACCTAACATAAACTAACATAACCTAACCTAAACTGAACTAAACTAAACTAACCAAACCTAACCTAACCTAAAATAACCTAACCTAAGCTAAGCTAAACTAAACTAACCTAACCTAACATAAACTAATATAACCTAACCTAAAGTGAACTAAACTAACCTAACCTTACCTAACATAACCTATACTAAACTAAACAAAACAAAACTAAACTAAACTATAAACTGAACTAAACTAACCTAACCTAACATAAACTTAACTAAACTAACCTAACCCAACCTAAGCTAACCTTACCTTACCTAACCTAAACTAAACTAAACGAAACTAATCTATAAACTAATCTCTAAATTAAACTAAACTATAAAATAAACTAAAATAAACTAAACTAAGCTAAGGTAAAGTAAACTAACCTAACCTATTCTAACCTAACCTAAGCTAAACTAGACTAACCTAACCTAAACTAAACTAAACTAAACTATAAACTATACTAAACTAATCTATAAACAAAACTAAACTAAACTGAACTAAACTAACCTAACCTAACCTAACATAAACTTAACTAAACTAAACTAACCTAACCCAACCTAAGCTAACCTTACCTAACCTAACCTAAACTTAACTAAATGAAACTAAACTATAAACTAATCTCTAAATTAAACTAAACTATAAACTAAACTAAAATAAACTAAACTAAGCTAAATTAACTAACCTAACCTATTCTAACCTAACCTAAGCTAAACTAGACTAACCTAACCTAAACTAAACTAAACTAAACTAAATTATAAACTAAACCATAAACTAAATTAATCTATAAACTAAACTACAAACTAAACTAAACTAAACTATAAACTAGACTAAACTAAACTAAACTAACCTAACCTAACCTAAGCTAAGGTAAAGTAAACTAACCTAACCTAACCTGACCTAAACTAAACTAAACTAACCTAACTTATAAACTAAGCTATAAACTAAACTAAACCAAATTATAAACTAAACTATAAACTAAACTAAACTAAATTATAAACTAAACTAAACTAAATTATACTAATCTAACCTAACCTAAACTTAACTAACCTAACCTAACCTAACATAACCTAAACTAAACTAAACTAAAATATAAAATAAACTGTAAACTAAACTATACTATAAACTAAATTATAAACTAAACTAAACTAAACTAACCTAACCTAACCTAATCTAACATAAATTAAACTAAATTATAAACAAAGCGAAACTAAACTAACCTAACCTAATATAAACTAAACTAAACTAAATTATAAACTAAACGAAACTAAACTAAACTAAACTAACCTAAAGTAACATAAGTTAACCTAACCTAACCTAAACTACACTAACTTAACCTAACCTAACCTAAACTGAACTAAACCAAACTAACCTAATCTAACCTAACCTAAAATAACCTAACCTAAGCTAAGCTAAACTAAACTTACCTAACCTAACCTAAACTAAACTAATCTAAACTATAAACTAAACAATAAACTAATTAATAAATTAAACTAAACTATTAACTAAAATAAAATAAACTAAACTAAGCTAAACTATCTAACCTAACCTAAACTAACCTAAGCTAAGCTAAACTAAACTAACCTAACCTAACATAAACTAACATAACCTAACCTAACCTAAACTAATCTAAAGTAAACTAAACTAATCTAATATAAACTAAACAAACTTAAACTATAAACTCTAATATAAACTAAACTAAACTAACCTAACCTAAACTAAAATAAAATAAACTAAATTAAATTCAACTAAATGAAACTAAACTAAACTACACTAACCTAACCTAGCCTAACCTAACATAATCTAGTCTAAACTAAAATAAACTAACCTAACCTAACCTAATATAAACTAAACTAACCTAAATTATAAACTAAACGAAACTAAACTAAACTAAACCTAAAGTAACATAACTTAACCTAACCTAACCTAAACTAAACTAAACTAAACTATTAACTAAACTATAAACTAAAGTAAATTAGCCAAAATAAAATAAACTAACCTAACCTAACCTAACCTAAACTTAACTAAACTAAGATAATATAAGCTAAAATAAACAATAAATTAAAATATAAACTAAACTAAACTATACTAAACTAAGTTAACCTTACTTAACCTATCCTTAACTATACTAAACTAAACTAAACTAACCTAACCTAACCTAAACTAAACAAAAATAAACTACATTAAATTCAACTAAACTAAAATAAACTACACCAACCTAACCTAACCTTACCTAACCTAACCTAAACTAAACTCAACCAAACTAAACTAAACGATAAACTAAAATATAAGCTAATCTATAAATTAAACTAAACTATAAACTAAACTAAACTAAACCAAATTAAATTCAACTAAACTAAACTACACTAATCTAACCTAACCTAACCTAACATAATCTAAACTAAACTAAAATAAACTAACCTAACCTAACCTAACCTAACCTTACCTAACCTAACCTAAACTAAACTAAACTAAACGAAACTTAACTAAACTATAAAGCAAAATATAAACTAATCTATAAACTAAACTAAACTATAAACTAAAGGAAACTAAATTAAACTATACTAAACTAAACTAACCTAACATAAACAAATCTAACCTAACCTAAAATAAACTAAACTAAACTAAATTAAACTATAAACTAAACTAAATTAAACTATAAAAACAACTAAACTAAACTGAACTAAACTAACCTAAAATAACCTAACTTAAACTTAAATAAACTAAACTACCCTAACCTAACCTAACCTAACCAAACCTAACCTAACCTAAACTAAACTAAACTAAACTAAACTAAACTAACTAACCTAACCTAACCTAACCTAACCTACGCTAAACTAAACTAACCTAAATTAACCTAACCTAACCTAACGTAACCTAAACTAAACTAAACTAACCTACCTAACCTAACATAAATTAAACTAAACTAAATTATAAACTAAACGAAACTAAACTAAATTAAACTAAGCTAAAGTAACATAACCTAACATAAATTAACCTAACCTAACCTAAACTAAACTAAACTAAACTAACCTAACCTAACCTAACCTTAACTAAACTAACCTAACCTAAATTAACCTAAACAAAACTAAACTAAACTAAACTAACCTAACCTAACCTAACATAAACTAAACTAAACTAAACTAAATAAAACTAAACTAAACTAAACGAAATTGAACTATACATCAAACTATAAAATAAGCTACACTAAACTATAAACTAAAATATAAACTAATCTAAACTAAACTAACCTAACCTAAACTAAACTAAAATAAACTAAATTAAATTCAACTAAATGAAACTAAACTAAACTACACTAACCTAACCTAACCTAAACTAACCTAACATAATCTAATCTAAACAAAAATAAACTAACCTAAACTAATCTAACCTTACCTAACCAAACCTAAACTAAACTAAACTAAACCAAACTAAACTAAACTACAACCTAAAATATAAACTAATTTATAAACTAAACTAATCTATAAACTAAACTAAACTAAACTAAACTTAGCTAAACTAACTAACCTTACCGAAAATAGCCTAACCTAATCTAGGCTTAACTAAAGTAACCTAACCTAAACCAACATAAATCAAACTAAACTAAATTATAAAGTAAACCATAAACTAAACTAAACAAAAGTTAATTCTAAACTATAAATTAACTAAACTGTAAACTAAACTAAACTAAACTAACCTCACCTAACCTAATTTAAACTAAACTAAACTAACCTAACCTAACCTAAACTAAACTAAACTAAACTAAACTATAAACACAGTTATAAACTAAACTAAACTAAACTAACATAACGTAACCTAAACTACAATAAAATAAACTAAAATAAGTTCATCGAAACTAAACCTGACCACACTAACCTCACCTAACCTAACCTAACATAAACTAAACTAAATTGACCTAACCTAACCTAACGTATACTAAACTAAACTATACGAAACAAAACTAAATAAAACTAAACTAAACTAAACGAAATTAAACTATACACCAAACTATAAAATAAGCTAAACTAAACTATAAATTAAACTATGAACTAAATTAAACTACTAAACTATAAGGTAAACTAAACTAAATTAAACTCAACTAATCTAAACTAACCTAAGCTTACTAAACTAACCTAACCTAAACTAACCTAACCTAATATAAACTAAACTAAACTAACCTAACGTAACATAAGTTAGGCTAAGCTAAACTAAACTAACCTAACCTAAAATAAACTAAACTAAACCAAACTATATACTAAACTATAAACTAAACTAAGCTAAACTATAAACTAAACTATACTAAACTGAACTAACCTAACCTAAACTAACTTAACCTAACCTATACTAAACTTACCTTATCTAACCTAACATAACCTAAACTAATCTAAAGTATAAAATAAACTACAAACTAGACTAAACTAAACTATACTATAAACTAAATTATAAACTAAACTAAACTAAACTAAACTAACCTAACCTAACCTAACCTAAACTAAACTAAACTAAATTATAAACTAAACGTAACTAAACTAACCTAACATAACCTAACCTAACATAAACTAAACTAAACTCAATTATACACTAAACGAAACAAAACAAAACTAAACCAAACTAACCTAAAGTAACATAACCTAAGCTAACCTAAACTAAACTAAACTAACCTGACCTAACCTAAACCAAAACTAAATTAATCTATACTATAAACTAAACTATAAACTAAAGTAAATTAACTAAACTAAAATAAACTAACCTAACCTAACCTAAATTAAACTAACATAACCTAACCTAACCTAAACTAAACTAAACTAAACTAATCTAATATAAACTAAACTAAACAATAAATTAAAATATAAACTAAACTAATCTATAAACTAAACTAAACTAAACTAAACTTAGCTAAACTAACTAACCTTACCTAATGTAGCATAACGTAATCTAAGCTAAACTAAACTAACCTAACCTAAACAAAAATAAACCAAATTAAACTAAATTATAAAGTAAACTATAAACTAAACTAAACAAAACTATATTCTAAACTATAAATTAACTAAATTATAAACTAAACTAAACTAAACTAAACTAACCTAACCTATCCTAACAGAACCTAAACTAAGCTAAACTAACCTAACCTAACCTAACCTAACCGAAACTAAGCTAAACTGAACTAAACTAAACTAAATTAAACAATAATCTAAACTAAACTTAACTATAAATTAAACTATAAACTAAACTAAACTATAAACAATACTAAACCAAACTGAACTAAACTAACCTAACCTAACCTAACATAAACTTAACTAAACTAAACTAACTTAACCTCACCCAACCTAACCTTACATAACCTAACCTAAACTAAACTATAAGCGAAACTATACTTAACTATAAATTAAACACTATACTAAACTACACCAAACTCACCTAACCTAACATAAACACAACTAACACACCTAACCTAACCTAACCTAAATTAAACTAAACTAAAATAAACTAACCCAACCTAACCTAACCTAACCTAAACTAAACTAAACTGACCTAACCTATCCTAAACAAAACTAAACTAAACTAAACTATAAGCAAAACTATTAACTAAAGTAAACTAAAGTAAACTAAAATAAACTAACCTAACCTAACCTAACCTAAAATAATTTAATATAAACTAAACTAAACTAAACTATAAACTAAAATATAAACTAAACTAAACTAAACTAAATAACCTAACCTAAACTAAACTAAAATAAACTAGATTAAATTCAACTAAACTAAACTAAACTATACTAACCTAACCTAACCTAACCTAACCTAATATAATCTAATCTAAACTAAAATAAACTAACCTAACCTAACTTAACCTAACCTTACCTATTCTAACCTAAACTAAACTAAACTAAACAAACTAAACCAAACAAACTAAACTAAACTATATACTAAAATATAAACTAATCTATAAACTAAACTGAACTATAAACTAAACGAAACTAAAATAAACTATACTAAACTAAACTAACCTAACCTAAACATACCTCACCTAACCTAAACTAAACTAAACTAAACTATAAACTAAACTATTAATTAATTTATAAATTAAACTAAACTATAAACTAAAATAAAATAAACTGAACTAAGCTAAACTAACTAACATAACCTAACCTAACCTAACCTAAAATAACCTAACCTAAGCTAAGCTAAACTAAACTAACCTAACCTAAAATAACCTAACCTAAGCTAAGCTAAACTAAACTAACCTAACCTAACATAAACTAAACTAAACTGACCTAACCTAACCTAACGTAAACTAAACTAAACTATACGAAACAAAACTAAATAAAACTAAACTAAACTAAACGAAATTAAACTATACACCAAACTAAAAAATAAGCTAAACTAAACTATAAATGAAACTAAAAACTAAACTACTAAACTATAAGGTAAACTAAACTAAATTAAACTCAAATAATCTAAACTAACCTAAGCCTACTAAACTAACCTAACCTAAACTAACCTAACCTAATATAAACTAAACTAAACTAACCTAATCTAACATAAGCTAGGCTAAGCTAAACTAAACTAACCTAACCTAAGATAAAATAAACTAAACTAAAATATAAACTAAAGTATAAACTAAACTAAACCAAACTATATACTAAACTATAAACTAAACTAAGCTAAACTATAAACTAAACTATACTAAACTAAACTAACCTAACGTAACCTAACCTAAACTAACTTATCCTAACCTATACTAAACTTACCTTACCTAACCTAATACAACCTAAACTAATTTAAAGTATAAAATAAACTATAAACTAAACTAAACTAAACTATACTATAAACTAAATTATAAACTAAACTAAACTAAACTAAACTAACCTAACCTAACCTAAACTAAACTAAACTAAATTATAAACTAAACGTAACTAAACTAACCTAACATAACCTAACCTAACATAAACTAAACTAAACTCAATTATAAACTAAACGAAACTAAACAAAACTAAACTAAACTAACCTAAATTAACATAACCTAACCTAACCTAAACTAAACTAAACTAACCTGACCTAACCTAAACCAAAACTAAATTAATCTATACTATAAACTAAACTATAAACTAAAATAAACTAACCTAACCTAACCTAACCTAAACCAAACTAACATAAATTAACCTAAACTAAACTAAACTAATCTAATATAAACTAAACTAAACAATAAATTAAAATATAAACAAAACTTAACTAAACTAAACTAAGCAAAACCAACTTAACCTAAAATAAACTAAACTAAACTAACCTAACCTGACCTAAAATAAACTAAAATAAACTAAATTAAATTCCAGTAAACTAAACTAAACTACACTAACCTAACCTAACCTAACATAATCTAATCTAAACTAAAATAAACTAACCTAAACTAATCTAACCTTACCTAACCTAACCTAAACTAAACTAAACTAAACTATAAACTAATTTATAAACTAAACTAATCTATAAACTAAACTAAACTAACCTAAGATAACTTAACCCTATTTAAACTAAACTAAACAAAACTATACTAAACTATAAAAAAACGATAAAATATACTATATATTAAACTATAAACTGAAGTAAACTAAACTAACTCAACTAAACTAAACTAACCTAACCTAACTTAACATAACCTAACCTAAACTAAACTAAACTAACGTAACCTAACATAACTTACCCTAAACTAAAATAAATTAAATTAATTAAACTATAAACTAAACTAAACTATATACTAAACGAAACCTCACTCAACTAAACTAAACTAAACTAAACTACACTAAACTAAACTAAACCATAAACTAAACTATAAACTAAACTATAAATTAATTTATAAATTAAACTAAACTATAAATTATAGTAAAATAAACAAAAATAAACTAAGCTAAACTAACTAACCTAACCTAACCTAACCTAAGCTAAGCTATCTAAACTAACCTTACCCAACCTAAACTAAACTAAACTAAACTAAACAAAACTACACTAAACTAAACTAAACCATAAACTAAACTATAAACTAAACTATAAACTAAACTATAAACTAAAATAAAATAATTTGAACTAAGCTAAACTAACTAACATAACCTAACCTAACCTAACCTAAAATAACCTAACCTAAGCTAAGCTAAACTAAACTAACCTAACCTAACATAAACTAAACTAATCTAACCTTACCTTACCTAATGTAAACTAAACTAAACTATAAACTAATTTATAAACTAAACTAATCTATAAACTAAACTAAACTAAACTAATCTAAGATAACTTAACCTAAATTAAACTAAACTATACTAAACTATAAACAAAACGATAAACTATACTATATATTAAACTGAACTAAAGTAAACTAAACTAAATTAATTTTACCTAACCTAACCTAAACTAAACTAAACTAACCTAACCTAACCCAAACGAAATTAAACTATAAACTGAAGTAAACTAAACTAAACTCAACTAAATTAAACTAACCTAACCTAACTTAACATAACCTAACCTAAACTAAACTAAAGTAACCTAACATAACCTACCCTAAACTAAAATAAATTAAATTAATTAAACTATAAACTAAACTAAACTATATACTAAACGATACCTCACTCAACTAAACTAAACTAAACTAAACTACACTAAACTAAACTAAACCATAAACTAAACTATAAACTAAACTATAAACTAATTTATAAATTAAAATAAACTATAAATTATAGTAAAAAAAACAAAACTAAACTAAGCTAATCTAACTAACCTAACCTAACGTAACCTAAGCTAAGCTATCTAAACTAACTTAACTTAACCTAACCTAAACTAAACTAAACTAAAATAAACTAAACTAAACTATGAACTAAACTGAACTAAACTATAAACTAAACTAAACTAAAGTTAACTAACCTAACGTAACCTAACTTTACATAAACTAACCTAACCTAACCTAAACTAACCTTACCTAACCTAACCTAAACTAAACTAAACTAAATAAAACTACACTAAACTAAACTAAATTAAACTATAAACTTAACTAAACTGTAAACTAAACTTTAAACTAAACAAGACTAAACTATAAACAAAACTAAATTAAACTGAACTAAACTTACCTAATCTAACCTAACATAAACTTAACTAAACTAAACTACCCTAACCTAACCAAACCTAACCTAACCTAAACTAAACTAAACGAAACTAAACTATAAACTAAACTATAAACTAATCTATAAATTAAACTAAACTATAAACTAAACTAAAATAAACTAAACTAAACTAAACTAACTAACCTAACCTAACCGAACCTAACCTAAGCTACGCTAAACTAAACTAACCTAACAAAACCTGAACTAAACAAAACTAAACTAAACTAAATTATAAACTAAACTATAAACTAATATAAACTAACCTAACCTAACCTAACCTAAACTAAACTAACCTAACCTAAGCTAACCTAACCTAAACTAAACTAAACTATAAAAAACTATAAACTAAACTAAACAAAACTATACTATAAACTAAATTATAAACTAAACTAATGTAAACTAAACCAACCTCAACTAACCTAACCTAACCTCACCTAACCTAACATAAACTAAACTAAACTAAATTATAAACTAAACGAAACTAAAGTAAACTAAACTAAATTAAACTAAACTAACCTAAAGTAACATAACCTAACCTAACCTAACCTAACCTAACCTAAACTAAAATAAACTCAACTAACCTAACCGAACCTGAACTAAACTAAACTAAACTAAACTATAAACTAAAGTAAACTAAATTAAACTAAAATAAACTAACCTAATTTACCTAAACAAAACTAACACACCTAACCTAACCTAAACAAAACTAAACTGACCTAACCTATCCTAAACAAAACAAAACTAAACTAAACTATAAGCTAAACTATAAACTAAAGTAAACTAAACTAAACTAAAATAAACTAATCTAACTTAACCTAACCTAACCTAACCTAACCTAAACAAATCTAATATAAAGTAAACTAAACTATAAACTAAAATATATACTAAACTAAACTAAATAACCTAACCTAAACTAAAGTAAAATAAACTAGATTAAATTCAACTAAACTAAACTAAACTAAACGCCAATAACCTAACCTAACGTAACCTAATCTAATCTAAACTAAAATAAACTAACCTAACCTAACGTAACCTAACCTTACCTATTCTAACCTAAACTAATCTAAACTAAACAAACTAAACTGAACTATAAACTAAAATATAAACTAATCTATAAACTAAACTGAACTATAAACTAAACGAAAATAAAATAAACTATACTAAACTAAACTAACCTAACCTAAACTTACCTAACCTAACCTAAACTAAACTAATCTAAGCTATAAACTAAACTATAAACTAATTTATAAATTAAACTAAATTATAAACTAAAATAAAATAAACTAAACTAAGCTAAACTATCTAACCTAACCTAACCTAAATTAACCTAACCTAAGCTAAGCTAAATTAAACTAACCTAACCTAACATAAACTAACATAATCTAACCTAAACTAAACTAAACTAAAGTAACCTTACCTAACCTAACCTAACCTATACTAAACTAAACAAAACTAAACTAAACTAAACTAAACTATAAACTAAACTAAACTAAACTATAAAAAAACTAAACTAAACTCAACTAAACTAACCTAACCTAACCTAACATAAACTTAACTAAACTAAACTAACCTAACCCAACCTAAGCTAACCTTACCTAACCTAACCTAAACTTAACTAAATGAAACTAAACTATAAACTAATCTCTAAATTAAACTAAACTATAAACTAAACTAAAATAAACTAAACTAAGCTAAATTAACTAACCTAACCTATTCTAACCTAACCTAAGCTAAATTAGTCTAACCTAACCTAAACTAAACTAAATTATAAACTAAACCATAAACTAAACTAAACTATAAACTAAACTAAACTAAACTATAAACTAGACTAAATTAAACTAAACTAACCTAACCTAACCTAAGTTAATGAAAACTAAACTAACCTAAAGTAACATAAGTTAACCTAACCTAACCTAAACTACACTAACTTAACCTGACCTAACCTAAACTAAAATAACCTAACCTAACCTAACCTAACCTAAAATAACCTAACCTAAGCTAAGCTAAACTAAACTAACCTAACCTAACATAAACTAACATAACCTAACCTAAACTGAACTAAACTAAACTAACCAAACGTAACCTAACCTAAAATAACCTAACCTAAGCTAAGCTAAACTAAACTAACCTTACCTAACATAACCTATACTAAACTAAACAAAACAAAACTAAACTAAACTAAACTATAAACTGAACTAAACTAACCTAACCTAACATAAACTTAACTAAACTAACCTAACCCAACCTAAGCTAACCTTACCTAACCTAACCTAAACTAAACTAAACGAAACTAATCTATAAACTAAACTATAAACTAATCTCTAAATTAAACTAAACTATAAAATAAACTAAAATAAACTAAGCTAAGCTAAATTAACTAACCTAACCTATTCTAACCTAACCTAAGCTAAACTAGACCAACCTAACCTAAACTAAACTAAACTAAACTATAAACTAAACTAAACTAATCTATAAACAAAACTAAACTAAACTGAACTAAACTAACCTAACCTAACCTAACATAAACTTAACTAAACTAAACTAACCTAACCCAACATAAGCTAACCTTACCTAACGTAACCTAAACTTAACTAAATGAAACTAAACTATAAACTAATCTCTAAATTAAACTAAACTATAATATAAACTAAAATAAAGTAAACTAAGCTAAATTAACTAACCTAACCTATTCTAACCTAAACTAAGCTAAACTAGACTAACCTAACCTAAACTAAACTAAACTAAATTAAATTATAAACTAAACTAAACTAAACTATAAACTAGACTAAACTAAACTAAACTAACCTAACCTAACTTAAGCTAAGGTAAAGTAAACTAACCTAACCTAACCTGACCTAAACTAAACTAAACTAACCTAACTTATAAACTAAGCTATAAACTAAACTAAACCAAATTATAAATTAAACTATAAACTAAACTAAACTAAACTATAAACTAAACTAAACTAAATTATACTAATCTAACCTAACCTAAACTAAACTAACCTAACCTAACCTAACATAACCTAAACTAAACTAAATTAAAATATAAAATAAACTGTAAACTGAACTATACTATAAACTAAATTATAAACTAAACTAAACTAAACTAAACTAACCTAACCTAACCTAATCTAACATAAATTAAACTAAATTATAAACAAAGCGAAACTAAACTAACCTAACCTAATATAAACTAAACTAAACTAAATTATAAACTAAACGAAACTAAACTAAACTAAACATACCTAAAGTAACATAAGTTAACCTAACCTAACCTAAACTACACTAACTTAACCTAACCTAACCTAAACTGAACTAAACCAAACTAACCTAACCTAACCTAACCTAAAATAACCTAACCTAAGCTAAGCTAAACTAAATTTACCTAACCTAACCTAAACTAAACTAATCTAAACTATAAACTAAACTATAAACTAATTTATAAATTAAACTAAACTATTAACTAAAATAAAATAAACTAAACCAAGCTAAACTATCTAACCTAACCTAACCTAACCTAAAATAACCTAACCTAAGCTAAGCTAAACTAAACTAACCTAACCTAACATAAACTAACATAACCTAACCTAACCTAAACTAATCTAAAGTAAACTAAACTAATCTAATATAAACTAAACAAACTTAAACTATAAACTGTAATATAAACTAAACTAAACTAACCTAACCTAAACTAAACTAAAATAAACTAAATTAAATTCCACTAAATGAAACTAAACTAAACTACACTAACCTAACCTAGCCTAACCTAACATAATCTAATCTAAACTAAAATAAACTAACCTAACCTAACCTTAACTAACCTAAACTAAACTAAACTAAACTAAACCAAACTAAACTAAACTATAAACTAAAATATAAATTAACCTGTAAACTATACTAAACTATAAACTACACGAAACTAATATAAACTATACAAAACTAGCCTAACCTAACCTAAGCTAAGCTAAACTAAACTAACCTAACCTAACCTAAAGTAAACTAAATTAAACTAAATTATAAACTAAAATATAAACTAAATTAAACCAAACTACATATTAAACTATAAACTAAACTAAGCTAAACTATAAATTTTACTAAACTAAACTAACCTAACCTAACCTAAACTAACCTAACCTAACCGAAACTAAACTAACCCAACCTAACCTAACATAACCTAAACTAAACTAAACTATAAAATAAACTATAAATGAAAATAAACTAAACTATACTATAAACTATACTATAAACTAAATTATAAACTAAACTAAACTAAGCTAACCTAACCTAAGTTAAACTAAACTAAACTAAATTATAAAATAAACGAAACTAAACTAACCTTACCTAACCTAACCTAACCTAACATAAACTAAACTAAACAAAATTATAAACTAAACGAAACTAAACAAAACTAAACTAAACTAACCTAAAGTAACATAACCTAACCTAACCTAACCTAAACTTAACTAAACTAACCTGACCTACCCTAAACTAAAACTAAACTAAACAAAACTATAAACTAAACTATAAACTAAAGTAAATTAACTAAACTAAAATAAACTAACCTAACCTAACCTAACCTAAACTAAACTAACCTAACCTAACCTAAACTAAACTAAACTAATCTATTATAAACTAAACTAAACAATAAATTAAAATATAAACTAAACTAAACTAAACTAAGCTAATCTAACTTAACGTAAACTAAACTAAACTAACCTAACCTAGCCTAAACTAAACTAAAATAAACTAAATAAAATTCAAGTAAACTAAACTAATCTACACTAACCTAACCTAACCAATCCTAACATAATCTAATCTAAACTAAAATAAAATAACCTAAACTAATATAACCTTACCTAACCTAACCTAAACTAAACTAAACTAAACCAAACTAAACTAAACTATAAAATAAAATATAAACTAATTTATAAACTAAATTAATCTATAAACTCAACTAAACTAAACTAAACTTAGCTAAACTAACTAACCTTACCGAAAATAGCCTAACCTAATCTAAGCTTAACTAAAGTAACCTAACCTAAACCAACATAAATCAAACTAAACTAAATAATAAAGTAAACCATAAACTAAACTAAACAAAAGTTAATTCTAAACCTTAAATTAACTAAACTATAAACTAAACTAAACTAAACTAAACTAAACTAACCTCACCTAACCTAATTTAAACTAATTTAAACTAACCTAACCTAACCTAAACTAAACTAAACTAAACTAAACTATAAACACAGTTATAAACTAAACTAAACTAAACTAAACTAACATAACGTAACCTAAACTACAATAAAATAAACTAAAATAAGTTCATCTAAACTAAACCTTACTACACTAACCTCACCTAACCTAACCTAACATAAACTAAACTAAATTGACCTAACCTAACCTAACCTAACGTAAACTAAACTAAACTATACGAAACAAAACTAAATAAAACTAAACTAAACTAAATGAAATTAAACTATACACCAAACTATAAAATAAGCTAAACTAAACTATAAATTAAACTATGAACTAAACTAAACTACTAAACTATAAGGTAAACTAAACTAAATTAAACTCAACTAATCTAAACTAAATTAAGCTTACTAAACTAACCTAACCTAATATAAACTAAACTAAACTAACCTAACGTAACATAAGTTAGGCTAAGCTAAACTAAACTAACCTAACCTAAAATAAACTAAACTAAACCAAACTATATACTAAACTATAAACTAAACTAAGCTAAACTATAAACTAAACTATACTAAACTGAACTAACCTAACCTAAACTAACTTAACCTAACCTATACTAAACTTACCTTATCTAACCTAACATAACCTAAACTAATCTAAAGTATAAAATAAACTACAAACTAGACTAAACTAAACTATACTATAAACTAAATTATAAACTAAACTAAACTAAACTAAACTAACCTAACCTAACCTAACCTAAACTAAACTAAACTAAATTATAAACTAAACGTAACTAAACTAACCTAACATAACCTAACCTAACATAAACTAAACTAAACTCAATTATACACTAAACGAAACAAAACAAAACTAAACCAAACTAACCTAAAGTAACATAACCTAAGCTAACCTAAACTAAACTAAACTAAACTAACCTGACCTAACCTAAACCAAAACTAAATTAATCTATACTATAAACTAAACTATAAACTAAAGTAAATTAACTAAACTAAAATAAACTAACCTAACCTAACCTAAATTAAACTAACATAACCTAACCTAACCGAAACTAAACTAAGCTAAACTAATCTAATATAAACTAAACTAAACAATAAATTAAAATATAAACTAAACTAATCTATAAACTAAACTAAACTAAACTAAACTTAGCTAAACTAACTAACTTTACCTATTGTAGCATAACGTAATCTAAGCTAAACTAAACTAACCTAACCTAAACAAAAATAAACCAAACTAAACTAAATTATAAAGTAAACTATAAACTAAACTAAACAAAACTGTATTCTAAACTATAAATTAACTAAATTATAAACTAAACTAAACTAAACTAAACTAACCTAACCTCTCCTAACACAACCTAAACTAAGCTAAACTAACCTAACCTAACCTAACCGAACCTAACCGAAACTAAGCTAAACTGAACTAAACTAAACTAAATTAAACAATAATCTAAACTAAACTTAACTATAAATTAAACTATAAACTAAACTAAACTATAAACAATACTAAACCAAACTCAACTAAACTAACCTAACCTAACCTAACATAAAATTAACTAAACTAAACTAACTTAACCTCACCCAACCTAACCTTACCTAACCTAACCTAAACTAAACTATAAGCGAAACTATACTTAACTATAAATTAAACACTAAACTAAACTACACCAAACTCACCTAACCTAACATAAACACAACTAACACACCTAACCTAACCTAACCTAAATTAAACTAAACTAAAATAAACTAACCCAACCTAACCTAACCTAACCTAAACTAAACTAAACTGACCTAACCTATCCTAAACAAAACTAAACTAAACTAAACTATAAGCAAAACTATTAACTAAAGTAAACTAAAGTAAACTAAAATAAACTAACCTAACCTAACCTAACCTAAGCTAAAATAATCTAATATAAACTAAACTAAACTAAACTATAAACTAAAATATAAACTAAACTAAACTAAACTAAATAACTTAACCTAAACTAAATATAAAATAAACTAGATTAAATTCAACTAAACTAAACTAAACTATACTAACCTAACCTAACCTAACCTAACCTAACATAATCTAATCTAACTAAAATAAACTAACCTAACCTAACGTAACCTAACCTTACCTATTCTAACCTAAACTAAACTAAACTAAACAAACTAAACTAAACTATATACTAAAATATAAACTAATCTATAAACTAAACTGAACTATAAACTAAACGAAACTAAAATAAACTATACTAAACTAAACTAACCTAACCTAAACATACCTCACCTAACCTAAACTAAACTAAACTAAACTATAAACTAAACTATTAATTAATTTATAAATTAAACTAAACTATAAACTAAAATAAAATAAACTGAACTAAGCTAAACTAACTAACATAACCTAACCTAACATAACCTAAAATAACCTAACCTAAGCTAAGCTAAACTGAACTAACCTAACCTAACATAAACTAAACTAAACTGACCTAACCTAACCTAACGTAAACTAAACTAAACTATACGAAACAAAACTAAATAAAACTAAACTAAACTAAACGAAATTAAACTATACACCAAACTAAAAAATAAGCTAAACTCTACTATAAATTAAACTATAAACTAAACTAAACTACTAAACTATATGGTAAACTAAACTAAATTAAACTCAACTAATCTAAACTAACCTAAGCTTACTAAACTAACCTAACATAACCTAACCTAACATAAACTAAACTAAACTCAAATATAAACTAAACGAAACTAAACAAAACTAAACTAAACTAACCTAAAGTAACATAACCTAACCTAACCTAAACTAAACTAAACTAACCTGACCTAACCTAAACCAAAACTAAATTAATTTATACTATAAACTAAACTATAAACTAAAGTAAATTAACTAAACTAAAATAAACTAACCTAACCTAACCTAACCTAAACTAAACTAACATAAATTAACCTAAACTAAACTAAACTAATCTAATATAAACTAAACTAAACAATAAATTAAAATATAAACAAAACTTAACTAAACTAAACTAAGCAAAACTAACTTAACCTAAACCAAAACTAAATTAATCTATACTATAAACTAAACTATAAACTAAAGTAAATTAACTAAACTAAAATAAACTAACCTAACCTAACCTAAATTAAACTAACATAACCTAACCTAACCGAAACTAAACTAAGCTAAACTAATCTAATATAAACTAAACTAAACAATAAATTAAAATATAAACTAAACTAATCTATAAACTAAACTAAACTAAACTAAACTTAGCTAAACTAACTAACTTTACCTATTGTAGCATAACGTAATCTAAGCTAAACTAAACTAACCTAACCTAAACAAAAATAAACCAAACTAAACTAAATTATAAAGTAAACTATAAACTAAACTAAACAAAACTATATTCTAAACTATAAATTAACTAAATTATAAACTAAACTAAACTAAACTAAACTAACCTAACCTCTCCTAACACAACCTAAACTAAGCTAAACTAACCTAACCTAACCTAACCGAACCTAACCGAAACTAAGCTAAACTGAACTAAACTAAACTAAATTAAACAATAATCTAAACTAAACTTAACTATAAATTAAACTATAAACTAAACTAAACTATAAACAATACTAAACCAAACTCAACTAAACTAACCTAACCTAACCTAACATAAAATTAACTAAACTAAACTAACTTAACCTCACCCAACCTAACCTTACCTAACCTAACCTAAACTAAACTATAAGCGAAACTATACTTAACTATAAATTAAACACTAAACTAAACTACACCAAACTCACCTAACCTAACATAAACACAACTAACACACCTAACCTAACCTAACCTAAATTAAACTAAACTAAAATAAACTAACCCAACCTAACCTAACCTAACCTAAACTAAACTAAACTGACCTAACCTATCCTAAACAAAACTAAACTAAACTAAACTATAAGCAAAACTATTAACTAAAGTAAACTAAAGTAAACTAAAATAAACTAACCTAACCTAACCTAACCTAAGCTAAAATAATCTAATATAAACTAAACTAAACTAAACTATAAACTAAAATATAAACTAAACTAAACTAAACTAAATAACTTAACCTAAACTAAATATAAAATAAACTAGATTAAATTCAACTAAACTAAACTAAACTATACTAACCTAACCTAACCTAACCTAACCTAACATAATCTAATCTAACTAAAATAAACTAACCTAACCTAACGTAACCTAACCTTACCTATTCTAACCTAAACTAAACTAAACTAAACAAACTAAACTAAACTATATACTAAAATATAAACTAATCTATAAACTAAACTGAACTATAAACTAAACGAAACTAAAATAAACTATACTAAACTAAACTAACCTAACCTAAACATACCTCACCTAACCTAAACTAAACTAAACTAAACTATAAACTAAACTATTAATTAATTTATAAATTAAACTAAACTATAAACTAAAATAAAATAAACTGAACTAAGCTAAACTAACTAACATAACCTAACCTAACCTAACCTAAAATAACCTAACCTAAGCTAAGCTAAACTGAACTAACCTAACCTAACATAAACTAAACTAAACTGACCTAACCTAACCTAACGTAAACTAAACTAAACTATACGAAACAAAACTAAATAAAACTAAACTAAACTAAACGAAATTAAACTATACACCAAACTAAAAAATAAGCTAAACTCTACTATAAATTAAACTATAAACTAAACTAAACTACTAAACTATATGGTAAACTAAACTAAATTAAACTCAACTAATCTAAACTAACCTAAGCTTACTAAACTAACCTAACATAACCTAACCTAACATAAACTAAACTAAACTCAAATATAAACTAAACGAAACTAAACAAAACTAAACTAAACTAACCTAAAGTAACATAACCTAACCTAACCTAAACTAAACTAAACTAACCTGACCTAACCTAAACCAAAACTAAATTAATTTATACTATAAACTAAACTATAAACTAAAGTAAATTAACTAAACTAAAATAAACTAACCTAACCTAACCTAACCTAAACTAAACTAACATAAATTAACCTAAACTAAACTAAACTAATCTAATATAAACTAAACTAAACAATAAATTAAAATATAAACAAAACTTAACTAAACTAAACTAAGCAAAACTAACTTAACCTAAACCAAAACTAAATTAATCTATACTATAAACTAAACTATAAACTAAAGTAAATTAACTAAACTAAAATAAACTAACCTAACCTAACCTAAATTAAACTAACATAACCTAACCTAACCGAAACTAAACTAAGCTAAACTAATCTAATATAAACTAAACTAAACAATAAATTAAAATATAAACTAAACTAATCTATAAACTAAACTAAACTAAACTAAACTTAGCTAAACTAACTAACTTTACCTATTGTAGCATAACGTAATCTAAGCTAAACTAAACTAACCTAACCTAAACAAAAATAAACCAAACTAAACTAAATTATAAAGTAAACTATAAACTAAACTAAACAAAACTTTATTCTAAACTATAAATTAACTAAATTAAAAACTAAACTAAACTAAACTAAACTAACCTAACCTATCCTAACACAACCTAAACTAAGCTAAACTAACCTAACCTAACCTAACCGAACCTAACCGAAACTAAGCTAAACTGAACTAAACTAAACTAAATTAAACAATAATCTAAACTAAACTTAACTATAAATTAAACTATAAACTAAACTAAACTATAAACAATACTAAACCAAACTCAACTAAACTAACCTAACCTAACCTAACATAAAATTAACTAAACTAAACTAACTTAACCTCACCCAACCTAACCTTACCTAACCTAACCTAAACTAAACTATAAGCGAAACTATACTTAACTATAAATTAAACACTAAACTAAACTACACCAAACTCACCTAACCTAACATAAACACAACTAACACACCTAACCTAACCTAACCTAAATTAAACTAAACTAAAATAAACTAACCCAACCTAACCTAACCTAAACTAAACTAAACTAAACTGACCTAACCTATCCTAAACAAAACTAAACTAAACTAAACTATAAGCAAAACTATTAACTAAAGTAAACTAAAGTAAACTAAAATAAACTAACCTAACCTAACCTAACCTAAGCTAAAATAATCTAATATAAACTAAACTAAACTAAACTATAAACTAAAATATAAACTAAACTAAACTAAACTAAATAACTTAACCTAAACTAAATATAAAATAAACTAGATTAAATTCAACTAAACTAAACTAAACTATACTAACCTAACCTAACCTAACCTAACCTAACATAATCTAATCTAACTAAAATAAACTAACCTAACCTAACGTAACCTAACCTTACCTATTCTAACCTAAACTAAACTAAACTAAACAAACTAAACTAAACTATATACTAAAATATAAACTAATCTATAAACTAAACTGAACTATAAACTAAACGAAACTAAAATAAACTATACTAAACTAAACTAACCTAACCTAAACATACCTCACCTAACCTAAACTAAACTAAACTAAACTATAAACTAAACTATTAATTAATTTATAAATTAAACTAAACTATAAACTAAAATAAAATAAACTGAACTAAGCTAAACTAACTAACATAACCTAACCTAACCTAACCTAACCTAAAATAACCTAACCTAAGCTAAGCTAAACTAAACTAACCTAACCTAACATAAACTAAACTAAACTGACCTAACCTAACCTAACGTAAACTAAACTAAACTATACGAAACAAAACTAAATAAAACTAAACTAAACTAAACGAAATTAAACTATACACCAAACTAAAAAATAAGCTAAACTCTACTATAAATTAAACTATAAACTAAACTAATCTACTAAACTATAAGGTAAACTAAACTAAATTAAACTCAACTAATCTAAACTAACCTAAGCTTACTAAACTAACCTAACATAACCTAACCTAACATAAACTAAACTAAACTCAATTATAAACTAAACGAAACTAAACAAAACTAAACTAAACTAACCAAAGTAACATAACCTAACCTAACCTAAACTAAACTAAACTAACCTGACCTAACCTAAACCAAAACTAAATTAATTTATACTATAAACTAAACTATAAACTAAAGTAAATTAACTAAACTAAAATAAACTAACCTAACCTAACCTAACCTAAACTAAACTAACATAAATTAACCTAAACTAAACTAAACTAATCTAATATAAACTAAACTAAACAATAAATTAAAATATAAACAAAACTTAACTAAACTAAACTAAGCAAAACTAACTTAACCTAAAATAAACTAAACCAAACCTACCTAACCTGACCTAAAATAAACTAAAATAAACTAAATTAAATTCAAGTAAACTACACTAACCTAACCTAACCTTACATAATCTAATCTAAATTAAAATAAACTAACCTAAACTAATCTAACCTTACCTAACCTAACCTAAACTAAACTAAACTAAGCTAAACTAAACTATAAACTAATTTATAAACTAAACTAAACTAACCTAAGATAACTTAACCTAAATTAAACTAAACTAAACTAAACTATACTAAACTATAAAAAAACGATGAAATATACTATATATTAAACTATAAACTGAAGTAAACTAAACTAAACTCAACTAAACTAAACTAACCTAACCTAACTTAACATAACCTACCCTAAACTAAAATAAATTAAATTAATTAAAATATAAACTAAACTAAACTATATACTAAACGATACCTCACTCAACTAAACTAAACTAAACTACATTAAACTAAACTAAACCATAAACTAAACTATAAACTAAACTATAAATTAATTTATAAATTAAACTAAACTATAAATTATAGTAAAATAAACAAAACTAAACTAAGCTAAACTAACTAACCTAACCTAACCTAACCTAAGCTAAGCTATCTAAACTAACCTTACCCAACCTAACCTAAACTAAACTAAACTAAACAAAACTACATTAAACTAAACTAAATTAAACTATAAACTGAACTAAACTTTAAACTAAACAAGACTAAACTATAAACAAAACTAAACTAAACTAAACTAAACTTACCTAACCTAACCTAACATAAACTTAACTAAACTAAACTACCCTAACCTAACCTAACCGAATCTAACCTTACCTAACCTAACCTAAACTGAACTAAACGAAACTGAACTATAAACTAAACTATAAACTAATCGATAAATTAAACTAAACTATAAACTAAACTAAAATAAACTAAACTAAACTAAACTAACCTAACAAAACCTGAACTAAACTAAACTAAACTAAACTAAACTAAATTATAAACTAAACTATAAAATAATATAAACTAACCTAACCTAACCTAACCTAAACTAAACTAACCTAACCTAAGCTAACCTAACCTAAACTAAACTAAACTATAAAAAAACTATAAACTAAACTAAACAAAACTATACTATAAACTAAATTATAAACTAAACTAATGTAAACTAAACTAACCTCAACTAACCTAACCTAACCTTACCTAACCTAACAAACTAAACTAAACTAAATTATAAACTAAACGAAACTAAACTAAATTAAACTAAATTAAACTAAACTAACCTAAAGTAACATAACCTAACCTAACCTAACCTAACCTAAACTAAAATAACTCAACTAACCTAACCTAACCTAACCCAACCTAACCTAAACTAAACTAAACTAACCTAACCGAACCTAAACTAAACTAAACTAAACTAAACTAAACTATAAACTAAACTATAAACTAAAGTAAACTAAATTAAACTAAAATAAACTAACCTAATTTACCTAAACAAAACTAACACACCTAACCTAACCTAAACAAAACTAAACTATACTAACCTAACCTAACATAACCCAACCTAACCTAACCTAAACTAAACTAAACTATAAACTAAAGTAAACTAAACTAAACTAAAAAAACTAACCTAACCTAACCTAAACAAACCTAACACACCTAACCTAACCTAACCTTAACTCAACTCAACTAAACTAAACTAACCTAACATAACCTAACCTAACCTAAACTAAACTAAACTGACCTAACCTATCCTAAACAAAACTAAACTAAACTATAAGCTAAACTATAAACTAAAGTAAACTAAACTAAACTAAAATAAACTAATCTAACCTAACCTAACCTAACCTAACCTAAACCAATCTAATATAAACTAAACTAAACTAAACTATAAACTAAAATATAAACTAAACTAAACTAAATAACCTAACCTAAACTAAAGTAAAATAAACTAGATTCAATTCAACTAAACTAAACTTAACTAAACGCCACTAACCTAACCTAACCTAACCTAACCTAATCTAATCTAAACTAAAATAAACTAACTTAACCTAACGTAACCTAACCTTACCTATTCTAACCTAAACTAATCTAAAATAAACAAACCAATCTAAACCATAAACCAAAATATAAACTAATCTATAAACTAAACTGAACTATAAACTAAACGAAACTAAAATAAGCTATACTAAAATAAACTAACCTAACCTAACCTAAACTAAACTAACATAACCTAACCTAACCTAAACTAAACTAAACTAATCTAATATAAACTAAACTAAACAATAAATTAAAATATAAACTAAACTTAACTAAACTAAACTAAGCAAAACTAACTTAACCTAAACTAAACTAAACTAACCTAACCTGACCTAAAATAAACAAAAATAAACTAAATTAAATTCAAGTAAACTAAACTAAACTACACTAACAAACTAACCTAACATAATCTAATCTAAACTAAAATAAACTAACCTAAACTAATCTAACCTTACCTTACCTAACCTAAACTAAACTAAACTAAACCATAAACTAATTTATAAACTAAACTAATCTATAAACTAAACTAAACTAAACTAACCTAAGATAACTTAACCTAAATTAAACTAAACTATACTAAACTATAAACAAAACGATAAACTATACTATATATTAAATTGAACTAAAGTAAACTAAACTAAATTAATTTTACCTAACCTAACCTAAACTAAACAAACTAACCTAACCTAACCCAAACGAAATTAAACTGTAAACTGAAGTAAACTAAACTAAACTCAACTAAACTAAACTAACCTAACCTAACTTAACATAACCTAACCTAAACTAAACTAAACTAACGTAACCTAACATAACCTACCCTAAACTAAAATAAATTAAATTAATTAAACTATAAACTAAACTAAACTATATACTAAACGATACCTCACTCAACTAAACTAAACTAAACTAAACTACACTAAACTAAACTAAACCATATACTAAACTATAAACTAAACTATAAACTAAATTATAAACTAATTTATAAATTAAACTAAACTATAAATTATAGTAAAAAAAACAAAACTAAACAAAGCTAACCTAACTAACCTAACGTAACCTAATCTAAGCTATCTAAACTAACTTAACTTAACCTAACCTAAACTAAACTAAACTAAAATAAACTAAACTAAACTATGAACTAAACTGAACTAAACTATAAACTTAAACTAAACTAAAGTTAACTAACCTAACGTAACCTAACCTAAACTAAATTAAACTAAACTAAACTAAACTAAGCTAACTTAACCTAACCTAAACTAACCTAACCTAACCTAAGCTAAGCTAAACTAAACTAACCTCACCTAACATAAACTAACCTTACCTAACCTAAATTAACCTTACCTAACCTAACCTAAACTAAACTAAACTAAACAAAACTACACTAAACTAAACTAAATTAAACTATAAACTTAACTAAACTGTAAACTAAACTTTAAACTAAACAAGACTAAACTATAAACAAAACTAAATTAAACTGAACTAAACTTACCTAACCTAACTTAACATAAACTTAACTAAACTAAACTACCCTAACCTAACCTAACCTAACCTAAACTAAACTAAACGAAACTAAATTATAAACTAAACCATAAACTAAACTAAACTATAAACTAAACTAAACTATAAACTAAACTAAACTAAACTATAAACTGGACTAAATTAAACTAAACTAACGTAACCTAACCTAAGCTAAGGAAAACTAAACTAACCTAAAGTAACATAAGTTAACTTAACCTAACCTAAACTACACTAACTTAACCTGACCTAACCTAAACTAAACTAACCTAACCTAACCTAACCTAAAATAACCTAACCTAAGCTAAGCTAAACTAAACTAACGTAACCTAACATAAACTAACATAACCTAACCTAAACTGAACTAATCTAAACTAACCAAACCTAACCTAACCTAAAATAACCTAACCTAAGATAAGCTAAACTAAACTAACCTAACCTAACATAAACTAATATAACCTAACCTAAAGTGAACTAAACTAAACTAACCTTACCTAACATAACCTATACTAAAATAAACAAAACAAAACTAAACTAAACTAAACTATAAACTGAACTAAACTAACCTAACCTAACATAAACTTAACTAAACTAACCTAACCCAACCTAAGCTAACCTTACCTAACCTAACCTAAACTAAACTAAACGAAACTAATCTATAAACTAAACTATAAACTAATCTCTAAATTAAACTAAACTATAAAATAAACTAAAATAAACTAAACTAAGCTAAATTAACTAACCTAACCTATTCTAACCTAACCTAAGCTAAACTAGACTAACCTAACCTAAACTAAACTAAACTAAACTAAACTATAAACTAAACTAAACTAATCTATAAACAAAACTAAACTAAACTGAACTAAACTAACCTAACCTAACCTAACATAAACTTAACTAAACTAAACTAACCTAACCCAACCTAAGCTAACCTTACCTAACCTAACCTAAACTTAACTAAATGAAACTAAACTATAAACTAATCTCTAAATTAAACTAAACTATAAACTAAACTAAAATAAACTAAACTAAGCTAAATTAACTAACCTAACCTATTCTAACCTAACCTAAGCTAAACTAGACTAACCTAACCTAAACTAAACTAAACTAAACTAAATTAAAAACTAAACCATAAACTAAATTAAACTATAAACTAAACTATAAACTAAACTAAACTAAACTATAAACTAGACTAAACTAAACTAAACTAACCTAACCTAACCTAAGCTAAGGTAAAGTAAACTAACCTAACCTAACCTGACCTAAACTAAACTAAACTAACCTAACTTATAAACTAAGCTATAAACTAAACTAAACCAAATTATAAACTAAACTATAAACTAAACTAAACTAAACTATAAACTAAACTAAACTAAATTATACTAATCTAACCTAACCTAAACTAAACTAACCTAACCTAACATAACCTAAACTAAACTAAACTAAAATATAAAATAAACTGTAAACTAAACTATACTATAAACTACATTATAAACTAAACTAAACTAAACTAAACTAACCTAACCTAACCTAATCTAACATAAATTAAACTAAATTATAAACAAAGCGAAACTAAACTAACCTAACCTAATATAAACTAAACTAAACTAAATTATAAACTAAACGAAACTAAACTAAACTAAACTAACCTAAAGTAACATAAGTTAACCTAACCTAACCTAAACTACACTGACTTAACCTAACCTAACCTAAACTGAACTAAACCAAACTAATCTAACCTAACCTAACCTAAAATAACCTAACCTAAGCTAAGCTAAACTAAACTTACCTAACCTAACCTAAACTAAACTAATCTAAACTATAAACTAAATTATAAACTAAATTATAAATTAAACTAAACTATTAACTAAAATAAAATAAACTAAACTAAGCTAAACTATCTAACCTAACCTAACCTAACCTAACCTAAGCTAAGCTAAACTAAACTAACCTAACCTAACATAAACTAACATAACCTAACCTAACCTAAACTAATCTAAAGTAAACTAAACTAATCTAATATAAACTAAACAAACTTAAACTATAAACTCTAATATAAACTAAACTAAACTAACCTAACCTAAACTAAACTAAAATAAACTAAATTAAATTCAACTAAATGAAACTAAACTAAACTACACTAACCTAACCTAGCCTAACCTAACATAATCTAATCTAAACTAAAATAAACTAACCTAACCTAACCTTAACTAACCTAAACTAAACTAAACTAAACTAAACCAAACTAAAGTAAACTATAAACTAAAATATAAATTAACCTGTAAACTATACTAAACTATAAACCACACGAAACTAATATAAACTATACTAAACTAACCTAACCTAACCTAAGCTAAGCTAAACTAAACTAACCTAACCTAACCTAAAGAAAACTAAATTAAACTAAATTATAAACTAAAATATAAACTAAATTAAACCAAACTACATATTAAACTATAAACTAAACTAAGCTAAACTATAAATTAAACTAAACTAAACTAACCTAACCTAACCTAAACTAACCTAACCTAACCGAAACTAAACTAACCCAACCTAACCTAACATAACCTAAACTAAACTAAACTAAACTATAAAATAAACTATAAATGAAACTAAACTAAACTATTTTATAAACTAAATTATAAACTAAACTAAACTAAACTAAACTAAGCTAACCTAACCTAAGTTAAACTAAACTAAACTAAATTATAAAAAAAACGAAACCAAACTAACCTTACCTAACCTAACCTAACCTAACCTAACATAAACTAAACTAAACAAAATTACAAACTAAACGAAACTAAACAAAACTAAACTAAACTAACCTAAAGTAACATAACCTAACCTAACCTAACCTAAACTAAACTAAACTAACCTGACCTACCCTAAACTAAAACTAAACTAAACAAAACTATAAACTAAACTATAAACTAAAGTAAATTAACTAAACTAAAATAAACTAACCTAACCTAACCTAAACTAAACTAACATAACCTAACATAACCTAAACTAAACTAAACTAATCTATTATAAACTAAACTAAACAATAAATTAAAATATAAACTAAACTAAACTAAACTAAGCTAAACTAACTTAACGTAAACTAAACTAAACTAACCTAACCTAGCCTAAACTAAACTAAAATAAACTAAATAAAATTCAAGTAAACTAAACTAAACTACACTAACCTAACCTAACCAAACCTAACATAATCTAATCTAAACTAAAATAAAATAACCTAAACTAATATAACCTTACCTAACCTAACCTAAACTAAACTAAACTAAACCAAACTAAACTAAACTATAAAATAAAATATAAACTAATTTATAAACTAAACTAATCTATAAACTAAACTAAACTAAACTAAACTTAGCTAAACTAACTAACCTTACCTAACCTAACCTAAACTAACTTAACCTAACCTATACTAAACTTACCTTACCTAACCTAACATAACCTAAACTAAACTATAAAATAAACTATAAACTAAACTAAACTAAACTAAACTATACTATAAACTAAATTATAAACTAAACTAAACTAAACTAAACTAACCTAACCTAACCTAACCTAACCTAACATAAACTAAACTAAACTAAATTATAAACTAAACGAAACTAAACTAACCTAACCTATGCTAACCTAACATAACATAAACTAAACTAAACTAAATTATAAACTAAACAAAACTAAAACTAAACTAACCTAAAGTAACATAACATAACCTAACCTAAACTAAACTAACCTAATCTAACCTAACCTAAAGTAAACTAAACTAATCTAATATAAACTAAACTAAACAATAAATTAAAATATAAAATAAACTTAACTAAACTAAACTAAGCTAAACTAACTTAACCTAAACTAAACTAAACTAAACTAACCTAACCTGGCCTAAACTAAACTAAAATAAACTAAATTAAATTCAAGTAAACTAAACAAAACTACACTAACCTAACCTAACCTAACGTAACATAATCTAATCTAAACTAAAACAAACTAACCTAAATTAATCTAACCTTACCTAACTTAACCTAAACTAAAGTAAACCAAATTAAACTAAACTATAAACTAAAATATAAACTAATTTATAAACTAAACTAATCTATAAACTAAACTAAACTAACCTAACCTAAATTAGACTAAACTAAACTAAAGTAAATTCAACTAAACTAAACCTAAATACACTAACCCAACCTAACCTAATCTAACATAAACTAAACTAAACTAAACTAACCTAAGATAACTTAACCTAAATTAAACTAAACTAAACTAAATTGTACTAAACTATAAACAAAACGATAAACTATACTATATATTAAACTGAACTAAAGTAAACTAAACTAAATTAATTTTACCTAACCTAACCTAAACTAAACTAAACTAACCTAACCTAACCTAAACTAAATTAAACTAATCTAAACTAAACGAAATTAAACTATAAACTAAACTAAACTAAACTCAACTAAACTAAACTGACCTAACCTAACTTAACCTGACCTTACCTAAACTAAACTATACTAACCTAACCTAACATAACCTACCCTAAACTAAACTAAACTAAATTAATTAAACTATAAACTAAACTGAACTATAAACTAAACGATACCTCACTAAACTAAACTAAACTAAACTAAACCATAAAATAAACTATAAACTAAACTATAAACTAAGCTATAAACTAAACTAAACTAAACTATAAACTACACTAAACTAATCTATAAACTAAACTAACCTATCTTAAATTAAACTAAACTAAACTAAGCTAACCTAACCTAACCTAACCTAACTTAAGCTAAACTAAACTAAACTAACCTAACCTAACATAAACTAACCTAACCTAACCTAACCTAACCTAAACTAAACTAATATAAACTAAACTATAAACTAAAGTAAACTAAATTAAACTAAAATAAACTAACCTAATTTACCTAAACAAAACTAACACACCTAACCTAACCTAAACAAAACTAAACTGACCTAACCTATCCTAAACAAAACAAAACTAAACTAAACTATAAGCTAAACTATAAACTAAAGTAAACTAAACTAAACTAAAATAAACTAATCTAACTTAACCTAACCTAACCTAACCTAACCTAAACAAATCTAATATAAACTAAACTAAACTATAAACTAAAATATAAACTAAACTAAACTAAATAACCTAACCTAAACTAAAGTAAAAAAAACTAGATTAAATTCAACTAAACTAAACTAAACTAAAGGCCACTAACCTAACCTAACGTAACCTAATATAATCTAAACTAAAATAAACTAACCTAACCTAACGTAACCTAAGCTTACCTATTCTAACCTAAACTAATCTAAACTAAACAAACTAAACTGAACTATAAACTAAAATATAACCTAATCTATAAACTAAACTGAACTATAAACTAAACGAAAATAAAATAAACTATACTAAACTAAACTAACCTAACCTAAACTTACCTAACCTAACCTAAACTAAACTAATCTAAGCTATAAACTAAACTATAAACTAATTTATAAATTAAACTAAATTATAAACTAAAATAAAATAAACTAAACTAAGCTAAATTATCTAACCTAACCTAACCTAAATTAACCTAACCTAAGCTAAGCTAAATTAAACTAACCTAACCTAACATAAACTAACATAACCTAACCTAAACTAAACTAAACTGAAGTAACCTTACCTAACCTAACCTAACCTATACTAAACTAAACAAAACTAAACTAAACTAAACTATAAACTAAACTAAACTAAACTATAAAAAAACTAAACTAAACTCAACTAAACTAACCTAACCTAACCTAACATAAACTTAACTAAACTAAACTAACCTAACCCAACCTAAGCTAATCTTACCTAACCTAACCTAAACTTAACTAAATGAAACTAAACTATAAACTAATCTCTAAATTAAACTAAACTATAAACTAAACTAAAACAAACTAAACTAAGCTAAATTAACTAACCTAACCTATTCTAACCTTACCTAAGCTAAACTAGTCTAACCTAACCTAAAATAAACTAAACTAAACTAAATTATGAACTAAACCATAAACTAAACTAAACTATAAACTAAACTATAAACTAAACTAAACTAAACTATAAACTGGACTAAATTAAACTAAACTAACGTAACCTAACCTAAGCTAAGGAAAACTAAACTAACCTAAAGTAACATAAGTTAACTTAACCTAACCTAAACTACACTAACTTAACCTGACCTAACCTAAACTAAACTAACCTAACCTAACCTAACCTAAAATAACCTAACCTAAGCTAAGCTAAACTAAACTAACGTAACCTAACATAAACTAACATAACCTAACCTAAACTGAACTAAACTAAACTAACCAAACCTAACCTAACCTAAAATAACCTAACCTAAGATAAGCTAAACTAAACTAACCTAACCTAACATAAACTAATATAACCTAACCTAAAGTGAACTAAACTAAACTAACCTTACCTAACATAACCTATACTAAAATAAACAAAACAAAACTAAACTAAACTAAACTATAAACTGAACTAAACTAACCTAACCTAACATAAACTTAACTAAACTAACCTAACCCAACCTAAGCTAACCTTACCTAACCTAACCTAAACTAAACTAAACGAAACTAATCTATAAACTAAACTATAAACTAATCTCTAAATTAAACTAAACTATAAAATAAACTAAAATAAACTAAACTAAGCTAAATTAACTAACCTAACCTATTCTAACCTAACCTAAGCTAAACTAGACTAACCTAACCTAAACTAAACTAAACTAAACTAAACTATAAACTAAACTAAACTAATCTATAAACAAAACTAAACTAAACTGAACTAAACTAACCTAACCTAACCTAACATAAACTTAACTAAACTAAACTAACCTAACCCAACCTAAGCTAACCTTACCTAACCTAACCTAAACTTAACTAAATGAAACTAAACTATAAACTAATCTCTAAATTAAACTAAACTATAAACTAAATTAAAATAAACTAAACTAAGCTAAATTAACTAACCTAACCTATTCTAACCTAACCTAAGCTAAACTAGACTAACCTAACCTAAACTAAACTAAACTAAACTAAATTAAAAACTAAACCATAAACTAAATTAAACTATAAACTAAACTATAAACTAAACTAAACTAAACTATAAACTAGACTAAACTAAACTAAACTAACCTAACCTAACCTAAGCTAAGGTAAAGTAAACTAACCTAACCTAACCTGACCTAAACTAAACTAAACTAACCTAACTTATAAACTAAGCTATAAACTAAACTAAACCAAATTATAAACTAAACTATAAACTAAACTAAACTAAACTATAAACTAAACTAAACTAAATTATACTAATCTAACCTAACCTAAACTAAACTAACCTAACCTAACATAACCTAAACTAAACTAAACTAAAATATAAAATAAACTGTAAACTAAACTATACTATAAACTAAATTATAAACTAAACTAAACTAAACTAAACTAACCTAACCTAACCTAATCTAACATAAATTAAACTAAATTATAAACAAAGCGAAACTAAACTAACCTAACCTAATATAAACTAAACTAAACTAAATTATAAACTAAACGAAACGAAACTAAACTAAACTAACCTAAAGTAACATAAGTTAACCTAACCTAACCTAAACTACACTGACTTAACCTAACCTAACCTAAACTGAACTAAACCAAACTAATCTAACCTAACCTAACCTAAAATAACCTAACCTAAGCTAAGCTAAACTAAACTTACCTAACCTAACCTAAACTAAACTAATCTAAACTATAAACTAAATTATAAACTAAATTATAAATTAAACTAAACTATTAACTAAAATAAAATAAACTAAACTAAGCTAAACTATCTAACCTAACCTAACCTAACCTAAAATAACCTAACCTAAGCTAAGCTAAACTAAACTAACCTAACCTAACATAAACTAACATAACCTAACCTAACCTAAACTAATCTAAAGTAAACTAAACTAATCTAATATAAACTAAACAAACTTAAACTATAAACTGTAATATAAACTAAACTAAACTAACCTAACCTAAACTAAACTAAAATAAACTAAATTAAATTCAACTAAATGAAACTAAACTAAACTACACTAACCTAACCTAGCCTAACCTAACATAATCTAATCTAAACTAAAATAAACTAACCTAACCTAACCTTAACTAACCTAAACTAAACTAAACTAAACTTAACTAAACCAAACTAAACTAAACTATAAACTAAAATATAAATTAACCTGTAAACTATACTAAACTATAAACTACACGAAACTAATATAAACTATACTAAACTAACCTAACATAACCTAAGCTAAGCTAAACTAAACTAACCTAACCTAACCTAAAGTAAACTAAATTAAACTAAATTATAAACTAAAATATAAACTAAATTACACCAAAATACATATTAAACTATAAACTGAACTAAGCTAAACTATAAATTAAACTAAACTAAACTAACCTAACCTAACCTAAACTAACCTAACCTAACCGAAACTAAACTAACCCAACCTAACCTAACATAACCTAAACTAAACTAAACTAAACTATAAAATAAACTATAAATGAAACTAAACTAAACTATACTATAAACTAAATTATAAACTAAACTAAACTAAGCTAACCTAACCTAAGTTAAACTAAACTAAACTAAATTATAAAATAAACGAAACTAAACTAACCCTACCTAACCTAACCTAACCTAACATAAACTAAACTAAACAAAATTATAAACTAAACGAAACTAAACAAAACTAAACTAAACTAACCTAAAGTAACATAACCTAACCTAACCTAACCTAAACTTAACTAAACTAACCTGACCTACCCTAAACTAAAACTAAACTAAACAAAACTATAAACTAAACTATAAACTAAAGTAAATTAACTAAACTAAAATAAACTAACCTAACCTAACCTAACCTAAACTAAACTAACCTAACCTAACCTAAACTAAACTAAACTAATCTATTATAAACTAAACTAAACAATAAATTAAAATATAAACTAAACTAAACTAAACTAAGCTAATCTAACTTAACGTAAACTAAACTAAACTAACCTAACCTAGCCTAAACTAAACTAAAATAAACTAAATAAAATTCAAGTAAACTAAACTAATCTACACTAACCTAACCTAACCAAACCTAACATAATCTAATCTAAACTAAAATAAAATAACCTAAACTAATATAACCTTACCTAACCTAACCTAAACTAAACTAAACTAAACCAAACTAAACTAAACTATAAAATAAAATATAAACTAATTTATAAACTAAATTAATCTATAAACTCAACTAAACTAAACTAAACTTAGCTAAACTAACTAACCTTACCGAAAATAGCCTAACCTAATCTAAGCTTAACTAAAGTAACCTAACCTAAACCAACATAAATCAAACTAAACTAAATAATAAAGTAAACCATAAACTAAACTAAACAAAAGTTAATTCTAAACCTTAAATTAACTAAACTATAAACTAAACTAAACTAAACTAAACTAAACTAACCTCACCTAACCTAATTTAAACTAAACTAAACTAACCTAACCTAACCTAAACTAAACTAAACTAAACTAAACTATAAACACAGTTATAAACTAAACTAAACTAAACTAAACTAACATAACGTAACCTAAACTACAATAAAATAAACTAAAATAAGTTCATCTAAACTAAACCTTACTACACTAACCTCACCTAACCTAACCTAACATAAACTAAACTAAATTGACCTAACCTAACCTAACGTAAACTAAACTAAACTATACGAAACCAAACTAAATAAAACTAAACTAAACTAAACGAAATTAAACTATACACCAAACTATAAAATAAGCTAAACTAAACTATAAATTAAACTATGAACTAAACTAAACTACTAAACTATAAGGTAAACTAAACTAAATTAAACTCAACTAATCTAAACTAAATTAAGCTTACTAAACTAACCTAACCTAAACTAACCTAACCTAATATAAACTAAACTAAACTAACCTAACGTAACATAAGTTAGGCTAAGCTAAACTAAACTAACCTAACCTAAAATAAACTAAACTAAACCAAACTATATACTAAACTATAAACTAAACTAAGCTAAACTATAAACTAAACTATACTAAACTGAACTAACCTAACCTAAACTAACTTAACCTAACCTATACTAAACTTACCTTATCTAACCTAACATAACCTAAACTAATCTAAAGTATAAAATAAACTACAAACTAGACTAAACTAAACTATACTATAAACTAAATTATAAACTAAACTAAACTAAACTAAACTAACCTAACCTAACCTAACCTAAACTAAACTAAACTAAATTATAAACTAAACGTAACTAAACTAACCTAACATAACCTAACCTAACATAAACTAAACTAAACTCAATTATAAACTAAACGAAACTAAACAAAACTAAACTAAACTAACCTAAAGTAACATAACCTAACCTAACCTAAACTAAACTAAACTAACCTGACCTAACCTAAACCAAAACTAAATTAATTTATACTATAAACTAAACTATAAACTAAAGTAAATTAACTAAACTAAAATAAACTAACCTAACCTAACCTAACCTAAACTAAACTAACATAAATTAACCTAAACTAAACTAAACTAATCTAATATAAACTAAACTAAACAATAAATTAAAATATAAACAAAACTTAACTAAACTAAACTAAGCAAAACTAACTTAACCTAAAATAAACTAAACCAAACCTACCTAACCTGACCTAAAATAAACTAAAATAAACTAAATTAAATTCAAGTAAACTACACTAACCTAACCTAACCTTACATAATCTAATCTAAATTAAAATAAACTAACCTAAACTAATCTAACCTTACCTAACCTAACCTAAACTAAACTAAACTAAACTAAACTATAAACTAATTTATAAACTAAACTAAACTAACCTAAGATAACTTAACCTAAATTAAACTAAACTAAACTAAACTATACTAAACTATAAAAAAACGATGAAATATACTATATATTAAACTATAAACTGAAGTAAACTAAACTAAACTCAACTAAACTAAACTAACCTAACCTAACTTAACATAACCTACCCTAAACTAAAATAAATTAAATTAATTAAAATATAAACTAAACTAAACTATATACTAAACGATACCTCACTCAACTAAACTAAACTAAACTAAACTACATTAAACTAAACTAAACCATAAACTAAACTATAAACTAAACTATAAATTAATTTATAAATTAAACTAAACTATAAATTATAGTAAAATAAACAAAACTAAACTAAGCTAAACTAACTAACCTAACCTAACCTAACCTAAGCTAAGCTATCTAAACTAACCTTACCCAACCTAACCTAAACTAAACTAAACTAAACAAAACTACATTAAACTAAACTAAATTAAACTATAAACTGAACTAAACTTTAAACTAAACAAGACTAAACTATAAACAAAACTAAACTAAACTAAACTAAACTTACCTAACCTAACCTAACATAAACTTAACTAAACTAAACTACCCTAACCTAACCTAACCGAATCTAACCTTACCTAACCTAACCTAAACTGAACTAAACGAAACTGAACTATAAACTAAACTATAAACTAATCGATAAATTAAACTAAACTATAAACTAAACTAAAATAAACTAAACTAAACTAAACTAACCTAACAAAACCTGAACTAAACTAAACTAAACTAAACTAAACTAAATTATAAACTAAACTATAAAATAATATAAACTAACCTAACCTAACCTAACCTAAACTAAACTAACCTAACCTAAGCTAACCTAACCTAAACTAAACTAAACTATAAAAAAACTATAAACTAAACTAAACAAAACTATACTATAAACTAAATTATAAACTAAACTAATGTAAACTAAACTAACCTCAACTAACCTAACCTAACCTTACCTAACCTAACAAACTAAACTAAACTAAATTATAAACTAAACGAAACTAAACTAAATTAAACTAAATTAAACTAAACTAACCTAAAGTAACATAACCTAACCTAACCTAACCTAACCTAAACTAAAATAACTCAACTAACCTAACCTAACCTAACCCAACCTAACCTAAACTAAACTAAACTAACCTAACCGAACCTAAACTAAACTAAACTAAACTAAACTAAACTATAAACTAAACTATAAACTAAAGTAAACTAAATTAAACTAAAATAAACTAACCTAATTTACCTAAACAAAACTAACACACCTAACCTAACCTAAACAAAACTAAACTATACTAACCTAACCTAACATAACCCAACCTAACCTAACCTAAACTAAACTAAACTATAAACTAAAGTAAACTAAACTAAACTAAAAAAAACTAACCTAACCTAACCTAAACAAACCTAACACACCTAACCTAACCTAACCTTAACTCAACTCAACTAAACTAAACTAACCTAACATAACCTAACCTAACCTAAACTAAACTAAACTGACCTAACCTATCCTAAACAAAACTAAACTAAACTATAAGCTAAACTATAAACTAAAGTAAACTAAACTAAACTAAAATAAACTAATCTAACCTAACCTAACCTAACCTAACCTAAACCAATCTAATATAAACTAAACTAAACTAAACTATAAACTAAAATATAAACTAAACTAAACTAAATAACCTAACCTAAACTAAAGTAAAATAAACTAGATTCAATTCAACTAAACTAAACTTAACTAAACGCCACTAACCTAACCTAACCTAACCTAACCTAATCTAATCTAAACTAAAATAAACTAACTTAACCTAACGTAACCTAACCTTACCTATTCTAACCTAAACTAATCTAAAATAAACAAACCAATCTAAACCATAAACCAAAATATAAACTAATCTATAAACTAAACTGAACTATAAACTAAACGAAACTAAAATAAGCTATACTAAAATAAACTAACCTAACCTAACCTAAACTAAACTAACATAACCTAACCTAACCTAAACTAAACTAAACTAATCTAATATAAACTAAACTAAACAATAAATTAAAATATAAACTAAACTTAACTAAACTAAACTAAGCAAAACTAACTTAACCTAAACTAAACTAAACTAACCTAACCTGACCTAAAATAAACAAATATAAACTAAATTAAATTCAAGTAAACTAAACTAAACTACACTAACAAACTAACCTAACATAATCTAATCTAAACTAAAATAAACTAACCTAAACTAATCTAACCTTACCTTACCTAACCTAAACTAAACTAAACTAAACCATAAACTAATTTATAAACTAAACTAATCTATAAACTAAACTAAACTAAACTAACCTAAGATAACTTAACCTAAATTAAACTAAACTATACTAAACTATAAACAAAACGATAAACTATACTATATATTAAATTGAACTAAAGTAAACTAAACTAAATTAATTTTACCTAACCTAACCTAAACTAAACAAACTAACCTAACCTAACCCAAACGAAATTAAACTGTAAACTGAAGTAAACTAAACTAAACTCAACTAAACTAAACTAACCTAACCTAACTTAACATAACCTAACCTAAACTAAACTAAACTAACGTAACCTAACATAACCTACCCTAAACTAAAATAAATTAAATTAATTAAACTATAAACTAAACTAAACTATATACTAAACGATACCTCACTCAACTAAACTAAACTAAACTAAACTACACTAAACTAAACTAAACCATATACTAAACTATAAACTAAACTATAAACTAAATTATAAACTAATTTATAAATTAAACTAAACTATAAATTATAGTAAAAAAAACAAAACTAAACAAAGCTAACCTAACTAACCTAACGTAACCTAATCTAAGCTATCTAAACTAACTTAACTTAACCTAACCTAAACTAAACTAAACTAAAATAAACTAAACTAAACTATGAACTAAACTGAACTAAACTATAAACTAAACTAAACTAAAGTTAACTAACCTAACGTAACCTAACCTAAACTAAATTAAACTAAACTAAACTAAACTAAGCTAACTTAACCTAACCTAAACTAACCTAACCTAACCTAAGCTAAGCTAAACTAAACTAACCTCACCTAACATAAACTAACCTTACCTAACCTAAATTAACCTTACCTAACCTAACCTAAACTAAACTAAACTAAACAAAACTACACTAAACTAAACTAAATTAAACTATAAACTTAACTAAACTGTAAACTAAACTTTAAACTAAACAAGACTAAACTATAAACAAAACTAAATTAAACTGAACTAAACTTACCTAACCTAACTTAACATAAACTTAACTAAACTAAACTACCCTAACCTAACCTAACCTAACCTAAACTAAACTAAACGAAACTAAATTATAAACTAAACCATAAACTAAACTAAACTATAAACTAAACTAAACTATAAACTAAACTAAACTAAACTATAAACTGGACTAAATTAAACTAAACTAACGTAACCTAACCTAAGCTAAGGAAAACTAAACTAACCTAAAGTAACATAAGTTAACTTAACCTAACCTAAACTACACTAACTTAACCTGACCTAACCTAAACTAAACTAACCTAACCTAACCTAACCTAAAATAACCTAACCTAAGCTAAGCTAAACTAAACTAACGTAACCTAACATAAACTAACATAACCTAACCTAAACTGAACTAATCTAAACTAACCAAACCTAACCTAACCTAAAATAACCTAACCTAAGATAAGCTAAACTAAACTAACCTAACCTAACATAAACTAATATAACCTAACCTAAAGTGAACTAAACTAAACTAACCTTACCTAACATAACCTATACTAAAATAAACAAAACAAAACTAAACTAAACTAAACTATAAACTGAACTAAACTAACCTAACCTAACATAAACTTAACTAAACTAACCTAACCCAACCTAAGCTAACCTTACCTAACCTAACCTAAACTAAACTAAACGAAACTAATCTATAAACTAAACTATAAACTAATCTCTAAATTAAACTAAACTATAAAATAAACTAAAATAAACTAAACTAAGCTAAATTAACTAACCTAACCTATTCTAACCTAACCTAAGCTAAACTAGACTAACCTAACCTAAACTAAACTAAACTAAACTAAACTATAAACTAAACTAAACTAATCTATAAACAAAACTAAACTAAACTGAACTAAACTAACCTAACCTAACCTAACATAAACTTAACTAAACTAAACTAACCTAACCCAACCTAAGCTAACCTTACCTAACCTAACCTAAACTTAACTAAATGAAACTAAACTATAAACTAATCTCTAAATTAAACTAAACTATAAACTAAACTAAAATAAACTAAACTAAGCTAAATTAACTAACCTAACCTATTCTAACCTAACCTAAGCTAAACTAGACTAACCTAACCTAAACTAAACTAAACTAAACTAAATTAAAAACTAAACCATAAACTAAATTAAACTATAAACTAAACTATAAACTAAACTAAACTAAACTATAAACTAGACTAAACTAAACTAAACTAACCTAACCTAACCTAAGCTAAGGTAAAGTAAACTAACCTAACCTAACCTGACCTAAACTAAACTAAACTAACCTAACTTATAAACTAAGCTATAAACTAAACTAAACCAAATTATAAACTAAACTATAAACTAAACTAAACTAAACTATAAACTAAACTAAACTAAATTATACTAATCTAACCTAACCTAAACTAAACTAACCTAACCTAACATAACCTAAACTAAACTAAACTAAAATATAAAATAAACTGTAAACTAAACTATACTATAAACTACATTATAAACTAAACTAAACTAAACTAAACTAACCTAACCTAACCTAATCTAACATAAATTAAACTAAATTATAAACAAAGCGAAACTAAACTAACCTAACCTAATATAAACTAAACTAAACTAAATTATAAACTAAACGAAACTAAACTAAACTAAACTAACCTAAAGTAACATAAGTTAACCTAACCTAACCTAAACTACACTGACTTAACCTAACCTAACCTAAACTGAACTAAACCAAACTAATCTAACCTAACCTAACCTAAAATAACCTAACCTAAGCTAAGCTAAACTAAACTTACCTAACCTAACCTAAACTAAACTAATCTAATCTATAAACTAAATTATAAACTAAATTATAAATTAAACTAAACTATTAACTAAAATAAAATAAACTAAACTAAGCTAAACTATCTAACCTAACCTAACCTAACCTAACCTAAGCTAAGCTAAACTAAACTAACCTAACCTAACATAAACTAACATAACCTAACCTAACCTAAACTAATCTAAAGTAAACTAAACTAATCTAATATAAACTAAACAAACTTAAACTATAAACTCTAATATAAACTAAACTAAACTAACCTAACCTAAACTAAACTAAAATAAACTAAATTAAATTCAACTAAATGAAACTAAACTAAACTACACTAACCTAACCTAGCCTAACCTAACATAATCTAATCTAAACTAAAATAAACTAACCTAACCTAACCTTAACTAACCTAAACTAAACTAAACTAAACTAAACCAAACTAAAGTAAACTATAAACTAAAATATAAATTAACCTGTAAACTATACTAAACTATAAACCACACGAAACTAATATAAACTATACTAAACTAACCTAACCTAACCTAAGCTAAGCTAAACTAAACTAACCTAACCTAACCTAAAGAAAACTAAATTAAACTAAATTATAAACTAAAATATAAACTAAATTAAACCAAACTACATATTAAACTATAAACTAAACTAAGCTAAACTATAAATTAAACTAAACTAAACTAACCTAACCTAACCTAAACTAACCTAACCTAACCGAAACTAAACTAACCCAACCTAACCTAACATAACCTAAACTAAACTAAACTAAACTATAAAATAAACTATAAATGAAACTAAACTAAACTATTTTATAAACTAAATTATAAACTAAACTAAACTAAACTAAACTAAGCTAACCTAACCTAAGTTAAACTAAACTAAACTAAATTATAAAAAAAACGAAACCAAACTAACCTTACCTAACCTAACCTAACCTAACCTAACATAAACTAAACTAAACAAAATTACAAACTAAACGAAACTAAACAAAACTAAACTAAACTAACCTAAAGTAACATAACCTAACCTAACCTAACCTAAACTAAACTAAACTAACCTGACCTACCCTAAACTAAAACTAAACTAAACAAAACTATAAACTAAACTATAAACTAAAGTAAATTAACTAAACTAAAATAAACTAACCTAACCTAACCTAAACTAAACTAACATAACCTAACATAACCTAAACTAAACTAAACTAATCTATTATAAACTAAACTAAACAATAAATTAAAATATAAACTAAACTAAACTAAACTAAGCTAAACTAACTTAACGTAAACTAAACTAAACTAACCTAACCTAGCCTAAACTAAACTAAAATAAACTAAATAAAATTCAAGTAAACTAAACTAAACTACACTAACCTAACCTAACCAAACCTAACATAATCTAATCTAAACTAAAATAAAATAACCTAAACTAATATAACCTTACCTAACCTAACCTAAACTAAACTAAACTAAACCAAACTAAACTAAACTATAAAATAAAATATAAACTAATTTATAAACTAAACTAATCTATAAACTAAACTAAACTAAACTAAACTTAGCTAAACTAACTAACCTTACCTAACCTAACCTAAACTAACTTAACCTAACCTATACTAAACTTACCTTACCTAACCTAACATAACCTAAACTAAACTATAAAATAAACTATAAACTAAACTAAACTAAACTAAACTATACTATAAACTAAATTATAAACTAAACTAAACTAAACTAAACTAACCTAACCTAACCTAACCTAACCTAACATAAACTAAACTAAACTAAATTATAAACTAAACGAAACTAAACTAACCTAACCTATGCTAACCTAACATAACATAAACTAAACTAAACTAAATTATAAACTAAACAAAACTAAAACTAAACTAACCTAAAGTAACATAACATAACCTAACCTAAACTAAACTAACCTAATCTAACCTAACCTAAAGTAAACTAAACTAATCTAATATAAACTAAACTAAACAATAAATTAAAATATAAAATAAACTTAACTAAACTAAACTAAGCTAAACTAACTTAACCTAAACTAAACTAAACTAAACTAACCTAACCTGGCCTAAACTAAACTAAAATAAACTAAATTAAATTCAAGTAAACTAAACAAAACTACACTAACCTAACCTAACCTAACCTAACGTAACATAATCTAATCTAAACTAAAACAAACTAACCTAAATTAATCTAACCTTACCTAACTTAACCTAAACTAAAGTAAACCAAATTAAACTAAACTATAAACTAAAATATAAACTAATTTATAAACTAAACTAATCTATAAACTAAACTAAACTAACCTAACCTAAATTAGACTAAACTAAACTAAAGTAAATTCAACTAAACTAAACCTAAATACACTAACCCAACCTAACCTAATCTAACATAAACTAAACTAAACTAAACTAACCTAAGATAACTTAACCTAAATTAAACTAAACTAAACTAAATTGTACTAAACTATAAACAAAACGATAAACTATACTATATATTAAACTGAACTAAAGTAAACTAAACTAAATTAATTTTACCTAACCTAACCTAAACTAAACTAAACTAACCTAACCTAACCTAAACTAAATTAAACTAATCTAAACTAAACGAAATTAAACTATAAACTAAACTAAACTAAACTCAACTAAACTAAACTGACCTAACCTAACTTAACCTGACCTTACCTAAACTAAACTATACTAACCTAACCTAACATAACCTACCCTAAACTAAACTAAACTAAATTAATTAAACTATAAACTAAACTGAACTATAAACTAAACGATACCTCACTAAACTAAACTAAACTAAACTAAACCATAAAATAAACTATAAACTAAACTATAAACTAAGCTATAAACTAAACTAAACTAAACTATAAACTACACTAAACTAATCTATAAACTAAACTAACCTATCTTAAATTAAACTAAACTAAACTAAGCTAACCTAACCTAACCTAACCTAACTTAAGCTAAACTAAACTAAACTAACCTAACCTAACATAAACTAACCTAACCTAACCTAACCTAACCTAAACTAAACTAATATAAACTAAACTATAAACTAAAGTAAACTAAATTAAACTAAAATAAACTAACCTAATTTACCTAAACAAAACTAACACACCTAACCTAACCTAAACAAAACTAAACTGACCTAACCTATCCTAAACAAAACAAAACTAAACTAAACTATAAGCTAAACTATAAACTAAAGTAAACTAAACTAAACTAAAATAAACTAATCTAACTTAACCTAACCTAACCTAACCTAACCTAAACAAATCTAATATAAACTAAACTAAACTATAAACTAAAATATAAACTAAACTAAACTAAATAACCTAACCTAAACTAAAGTAAAAAAAACTAGATTAAATTCAACTAAACTAAACTAAACTAAAGGCCACTAACCTAACCTAACGTAACCTAATATAATCTAAACTAAAATAAACTAACCTAACCTAACGTAACCTAAGCTTACCTATTCTAACCTAAACTAATCTAAACTAAACAAACTAAACTGAACTATAAACTAAAATATAACCTAATCTATAAACTAAACTGAACTATAAACTAAACGAAAATAAAATAAACTATACTAAACTAAACTAACCTAACCTAAACTTACCTAACCTAACCTAAACTAAACTAATCTAAGCTATAAACTAAACTATAAACTAATTTATAAATTAAACTAAATTATAAACTAAAATAAAATAAACTAAACTAAGCTAAATTATCTAACCTAACCTAACCTAAATTAACCTAACCTAAGTTAAGCTAAATTAAACTAACCTAACCTAACATAAACTAACATAACCTAACCTAAACTAAACTAAACTGAAGTAACCTTACCTAACCTAACCTAACCTATACTAAACTAAACAAAACTAAACTAAACTAAACTATAAACTAAACTAAACTAAACTATAAAAAAACTAAACTAAACTCAACTAAACTAACCTAACCTAACCTAACATAAACTTAACTAAACTAAACTAACCTAACCCAACCTAAGCTAATCTTACCTAACCTAACCTAAACTTAACTAAATGAAACTAAACTATAAACTAATCTCTAAATTAAACTAAACTATAAACTAAACTAAAACAAACTAAACTAAGCTAAATTAACTAACCTAACCTATTCTAACCTTACCTAAGCTAAACTAGTCTAACCTAACCTAAAATAAACTAAACTAAACTAAATTATGAACTAAACCATAAACTAAACTAAACTATAAACTAAACTATAAACTAAACTAAACTAAACTATAAACTGGACTAAATTAAACTAAACTAACGTAACCTAACCTAAGCTAAGGAAAACTAAACTAACCTAAAGTAACATAAGTTAACTTAACCTAACCTAAACTACACTAACTTAACCTGACCTAACCTAAACTAAACTAACCTAACCTAACCTAACCTAAAATAACCTAACCTAAGCTAAGCTAAACTAAACTAACGTAACCTAACATAAACTAACATAACCTAACCTAAACTGAACTAAACTAAACTAACCAAACCTAACCTAACCTAAAATAACCTAACCTAAGATAAGCTAAACTAAACTAACCTAACCTAACATAAACTAATATAACCTAACCTAAAGTGAACTAAACTAAACTAACCTTACCTAACATAACCTATACTAAAATAAACAAAACAAAACTAAACTAAACTAAACTATAAACTGAACTAAACTAACCTAACCTAACATAAACTTAACTAAACTAACCTAACCCAACCTAAGCTAACCTTACCTAACCTAACCTAAACTAAACTAAACGAAACTAATCTATAAACTAAACTATAAACTAATCTCTAAATTAAACTAAACTATAAAATAAACTAAAATAAACTAAACTAAGCTAAATTAACTAACCTAACCTATTCTAACCTAACCTAAGCTAAACTAGACTAACCTAACCTAAACTAAACTAAACTAAACTAAACTATAAACTAAACTAAACTAATCTATAAACAAAACTAAACTAAACTGAACTAAACTAACCTAACCTAACCTAACATAAACTTAACTAAACTAAACTAACCTAACCCAACCTAAGCTAACCTTACCTAACCTAACCTAAACTTAACTAAATGAAACTAAACTATAAACTAATCTCTAAATTAAACTAAACTATAAACTAAATTAAAATAAACTAAACTAAGCTAAATTAACTAACCTAACCTATTCTAACCTAACCTAAGCTAAACTAGACTAACCTAACCTAAACTAAACTAAACTAAACTAAATTAAAAACTAAACCATAAACTAAATTAAACTATAAACTAAACTATAAACTAAACTAAACTAAACTATAAACTAGACTAAACTAAACTAAACTAACCTAACCTAACCTAAGCTAAGGTAAAGTAAACTAACCTAACCTAACCTGACCTAAACTAAACTAAACTAACCTAACTTATAAACTAAGCTATAAACTAAACTAAACCAAATTATAAACTAAACTATAAACTAAACTAAACTAAACTATAAACTAAACTAAACTAAATTATACTAATCTAACCTAACCTAAACTAAACTAACCTAACCTAACATAACCTAAACTAAACTAAACTAAAATATAAAATAAACTGTAAACTAAACTATACTATAAACTAAATTATAAACTAAACTAAACTAAACTAAACTAACCTAACCTAACCTAATCTAACATAAATTAAACTAAATTATAAACAAAGCGAAACTAAACTAACCTAACCTAATATAAACTAAACTAAACTAAATTATAAACTAAACGAAACGAAACTAAACTAAACTAACCTAAAGTAACATAAGTTAACCTAACCTAACCTAAACTACACTGACTTAACCTAACCTAACCTAAACTGAACTAAACCAAACTAATCTAACCTAACCTAACCTAAAATAACCTAACCTAAGCTAAGCTAAACTAAACTTACCTAACCTAACCTAAACTAAACTAATCTAAACTATAAACTAAATTATAAACTAAATTATAAATTAAACTAAACTATTAACTAAAATAAAATAAACTAAACTAAGCTAAACTATCTAACCTAACCTAACCTAACCTAAAATAACCTAACCTAAGCTAAGCTAAACTAAACTAACCTAACCTAACATAAACTAACATAACCTAACCTAACCTAAACTAATCTAAAGTAAACTAAACTAATCTAATATAAACTAAACAAACTTAAACTATAAACTGTAATATAAACTAAACTAAACTAACCTAACCTAAACTAAACTAAAATAAACTAAATTAAATTCAACTAAATGAAACTAAACTAAACTACACTAACCTAACCTAGCCTAACCTAACATAATCTAATCTAAACTAAAATAAACTAACCTAACCTAACCTTAACTAACCTAAACTAAACTAAACTAAACTTAACTAAACCAAACTAAACTAAACTATAAACTAAAATATAAATTAACCTGTAAACTATACTAAACTATAAACTACACGAAACTAATATAAACTATACTAAACTAACCTAACATAACCTAAGCTAAGCTAAACTAAACTAACCTAACCTAACCTAAAGTAAACTAAATTAAACTAAATTATAAACTAAAATATAAACTAAATTACACCAAAATACATATTAAACTATAAACTGAACTAAGCTAAACTATAAATTAAACTAAACTAAACTAACCTAACCTAACCTAAACTAACCTAACCTAACCGAAACTAAACTAACCCAACCTAACCTAACATAACCTAAACTAAACTAAACTAAACTATAAAATAAACTATAAATGAAACTAAACTAAACTATACTATAAACTAAATTATAAACTAAACTAAACTAAGCTAACCTAACCTAAGTTAAACTAAACTAAACTAAATTATAAAATAAACGAAACTAAACTAACCCTACCTAACCTAACCTAACCTAACATAAACTAAACTAAACAAAATTATAAACTAAACGAAACTAAACAAAACTAAACTAAACTAACCTAAAGTAACATAACCTAACCTAACCTAACCTAAACTTAACTAAACTAACCTGACCTACCCTAAACTAAAACTAAACTAAACAAAACTATAAACTAAACTATAAACTAAAGTAAATTAACTAAACTAAAATAAACTAACCTAACCTAACCTAACCTAAACTAAACTAACCTAACCTAACCTAAACTAAACTAAACTAATCTATTATAAACTAAACTAAACAATAAATTAAAATATAAACTAAACTAAACTAAACTAAGCTAATCTAACTTAACGTAAACTAAACTAAACTAACCTAACCTAGCCTAAACTAAACTAAAATAAACTAAATAAAATTCAAGTAAACTAAACTAATCTACACTAACCTAACCTAACCAAACCTAACATAATCTAATCTAAACTAAAATAAAATAACCTAAACTAATATAACCTTACCTAACCTAACCTAAACTAAACTAAACTAAACCAAACTAAACTAAACTATAAAATAAAATATAAACTAATTTATAAACTAAATTAATCTATAAACTCAACTAAACTAAACTAAACTTAGCTAAACTAACTAACCTTACCGAAAATAGCCTAACCTAATCTAAGCTTAACTAAAGTAACCTAACCTAAACCAACATAAATCAAACTAAACTAAATAATAAAGTAAACCATAAACTAAACTAAACAAAAGTTAATTCTAAACCTTAAATTAACTAAACTATAAACTAAACTAAACTAAACTAAACTAAACTAACCTCACCTAACCTAATTTAAACTAAACTAAACTAACCTAACCTAACCTAAACTAAACTAAACTAAACTAAACTATAAACACAGTTATAAACTAAACTAAACTAAACTAAACTAACATAACGTAACCTAAACTACAATAAAATAAACTAAAATAAGTTCATCTAAACTAAACCTTACTACACTAACCTCACCTAACCTAACCTAACATAAACTAAACTAAATTGACCTAACCTAACCTAACGTAAACTAAACTAAACTATACGAAACCAAACTAAATAAAACTAAACTAAACTAAACGAAATTAAACTATACACCAAACTATAAAATAAGCTAAACTAAACTATAAATTAAACTATGAACTAAACTAAACTACTAAACTATAAGGTAAACTAAACTAAATTAAACTCAACTAATCTAAACTAAATTAAGCTTACTAAACTAACCTAACCTAAACTAACCTAACCTAATATAAACTAAACTAAACTAACCTAACGTAACATAAGTTAGGCTAAGCTAAACTAAACTAACCTAACCTAAAATAAACTAAACTAAACCAAACTATATACTAAACTATAAACTAAACTAAGCTAAACTATAAACTAAACTATACTAAACTGAACTAACCTAACCTAAACTAACTTAACCTAACCTATACTAAACTTACCTTATCTAACCTAACATAACCTAAACTAATCTAAAGTATAAAATAAACTACAAACTAGACTAAACTAAACTATACTATAAACTAAATTATAAACTAAACTAAACTAAACTAAACTAACCTAACCTAACCTAACCTAAACTAAACTAAACTAAATTATAAACTAAACGTAACTAAACTAACCTAACATAACCTAACCTAACATAAACTAAACTAAACTCAATTATACACTAAACGAAACAAAACAAAACTAAACCAAACTAACCTAAAGTAACATAACCTAAGCTAACCTAAACTAAACTAAACTAAACTAACCTGACCTAACCTAAACCAAAACTAAATTAATCTATACTATAAACTAAACTATAAACTAAAGTAAATTAACTAAACTAAAATAAACTAACCTAACCTAACCTAAATTAAACTAACATAACCTAACCTAACCGAAACTAAACTAAGCTAAACTAATCTAATATAAACTAAACTAAACAATAAATTAAAATATAAACTAAACTAATCTATAAACTAAACTAAACTAAACTAAACTTAGCTAAACTAACTAACTTTACCTATTGTAGCATAACGTAATCTAAGCTAAACTAAACTAACCTAACCTAAACAAAAATAAACCAAACTAAACTAAATTATAAAGTAAACTATAAACTAAACTAAACAAAACTATATTCTAAACTATAAATTAACTAAATTATAAACTAAACTAAACTAAACTAAACTAACCTAACCTATCCTAACACAACCTAAACTAAGCTAAACTAACCTAACCTAACCTAACCGAACCTAACCGAAACTAAGCTAAACTGAACTAAACTAAACTAAATTAAACAATAATCTAAACTAAACTTAACTATAAATTAAACTATAAACTAAACTAAACTATAAACAATACTAAACCAAACTCAACTAAACTAACCTAACCTAACCTAACATAAAATTAACTAAACTAAACTAACTTAACCTCACCCAACCTAACCTTACCTAACCTAACCTAAACTAAACTATAAGCGAAACTATACTTAACTATAAATTAAACACTAAACTAAACTACACCAAACTCACCTAACCTAACATAAACACAACTAACACACCTACCTAACCTAACCTAAATTAAACTAAACTAAAATAAACTAACCCAACCTAACCTAACCTAACCTAAACTAAACTAAACTGACCTAACCTATCCTAAACAAAACTAAACTAAACTAAACTATAAGCAAAACTATTAACTAAAGTAAACTAAAGTAAACTAAAATAAACTAACCTAACCTAACCTAACCTAAGCTAAAATAATCTAATATAAACTAAACTAAACTAAACTATAAACTAAAATATAAACTAAACTAAACTAAACTAAATAACTTAACCTAAACTAAATATAAAATAAACTAGATTAAATTCAACTAAACTAAACTAAACTATACTAACCTAACCTAACCTAACCTAACCTAACATAATCTAATCTAACTAAAATAAACTAACCTAACCTAACGTAACCTAACCTTACCTATTCTAACCTAAACTAAACTAAACTAAACAAACTAAACTAAACTATATACTAAAATATAAACTAATCTATAAACTAAACTGAACTATAAACTAAACGAAACTAAAATAAACTATACTAAACTAAACTAACCTAACCTAAACATACCTCACCTAACCTAAACTAAACTAAACTAAACTATAAACTAAACTATTAATTAATTTATAAATTAAACTAAACTATAAACTAAAATAAAATAAACTGAACTAAGCTAAACTAACTAACATAACCTAACCTAACCTAACCTAACCTAAAATAACCTAACCTAAGCTAAGCTAAACTGAACTAACCTAACCTAACATAAACTAAACTAAACTGACCTAACCTAACCTAACGTAAACTAAACTAAACTATACGAAACAAAACTAAATAAAACTAAACTAAACTAAACGAAATTAAACTATACACCAAACTAAAAAATAAGCTAAACTCTACTATAAATTAAACTATAAACTAAACTAAACTACTAAACTATAAGGTAAACTAAACTAAATTAAACTCAACTAATCTAAACTAGCCTAAGCTTACTAAACTAACCTAACATAACCTAACCTAACATAAACTAAACTAAACTCAATTATAAACTAAACGAAACTAAACAAAACTAAACTAAACTAACCTAAAGTAACATAACCTAACCTAACCTAAACTAAACTAAACTAACCTGACCTAACCTAAACCAAAACTAAATTAATTTATACTATAAACTAAACTATAAACTAAAGTAAATTAACTAAACTAAAATAAACTAACCTAACCTAACCTAACCTAAACTAAACTAACATAAATTAACCTAAACTAAACTAAACTAATCTAATATAAACTAAACTAAACAATAAATTAAAATATAAACAAAACTTAACCAAACTAAACTAAGCAAAACTAACTTAACCTAAACCAAAACTAAATTAATCTATACTATAAACTAAACTATAAACTAAAGTAAATTAACTAAACTAAAATAAACTAACCTAACCTAACCTAAATTAAACTAACATAACCTAACCTAACCGAAACTAAACTAAGCTAAACTAATCTAATATAAACTAAACTAAACAATAAATTAAAATATAAACTAAACTAATCTATAAACTAAACTAAACTAAACTAAACTTAGCTAAACTAACTAACTTTACCTATTGTAGCATAACGTAATCTAAGCTAAACTAAACCAACCTAACCTAAACAAAAATAAACCAAACTAAACTAAATTATAAAGTAAACTATAAACTAAACTAAACAAAACTATATTCTAAACTATAAATTAACTAAATTATAAACTAAACTAATCTAAACTAAACTAACCTAACCTATCCTAACACAACCTAAACTAAGCTAAACTAACCTAACCTAACCTAACCTAACCTAACCGAAACTAAGCTAAACTGAACTAAACTAAACTAAATTAAACAATAATCTAAACTAAACTTAACTATAAATTAAACTATAAACTAAACTAAACTATAAACAATACTAAACCAAACTCAACTAAACTAACCTAACCTAACCTAACATAAAATTAACTAAACTAAACTAACTTAACCTCACCCAACCTAACCTTACCTAACCTAACCTAAACTAAACTATAAGCGAAACTATACTTAACTATAAATTAAACACTAAACTAAACTACACCAAACTCACCTAACCTAACATAAACACAACTAACACACCTAACCTAACCTAACCTAAATTAAACTAAACTAAAATAAACTAACCCAACCTAACCTAACCTAACCTAAACTAAACTAAACTGACCTAACCTATCCTAAACAAAACAAAACTAAACTAAACTATAAGCAAAACTATTAAATAAAGTTAACTAAAGTAAACTAAAATAAACTAACCTAACCTAACCTAACCTAAGCTAAAATAATCTAATATAAACTAAACTAAACTAAACTATAAACTAAAATATAAACTAAACTAAACTAAACTAAATAACTTAACCTAAACTAAATATAAAATAAACTAGATTAAATTCAACTAAACTAAACTAAACTATACTAACCTAACCTAACCTAACCTAACCTAACATAATCTAATCTAACTAAAATAAACTAACCTAACCTAACGTAACCTAACCTTACCTATTCTAACCTAAACTAAACTAAACTAAACAAACTAAACTAAACTATATACTAAAATATAAACTAATCTATAAACTAAACTGAACTATAAACTAAACGAAACTAAAATAAACTATACTAAACTAAACTAACCTAACCTAAACATACCTCACCTAACCTAAACTAAACTAAACTAAACTATAAACTAAACTATTAATTAATTTATAAATTAAACTAAACTATAAACTAAAATAAAATAAACTGAACTAAGCTAAACTAACTAACATAACCTAACCTAACCTAACCTAACCTAAAATAACATAACCTAAGCTAAGCTAAACTAAACTAACCTAACCTAACATAAACTAAACTAAACTGACCTAACCTAACCTAACGTAAACTAAACTAAACTATACGAAACAAAACTAAATAAAACTAAACTAAACTAAACGAAATTAAACTATACACCAAACTAAAAAATAAGCTAAACTCTACTATAAATTAAACTATAAACTAAACTAAACTACTAAACTATAAGGTAAACTAAACTAAATTAAACTCAACTAATCTAAACTAACCTAAGCTTACTAAACTAACCTAACATAACCTAACCTAACATAAACTAAACTAAACTCAATTATAAACTAAACGAAACTAAACAAAACTAAACTAAACTAACCTAAAGTAACATAACCTAACCTAACCTAAACTAAACTAAACTAACCTGACCTAACCTAAACCAAAACTAAATTAATTTATACTATAAACTAAACTATAAACTAAAGTAAATTAACTAAACTAAAATAAACTAACCTAACCTAACCTAACCTAAACTAAACTAACATAAATTAACCTAAACTAAACTAAACTAATCTAATATAAACTAAACTAAACAATAAATTAAAATATAAACAAAACTTAACTAAACTAAACTAAGCAAAACTAACTTAACCTAAAATAAACTAAACCAAACCTACCTAACCTGACCTAAAATAAACTAAAATAAACTAAATTAAATTCAAGTAAACTACACTAACCTAACCTAACCTTACATAATCTAATCTAAACTAAAATAAACTAACCTAAACTAATCTAACCTTACCTAACCTAACCTAAACTAAACTAAACTAAACTAAACTATAAACTAATTTATAAACTAAACTAAACTAACCTAAGATAACTTAACCTAAATTAAACTAAACTAAACTAAACTATACTAAACTATAAAAAACGATGAAATATACTATATATTAAACTATAAACTGAAGTAAACTAAACTAAACTCAATTAAACTAAACTAACCTAACCTAACTTAACATAACCTAACCTAAACTAAACTAAACTAACGTAACCTAACATAACCTACCCTAAACTAAAATAAATTAAATTAATTAAAATATAAACTAAACTAAACTATATACTAAACGATACCTCACTCAACTAAACTAAACTAAACTAAACTACATTAAACTAAACTAAACCATAAACTAAACTATAAACTAAACTATAAATTAATTTATAAATTAAACTAAACTATAAATTATAGTAAAATAAACAAAACTAAACTAAGCTAAACTAACTAACCTAACCTAACCTAACCTAAGCTAAGCTATCTAAACTAACCTTACCCAACCTAACCTAAACTAAACTAAACTAAACAAAACTACACTAAACTAAACTAAATTAAACTATAAACTGAACTAAACTTTAAACTAAACAAGACTAAACTATAAACAAAACTAAACTAAACTAAACTAAACTTACCTAACCTAACCTAACATAAACTTAACTAAACTAAACTACCCTAACCTAACCTAACCGAATCTAACCTTACCTAACCTAACCTAAACTGAACTAAACGAAACTGAACTATAAACTAAACTATAAACTAATCGATAAATTAAACTAAACTATAAACTAAACTAAAATAAACTAAACTAAACTAAACTAACCTAACAAAACCTGAACTAAACTAAACTAAACTAAACTAAACTAAATTATAAACTAAACTATAAAATAATATAAACTAACCTAACCTAACCTAACCTAAACTAAACTAACCTAACCTAAGCTAACCTAACCTAAACTAAACGAAACTAAATTATAAACTAAACCATAAACTAAACTAAACTATAAACTAAACTAAACTATAAACTAAACTAAACTAAACTATAAACTGGACTAAATTAAACTAAACTAACGTAACCTAACCTAAGCTAAGGAAAACTAAACTAACCTAAAGTAACATAAGTTAACTTAACCTAACCTAAACTACACTAACTTAACCTGACCTAACCTAAACTAAACTAACCTAACCTAACCTAACCTAAAATAACCTAACCTAAGCTAAGCTAAACTAAACTAACGTAACCTAACATAAACTAACATAACCTAACCTAAACTGAACTAAACTAAACTAACCAAACCTAACCTAACCTAAAATAACCTATACTAAGATAAGCTAAACTAAACTAACCTAACCTAACATAAACTAATATAACCTAACCTAAAGTGAACTAAACTAAACTAACCTTACCTAACACAACCTATACTAAAATAAACAAAACAAAACTAAACTAAACTAAACTATAAACTGAACTAAACTAACCTAACCTAACATAAACTTAACTAAACTAACCTAACCCAACCTAAGCTAACCTTACCTAACCTAACCTAAACTAAACTAAACGAAACTAATCTATAAACTAAACTATAAACTAATCTCTAAATTAAACTAAACTATAAAATAAACTAAAATAAACTAAACTAAGCTAAATTAACTAACCTAACCTATTCTAACCTAACCTAAGCTAAACTAGACTAACCTAACCTAAACTAAACTAAACTAAACTAAACTATAAACTAAACTAAACTAATCTATAAACAAAACTAAACTAAACTGAACTAAACTAACCTAACCTAACCTAACATAAACTTAACTAAACTAAACTAACCTAACCCAACCTAAGCTAACCTTACCTAACCTAACCTAAACTTAACTAAATGAAACTAAACTATAAACTAATCTCTAAATTAAACTAAACTATAAACTAAACTAAAATAAACTAAACTAAGCTAAATTAACTAACCTAACCTATTCTAACCTAACCTAAGCTAAACTAGACTAACCTAACCTAAACTAAACTAAACTAAACTAAATTAAAAACTAAACCATAAACTAAATTAAACTATAAACTAAACTATAAACTAAACTAAACTAAACTATAAATTAAACTAAACTAAACTAACCTAACCTAACCTAAACTAACCTAACCGAAACTAAACTAACCCAACCTAACCTAACATAACCTAAACTAAACTAAACTAAACTATAAAATAAACTATAAATGAAACTAAACTAAACTATTTTATAAACTAAATTATAAACTAAACTAAACTAAACTAAACTAAGCTAACCTAACCTAAGTTAAACTAAACTAAACTAAATTATAAAAAAAACGAAACCAAACTAACCTTACCTAACCTAACCTAACCTAACCTAACATAAACTAAACTAAACAAAATTACAAACTAAACGAAACTAAACAAAACTAAACTAAACTAACCTAAAGTAACATAACCTAACCTAACCTAACCTAAACTAAACTAAACTAACCTGACCTACCCTAAACTAAAACTAAACTAAACAAAACTATAAACTAAACTATAAACTAAAGTAAATTAACTAAACTAAAATAAACTAACCTAACCTAACCTAAACTAAACTAACATAACCTAACCTAACCTAAACTAAACTAAACTAATCTATTATAAACTAAACTAAACAATAAATTAAAATATAAACTAAACTAAACTAAACTAAGCTAAACTAACTTAACGTAAACTAAACTAAACTAACCTAACCTAGCCTAAACTAAACTAAAATAAACTAAATAAAATTCAAGTAAACTAAACTAAACTACACTAACCTAACCTAACCAAACCTAACATAATCTAATCTAAACTAAAATAAAATAACCTAAACTAATATAACCTTACCTAACCTAACCTAAACTAAACTAAACTAAACCAAACTAAACTAAACTATAAAATAAAATATAAACTAATTTATAAACTAAACTAATCTATAAACTAAACTAAACTAAACTAAACTTAGCTAAACTAACTAACCTTACCTAACCTAACCTAAACTAACTTAACCTAACCTATACTAAACTTACCTTACCTAACCTAACATAACCTAAACTAAACTATAAAATAAACTATAAACTAAACTAAACTAAACTAAACTATACTATAAACTAAATTATAAACTAAACTAAACTAAACTAAACTAACCTAACCTAACCTAACCTAACCTAACATAAACTAAACTAAACTAAATTATAAACTAAACGAAACTAAACTAACCTAACCTATGCTAACCTAACATAACATAAACTAAACTAAACTAAATTATAAACTAAACAAAACTAAAACTAAACTAACCTAAAGTAACATAACATAACCTAACCTAAACTAAACAAACCTAATCTAACCTAACCTAAAGTAAACTAAACTAATCTAATATAAACCAAACTAAACAATAAATTAAAATATAAAATAAACTTAACTAAACTAAACTAAGCTAAACTAACTTAACCTAAACTAAACTAAACTAAACTAACCTAACCTGGCCTAAACTAAACTAAAATAAACTAAATTAAATTCAAGTAAACTAAACAAAACTACACTAACCTAACCTAACCTAACGTAACATAATCTAATCTAAACTAAAACAAACTAACCTAAATTAATCTAACCTTACCTAACTTAACCTAAACTAAAGTAAACCAAATTAAACTAAACTATAAACTAAAATATAAACTAATTTATAAACTAAACTAATCTATAAACTAAACTAAACTAACCTAACCTAAATTAGACTAAACTAAACTAAAGTAAATTCAACTAAACTAAACCTAAATACACTAACCCAACCTAACCTAATCTAACATAAACTAAACTAAACTAAACTAACCTAAGATAACTTAACCTAAATTAAACTAAACTAAACTAAATTGTACTAAACTATAAACAAAACGATAAACTATACTATATATTAAACTGAACTAAAGTAAACTAAACTAAATTAATTTTACCTAACCTAACCTAAACTAAACTAAACTAACCTAACCTAACCTAAACTAAATTAAACTAATCTAAACTAAACGAAATTAAACTATAAACTAAACTAAACTAAACTCAACTAAACTAAACTGACCTAACCTAACTTAACCTGACCTTACCTAAACTAAACTATACTAACCTAACCTAACATAACCTACCCTAAACTAAACTAAACTAAATTAATTAAACTATAAACTAAACTGAACTATAAACTAAACGATACCTCACTAAACTAAACTAAACTAAACTAAACCATAAAATAAACTATAAACTAAACTATAAACTAAGCTATAAACTAAACTAAACTAAACTATAAACTACACTAAACTAATCTATAAACTAAACTAACCTATCCTAAATTAAACTAAACTAAACTAAGCTAACCTAACCTAACCTAACCTAACTTAAGCTAAACTAAACTAAACTAACCTAACCTAACATAAACTAACCTAACCTAACCTAACCTAACCTAAACTAAACTAATATAAACTAAACTATAAACTAAAGTAAACTAAATTAAACTAAAATAAACTAACCTAATTTACCTAAACAAAACTAACACACCTAACCTAACCTAAACAAAACTAAACTGACCTAACCTATCCTAAACAAAACAAAACTAAACTAAACTATAAGCTAAACTATAAACTAAAGTAAACTAAACTAAACAAAAATAAACTAATCTAACTTAACCTAACCTAACCTAACCTAACCTAAACAAATCTAATATAAACTAAACTAAACTATAAACTAAAATATAAACTAAACTAAACTAAATAACCTAACCTAAACTTAAGTAAAATAAACTAGATTAAATTCAACTAAACTAAACTAAACTAAAGGCCACTAACCTAACCTAACGTAACCTAATATAATCTAAACTAAAATAAACTAACCTAACCTAACGTAACCTTAACTTACCTATTCTAACCTAAACTAATCTAAACTAAACAAACTAAACTGAACTATAAACTAAAATATAACCTAATCTATAAACTAAGCTGAACTATAAACTAAACGAAAATAAAATAAACTATACTAAACTAAACTAACCTAACATAAACTTACCTAACCTAACCTAAACTAAACTAATCTAAGCTATAAACTAAACTATAAACTAATTTATAAATTAAACTAAATTATAAACTAAAATAAAATAAACTAAACTAAGCTAAATTATCTAACCTAACCTAACCTAAATTAACCTAACCTAAGCTAAGCTAAATTAAACTAACCTAACCTAACATAAACTAACATAACCTAACCTAAACTAAACTAAACTGAAGTAACCTTACCTAACCTAACCTAACCTATACTAAACTAAACAAAACTAAACTAAACTAAACTATAAACTAAACTAAACTAAACTATAAAAAAACTAAACTAAACTCAACTAAACTAACCTAACCTAACCTAACATAAACTTAACTAAACTAAACTAACCTAACCCAACCTAAGCTAATCTTACCTAACCTAACCTAAACTTAACTAAATGAAACTAAACTATAAACTAATCTCTAAATTAAACTAAACTATAAACTAAACTAAAACAAACTAAACTAAGCTAAATTAACTAACCTAACCTATTCTAACCTTACCTAAGCTAAACTAGTCTAACCTAACCTAAACTAAACTAAACTAAACTAAATTATAAACTAAACCATAAACTAAACTAAACTATAAACTAAACTATAAACTAAACTAAACTAAACTATAAACTAGACTAAATTAAACTAAACTAACCTAACATAACCTAAGCTAAGGAAAACTAAACTAACCTAAAGTAACATAAGTTAACCTAACCTAACCTAAACTACACTAACTTAACCTGACCTAACCTAAACTAAAATAACCTAACCTAACCTAACCTAACCTAAAATAACCTAACCTAAGCTAAGCTAAACTAAACTAACCTAACCTAACATAAACTAACATAACCTAACCTAAACTGAACTAAACTAAACTAACCAAACCTAACCTAACCTAAAATAACCTAACCTAAGCTAAGCTAAACTAAACTAACCTAACCTAACATAAACTAATATAACCTAACTTAAAGTGAACTAAACTAAACTAACCTTACCTAACATAACCTATACTAAAATAAACAAAACAAAACTAAACTAAACTAAACTATAAACTGAACTAAACTAACCTAACCTAACATAAACTTAACTAAACTAACCTAACCCAACCTAAGCTAACCTTACCTAACCTAACCTACACTAAACTAAACGAAACTAATCTATAAACTAAACTATAAACTAATCTCTAAATTAAACTAAACTATAAAATAAACTAAAATAAACTAAACTAAGCTAAATTAACTAACCTAACCTATTCTAACCTAACCTAAGCTAAACTAGACTAACCTAACCTAAACTAAACTAAACTAAACTATAAACTAAACTAAACTAATCTATAAACAAAACTAAACTAAACTGAACTAAACTAACCTAACCTAACATAAACTTAACTAAACTAAACTAACCTAACCCAACCTAAGCTAACCTTACCTAACCTAACCTAAACTTAACTAAATGAAACTAAACTATAAACTAATCTCTAAATTAAACTAAACTATAATCAAAACTAAAATAAACTAAACTAAGCTAAATTAACTAACCTAACCTATTCTAACCTAACCTAAGCTAAACTAGACTAACCTAACCTAAACTAAACTAAACTAAACTAAATTATAAACTAAACCATAAACTAAATTAAACTATAAACTAAGCTATAAACTAAACTAAACTAAACTATAAATTAGACTAAACTAAACTAAACTAACCTAACCTAACCTAAGCTAAGGTAAAGTAAACTAACCTAACCTAACCTGACCTAAACTAAACTAAACTAACCTAACTTATAAACTAAGCTATAAACTAAACTAAACCAAATTATAAACTAAACTATAAACTAAACTAAACTATAAACTGAACTAAACTAAATTATACTAATCTAACCTAACATAAACTAAACTAACCTAACCTAACCTAACCTAACATAACCTAAACTAATCTAAACTAAAATATAAAATAAACTGTAAACTAAACTATACTATAAACTAAATTATAAACTAAACTAAACTAAACTAAACTAACCTAACCTAACCTAATCTAACATAAATTAAACTAAATTATAAACAAAGCGAAACTAAACTAACCTAACCTAATGTAAACTAAACTAAACTAAATTATAAACTAAACGAAACTAAACTAAACTAAACTAACCTAAAGTAACATAAGTTAACCTAACCTAACCTAAACTACACTAACTTAACCTAACCTAACCTAAACTGAACTAAACCAAACTAACCTAACCTAACCTAACCTAAAATAACCTAACCTAAGCTAAGCTAAACTAAACTTACCTAACCTAACCTAAACTAAAATAATCTAAACTATAAACTAAACTATAAACTAATTTATAAATTAAACTAAACTATTAACTAAAATAAAATAAACTAAACTAAGCTAAACTATCTAACCTAACCTAACCTAACCTAAAATAACCTAACCTAAGCTAAGCTAAACTAAACTAACCTAACCTAACATAAACTAACATAACCTAACCTAACCTAAACTAATCTAAAGTAAACTAAACTAATCTAATATAAACTAAACAAACTTAAACTATAAACTGTAATATAAACTAAACTAAACTAACCTAACCTAAACTAAACTAAAATAAACTAAATTAAATTCAACTAAATGAAACTAAACTAAACTACACTAACCTAACCTAGCCTAACCTAACATAATCTAATCTAAACTAAAATAAACTAACCTAACCTAACCTTAACTAACCTAAACTAAACTAAACTAAACTAAACTAAACCAAACTAAACTAAACTATAAACTAAAATATAAATTAACCTGTAAACTATACTAAACTATAAACTACACGAAACTAATATAAACTATACAAAACTAACCTAACCTAACCTAAGCTAAGCTAAACTAAACTAACCTAACCTAACCTAAAGTAAACTAAATTAAACTAAATTATAAACTAAAATATAAACTAAATTAAACCAAACTACATATTAAACTATAAACTAAACTAAGCTAAACTATAAATTAAACTAAACTAAACTAACCTAACCTAACCTAAACTAACCTAACCTAACCGAAACTAAACTAACCCAACCTAACCTAACATAACCTAAACTAAACTAAACTATAAAATAAACTATAAATGAAACTAAACTAAACTATACTATAAACTAAATTATAAACTAAACTAAACTAAACTAAACTAAGCTAACCTAACCTAAGTTAAACTAAACTAAACTAAATTATAAAATAAACGAAACTAAACTAACCTTACCTAACCTAACCTAACCTAACATAAACTAAACTAAACAAAATTATAAACTAAACGAAACTAAACAAAACTAAACTAAACTAACCTAAAGTAACATAACCTAACCTAACCTAACCTAAACTAAACTAAACTAACCTGACCTACCCTAAACTAAAACTAAACTAAACAAAACTATAAACTAAACTATAAACTAAAGTAAATTAACTAAACTAAAATAAACTAACCTAACCTAACCTAACCTAAACTAAACTAACCTAACCTCACCTAAACTAAACTAAACTAATCTATTATAAACTAAACTAAACAATAAATTAAAATATAAACTAAACTAAACTAAACTAAGCTAAACTAACTTAACGTAAACTAAACTAAACTAACCTAACCTAGCCTAAACTAAACTAAAATAAACTAAATAAAATTCAAGTAAACTAAACTAAACTACACTAACCTAACCTAACCAAACCTAACATAATCTAATCTAAACTAAAATAAAATAACCTAAACTAATCTAACCTTACCTAACCTAACCTAAACTAAACTAAACCAAACTAAACTAATCTATAAAATAAAATATAAACTAATTTATAAACTAAACTAATCTATAAAGTAAACTAAACTAAACTAAACTTAGCTAAACTAACTAACCTTACCTAACCTAACCTATACTAACTTAACCTAACCTATACTAAACTTACCTTACCTAACCTAACATAACCTAAACTAAACTAAACTATAAAATAAACTATAAACTAAACTAAACTAAACTAAACTATACTATAAACTAAATTTTAAACTAAACTAAACTAAACTAAACTAACCTAACCTAACCTAACCTAACCTAACATAAACTAAACTAAACTAAATTATAAACTAAACCAAACTAAAACTAAACTAACCTAAAGTAACATAACATAACCTAACCTAAACTAAACTAACCTAACCTAACCTAACCTAACCTAAAGTAAACTAAACTAATCTAATATAAACTAAACTAAACAATAAATTAAAATATAAAATAAACTTAACTAAACTAAACTAAGCTAAACTAACTTAACCTAAACTAAACTAAACTAAACTAACCTAACCTGGCCTAAACTAAACTAAAATAAACTAAATTAAATTCAAGTAAACTAAACTAAACTACACTAACCTAACCTAACCTAACGTAACATAATCTAATCTAAACTAAAACAAACTAACCTAAATTAATCTAACCTTACCTAACCTAACCAAAACTAAAGTAAACCAAATAAAACTAAACTATACACTAAAATATAAACTAATTTATAAACTAAACTAATCTATAAACTAAACTAAACTAACCTAACCTAAATTAGACTAAACTAAACTAAAGTAAATTCAACTAAACTAAACCTAAATACACCAACCCAACCTAACCTAATCTAACATAAACTAAACTAAACTAAACTAACCTAAGATAACTTAACCTAAATTAAACTGAACTAAACTAAACTGTACTAAACTATAAACAAAACGATAAACTATACTATATATTAAACTGAACTAAAGTAAACTAAACTAAATTAATTTTACCTAACCTAACCTAAACTAAACTAAACTAACCTAACCTAACCTAAACTAAATTAAACTAATCTAAACTAAACGAAATTAAACTATAAACTAAACTAAACTAAACTCAACTAAACTAAACTGACCTAACCTAACTTAACCTGGCCTTACCTAAACTAAACTGTACTAACCTAACCTAACATAACCTACCCTAAACTAAACTAAACTAAATTAATTAAGCTATAAACTAAACTAAACTATAAACTAAACGATACCTCCCTAAACTAAACTAAACTACACTAAACTAAACTAAACCATAAAATAAACTATAAACTAAACTATAAACTAAGCTATAAACTAAACTAAACTAAACTATAAACTACACTAAACTAATCTATAAACTAAGCTAACCTATCCTAAATTAAACTAAACTAAACTAAGCTAACCTAACCTAACCTAACCTAACTTAAGCTAAACTAAACTAAACTAACCTAACCTAACATAAACTAACCTAAACTAAACTAAACTAAACTTTCCTAACCTAACCTAACCTAACCTAACCTAACCTAAACTAAACTAAACAAAACTAAAGTAAACTAAACTAAATTAAACTATAAACTATACTAAACTATAAACTAAACTAAACTAAACTATAAACAGAACTAAACTAAAGTGAACTAAACTAACCTAACCTAACATAAACTAAACTATAAATTAAACTATAAACTAATCTATAAATTAAACTAAACTATAAATTACACTAAAATAAACTAAACTAAGCTAAACTATCTACCCTATCCTAACCTAACCTAACCTAACCTAACCTAACCTAAGCTAAACTAAACTAACCTAAGCTAAACTAACCTAACCTAAACTAACCTAACCTAAACTAACCTAACCTAAGCTAAACTAAACTAAACTAAACTATAAACTAAACTATAAACTAAACTAAACTATACTATAAACTAAATTATAAACTAAACTAAACTAAACTAACCTAAAGTAATATAACCTAAACTAAACTAACCTAACCTAACCTAAACTAATCTAACCTGACCTAACCTAACCTAAACAAAACTAAACTAAACTAAACTAAACTAAAATAAAATAAACTAACCTAACCTAACCTAACCTAAACTAAACTAACCTAAAGTAATCTAACCTAAACTAAACTAAACTATACTAAAATAATGTAATATAAACTAAACTAAACAAAAAAAAAATATAAACTAAAATATAAACTAAACTAAACTAAACTAACCTAACTTAAACTAAACTAAAATAAACTAAATTAAATTCAACTAAATGAAACTAAACTAAACTATACTAACCTAAACTAACCTAACCTAACATAATCTAATCTAAACGAAATAAACTAACCTAACCGAACTTAACCTAACCTTTCCTAACCTAAACTAAACTAAACTAAACTAAATTAAACCAAACTAAACTAAACTATAAACTAAAATATAAATTAATCTGTAAACTAATCTAAACTATAAACTAATTTATAAATTAAACTAAACTTTAAACTAAAATAAAATAAACTAAACTAAGCTAAACTATCTAACCTAACCTAACCTAACCTAAAATAACCTAACCTAAGCTAAGCTAAGCTAAACTAACCTAACCCAACATAAACTAACATAACCTAACCTAAACTAAACTAAACTAAACTAACCTTACCTAACCTAACCTAACCTAACCTATACTAAACCAAAGAAAACTAAACTAAACTAAACTAAACTATAAACTAAACTAAACTAAACTATAAAAAAAACTAAACTAAACTGAAGTAAACTAACCTAACCTAACCTAAACTTAACAAAATTTAACTAAACTATAAACTAATCTCTAAAATAAACAAAACTATAAACTAAACTAAACTAAACTAAACTAAGCTAAATTAACTAACCTAACCTATTCTAAACTAAAATAAAGTAACATAAGTTAATCCAACCTAACCTAAACTACACTAACTTAACCTGACCTAACCAAAAGTAAACTAACTTAACCTAACCTAACCTAAAATAACCTAACCTAAGCTAAGATAAACTAAACTAACATAACCTAACATAAACTAACATAACCTAACCTAAACTGAACTAAACTTAACTAACCTAACCTAACCTAAAATAACCTAACCTAAGCTAAGCTAAACTAAACTAACCTAACCTAACATAAACTAATATAACTTAACCTAAATTGAACTAAACTAAACTAACCTTACCTAACCTAACCTATACTAAACTAAACAAAACAAAACTAAACTAAACTAAACTATAAACTGAACTAAACTAACCTAACCTAACCTAACATAAACTTAACTAAACTAAACTAAACTAACCCAACCTAAGCTAACCTTACCTAACCTAACCTAAACTAAACTAAACAAAACTAAACGATAAACTAAACTATAAAGTAATCTGTAAATTAAACTAAACTATAAACTAAACTAAAATAAACTAAACTAAGCTAAATTAACTAACCTAACCTATTCTAACCTAACCTAAGCTAAACTAGACTAACCTAACCTAAACTAAACTAAACTAAATTATAAACTAAACCATTAACTAAACTAAACTAAACTATAAACTAAACTAAACTATAAACTAAACTAAACTAAACTAAACTAAACCAACCTAACCTAACCTAACCTAAGGTAAGCTAAAATAAACTAACCTAACCTAACCTGAACTAAACTAAACTAAACTAAACTATAAATTAAACTAAACCAATTATAAACTAAACTATAAACTAAACAAAACTAAACTATAAACTAAACTAAACTAAATTCAACTAACCTAACCTAACCTAACCTAAACTAAACTAACCTAACCTAACATAACCTAACATAACCTAAACTAAACTAAACTAAAATATAAAATAAACTGTAAACTAAAATAAACTATACTATAAACTAAATTATAAACTAAACTAAACTAAACTAAACTAAAGTAACCTAACCTAACCTAACCCAACATAAACTAACCTAATTATAAACTAAACGAAACTAAACTAACCTAACCTAACCTAATATAAACTAAACTAAACTAAATTATAAACTAAACGAAACTAAACTAAACTAAACCTAAAGTAACATAACTTAAACTAACCTAACCTAAACTAAACTAAACTAAACTAAACTATTAACTAAACTATAAACTAAAGTAAATTAACCAAAATAAAATAAACTAACCTAACCTAACCTAACCTAAACTAAACTAAACTAAGATAATATAAGCTAAAATGAACAATAAATTAAAATATAAACTAAACTATACTAAACTAATTTAACCTTACTTAACCTATCCTTAACTTTACTAAACTAAACTAAACTAACCTAACCTAACCTAAACTAAACAAAAATAAACTACATTAAATTCAACTAAACTATAATAAACTACACTAACCTAACCTAACCTTACCTAACCTAACCTAAACTAAACTCAACCAAACTAAACTAAACTATAAACTAAAATAAAAGCTAATCTATAAACTAAACTAAACCAAATTAAATTCAACTAAACTAAACAACACTAATCTAACCTAACCTAACCTAACATAATCTAAACTAAACTAAAATAAACTAACCTAACCTAAACTAACCTAACCTTACCTAACCTAACCTAAACTAAACTAAACTAAACGAAACTTAACTAAACTATAAAGCAAAATATAAACTAATCTATAAACTAAACTAAACTATAAACTAAAGGAAACTAAATTAAACTATACTAAACTAAACTAACCTAACATAAACAAATCTAACCTAACCTAAAATAAACTAAACTAAACTAAATTTAACTATAAACTAAACTAAATTAAACTATAAACACAACTAAACTAAACTGAACTAAACTAACCTAACCTAACCTAACTTAAACTTAACTAAACTAAACTACCCTAACCTAACCTAACCTAACCAAACCTAACCTAACCTAAACTAAACTAAAATAAACTAAACTAAACTAAACTAACTAACCTAACCTAACCTAACCTAACCTAAGCTAAACTAAACTAACCTAAATTAACCTAACCTAACCTAACGTAACCTAAACTAAACTAAACTAACCTACCTAACCTAACATAAATTAAACTAAACTAAATTATAAACTAAACGAAACTAAACTAAATTAAACTAAGCTAAAGTAACATAACCTAACATAAATTAACCTAACCTAACCTAACCTAAACCAAACTAAACTAAACTAACCTAACCTAACCTAACCTAAACTAAACTAACCTAACCTAAATTAACCTAAACAAAACTAAACTAAACTAAACTAACCTAACCTAACTTAACATAAACTAAACTAAACTAAACTAAATAAAACTAAACTAAACTAAACGAAATTAAACTATACATCAAACTATAAAATAAGCTACACTAAACTATAAACTAAAATATAAACTAATCTAAACTAAACTAACCTAACCTAAACTAAACTAAAATAAACTAAATTAAATTCAACTAAATGAAACTAAACTAAACTACACTAATCTAACCTAACCTAAACTAACCTAACATAATCTAATCTAAACAAAAATAAACTAACCTAAACTAATCTAACCTTACCTAACCAAACCTAAACTAAACTAAACTAAACCAAACTAAACTAAACTACAAACTAAAATATAAACTAATTTATAAACTAAACTAATTTATAAACTAAACTAAACTAAACTAAACTTAGCTAAACTAACTAACCTTACCGAAAATAGCCTAACCTAATCTAAGCTTAACTAAAGTAACCTAACCTAAACCAACATAAATCAAACTAAACTAAATTATAAAGTAAACCATAAACTAAACTAAACAAAAGTTAATTCTAAACTATAAATTAACTAAACTATAAACTAAACTAAACTAAACTAAACTAACCTCACCTAACCTAATTTAAACTAAACTAAACTATAAACACAGTTATAAACTAAACTAAACTAAACTAAACTAACATAACGTAACCTAAACTACAATAAAATAAACTAAAATAAGTTCATCTAAACTAAACCTTACTACACTAACCTCACCTAACCTAACCTAACATAAACTAAACTAAATTGACCTAACCTAACCTAACGTAAACTAAACTAAACTATACGAAACAAAACTAAATAAAACTAAACTAAACTAAACGAAATTAAACTATACACCAAACTATAAAATAAGCTAAACTAAACTATAAATTAAACTATGAACTAAACTAAACTACTAAACTATAAGGTAAACTAAACTAAATTAAACTCAACTAATCTAAACTAACCTAAGCTTACTAAACTAACCTAACCTAAACTAACCTAACCTAATATAAACTAAACAAAACTAACCTAACGTAACATAAGTTAGGCTAAGCTAAACTAAACTAACCTAACCTAAAATAAACTAAACTAAACCAAACTATATACTAAACTATAAACTAAACTATACTAAACTGAACTAACCTAACCTAAACTAACTTAACCTAACATATACTAAACTTACCTTATCTAACCTAACATAACCTAAACTAATCTAAAGTATAAAATAAACTACAAACTAGACTAAACTAAACTATACTATAAACTAAATTATAAACTAAACTAAACTAAAATAAACTAACCTAACCTAACCTAACCTAAACTAAACTAAACTAAATTATAAACTAAACGTAACTAAACTAACCTAACATAACCTAACCTAACCTAACATAAACTAAACTAAACTCAATTATACACTAAACGAAACAAAACAAAACTAAACCAAACTAACCTAAAGTAACATAACCTAAGCTAACCTAAACTAAACTAAACTAACCTGACCTAACCTAAACCAAAACTAAATTAATCTATACTATAAACTAAACTATAAACTAAAGTAAATTAACTAAACTAAAATAAACTAACCTAACCTAACCTAAATTAAACTAACATAACCTAACCTAACCTAAACTAAACTAAACTAAACTAATCTAATATAAACTAAACTAAACAATAAATTAAAATATAAACTAAACTAATCTATAAACTAAACTAAACTAAACTAAACTTAGCTAAACTAACTAACCTTACCTAATGTAGCATAACGTAATCTAAGCTAAACTAAACTAACCTAACCTAAACAAAAATAAACAAAACTAAACTAAATTATAAAGGAACTATAAACTAAACTAAACAAAACTATATTCTAAAATATAAATTAACTAAATTATAAACTAAACTTAACTAAACTAAACTAACCTAACCTATCCTAACACAACCTAAACTAAGCTAAACTAACCTAACCTAACCTAACCTAACCTAAACGAAACTAAGCTAAACTGAACTAAACTAAACTAAATTAAACAATAATCTAAACTAAACTTAACTATAAATTAAACTATAAACTAAACTAAACTATAAACAATACTAAACCAAACTGAACTAAACTAACCTAACCTAACCTAACATAAACTTAACTAAACTAAACTAACTTAACCTCACCCAACCTAACCTTACCTAACCTAACCTAAACTAAACTATAAGCGAAACTATACTTAACTATAAATTAAACACTAAACTAAACTACACCAAACTCACCTAACCTTACATAAACACAACTAACACACCTAACCTAACCTAACCTAAATTAAACTAAATTAAAATAAACTAACCCAACCTAACCTAACCTAACCTAAACTAAACTAAACTGACCTAACCTATCCTAAACAAAACTAAACTAAACTAAACTATAAGCAAAACTATTAACTAAAGTAAACTAAAGTAAACTAAAATAAACTAACCTAACCTAACCTAACCTAAGCTAAAATAATCTAATATAAACTAAACTAAACTAAACTATAAACTAAAATATAAACTAAACTAAACTAAACTAAATAACCTAACCTAAACTAAACTAAAATATACTAGATTAAATTCAACTAAACTAAACTAAACTATACTAACCTAACCAAACCTAACCTAACCTAACATAATCTAATCTAAACTAAAATAAACTAACCTAACCTAACGTAACCTAACCTTACCTATTCTAACCTAAACTAAACTAAACTAAACAAACTAAACTAAACAATATACTAAAATATAAACTAATCTATAAACTAAACTGAACTATAAACTAAACGAAACTAAAATAAACTATACTAAACCAAACTAACCTAACCTAAATTAAAGTAAACTAAAATAAACTAACCCAACCTAACCTAACCTAACCTAAACTAAACTAAACTGACCTAACCTATCCTAAACAAAACTAAACTAAACTAAACTATAAGCAAAACTATTAACTAAAGTAAACTAAAGTAAACTAAAATAAACTAACCTAACCTAACCTAACCTAACCTAAAATAATCTAATATAAACTAAACTAAACTAAACTATAAACTAAAATATAAACTAAACTAAACTAAACTAAATAACCTAACCTAAACTAAACTAAAATAAACTAGATTAAATTCAACTAAACTAAACTAAACTATACTAACCTAACCTAACCTAACCTAACCTAACATAATCTAATCTAAACTAAAATAAACTAACCTAACCTAACGTAACCTAACCTTACCTATTCTAACCTAAACTAAACTAAACTAAACAAAATAAACTAAACTATATACTAAAATATAAACTAATCTATAAACTAAACTGAACTATAAACTAAACGAAACTAAAATAAACTATACTAAACTAAACTAACCTAACCTAAACATACCTCACCTAACCTAAACTAAACGAAACTAAACAATTAATTTATAAATTAAACTAAACTATAAACTAAAATAAAATAAACTGAACTAAGCTAAACTAACTAACATAACCTAACCTAACCTAACCTAACCTAAAATAACCTAACCTAAGCTAAGCTAAACTAAACTAACCTAACCTAACATAAACTAAACTAAACTAAACTAACCTAACCTAACATAAACTAAACTAAACTGACCTAACCTAACCTAACGTAAACTAAACTAAACTATACGAAACAAAACTAAATAAAACTAAACTAAACTAAACGATATTAAACTATACACCAAACTAAAAAATAAGCTAAACTAAACTATAAATTAAACTATAAACTAAACTAAACTACTAAACTATAAGGTAAACTAAACTAAATTAAACTCAACTAATCTAAACTAACCTAAGCTTACTAAACTAACCTAACCTAAACTAACCTAACCTAATATAAACTAAACTAAACTAACCTAACCTAACATAAGCTAGGCTAAGCTAAACTAAACTAACCTAACCTAAGATAAAATAAACTAAACTAAAATATAAACTAAAGTATAAACTAAACTAAACCAAACTATATACTAAACTATAAACTAAACTAAGCTAAACTATAAACTAAACTATACTAAACTAAACTAACCTAACGTAACCTAACCTAAACTATCTTATCCTACCCTATACTAAACTTACCTTACCTAACCTAACATAACCTAAACTAATTTAAAGTATAAAATAAACTATAAACTAAACTAAACTAAACTATACTATAAACTAAATTATAAACTAAACTAAACTAAACTAAACTAACCTAACCTAACCTAAACTAAACTAAACTCAATTATAAACTAAACGAAACTAAACAAAACTAAACTAAACTAACCTAAAGTAACATAACCTAACCTAACCTAAACTAAACTAAACTAACCTGACCTAACCTAAACCAAAACTAAATTAATCTATACTATAAACTAAACTATAAACTAAAGTAAATTAACTAAACTAAAATAAACTAACCTAACCTAAACTAAACTAACATAAATTAACCTAAACTAAACTAAACTAATCTAATATAAACTAAACTAAACAATAAATTAAAATATAAACCAAACTTAACTAAACTAAACTAAGCAAAACTAACTTAACCTAAAATAAACTAAACTAAACTAACCTAACCTGACCTAAAATAAACTAAAATAATCTAAATTAAATTCAAGTAAACTAAACTAAACTACACTAACCTAACCTAACCTAACATAATCTAATCTAAACTAAAATAAACTAACCTAAACTAATCTAACCTTACCTAACCTAACCTAAACTAAACTAAACTAAACTATAAACTAATTTATAAACTAAACTAATCTATAAACTAAACTAAACTAACCTAAGATAACTTAACATAAATTAAACTAAACTAAACTAAATTATACTAAACTATAAAAAAACGATAAAATATACTATATATTAAACTATAAACTGAAGTAAACTAAACTAAACTCAACTAAACTAAACTAACCTAACCTAACTTAACATAACCTAACCTAAACTAAACTAAACTAACGTAACCTAACATAACCTACCCTAAACTAAAATAAATTAAATTAATTAAAATATAAACTAAACTAAACTATATACTAAACGATACCTCACTCAACTAAACTATACTAAACTAAACTACACTAAACTAAACTAAACCATAAACTAAACTATAAACTAAACTATAAATTAATTTATAAATTAAACTAAACTATAAATTATAGTAAAATAAACAAAACTAAACTAAGCTAAACTATTTAACCTAACCTAACCTAACCTAAGCTAAGCTATCTAAACTAACCTTACCCAACCTAACCTAAACTAAACTAAACTAAACAAAACTACACTAAACTAAACTAAATTAAACTTTAAACTGAACTAAACTGTAAACTAAACTTTAAACTAAACAAGACTAAACTATAAACAAAACTAAACTAAACTAAACTAAACTTACCTAACCTAACCTAACATAAACTTAACTAAACTAAACTACCCTAACCTAACCTAACCTAATCTAACCTTACTTAACCTAACCTAAACTAAACTAAACGAAACTAAACTATAAATTTAAACTATAAACTAATCGATAAATTAAACTAAACTATAAACTAAACTAAAATAAACTAAACTAAACTAAACTAACTAACCTAACCTAACCGAACCTAACCTAAGCTACGCTAAACTAAACTAACCTAACAAAACCTGAACTAAACTAAACTAAACTAAACTAAACTAAATTATAAACTAAACTATAAAATAATATAAACTAACCTAACCTAACCTAACCTAAACTAAACTAACCTAACCTAAGCTAACCTAACCTAAACTAAACTAAACTATAAAAAAACTATAAACTAAACTAAACAAAACTATACTATAAACTAAATTATAAACTAAACTAATGTAAACTAAACTAACCTCAACTAACCTAACCTAACCTCACCTAACCTAACATAAACTAAACTAAACTAAATTATAAACTAAACGAAACTAAACTAAACTAAACTAAATTAAACTAAACTAACCTAAAGTAACATAACCTAACCTAACCTAACCTAACCTAAACTAAGATAAACTCAACTAACCTAACCGAACCTGAACTAAACTAAACTAAACTAAACTATAAACTAAAGCAAACTAAACTAAACTAAAATAAACTAATCTAACTTAACCTAACCTAACCTAACCTAACCTAAACAAATCTAATATAAACTAAACTAAACTATAAACTAAAATATAAACTAAACTAAACTAAATAACCTAACCTAAACTAAAGTAAAATAAACTAGATTAAATTCAACTAAACTAAACTAAACTAAACGCCACTAACCTAACCTAACGTAACCTAATCTAATCGAAACTAAAATAAACTAACCTAACCTAACGTAACCTAACCTTACCTATTCTAAGCTAAACTAATCTAAACTAAACAAACTAAACTGAACTATAAACTAAAATATAAACTAATCTATAAACTAAACTGAACTATAAACTAAACGAAAATAAAATAAACTAAACTAAACTAACCTAACCTAAACCTACCTAACCTAACCTAAACTAAACTAATCTAAGCTATAAACTAAACTATAAACTAATTTATAAATTAAACTAAATTATAAACTAAAATAAAATAAACTAAACTAAGCTAAACTATCTAACCTAACCTAAACTAAATTAACCTAACCTAAGCTAAGCTAAATTAAACTAACCTAACCTAACCTAAACTAAACTAAACTAAAGTAACCTTACCTAACCTAACCTAACCTATACTAAACTAAACTAAACTAAACTAAACTAAACTATAAACTAAACTAAACTATACAAAAAACTAAACTAAACTCAACTAAACTAACCTAACCTAACCTAACATAAACTTAATTGAACTAAACTAACCTAACCCAACCTAAGCTAACCTTACCTAACCTAACCTAAACTTAACTAAATGAAACTAAACTATAAACTAATCTCTAAATTAAACTAAACTAAAATAAACTAAACTAAGCTAAATTAACTAACCTAACCTATTCTAACCTAACCTAAGCTAAACTAGTCTAACCTAACCTAAACTAAACTAAACTAAACTAAATTATAAACTAAACCATAAACTCAACTAAACTAAACTATAAACTAGACTAAATTAAACTAAACTAACCTAACCTAACCTAAGCTAAGGAAAATTAAACTAACCTAAAGTAACATAAGTTAACCTAACCTAACCAAAACTACACTAACTTAACCTGACCTAACCTAAACTAAACTAACCTAACCTAACCTAACCTAAAATAACCTAACCTAAGCTAAGCTAAACTAAACTAACCTAACCTAACATAAACTAATATAACCTAACCTAAAGTGAACTAAACTAACCTAACCTTACCTAACATAACCTATACTAAACTAAACAAAACAAAACTAAACTAAACTATAAACTGAACTAAACTAACCTAACCTAACATAAACTTAACTAAACTAACCTAACCCAACCTAAGCTAACCTTACCTAACCTAACCTAAACTAAACTAAACGAAACTAATCTATAAACTAATCTCTAAAGTAAACTAAACTATAAAATAAACTAAAATAAACTAAACTAAGCTAAGGTAAAGTAAACTAACCTAACCTATTCTAACCTAACCTAAGCTAAACTAGACTAACCTAACCTAAACTAAACTAAACTAAACTATAAACTATACTAAACTAATCTATAAACAAAACTAAACTAAACTGAACTAAACTAACCTAACCTAACCTAACATAAACTTAACTAAACTAAACTAACCTAACCCAACCTAAGCTAACCTTACCTAACCTAACCTAAACTAAACTAAACTAAACAAAACTACACTAAACTAAACTAAATTAAACTTTAAACTGAACTAAACTGTAAACTAAACTTTAAACTAAACAAGACTAAACTATAAACAAAACTAAACTAAACTAAACTAAACTTACCTAACCTAACCTAACATAAACTTAACTAAACTAAACTACCCTAACCTAACCTAACCTAATCTAACCTTACCTAAACTAACCTAAACTAAACTAAACGAAACTAAACTATAAACTAAACTATAAACTAATCGATAAATTAAACTAAACTATAAACTAAACTAAAATAAACTAAACTAAACTAAACTAACTAACCTAACCTAACCGAACCTAACCTAAGCTACGCTAAACTAAACTAACCTAACAAAACCTGAACTAAACTAAACTAAACTAAACTAAACTAAATTATAAACTAAACTATAAAATAATATAAACTAACCTAACCTAACCTAACCTAAACTAAACTAACCTAACCTAAGCTAACCTAACCTAAACTAAACTAAACTATAAAAAACTATAAACTAAACTAAACAAAACTATACTATAAACTAAATTATAAACTAAACTAATGTAAACTAAACTAACCTCAACTAACCTAACCTAACCTCACCTAACCTAACATAAACTAAACTAAACTAAATTATAAACTAAACGAAACTAAACTAAACTAAACTAAATTAAACTAAACTAACCTAAAGTAACATAACCTAACCTAACCTAACCTAACCTAAACTAAGATAAACTCAACTAACCTAACCGAACCTGAACTAAACTAAACTAAACTAAACTATAAACTAAAGCAAACTAAACTAAACTAAAATAAACTAATCTAACTTAACCTAACCTAACCTAACCTAACCTAACCTAAACAAATCTAATATAAACTAAACTAAACTATAAACTAAAATATAAACTAAACTAAACTAAATAACCTAACCTAAACTAAAGTAAAATAAACTAGATTAAATTCAACTAAACTAAACTAAACTAAACGCCACTAACCTAACCTAACGTAACCTAATCTAATCTAAACTAAAATAAACTAACCTAACCTAACGTAACCTAACCTTACCTATTCTAAGCTAAACTAATCTAAACTAAACAAACTAAACTGAACTATAAACTCAAATATAAACTAATCTATAAACTAAACTGAACTATAAACTAAACGAAAATAAAATAAACTAAACTAAACTAACCTAACCTAAACCTACCTAACCTAACCTAAACTAAATTAATCTAAGCTATAAACTAAACTATAAACTAATTTATAAATTAAACTAAATTATAAACTAAAATAAAATAAACTAAACTAAGCTAAACTATCTAACCTAACCTAAACTAAATTAACCTAACCTAAGCTAAGCTAAATTAAACTAACCTAACCTAACATAAACTAACATAACCTAACCTAAACTAAACTAAACTAAAGTAACCTTACCTAACCTAACCTAACCTATACTAAACTAAACTAAACTAAACTAAACTAAACTATAAACTAAACTAAACTAAACTATACAAAAAACTAAACTAAACTCAACTAAACTAACCTAACCTAACCTAACATAAACTTAATTGAACTAAACTAACCTAACCCAACCTAAGCTAACCTTACCTAACCTAACCTAATCTTAACTAAATGAAACTAAACTATAAACTAATCTCTAAATTAAACTAAACTAAAATAAACTAAACTAAGCTAAATTAACTAACCTAACCTATTCTAACCTAACCTAAGCTAAACTAGTCTAACCTAACCTAAACTAAACTAAACTAAACTAAATTATAAACTAAACCATAAACTAAACTAAACTATAAACTAAACTATAAACTAAACTAAACTAAACTATAAACTAGACTAAATTAAACTAAACTAACCTAACCTAACCTAAGCTAAGGAAAACTAAACTAACCTAAAGTAACATAAGTTAACCTAACCTAACCTAAACTACACTAACTTAACCTGACCTAACCTAAATTAAACTAACCTAACCTAACCTAACCTAACCTAACCTAAAATAACCTAACCTAAGCTAAGCTAAACTAAACTAACGTAACCTAACATAAACTAATATAACCTAACCTAAACTGAACTAAACTAAACTAACCAAACCTAACCTAACCTAAAATAACCTAACCTAAGCTAAGCTAAACTAAACTAACCTAACCTAACATAAACTAATATAACCTAACCTAAAGTGAACTAAACTAACCTAACCTTACCTAACATAACCTATACTAAACTAAACAAAACAAAACTAAACTAAACTATAAACTGAACTAAACTAACCTAACCTAACATAAACTTAACTAAACTAACCTAACCCAACCTAAGCTAACCTTACCTTACCAAACCTAAACTAAACTAAACGAAACTAATCTATAAACTAATCTCTAAATTAAATTAACTATAAAATAAACTAAAATAAACGAAACTAAGCTAAGGTAAAGTAAACTAACCTAACCTATTCTAACCTAACCTAAGCTAAACTAGACTAACCTAACCTAAACTAAACTAAACTAAACTATAAACTATACTAAACTAATCTATAAACAAAACTAAACTAAACTGAACTAAACTAACCTAACCTAACCTAACATAAACTTAACTAAACTAAACTAACCTAACCCAACCTAAGCTAACCTTACCTAACCTAACCTAAACTTAACTAAATGAAACTAAACTATAAACTAATCTCTAAATTAAACTAAACTATAAACTAAACTAAAATAAACTAAACTAAGCTAAATTAACTAACCTAACCTATTCTAACCTAACCTAAGCTAAACTAGACTAACCTAACCTAAACTAAACTAAACTAAACTAAATTATAAACTAAACCATAAACTAAATTAATCTATAAACTAAACTATAAACTAAACTAAACTAAACTATAAACTAGACTAAACTAAACTAAACTAACCTAACCTAACCTAAGCTAAGGTAAAGTAAACTAACCTAACCTAACCTGACCTAAACTAAACTAAACTAACCTAACTTATAAACTAAGCTATAAACTAAACTAAACCAAATTATAAACTAAACTATAAACTAAACTAAACTAAATTATAAACTAAACTAAACTAAATTATACTAATCTAATCTAACCTAAACTTAACTAACCTAACCTAACCTAACATAACCTAAACTAAACTAAACTAAAATATAAAATAAACTGTAAACTAAACTATACTATAAACTAAATTATAAACTAAACTAAACTAAACTAACCTAACCTAACCTAATCTAACATAAATTAAACTAAATTATAAACAAAGCGAAACTAAACTAACCTAACCTAATATAAACTAAACTAAACTAAATTATAAACTAAACGAAACTAAACTAAACTAAACTAACCTAAAGTAACATAAGTTAACCTAACCTAACCTAAACTACACTAACTTAACCTAACCTAACCTAAACTGAACTAAACCAAACTAACCTAATCTAACCTAACCTAAAATAACCTAACCTAAGCTAAGCTAAACTAAACTTACCTAACCTAACCTAAACTAAACTAATCTAAACTATAAACTAAACTATAAACTAATTTATAAATTAAACTAAACTATTAACTAAAATAAAATAAACTAAACTAAGCTAAACTATCTAACCTAACCTAAACTAACCTAAGCTAAGCTAAACTAAACTAACCTAACCTAACATAAACTAACATAACCTAACCTAACCTAAACTAATCTAAAGTAAACTAAACTAATCTAATATAAACTAAACAAACTTAAACTATAAACTCTAATATAAACTAAACTAAACTAACCTAACCTAAACTAAAATAAAATAAACTAAATTAAATTCAACTAAATGAAACTAAACTAAACTACACTAACCTAACCTAGCCTAACCTAACATAATCTAGTCTAAACTAAAATAAACTAACCTAACCTAACCTAATATAAACTAAACTAACCTAAATTATAAACTAAACGAAACTAAACTAAACTAAACCTAAAGTAACATAACTTAACCTAACCTAACCTAAACTAAACTAACTTAACCTGACCTAACCTAAACTAAACTAAACTAAACTATTAACTAAACTATAAACTAAAGTAAATTAGCCAAAATAAAATAAACTAACCTAACCTAACCTAACCTAAACTAAACTAAACTAAGATAATATAAGCTAAAATAAACAATAAATTAAAATATAAACTAAACTAAACTATACTAAACTAAGTTAACCTTACTTAACCTATCCTTAACTATACTAAACTAAACTAAACTAACCTAACCTAACCTAAACTAAACAAAAATAAACTACATTAAATTCAACTAAACTAAAATAAACTACACCAACCTAACCTAACCTTACCTAACCTAACCTAAACTAAACTCAACCAAACTAAACTAAACGATAAACTAAAATATAAGCTAATCTATAAATTAAACTAAACTATAAACTAAACTAAACTAAACCAAATTAAATTCAACTAAACTAAACTACACTAATCTAACCTAACCTAACCTAACATAATCTAAACTAAACTAAAATAAACTAACCTAACCTAACCTAACCTAACCTTACCTAACCTAACCTAAACTAAACTAAACTAAACGAAACTTAACTAAACTATAAAGCAAAATATAAACTAATCTATAAACTAAACTAAACTATAAACTAAAGGAAACTAAATTAAACTATACTAAACTAAACTAACCTAACATAAACAAATCTAACCTAACCTAAAATAAACTAAACTAAACTAAATTAAACTATAAACTAAACTAAATTAAACTATAAAAACAACTAAACTAAACTGAACTAAACTAACCTAAAATAACCTAACTTAAACTTAAATAAACTAAACTACCCTAACCTAACCTAACCTAACCAAACCTAACCTAACCTAAACTAAACTAAAATAAACTAAACTAAACTAAACTAAACTAACTAACCTAACCTAACCTAACCTAACCTACGCTAAACTAAACTAACCTAAATTAACCTAACCTAACCTAACGTAACCTAAACTAAACTAAACTAACCTACCTAACCTAACATAAATTAAACTAAACTAAATTATAAACTAAACGAAACTAAACTAAATTAAACTAAGCTAAAGTAACATAACCTAACATAAATTAACCTAACCTAACCTAAACTAAACTAAACTAAACTAACCTAACCTAACCTAACCTTAACTAAACTAACCTAACCTAAATTAACCTAAACAAAACTAAACTAAACTAAACTAACCTAACCTAACCTAACATAAACTAAACTAAACTAAACTAAATAAAACTAAACTAAACTAAACGAAATTGAACTATACATCAAACTATAAAATAAGCTACACTAAACTATAAACTAAAATATAAACTAATCTAAACTAAACTAACCTAACCTAAACTAAACTAAAATAAACTAAATTAAATTCAACTAAATGAAACTAAACTAAACTACACTAACCTAACCTAACCTAAACTAACATAACATAATCTAATCTAAACAAAAATAAACTAACCTAAACTAATCTAACCTTACCTAACCAAACCTAAACTAAACTAAACTAAACCAAACTAAACTAAACTACAACCTAAAATATAAACTAATTTATAAACTAAACTAATCTATAAACTAAACTAAACTAAACTAAACTTAGCTAAACTAACTAACCTTACCGAAAATAGCCTAACCTAATCTAAGCTTAACTAAAGTAACCTAACCTAAACCAACATAAATCAAACTAAACTAAATTATAAAGTAAACCATAAACTAAACTAAACAAAAGTTAATTCTAAACTATAAATTAACTAAACTGTAAACTAAACTAAACTAAACTAACCTCACCTAACCTAATTTAAACTAAACTAAACTAACCTAACCTAACCTAAACTAAACTAAACTAAACTAAACTATAAACACAGTTATAAACTAAACTAAACTAAACTAAACTAACATAACGTAACCTAAACTACAATAAAATAAACTAAAATAAGTTCATCTAAACTAAACCTTACCACACTAACCTCACCTAACCTAACCTAACATAAACTAAACTAAATTGACCTAACCTAACCTAACGTAAACTAAACTAAACTATACGAAACAAAACTAAATAAAATTAAACTAAACTAAACGAAATTAAACTATACACCAAACTATAAAATAAGCTAAACTAAACTATAAATTAAACTATGAACTAAACTAAACTACTAAACTATAAGGTAAACTAAACTAAATTAAACTCAACTAATCTAAACTAACCTAAGCTTACTAAACTAACCTAACCTAAACTAACCTAACCTAATATAAACTAAACTAAACTAACCTAACGTAACATAAGTTAGGCTAAGCTAAACTAAATTAACCTAACCTAAAATAAACTAAACTAAACCAAACTATATACTAAACTATAAACTAAACTAAGCTAAACTATAAACTAAACTATACTAAACTGAACTAACCTAACCTAAACTAACTTAACCTAACCTATACTAAACTTACCTTATCTAACCTAACATAACCTAAACTAATCTAACATAAATTAAACTAAATTATAAACAAAGCGAAACTAAACTAACCTAACCTAATATAAACTAAACTAAACTAAATTATAAACTAAACGAAACTAAACTAAACTAAACTAACCTAAAGTAACATAAGTTAACCTAACCTAACCTAAACTACACTAACTTAACCTAACCTAACCTAAACTGAACTAAACCAAACTAACCTAATCTAACCTAACCTAAAATAACCTAACCTAAGCTAAGCTAAACTAAACTTACCTAACCTAACCTAAACTAAACTAATCTAAACTATAAACTAAACTATAAACTAATTTATAAATTAAACTAAACTATTAACTAAAATAAAATAAACTAAACTAAGCTAAACTATCTAACCTAACCTAAACTAACCTAAGCTAAGCTAAACTAAACTAACCTAACCTAACATAAACTAACATAACCTCGCCTAACCTAAACTAATCTAAAGTAAACTAAACTAATCTAATATAAACTAAACAAACTTAAACTATAAACTCTAATATAAACTAAACTAAACTAACCTAACCTAAACTAAAGTAAAATAAACTAAATTAAATTCAAATAAATGAAACTAAACTAAACTACACTAACCTAACCTAGCCTAACCTAACATAATCTAGTCTTAACTAAAATAAACTAACCTAACCTAACCTAATATAAACTAAACTAAACTAAATTATAAACTAAACGAAACTAAACTAAACTAAACCTAAAGTAACATAACTTAACCTAACCTAACCTAAACTAAACTAACTTAACCTGACCTAACCTAAACTAAACTAAACTAAACTATTAACTAAACTATAAACTAAAGTAAATTAGCCAAAATAAAATAAACTAACCTAACCTAACCTAACCTAAACTAAACTAAACTAAGATAATATAAGCTAAAATAAACAATAAATTAAAATATAAACTAAACTAAACTATACTAAACTAAGTTAACCTTACTTAACCTATCCTTAACTATACTAAACTAAACTAAACTAACCTAACCTAACCTAAACTAAACAAAAATAAACTACATTAAATTCAACTAAACTAAAATAAACTACACTAACCTAACCTAACCTTACCTAACCTAACCTAAACTAAACTCAACCAAACTAAACTAAACGATAAATTAAAATATAAGCTAATCTATAAATTAAACTAAACTATAAACTAAACTAAACCAAATTAAATTCAACTAAACTAAACTACACTAATCTAACCTAACCTAACCTAACATAATCTAAACTAAACTAAAATAAACTAACCTAACCTAACCTAACCTAACCTAACCTAACCTAACCTAACCTTACCTAACCTAACCTAAACTAAACTAAACTAAACGAAACTTAACTAAACTATAAAGCGAAATATAAACTAATCTATAAACTAAACTAAACTATAAACTAAAGGAAACTAAATTAAACTATACTAAACTAAACTAACCTAAACTAAATTAAACTATAAACTAAACTAAATTAAACTATAAACACAACTAAACTAAACTGAACTAAACTAACCTAAAATAACCTAACTTAAACTTAACTAAACTAAACTACCCTAACCTAACCTAACCTAACCAAACCTAACCTAACCTAAACTAAACTAAAATAAACTAAACTAAACTAAACTAACTAACCTAACCTAACATAACCTAACCTACGCTAAACTAAACTAACCTAAATTAACCTAACCTAACCTAACGTAACCTAAACTAAACTAAACTAACCTACCTAACCTAACATAAATTAAACTAAACTAAATTATAAACTAAATTAAACTAAGCTAAAGTAACATAACCTAACATAAATTAACCTAACCTAACCTAACCTAAACTAAACTAAACTAAACTAACCTAACCTAACCTTAACTAAACTAACCTAACCTAAATTAACCTAAACAAAACTAAACTAAACTAAACTAACCTAACCTAACCTAACATAAACTAAACTAAACCAAACTAAATAAAACTAAACTAAACTAAACGAAATTAAACTATACATCAAACTATAAAATAAGCTACACTAAACTATAAACTAAAATATAAACTAAACTAAACTAAACTAAATTATAAACTAAACCATAAACTAAATTAATCTATAAACTAAACTATAAACTAAACTAAACTAAACTATAAACTAGACTAAACTAAACTAAACTAACCTAACCTAACCTAAGCTAAGGTAAAGTAAACTAACCTAACCTAACCTGACCTAAACTAAACTAAACTAACCTAACTTATAAACTAAGCTATAAACTAAACTAAACCAAATTATAAACTAAACTATAAACTAAACTAAACTAAATTATAAACTAAACTAAACTAAATTATACTAATCTAACCTAACCTAAACTTAACTAACCTAACCTAACCTAACATAACCTAAACTAAACTAAACTAAAATATAAAATAAACTGTAAACTAAACTATACTATAAACTAAATTATAAACTAAACTAAACTAAACTAACCTAACCTAACCTAATCTAACATAAATTAAACTAAATTATAAACAAAGCGAAACTAAACTAACCTAACCTAATATAAACTAAACTAAACTAAATTATAAACTAAACGAAACTAAACTAAACTAAACTAACCTAAAGTAACATAAGTTAACCTAACCTAACCTAAACTACACTAACTTAACCTAACCTAACCTAAACTGAACTAAACCAAACTAACCTAATCTAACCTAACCTAAAATAACCTAACCAAAGCTAAGCTAAACTAAACTTACCTAACCTAACCTAAACTAAACTAATCTAAACTATAAACTAAACTATAAACTAATTTATAAATTAAACTAAACTATTAACTAAAATAAAATAAACTAAACTAAGCTAAACTATCTAACCTAACCTAAACTAACCTAAGCTAAGCTAAACTAAACTAACCTAACCTAACATAAACTAACATAACCTAACCTAACCTAAACAAATCTAAAGTAAACTAAACTAATCTAATATAAACTAAACAAACTTAAACTATAAACTCTAATATAAACTAAACTAAACTAACCTAACCTAAACTAAAATAAAATAAACTAAATTAAATTCAACTAAATGAAACTAAACTAAACTACACTAACCTAACCTAGCCTAACCTAACATAATCTAGTCTAAACTAAAATAAACTAACCTAACCTAACCTAACCTAATATAAACTAAACTAACCTAAATTATAAACTAAACGAATCTAAACTAAACTAAACCTAAAGTAACATAACTTAACCTAACCTAACCTAAACTAAACTAACTTAACCTGACCTAACCTAAACTAAACTAAACTAAACTATTAACTAAACTATAAACTAAAGTAAATTAGCCAAAATAAAATAAACTAACCTAACCTAACCTAACCTAAACTAAACTAAACTAAGATAATATAAGCTAAAATAAACAATAAATTAAAATATAAACTAAACTAAACTATACTAAACTAAGTTAACCTTACTTAACCTATCCTTAACTATACTAAACTAAACTAAACTAACCTAACCTAACCTAAACTAAACAAAAATAAACTACATTAAATTCAACTAAACTAAAATAAACTACACCAACCTAACCTAACCTTACCTAACCTAACCTAAACTAAACTCAACCAAACTAAACTAAACGATAAACTAAAATATAAGCTAATCTATAAATTAAACTAAACTATAAACTAAACTAAACTAAACCAAATTAAATTCAACTAAACTAAACTACACTAATCTAACCTAACCTAACCTAACATAATCTAAACTAAACTAAAATAAACTAACCTAACCTAACCTAACCTAACCTTACCTAACCTAACCTAAACTAAACTAAACTAAACGAAACTTAACTAAACTATAAAGCAAAATATAAACTAATCTATAAACTAAACTAAACTATAAACTAAAGGAAACTAAATTAAACTATACTAAACTAAACTAACCTAACATAAACAAATCTAACCTAACCTAAAATAAACTAAACTAAACTAAATTAAACTATAAACTAAACTAAATTAAACTATAAAAACAACTAAACTAAACTGAACTAAACTAACCTAAAATAACCTAACTTAAACTTAAATAAACTAAACTACCCTAACCTAACCTAACCTAACCAAACCTAACCTAACCTAAACTAAACTAAAATAAACTAAACTAAACTAAACTAAACTAACTAACCTAACCTAACCTAACCTAACCTACGCTAAACTAAACTAACCTAAATTAACCTAACCTAACCTAACGTAACCTAAACTAAACTAAACTAACCTACCTAACCTAACATAAATTAAACTAAACTAAATTATAAACTAAACGAAACTAAACTAAATTAAACTAAGCTAAATTAACATAACCTAACATAAATTAACCTAACCTAACCTAAACTAAACTAAACTAAACTAACCTAACCTAACCTAACCTTAACTAAACTAACCTAACCTAAATTAACCTAAACAAAACTAAACTAAACTAAACTAACCTAACCTAACCTAACATAAACTAAACTAAACTAAACTAAATAAAACTAAACTAAACTAAACGAAATTGAACTATACATCAAACTATAAAATAAGCTACACTAAACTATAAACTAAAATATAAACTAATCTAAACTAAACTAACCTAACCTAAACTAAACTAAAATAAACTAAATTAAATTCAACTAAATGAAACTAAACTAAACTACACTAACCTAACCTAACCTAAACTAACCTAACATAATCTAATCTAAACAAAAATAAACTAACCTAAACTAATCTAACCTTACCTAACCAAACCTAAACTAAACTAAACTAAACCAAACTAAACTAAACTACAACCTAAAATATAAACTAATTTATAAACTAAACTAATCTATAAACTAAACTAAACTAAACTAAACTTAGCTAAACTAACTAACCTTACCGAAAATAGCCTAACCTAATCTAAGCTTAACTAAAGTAACCTAACCTAAACCAACATAAATCAAACTAAACTAAATTATAAAGTAAACCATAAACTAAACTAAACAAAAGTTAATTCTAAACTATAAATTAACTAAACTGTAAACTAAACTAAACTAAACTAACCTCACCTAACCTAATTTAAACTAAACTAAACTAACCTAACCTAACCTAAACTAAACTAAACTAAACTAAACTATAAACACAGTTATAAACTAAACTAAACTAAACTAAACTAACATAACGTAAACTAAACTACAATAAAATAAACTAAAATAAGTTCATCTAAACTAAACCTTACCACACTAACCTCACCTAACCTAACCTAACATAAACTAAACTAAATTGACCTAACCTAACCTAACGTAAACTAAACTAAACTATACGAAACAAAACTAAATAAAACTAAACTAAACTAAACGAAATTAAACTATACACCAAACTATAAAATAAGCTAAACTAAACTATAAATTAAACTATGAACTAAACTAAACTACTAAACTATAAGGTAAACTAAACTAAATTAAACTCAACTAATCTAAACTAACCTAAGCTTACTAAACTAACCTAACCTAAACTAACCTAACCTAATATAAACTAAACTAAACTAACCTAACGTAACATAAGTTAGGCTAAGCTAAACTAAACTAACCTAACCTAAAATAAACTAAACTAAACCAAACTATATACTAAACTATAAACTAAACTAAGCTAAACTATAAACTAAACTATACTAAACTGAACTAACCTAACCTAAACTAACTTAACCTAACCTATACTAAACTTACCTTATCTAACCTAACATAACCTAAACTAATCTAAAGTATAAAATAAACTACAAACTAGACTAAACTAAACTATACTATAAACTAAATTATAAACTAAACTAAACTAAACTAAACTAACCTAACCTAACCTAACCTAAACTAAACTAAACTAAATTACAAACTAAACGTAACTAAACTAACCTAACATAACCTAACCTAACATAAACTAAACTAAACTCAATTATACACTAAACGAAACAAAACAAAACTAAACCAAACTAACCTAAAGTAACATAACCTAAGCTAACCTAAACTAAACTAAACTAACCTGACCTAACCTAAACCAAAACTAAATTAATCTATACTATAAACTAAACTATAAACTAAAGTAAATTAACTAAACTAAAATAAACTAACCTAACCTAACCTAAATTAAACTAACATAACCTAACCTAACCTAAACTAAACTAAACTAAACTAATCTAATATAAACTAAACTAAACAATAAATTAAAATATAAACTAAACTAATCTATAAACTAAACTAAACTAAACTAAACTTAGCTAAACTAACTAACCTTACCTAATGTAGCATAACGTAATCTAAGCTAAACTAAACTAACCTAACCTAAACAAAAATAAACCAAATTAAACTAAATTATAAAGTAAACTATAAACTAAACTAAACAAAACTATATTCTAAACTATAAATTAACTAAATTATAAACTAAACTAAACTAAACTAAACTAACCTAACCTATCCTAACAGAACCTAAACTAAGCTAAACTAACCTAACCTAACCTAACCTAACCGAAACTAAGCTAAACTGAACTAAACTAAACTAAATTAAACAATAATCTAAACTAAACTTAACTATAAATTAAACTATAAACTAAACTAAACTATAAACAATACTAAACCAAACTGAACTAAACTAACCTAACCTAACCTAACATAAACTTAACTAAACTAAACTAACTTAACCTCACCCAACCTAACCTTACATAACCTAACCTAAACTAAACTATAAGCGAAACTATACTTAACTATAAATTAAACACTAAACTAAACTACACCAAACTCACCTAACCTAACATAAACACAACTAACACACCTAACCTAACCAAACCTAAATTAAACTAAACTAAAATAAACTAACCCAACCTAACCTAACCTAACCTAAACTAAACTAAACTGACCTAACCTATCCTAAACAAAACTAAACTAAACTAAACTATAAGCAAAACTATTAACTAAAGTAAACTAAAGTAAACTAAAATAAACTAACCTAACCTAACCTAACCTAAAATAATTTAATATAAACTAAACTAAACTAAACTATAAACTAAAATATAAACTAAACTAAACTAAACTAAATAACCTAACCTAAACTAAACTAAAATAAACTAGATTAAATTCAACTAAACTAAACTAAACTATACTAACCTAACCTAACCTAACCTAACCTAATATAATCTAATCTAAACTAAAATAAACTAACCTAACCTAACTTAACCTAACCTTACCTATTCTAACCTAAACTAAACTAAACTAAACAAACTAAACCAAACAAACTAAACTAAACTATATACTAAAATATAAACTAATCTATAAACTAAACTGAACTATAAACTAAACGAAACTAAAATAAACTATACTAAACTAAACTAACCTAACCTAAACATACCTCACCTAACCTAAACTAAACTAAACTAAACTATAAACTAAACTATTAATTAATTTATAAATTAAACTAAACTATAAACTAAAATAAAATAAACTGAACTAAGCTAAACTAACTAACATAACCTAACCTAACCTAACCTAAAATAACCTAACCTAAGCTAAGCTAAACTAAACTAACCTAACCTAAAATAACCTAACCTAAGCTAAGCTAAACTAAACTAACCTAACCTAACATAAACTAAACTAAACTGACCTAACCTAACCTAACGTAAACTAAACTAAACTATACGAAACAAAACTAAATAAAACTAAACTAAACGAAATTAAACTATACACCAAACTAAAAAATAAGCTAAACTAAACTATAAATTAAACTAAAAACTAAACTACTAAACTATAAGGTAAACTAAACTAAATTAAACTCAAATAATCTAAACTAACCTAAGCCTACTAAACTAACCTAACCTAAACTAACCTAACCTAATATAAACTAAACTAAACTAACCTAATCTAACATAAGCTAGGCTAAGCTAAACTAAACTAACCTAACCTAAGATAAAATAAACTAAACTAAAATATAAACTAAAGTATAAACTAAACTAAACCAAACTATATACTAAACTATAAACTAAACTAAGCTAAACTATAAACTAAACTATACTAAACTAAACTAACCTAACGTAACCTAACCTAAACTAACTTATCCTAACCTATACTAAACTTACCTTACCTAACCTAATACAACCTAAACTAATTTAAAGTATAAAATAAACTATAAACTAAACTAAACTAAACTATACTATAAACTAAATTATAAACTAAACTAAACTAAACTAAACTAACCTAACCTAACCTAAACTAAACTAATCTAAATTATAAACTAAACGTAACTAAACTAACCTAACATAACCTAACCTAACATAAACTAAACTAAACTCAATTATAAACTAAACGAAACTAAACAAAACTAAACTAAACTAACCTAAATTAACATAACCTAACCTAACCTAAACTAAACTAAACTAACCTGACCTAACCTAAACCAAAACTAAATTAATCTATACTATAAACTAAACTATAAACTAAAATAAACTAACCTAACCTAACCTAACCTAAACCAAACTAACATAAATTAACCTAAACTAAACTAAACTAATCTAATATAAACTAAACTAAACAATAAATTAAAATATAAACAAAACTTAACTAAACTAAACTAAGCAAAACCAACTTAACCTATAATAAACTAAACTAAACTAACCTAACCTGACCTAAAATAAACTAAAATAAACTAAATTAAATTCCAGTAAACTAAACTAAACTACACTAACCTAACCTAACCTAACATAATCTAATCTAAACTAAAATAAACTAACCTAAACTAATCTAACCTTACCTAACCTAACCTAAACTAAACTAAACTAAACTATAAACTAATTTATAAACTAAACTAATCTATAAACTAAACTAAACTAACCTAAGATAACTTAACCCAAATTAAACTAAACTAAACAAAACTATACTAAACTATAAAAAAACGATAAAATATACTATATATTAAACTATAAACTGAAGTAAACTAAACTAACTCAACTAAACTAAACTAACCTAACCTAACTTAACATAACCTAACCTAAACTAAACTAAACTAACGTAACCTAACATAACTTACCCTAAACTAAAATAAATTAAATTAATTAAACTATAAACTAAACTAAACTATATACTAAACGAAACCTCACTCAACTAAACTAAACTAAACTAAACTACACTAAACTAAACTAAACCATAAAATAAACTATAAACTAAACTATAAATTAATTTATAAATTAAACTAAACTATAAATTATAGTAAAATAAACAAAAATAAACTAAGCTAAACTAACTAACCTAACCTAACCTAACCTAAGCTAAGCTATCTAAACTAACCTTACCCAACCTAAACTAAACTAAACTAAACTAAACAAAACTACACTAAACTAAACTAAACCATAAACTAAACTATAAACTAAACTATAAACTAAACTATAAACTAAAATAAAATAAACTGAACTAAGCTAAACTAACTAACATAACCTAACCTAACCTAACCTAAAATAACCTAACCTAAGCTAAGCTAAACTAAACTAACCTAACCTAACATAAACTAAACTAATCTAACCTTACCTTACCTAATGTAAACTAAACTAAACTATAAACTAATTTATAAACTAAACTAATCTATAAACTAAACTAAACTAAACTAATCTAAGATAACTTAACCTAAATTAAACTAAACTATACTAAACTATAAACAAAACGATAAACTATACTATATATTAAACTGAACTAAAGTAAACTAAACTAAATTAATTTTACCTAACCTAACCTAAACTAAACTAAACTAACCTAACCTAACCCAAACGAAATTAAACTATAAACTGAAGTAAACTAAACTAAACTCAACTAAACTAAACTAACCTAACCTAACTTAACATAACCTAACCTAAACTAAACTAAACTAAAGTAACCTAACATAACCTACCCTAAACTAAAATAAATTAAATTAATTAAACTATAAACTAAACTAAACTATATACTAAACGATACCTCACTCAACTAAACTAAACTAAACTAAACTACACTAAACTAAACTAAACCATAAACTAAACTATAAACTAAACTGTAAACTAAACTATAAACTAATTTATAAATTAAAATAAACTATAAATTATAGTAAAAAAAACAAAACTAAACTAAGCTAACCTAACTAACCTAACCTAACGTAACCTAAGCTAAGCTATCTAAACTAACTTAACTTAACCTAACCTAAACTAAACTAAACTAAAATAAACTAAACTAAACTATGAACTAAACTGAACTAAACTATAAACTAAACTAAACTAAAGTTAACTAACCTAACGTAACCTAACTTTACATAAACTAACCTAACCTAACCTAAACTAACCTTACCTAACCTAACCTAAACTAAACTAAACTAAATAAAACTACACTAAACTAAACTAAATTAAACTATAAACTTAACTAAACTGTAAACTAAACTTTAAACTAAACAAGACTAAACTATAAACGAAACTAAAATAAACTATACTAAACTAAACTAACCTAACCTAAATTAAAGTAAACTAAAATAAACTAACCCAACCTAACCTAACCTAACCTAAACTAAACTAAACTGACCTAACCTATCCTAAACAAAACTAAACTAAACTAAACTATAAGCAAAACTATTAACTAAAGTAAACTAAAGTAAACTAAAATAAACTAACCTAACCTAACCTAACCTAAAATAATCTAATATAAACTAAACTAAACTAAACTATAAACTAAAATATAAACTAAACTAAACTAAACTAAATAACCTAACCTAAACTAAACTAAAATAAACTAGATTAAATTCAACTAAACTAAACTAAACTATACTAACCTAACCTAACCTAACCTAACCTAACATAATCTAATCTAAACTAAAATAAACTAACCTAACCTAACGTAACCTAACCTTACCTATTCTAACCTAAACTAAACTAAACTAAACAAAATAAACTAAACTATATACTAAAATATAAACTAATCTATAAACTAAACTGAACTATAAACTAAACGAAACTAAAATAAACTATACTAAACTAAACTAACCTAACCTAAACATACCTCACCTAACCTAAACTAAACTAAACTAAACAATTAATTTATAAATTAAACTAAACTATAAACTAAAATAAAATAAACTGAACTAAGCTAAACTAACTAACATAACCTAACCTAACCTAACCTAACCTAAAATAACCTAACCTAAGCTAAGCTAAACTAAACTAACCTAACCTAACATAAACTAAACTAAACTAAACTAACCTAACCTAACATAAACTAAACTAAACTGACCTAACCTAACCTAACGTAAACTAAACTAAACTATACGAAACAAAACTAAATAAAACTAAACTAAACTAAACGATATTAAACTATACACCAAACTAAAAAATAAGCTAAACTAAACTATAAATTAAACTATAAACTAAACTAAACTACTAAACTATAAGGTAAACTAAACTAAATTAAACTCAACTAATCTAAACTAACCTAAGCTTACTAAACTAACCTAACCTAAACTAACCTAACCTAATATAAACTAAACTAAACTAACCTAACCTAACATAAGCTAGGCTAAGCTAAACTAAACTAACCTAACCTAAGATAAAATAAACTAAACTAAAATATAAACTAAAGTATAAACTAAACTAAACCAAACTATATACTAAACTATAAACTAAACTAAGCTAAACTATAAACTAAACTATACTAAACTAAACTAACCTAACGTAACCTAACCTAAACTATCTTATCCTACCCTATACTAAACTTACCTTACCTAACCTAACATAACCTAAACTATTTTAAAGTATAAAATAAACTATAAACTAAACCAAACTAAACTATACTATAAACTAAATTATAAACTAAACTAAACTAAACTAAACTAACCTAACCTAACCTAAACTAAACTAAACTCAATTATAAACTAAAGGAAACTAAACAAAACTAAACTAAACTAACCTAAAGTAACATAACCTAACCTAACCTAAACTAAACTAAACTAACCTGACCTAACCTAAACCAAAACTAAATTAATCTATACTATAAACTAAACTATAAACTAAAGTAAATTAACTAAACTAAAATAAACTAACCTAACCTAAACTAAACTAACATAAATTAACCTAAACTAAACTAAACTAATCTAATATAAACTAAACTAAACAATAAATTAAAATATAAACAAAACTTAACTAAACTAAACTAAGCAAAACTAACTTAACCTAAAATAAACTAAACTAAACTAACCTAACCTGACCTAAAATAAACTAAAATAATCTAAATTAAATTCAAGTAAACTAAACTAAACTACACTAACCTAACCTAACCTAACATAATCTAATCTAAACTAAAATAAACTAACCTAAACTAATCTAACCTTACCTAACCTAACCTAAACTAAACTAAACTAAACTATAAACTAATTTATAAACTAAACTAATCTATAAACTAAACTAAACTAACCTAAGATAACTTAACATAAATTAAACTAAACTAAACTAAATTATACTAAACTATAAAAAAACGATAAAATATACTATATATTAAACTATAAACTGAAGTAAACTAAACTAAACTCAACTAAACTAAACTAACCTAACCTAACTTAACATAACCTAACCTAAACTAAACTAAACTAAGGTAACCTAACATAACCTACCCTAAACTAAAATAAATTAAATTAATTAAAATATAAACTAAACTAAACTATATACTAAACGATACCTCACTCAACTAAACTATACTAAACTAAACTACACTAAACTAAACTAAACCATAAACTAAACTATAAACTAAACTATAAATTAATTTATAAATTAAACTAAACTATAAATTATAGTAAAATAAACAAAACTAAACTAAGCTAAACTATTTAACCTAACCTAACCTAACCTAAGCTAAGCTATCTAAACTAACCTTACCCAACCTAACCTAAACTAAACTAAACTAAACAAAACTACACTAAACTAAACTAAATTAAACTTTAAACTGAACTAAACTGTAAACTAAACTTTAAACTAAACAAGACTAAACTATAAACAAAACTAAACTAAACTAAACTAAACTTACCTAACCTAACCTAACATAAACTTAACTAAACTAAACTACCCTAACCTAACCTAACCTAATCTAACCTTACCTAACCTAACCTAAACTAAACTAAACGAAACTAAACTATAAACTAAACTATAAACTAATCGATAAATTAAACTAAACTATAAACTAAACTAAAATAAACTAAACTAAACTAAACTAACTAACCTAACCTAACCGAACCTAACCTAAGCTACGCTAAACTAAACTAACCTAACAAAACCTGAACTAAACTAAACTAAACTAAACTAAACTAAATTATAAACTAAACTATAAAATAATATAAACTAACCTAACCTAACCTAACCTAAACTAAACTAACCTAACCTAAGCTAACCTAACCTAAACTAAACTAAACTATAAAAAAACTATAAACTAAAGTAAACAAAACTATACTATAAACTAAATTATAAACTAAACTAATGTAAACTAAACTAACCTCAACTAACCTAACCTAACCTCACCTAACCTAACATAAACTAAACTAAACTAAATTATAAACTAAACGAAACTAAACTAAACTAAACTAAATTAAACTAAACTAACCTAAAGTAACATAACCTAACCTAACCTAACCTAACCTAAACTAAGATAAACTCAACTAACCTAACCGAACCTGAACTAAACTAAACTAAACTAAACTATAAACTAAAGCAAACTAAACTAAACTAAAATAAACTAATCTAACTTAACCTAACCTAACCTAACCTAACCTAAACAAATCTAATATAAACTAAACTAAACTATAAACTAAAATATAAACTAAACTAAACTAAATAACCTAACCTAAACTAAAGTAAAATAAACTAGATTAAATTCAACTAAACTAAACTAAACTAAACGCCACTAACCTAACCTAACGTAACCTAATCTAATCGAAACTAAAATAAACTAACCTAACCTAACGTAACCTAACCTTACCTATTCTAAGCTAAACTAATCTAAACTAAACAAACTAAACTGAACTATAAACTAAAATATAAACTAATCTATAAACTAAACTGAACTATAAACTAAACGAAAATAAAATAAACTAAACTAAACTAACCTAACCTAAACCTACCTAACCTAACCTAAACTAAACTAATCTAAGCTATAAACTAAACTATAAACTAATTTATAAATTAAACTAAATTATAAACTAAAATAAAATAAACTAAACTAAGCTAAACTATCTAACCTAACCTAAACTAAATTAACCTAACCTAAGCTAAGCTAAATTAAACTAACCTAACCTAACCTAAACTAAACTAAACTAAAGTAACCTTACCTAACCTAACCTAACCTATACTAAACTAAACTAAACTAAACTAAACTAAACTATAAACTAAACTAAACTAAACTATACAAAAAACTAAACTAAACTCAACTAAACTAACCTAACCTAACCTAACATAAACTTAATTGAACTAAACTAACCTAACCCAACCTAAGCTAACCTTACCTAACCTAACCTAAACTTAACTAAATGAAACTAAACTATAAACTAATCTCTAAATTAAACTAAACTAAAATAAACTAAACTAAGCTAAATTAACTAACCTAACCTATTCTAACCTAACCTAAGCTAAACTAGTCTAACCTAACCTAAACTAAACTAAACTAAACTAAATTATAAACTAAACCATAAACTAAACTAAACTATAAACTAAACTATAAACTCAACTAAACTAAACTATAAACTAGACTAAATTAAACTAAACTAACCTAACCTAACCTAAGCTAAGGAAAACTAAACTAACCTAAAGTAACATAAGTTAACCTAACCTAACCTAAACTACACTAACTTAACCTGACCTAACCTAAACTAAACTAACCTAACCTAACCTAACCTAACCTAAAATAACCTAACCTAAGCTAAGCTAAACTAAACTAACCTAACCTAACATAAACTAATATAACCTAACCTAAAGTGAACTAAACTAACCTAACCTTACCTAACATAACCTATACTAAACTAAACAAAACAAAACTAAACTAAACTATAAACTGAACTAAACTAACCTAACCTAACATAAACTTAACTAAACTAACCTAACCCAACCTAAGCTAACCTTACCTAACCTAACCTAAACTAAACTAAACGAAACTAATCTATAAACTAATCTCTAAAGTAAACTAAACTATAAAATAAACTAAAATAAACTAAACTAAGCTAAGGTAAAGTAAACTAACCTAACCTATTCTAACCTAACCTAAGCTAAACTAGACTAACCTAACCTAAACTAAACTAAACTAAACTATAAACTATACTAAACTAATCTATAAACAAAACTAAACTAAACTGAACTAAACTAACCTAACCTAACCTAACATAAACTTAACTAAACTAAACTAACCTAACCCAACCTAAGCTAACCTTACCTAACCTAACCTAAACTAAACTAAACTAAACAAAACTACACTAAACTAAACTAAATTAAACTTTAAACTGAACTAAACTGTAAACTAAACTTTAAACTAAACAAGACTAAACTATAAACAAAACTAAACTAAACTAAACTAAACTTACCTAACCTAACCTAACATAAACTTAACTAAACTAAACTACCCTAACCTAACCTAACCTAATCTAACCTTACCTAACCTAACCTAAACTAAACTAAACGAAACTAAACTATAAACTAAACTATAAACTAATCGATAAATTAAACTAAACTATAAACTAAACTAAAATAAACTAAACTAAACTAAACTAACTAACCTAACCTAACCGAACCTAACCTAAGCTACGCTAAACTAAACTAACCTAACAAAACCTGAACTAAACTAAACTAAACTAAACTAAACTAAATTATAAACTAAACTATAAAATAATATAAACTAACCTAACCTAACCTAACCTAAACTAAACTAACCTAACCTAAGCTAACCTAACCTAAACTAAACTAAACTATAAAAAAACTATAAACTAAACTAAACAAAACTATACTATAAACTAAATTATAAACTAAACTAATGTAAACTAAACTAACCTCAACTAACCTAACCTAACCTCACCTAACCTAACATAAACTAAACTAAACTAAATTATAAACTAAACGAAACTAAACTAAACTAAACTAAATTAAACTAAACTAACCTAAAGTAACATAACCTAACCTAACCTAACCTAACCTAAACTAAGATAAACTCAACTAACCTAACCGAACCTGAACTAAACTAAACTAAACTAAACTATAAACTAAAGCAAACTAAACTAAACTAAAATAAACTAATCTAACTTAACCTAACCTAACCTAACCTAACCTAACCTAAACAAATCTAATATAAACTAAACTAAACTATAAACTAAAATATAAACTAAACTAAACTAAATAACCTAACCTAAACTAAAGTAAAATAAACTAGATTAAATTCAACTAAACTAAACTAAACTAAACGCCACTAACCTAACCTAACGTAACCTAATCTAATCTAAACTAAAATAAACTAACCTAACCTAACGTAACCTAACCTTACCTATTCTAAGCTAAACTAATCTAAACTAAACAAACTAAACTGAACTATAAACTCAAATATAAACTAATCTATAAACTAAACTGAACTATAAACTAAACGAAAATAAAATAAACTAAACTAAACTAACCTAACCTAAACCTACCTAACCTAACCTAAACTAAATTAATCTAAGCTATAAACTAAACTATAAACTAATTTATAAATTAAACTAAATTATAAACTAAAATAAAATAAACTAAACTAAGCTAAACTATCTAACCTAACCTAAACTAAATTAACCTAACCTAAGCTAAGCTAAATTAAACTAACCTAACCTAACATAAACTAACATAACCTAACCTAAACTAAACTAAACTAAAGTAACCTTACCTAACCTAACCTAACCTATACTAAACTAAACTAAACTAAACTAAACTAAACTATAAACTAAACTAAACTAAACTATACAAAAAACTAAACTAAACTCAACTAAACTAACCTAACCTAACCTAACATAAACTTAATTGAACTAAACTAACCTAACCCAACCTAAGCTAACCTTACCTAACCTAACCTAATCTTAACTAAATGAAACTAAACTATAAACTAATCTCTAAATTAAACTAAACTAAAATAAACTAAACTAAGCTAAATTAACTAACCTAACCTATTCTAACCTAACCTAAGCTAAACTAGTCTAACCTAACCTAAACTAAACTAAACTAAACTAAATTATAAACTAAACCATAAACTAAACTAAACTATAAACTAAACTATAAACTAAACTAAACTAAACTATAAACTAGACTAAATTAAACTAAACTAACCTAACCTAACCTAAGCTAAGGAAAACTAAACTAACCTAAAGTAACATAAGTTAACCTAACCTAACCTAAACTACACTAACTTAACCTGACCTAACCTAAACTAAACTAACCTAACCTAACCTAACCTAACCTAACCTAAAATAACCTAACCTAAGCTAAGCTAAACTAAACTAACGTAACCTAACATAAACTAACATAACCTAACCTAAACTGAACTAAACTAAACTAACCAAACCTAACCTAACCTAAAATAACCTAACCTAAGCTAAGCTAAACTAAACTAACCTAACCTAACATAAACTAATATAACCTAACCTAAAGTGAACTAAACTAACCTAACCTTACCTAACATAACCTATACTAAACTAAACAAAACAAAACTAAACTAAACTATAAACTGAACTAAACTAACCTAACCTAACATAAACTTAACTAAACTAACCTAACCTAACCTAAGCTAACCTTACCTTACCAAACCTAAACTAAACTAAACGAAACTAATCTATAAACTAATCTCTAAATTAAACTAAACTATAAAATAAACTAAAATAAACGAAACTAAGCTAAGGTAAAGTAAACTAACCTAACCTATTCTAACCTAACCTAAGCTAAACTAGACTAACCTAACCTAAACTAAACTAAACTAAACTATAAACTATACTAAACTAATCTATAAACAAAACTAAACTAAACTGAACTAAACTAACCTAACCTAACCTAACATAAACTTAACTAAACTAAACTAACCTAACCCAACCTAAGCTAACCTTACCTAACCTAACCTAAACTTAACTAAATGAAACTAAACTATAAACTAATCTCTAAATTAAACTAAACTATAAACTAAACTAAAATAAACTAAACTAAGCTAAATTAACTAACCTAACCTATTCTAACCTAACCTAAGCTAAACTAGACTAACCTAACCTAAACTAAACTAAACTAAACTAAATTATAAACTAAACCATAAACTAAATTAATCTATAAACTAAACTATAAACTAAACTAAACTAAACTATAAACTAGACTAAACTAAACTAAACTAACCTAACCTAACCTGACCTAAACTAAACTAAACTAACCTAACTTATAAACTAAGCTATAAACTAAACTAAACCAAATTATAAACTAAACTATAAACTAAACTAAACTAAATTATAAACTAAACTAAACTAAATTATACTAATCTAATCTAACCTAAACTTAACTAACCTAACCTAACCTAACATAACCTAAACTAAACTAAACTAAAATATAAAATAAACTGTAAACTAAACTATACTATAAACTAAATTATAAACTAAACTAAACTAAACTAACCTAACCTAACCTAATCTAACATAAATTAAACTAAATTATAAACAAAGCGAAACTAAACTAACCTAACCTAATATAAACTAAACTAAACTAAATTATAAACTAAACGAAACTAAACTAAACTAAACTAACCTAAAGTAACATAAGTTAACCTAACCTAACCTAAACTACACTAACTTAACCTAACCTAACCTAAACTGAACTAAACCAAACTAACCTAATCTAACCTAACCTAAAATAACCTAACCTAAGCTAAGCTAAACTAAACTTACCTAACCTAACCTAAACTAAACTAATCTAAACTATAAACTAAACTATAAACTAATTTATAAATTAAACTAAACTATTAACTAAAATAAAATAAACTAAACTAAGCTAAACTATCTAACCTAACCTAAACTAACCTAAGCTAAGCTAAACTAAACTAACCTAACCTAACATAAACTAACATAACCTAACCTAACCTAAACTAATCTAAAGTAAACTAAACTAATCTAATATAAACTAAACAAACTTAAACTATAAACTCTAATATAAACTAAACTAAACTAACCTAACCTAAACTAAAATAAAATAAACTAAATTAAATTCAACTAAATGAAACTAAACTAAACTACACTAACCTAACCTAGCCTAACCTAACATAATCTAGTCTAAACTAAAATAAACTAACCTAACCTAACCTAATATAAACTAAACTAACCTAAATTATAAACTAAACGAAACTAAACTAAACTAAACCTAAAGTAACATAACTTAACCTAACCTAACCTAAACTAAACTAACTTAACCTGACCTAACCTAAACTAAACTAAACTAAACTATTAACTAAACTATAAACTAAAGTAAATTAGCCAAAATAAAATAAACTAACCTAACCTAACCTAACCTAAACTAAACTAAACTAAGATAATATAAGCTAAAATAAACAATAAATTAAAATATAAACTAAACTAAACTATACTAAACTAAGTTAACCTTACTTAACCTATCCTTAACTATACTAAACTAAACTAAACTAACCTAACCTAACCTAAACTAAACAAAAATAAACTACATTAAATTCAACTAAACTAAAATAAACTACACCAACCTAACCTAACCTTACCTAACCTAACCTAAACTAAACTCAACCAAACTAAACTAAACGATAAACTAAAATATAAGCTAATCTATAAATTAAACTAAACTATAAACTAAACTAAACTAAACCAAATTAAATTCAACTAAACTAAACTACACTAATCTAACCTAACCTAACCTAACATAATCTAAACTAAACTAAAATAAACTAACCTAACCTAACCTAACCTAACCTTACCTAACCTAACCTAAACTAAACTAAACTAAACGAAACTTAACTAAACTATAAAGCAAAATATAAACTAATCTATAAACTAAACTAAACTATAAACTAAAGGAAACTAAATTAAACTATACTAAACTAAACTAACCTAACATAAACAAATCTAACCTAACCTAAAATAAACTAAACTAAACTAAATTAAACTATAAACTAAACTAAATTAAACTATAAAAACAACTAAACTAAACTGAACTAAACTAACCTAAAATAACCTAACTTAAACTTAAATAAACTAAACTACTCTAACCTAACCTAACCTAACCAAACCTAACCTAACCTAAACTAAACTAAAATAAACTAAACTAAACTAAACTAAACTAACTAACCTAACCTAACCTAACCTAACCTACGCTAAACTAAACTAACCTAAATTAACCTAACCTAACCTAACGTAACCTAAACTAAACTAAACTAACCTACCTAACCTAACATAAATTAAACTAAACTAAATTATAAACTAAACGAAACTAAACTAAATTAAACTAAGCTAAAGTAACATAACCTAACATAAATTAACCTAACCTAACCTAAACTAAACTAAACTAAACTAACCTAACCTAACCTAACCTTAACTAAACTAACCTAACCTAAATTAACCTAAACAAAACTAAACTAAACTAAACTAACCTAACCTAACCTAACATAAACTAAACTAAACTAAACTAAATAAAACTAAACTAAACTAAACGAAATTGAACTATACATCAAACTATAAAATAAGCTACACTAAACTATAAACTAAAATATAAACTAATCTAAACTAAACTAACCTAACCTAAACTAAACTAAAATAAACTAAATTAAATTCAACTAAATGAAACTAAACTAAACTACACTAACCTAACCTAACCTAAACTAACCTAACATAATCTAATCTAAACAAAAATAAACTAACCTAAACTAATCTAACCTTACCTAACCAAACCTAAACTAAACTAAACTAAACCAAACTAAACTAAACTACAACCTAAAATATAAACTAATTTATAAACTAAACTAATCTATAAACTAAACTAAACTAAACTAAACTTAGCTAAACTAACTAACCTTACCGAAAATAGCCTAACCTAATCTAAGCTTAACTAAAGTAACCTAACCTAAACCAACATAAATCAAACTAAACTAAATTATAAAGTAAACCATAAACTAAACTAAACAAAAGTTAATTCTAAACTATAAATTAACTAAACTGTAAACTAAACTAAACTAAACTAACCTCACCTAACCTAATTTAAACTAAACTAAACTAACCTAACCTAACCTAAACTAAACTAAACTAAACTAAACTATAAACACAGTTATAAACTAAACTAAACTAAACTAAACTAACATAACGTAACCTAAACTACAATAAAATAAACTAAAATAAGTTCATCTAAACTAAACCTTACCACACTAACCTCACCTAACCTAACCTAACATAAACTAAACTAAATTGACCTAACCTAACCTAACGTAAACTAAACTAAACTATACGAAACAAAACTAAATAAAACTAAACTAAACTAAACGAAATTAAACTATACACCAAACTATAAAATAAGCTAAACTAAACTATAAATTAAACTATGAACTAAACTAAACTACTAAACTATAAGGTAAACTAAACTAAATTAAACTCAACTAATCTAAACTAACCTAAGCTTACTAAACTAACCTAACCTAAACTAACCTAACCTAATATAAACTAAACTAAACTAACCTAACGTAACATAAGTTAGGCTAAGCTAAACTAAACTAACCTAACCTAAAATAAACTAAACTAAACCAAACTATATACTAAACTATAAACTAAACTAAGCTAAACTATAAACTAAACTATACTAAACTGAACTAACCTAACCTAAACTAACTTAACCTAACCTATACTAAACTTACCTTATCTAACCTAACATAACCTAAACTAATCTAAAGTATAAAATAAACTACAAACTAGACTAAACTAAACTATACTATAAACTAAATTATAAACTAAACTAAACTAAACTAAACTAACCTAACCTAACCTAAACTAAACTAAACTAAATTATAAACTAAACGTAACTAAACTAACCTAACATAACCTAACCTAACATAAACTAAACTAAACTCAATTATACACTAAACGAAACAAAACAAAACTAAACCAAACTAACCTAAAGTAACATAACCTAAGCTAACCTAAACTAAACTAAACTAACCTGACCTAACCTAAACCAAAACTAAATTAATCTATACTATAAACTAAACTATAAACTAAAGTAAATTAACTAAACTAAAATAAACTAACCTAACCTAACCTAAATTAAACTAACATAACCTAACCTAACCTAAACTAAACTAAACTAAACTAATCTAATATAAACTAAACTAAACAATAAATTAAAATATAAACTAAACTAATCTATAAACTAAACTAAACTAAACTAAACTTAGCTAAACTAACTAACCTTACCTAATGTAGCATAACGTAATCTAAGCTAAACTAAACTAACCTAACCTAAACAAAAATAAACCAAATTAAACTAAATTATAAAGTAAACTATAAACTAAACTAAACAAAACTATATTCTAAACTATAAATTAACTAAATTATAAACTAAACTAAACTAAACTAAACTAACCTAACCTATCCTAACAGAACCTAAACTAAGCTAAACTAACCTAACCTAACCTAACCTAACCGAAACTAAGCTAAACTGAACTAAACTAAACTAAATTAAACAATAATCTAAACTAAACTTAACTATAAATTAAACTATAAACTAAACTAAACTATAAACAATACTAAACCAAACTGAACTAAACTAACCTAACCTAACCTAACATAAACTTAACTAAACTAAACTAACTTAACCTCACCCAACCTAACCTTACATAACCTAACCTAAACTAAACTATAAGCGAAACTATACTTAACTATAAATTAAACACTAAACTAAACTACACCAAACTCACCTAACCTAACATAAACACAACTAACACACCTAACCTAACCTAACCTAAATTAAACTAAACTAAAATAAACTAACCCAACCTAACCTAACCTAACCTAAACTAAACTAAACTGACCTAACCTATCCTAAACAAAACTAAACTAAACTAAACTATAAGCAAAACTATTAACTAAAGTAAACTAAAGTAAACTAAAATAAACTAACCTAACCTAACCTAACCTAAAATAATTTAATATAAACTAAACTAAACTAAACTATAAACTAAAATATAAACTAAACTAAACTAAACTAAATAACCTAACCTAAACTAAACTAAAATAAACTAGATTAAATTCAACTAAACTAAACTAAACTATACTAACCTAACCTAACCTAACCTAACCTAATATAATCTAATCTAAACTAAAATAAACTAACCTAACCTAACTTAACCTAACCTTACCTATTCTAACCTAAACTAAACTAAACTAAACAAACTAAACCAAACAAACTAAACTAAACTATATACTAAAATATAAACTAATCTATAAACTAAACTGAACTATAAACTAAACGAAACTAAAATAAACTATACTAAACTAAACTAACCAAACCTAAACATACCTCACCTAACCTAAACTAAACTAAACTAAACTATAAACTAAACTATTAATTAATTTATAAATTAAACTAAACTATAAACTAAAATAAAATAAACTGAACTAAGCTAAACTAACTAACATAACCTAACCTAACCTAACCTAAAATAACCTAACCTAAGCTAAGCTAAACTAAACTAACCTAACCTAAAATAACCTAACCTAAGCTAAGCTAAACTAAACTAACCTAACCTAACATAAACTAAACTAAACTGACCTAACCTAACCTAACGTAAACTAAACTAAACTATACGAAACAAAACTAAATAAAACTAAACTAAACGAAATTAAACTATACACCAAACTAAAAAATAAGCTAAACTAAACTATAAATTAAACTAAAAACTAAACTACTAAACTATAAGGTAAACTAAACTAAATTAAACTCAAATAATCTAAACTAACCTAAGCCTACTAAACTAACCTAACCTAAACTAACCTAACCTAATATAAACTAAACTAAACTAACCTAATCTAACATAAGCTAGGCTAAGCTAAACTAAACTAACCTAACCTAAGATAAAATAAACTAAACTAAAATATAAACTAAAGTATAAACTAAACTAAACCAAACCATATACTAAACTATAAACTAAACTAAGCTAAACTATAAACTAAACTATACTAAACTAAACTAACCTAACGTAACCTAACCTAAACTAACTTATCCTAACCTATACTAAACTTACCTTACCTAACCTAATACAACCTAAACTAATTTAAAGTATAAAATAAACTATAAACTAAAGTAAACTAAACTATACTATAAACTAAATTATAAACTAAACTAAACTAAACTAAACTAACCTAACCTAACCTAAACTAAACTAATCTAAATTATAAACTAAACGTAACTAAACTAACCTAACATAACCTAACCTAACATAAACTAAACTAAACTCAATTATAAACTAAACGAAACTAAACAAAACTAAACTAAACTAACCTAAATTAACATAACCTAACCTAACCTAAACTAAACTAAACTAACCTGACCTAACCTAAACCAAAACTAAATTAATCTATACTATAAACTAAACTATAAACTAAAATAAACTAACCTAACCTAACCTAACCTAAACCAAACTAACATAAATTAACCTAAACTAAACTAAACTAATCTAATATAAACTAAACTAAACAATAAATTAAAATATAAACAAAACTTAACTAAACTAAACTAAGCAAAACCAACTTAACCTATAATAAACTAAACTAAACTAACCTAACCTGACCTAAAATAAACTAAAATAAACTAAAGTAAATTCCAGTAAACTAAACTAAACTACACTAACCTAACCTAACCTAACATAATCTAATCTAAACTAAAATAAACTAACCTAAACTAATCTAACCTTACCTAACCTAACCTAAACTAAACTAAACTAAACTATAAACTAATTTATAAACTAAACTAATCTATAAACTAAACTAAACTAACCTAAGATAACTTAACCCAAATTAAACTAAACTAAACAAAACTATACTAAACTATAAAAAAACGATAAAATATACTATATATTAAACTATAAACTGAAGTAAACTAAACTAACTCAACTAAACTAAACTAACCTAACCTAACTTAACATAACCTAACCTAAACTAAACTAAACTAACGTAACCTAACATAACTTACCCTAAACTAAAATAAATTAAATTAATTAAACTATAAACTAAACTAAACTATATACTAAACGAAACCTCACTCAACTAAACTAAACTAAACTAAACTACACTAAACTAAACTAAACCATAAACTAAACTATAAACTAAACTATAAATTAATTTATAAATTAAACTAAACTATAAATTATAGTAAAATAAACAAAAATAAACTAAGCTAAACTAACTAACCTAACCTAACCTAACCTAAGCTAAGCTATCTAAACTAACCTTACCCAACCTAAACTAAACTAAACTAAACTAAACAAAACTACACTAAACTAAACTAAACCATAAACTAAACTATAAACTAAACTATAAACTAAACTATAAACTAAAATAAAATAAACTGAACTAAGCTAAACTAACTAACATAACCTAACCTAACCTAACCTAAAATAACCTAACCTAAGCTAAGCTAAACTAAACTAACCTAACCTAACATAAACTAAACTAATCTAACCTTACCTTACCTAATGTAAACTAAACTAAACTATAAACTAATTTATAAACTAAACTAATCTATAAACTAAACTAAACTAAACTAATCTAAGATAACTTAACCTAAATTAAACTAAACTATACTAAACTATAAACAAAACGATAAACTATACTATATATTAAACTGAACTAAAGTAAACTAAACTAAATTAATTTTACCTAACCTAACCTAAACTAAACTAAACTAACCTAACCTAACCCAAACGAAATTAAACTATAAACTGAAGTAAACTAAACTAAACTCAACTAAACTAAACTAACCTAACCTAACTTAACATAACCTAACCTAAACTAAACTAAACTAAAGTAACCTAACATAACCTACCCTAAACTAAAATAAATTAAATTAATTAAACTATAAACTAAACTAAACTATATACTAAACGATACCTCACTCAACTAAACTAAACTAAACTAAACTACACTAAACTAAACTAAACCATAAACTAAACTATAAACTAAACTGTAAACTAAACTATAAACTAATTTATAAATTAAAATAAACTATAAATTATAGTAAAAAAAACAAAACTAAACTAAGCTAACCTAACTAACCTAACCTAACGTAACCTAAGCTAAGCTATCTAAACTAACTTAACTTAACCTAACCTAAACTAAACTAAACTAAAATAAACTAAACTAAACTATGAACTAAACTGAACTAAACTATAAACTAAACTAAACTAAAGTTAACTAACCTAACGTAACCTAACTTTACATAAACTAACCTAACCTAACCTAAACTAACCTTACCTAACCTAACCTAAACTAAACTAAACTAAATAAAACTACACTAAACTAAACTAAATTAAACTATAAACTTAACTAAACTGTAAAATAAACTTTAAACTAAACAAGACTAAACTATAAACGAAACTAAAATAAACTATACTAAACTAAACTAACCTAACCTAAATTAAAGTAAACTAAAATAAACTAACCCAACCTAACCTAACCTAACCTAAACTAAACTAAACTGACCTAACCTATCCTAAACAAAACAAAACTAAACTAAACTATAAGCAAAACTATTAACTAAAGTAAACTAAAGTAAACTAAAATAAACTAACCTAACCTAACCTAACCTAAAATAATCTAATATAAACTAAACTAAACTAAACTATAAACTAAAATATAAACTAAACTAAACTAAACTAAATAACCTAACCTAAACTAAACTAAAATAAACTAGATTAAATTCAACTAAACTAAACTAAACTATACTAACCTAACCTAACCTAACCTAACCTAACATAATCTAATCTAAACTAAAATAAACTAACCTAACCTAACGTAACCTAACCTTACCTATTCTAACCTAAACTAAACTAAACTAAACAAAATAAACTAAACTATATACTAAAATATAAACTAATCTATAAACTAAACTGAACTATAAACTAAACGAAACTAAAATAAACTATACTAAACTAAACTAACCTAACCTAAACATACCTCACCTAACCTAAACTAAACTAAACTAAACAATTAATTTATAAATTAAACTAAACTATAAACTAAAATAAAATAAACTGAACTAAGCTAAACTAACTAACATAACCTAACCTAACCTAACCTAACCTAAAATAACCTAACCTAAGCTAAGCTAAACTAAACTAACCTAACCTAACATAAACTAAACTAAACTAAACTAACCTAACCTAACATAAACTAAACTAAACTGACCTAACCTAACCTAACGTAAACTAAACTAAACTATACGAAACAAAACTAAATAAAACTAAACTAAACTAAACGATATTAAACTATACACCAAACTAAAAAATAAGCTAAACTAAACTATAAATTAAACTATAAACTAAACTAAACTACTAAACTATAAGGTAAACTAAGCTAAATTAAACTCAACTAATCTAAACTAACCTAAGCTTACTAAACTAACCTAACCTAAACTAACCTAACCTAATATAAACTAAACTAAACTAACCTAACCTAACATAAGCTAGGCTAAGCTAAACTAAACTAACCTAACCTAAGATAAAATAAACTAAACTAAAATATAAACTAAAGTATAAACTAAACTAAACCAAACTATATACTAAACTATAAACTAAACTAAGCTAAACTATAAACTAAACTATACTAAACTAAACTAACCTAACGTAACCTAACCTAAACTATCTTATCCTACCCTATACTAAACTTACCTTACCTAACCTAACATAACCTAAACTATTTTAAAGTATAAAATAAACTATAAACTAAACCAAACTAAACTATACTATAAACTAAATTATAAACTAAACTAAACTAAACTAACCTAACCTAACCTAAACTAAACTAAACTCAATTATAAACTAAAGGAAACTAAACAAAACTAAACTAAACTAACCTAAAGTAACATAACCTAACCTAACCTAAACTAAACTAAACTAACCTGACCTAACCTAAACCAAAACTAAATTAATCTATACTATAAACTAAACTATAAACTAAAGTAAATTAACTAAACTAAAATAAACTAACCTAACCTAAACTAAACTAACATAAATTAACCTAAACTAAACTAAACTAATCTAATATAAACTAAACTAAACAATAAATTAAAATATAAACAAAACTTAACTAAACTAAACTAAGCAAAACTAACTTAACCTAAAATAAACTAAACTAAACTAACCTAACCTGACCTAAAATAAACTAAAATAATCTAAATTAAATTCAAGTAAACTAAACTAAACTACACTAACCTAACCTAACCTAACATAATCTAATCTAAACTAAAATAAACTAACCTAAACTAATCTAACCTTACCTAACCTAACCTAAACTAAACTAAACTAAACTATAAACTAATTTATAAACTAAACTAATCTATAAACTAAACTAAACTAACCTAAGATAACTTAACATAAATTAAACTAAACTAAACTAAATTATACTAAACTATAAAAAAACGATAAAATATACTATATATTAAACTATAAACTGAAGTAAACTAAACTAAACTCAACTAAACTAAACTAACCTAACCTAACTTAACATAACCTAACCTAAACTAAACTAAACTAACGTAACCTAACATAACCTACCCTAAACTAAAATAAATTAAATTAATTAAAATATAAACTAAACTAAACTATATACTAAACGATACCTCACTCAACTAAACTATACTAAACTAAACTACACTAAACTAAACTAAACCATAAACTAAACTATAAACTAAACTATAAATTAATTTATAAATTAAACTAAACTATAAATTATAGTAAAATAAACAAAACTAAACTAAGCTAAACTATTTAACCTAACCTAACCTAACCTAAGCTAAGCTATCTAAACTAACCTTACCCAACCTAACCTAAACTAAACTAAACTAAACAAAACTACACTAAACTAAACTAAATTAAACTTTAAACTGAACTAAACTGTAAACTAAACTTTAAACTAAACAAGACTAAACTATAAACAAAACTAAACTAAACTAAACTAAACTTACCTAACCTAACCTAACATAAACTTAACTAAACTAAACTACCCTAACCTAACCTAACCTAATCTAACCTTACCTAACCTAACCTAAACTAAACTAAACGAAACTAAACTATAAACTAAACTATAAACTAATCGATAAATTAAACTAAACTATAAACTAAACTAAAATAAACTAAACTAAACTAAACTAACTAACCTAACCTAACCGAACCTAACCTAAGCTACGCTAAACTAAACTAACCTAACAAAACCTGAACTAAACTAAACTAAACTAAACTAAACTAAATTATAAACTAAACTATAAAATAATATAAACTAACCTAACCTAACCTAACCTAAACTAAACTAACCTAACCTAAGCTAACCTAACCTAAACTAAACTAAACTATAAAAAAACTATAAACTAAACTAAACAAAACTATACTATAAACTAAATTATAAACTAAACTAATGTAAACTAAACTAACCTCAACTAACCTAACCTAACCTCACCTAACCTAACATAAACTAAACTAAACTAAATTATAAACTAAACGAAACTAAACGAAACTAAACTAAATTAAACTAAACTAACCTAAAGTAACATAACCTAACCTAACCTAACCTAACCTAAACTAAGATAAACTCAACTAACCTAACCGAACCTGATCTAAACTAAACTAAACTAAACTATAAACTAAAGCAAACTAAACTAAACTAAAATAAACTAATCTAACTTAACCTAACCTAACCTAACCTAACCTAACCTAAACAAATCTAATATAAACTAAACTAAACTATAAACTAAAATATAAACTAAACTAAACTAAATAACCTAACCTAAACTAAAGTAAAATAAACTAGATTAAATTCAACTAAACTAAACTAAACTAAACGCCACTAACCTAACCTAACGTAACCTAATCTAATCGAAACTAAAATAAACTAACCTAACCTAACGTAACCTAACCTTACCTATTCTAAGCTAAACTAATCTAAACTAAACAAACTAAACTGAACTATAAACTAAAATATAAACTAATCTATAAACTAAACTGAACTATAAACTAAACGAAAATAAAATAAACTAAACTAAACTAACCTAACCTAAACCTACCTAACCTAACCTAAACTAAACTAATCTAAGCTATAAACTAAACTATAAACTAATTTATAAATTAAACTAAATTATAAACTAAAATAAAATAAACTAAACTAAGCTAAACTATCTAACCTAACCTAAACTAAATTAACCTAACCTAAGCTAAGCTAAATTAAACTAACCTAACCTAACCTAAACTAAACTAAACTAAAGTAACCTTACCTAACCTAACCTAACCTATACTAAACTAAACTAAACTAAACTAAACTAAACTATAAACTAAACTAAACTAAACTATACAAAAAACTAAACTAAACTCAACTAAACTAACCTAACCTAACCTAACATAAACTTAATTGAACTAAACTAACCTAACCCAACCTAAGCTAACCTTACCTAACCTAACCTAAACTTAACTAAATGAAACTAAACTATAAACTAATCTCTAAATTAAACTAAACTAAAATAAACTAAACTAAGCTAAATTAACTAACCTAACCTATTCTAACCTAACCTAAGCTAAACTAGTCTAACCTAACCTAAACTAAACTAAACTAAACTAAATTATAAACTAAACCATAAACTAAACTAAACTATAAACTAAACTATAAACTCAACTAAACTAAACTATAAACTAGACTAAATTAAACTAAACTAACCTAACCTAACCTAAGCTAAGGAAAACTAAACTAACCTAAAGTAACATAAGTTAACCTAACCTAACCTAAACTACACTAACTTAACCTGACCTAACCTAAACTAAACTAACCTAACCTAACCTAACCTAACCTAAAATAACCTAACCTAAGCTAAGCTAAACTAAACTAACCTAACCTAACATAAACTAATATAACCTAACCTAAAGTGAACTAAACTAACCTAACCTTACCTAACATAACCTATACTAAACTAAACAAAACAAAACTAAACTAAACTATAAACTGAACTAAACTAACCTAACCTAACATAAACTTAACTAAACTAACCTAACCCAACCTAAGCTAACCTTACCTAACCTAACCTAAACTAAACTAAACGAAACTAATCTATAAACTAATCTCTAAAGTAAACTAAACTATAAAATAAACTAAAATAAACTAAACTAAGCTAAGGTAAAGTAAACTAACCTAACCTATTCTAACCTAACCTAAGCTAAACTAGACTAACCTAACCTAAACTAAACTAAACTAAACTATAAACTATACTAAACTAATCTATAAACAAAACTAAACTAAACTGAACTAAACTAACCTAACCTAACCTAACATAAACTTAACTAAACTAAACTAACCTAACCCAACCTAAGCTAACCTTACCTAACCTAACCTAAACTAAACTAAACTAAACAAAACTACACTAAACTAAACTAAATTAAACTTTAAACTGAACTAAACTGTAAACTAAACTTTAAACTAAACAAGACTAAACTATAAACAAAACTAAACTAAACTAAACTAAACTTACCTAACCTAACCTAACATAAACTTAACTAAACTAAACTACCCTAACCTAACCTAACCTAATCTAACCTTACCTAACCTAACCTAAACTAAACTAAACGAAACTAAACTATAAACTAAACTATAAACTAATCGATAAATTAAACTAAACTATAAACTAAACTAAAATAAACTAAACTAAACTAAACTAACTAACCTAACCTAACCGAACCTAACCTAAGCTACGCTAAACTAAACTAACCTAACAAAACCTGAACTAAACTAAACTAAACTAAACTAAACTAAATTATAAACTAAACTATAAAATAATATAAACTAACCTAACCTAACCTAACCTAAACTAAACTAACCTAACCTAAGCTAACCTAACCTAAACTAAACTAAACTATAAAAAAACTATAAACTAAACTAAACAAAACTATACTATAAACTAAATTATAAACTAAACTAATGTAAACTAAACTAACCTCAACTAACATAACCTAACCTCACCTAACCTAACATAAACTAAACTAAACTAAATTATAAACTAAACGAAACTAAACTAAACTAAACTAAATTAAACTAAACTAACCTAAAGTAACATAACCTAACCTAACCTAACCTAACCTAAACTAAGATAAACTCAACTAACCTAACCGAACCTGAACTAAACTAAACTAAACTAAACTATAAACTAAAGCAAACTAAACTAAACTAAAATAAACTAATCTAACTTAACCTAACCTAACCTAACCTAACCTAAACAAATCTAATATAAACTAAACTAAACTATAAACTAAAATATAAACTAAACTAAACTAAATAACCTAACCTAAACTAAAGTAAAATAAACTAGATTAAATTCAACTAAACTAAACTAAACTAAACGCCACTAACCTAACCTAACCTAACGTAACCTAATCTAATCTAAACTAAAATAAACTAACCTAACCTAACGTAACCTAACCTTACCTATTCTAAGCTAAACTAATCTAAACTAAACAAACTAAACTGAACTATAAACTAAAATATAAACTAATCTATAAACTAAACTGAACTATAAACTAAACGAAAATAAAATAAACTAAACTAAACTAACCTAACCTAAACCTACCTAACCTAACCTAAACTAAATTAATCTAAGCTATAAACTAAACTATAAACTAATTTATAAATTAAACTAAATTATAAACTAAAATAAAATAAACTAAACTAAGCTAAACTATCTAACCTAACCTAAACTAAATTAACCTAACCTAAGCTAAGCTAAATTAAACTAACCTAACCTAACATAAACTAACATAACCTAACCTAAACTAAACTAAACTAAAGTAACCTTACCTAACCTAACCTAACCTATACTAAACTAAACTAAACTAAACTAAACTAAACTATAAACTAAACTAAACTAAACTATACAAAAAACTAAACTAAACTCAACTAAACTAACCTAACCTAACCTAACATAAACTTAATTGAACTAAACTAACCTAACCCAACCTAAGCTAACCTTACCTAACCTAACCTAATCTTAACTAAATGAAACTAAACTATAAACTAATCTCTAAATTAAACTAAACTAAAATAAACTAAACTAAGCTAAATTAACTAACCTAACCTATTCTAACCTAACCTAAGCTAAACTAGTCTAACCTAACCTAAACTAAACTAAACTAAACTAAATTATAAACTAAACCATAAACTAAACTAAACTATAAACTAAACTATAAACTAAACTAAACTAAACTATAAACTAGACTAAATTAAACTAAACTAACCTAACCTAACCTAAGCTAAGGAAAACTAAACTAACCTAAAGTAACATAAGTTAACCTAACCTAACCTAAACTACACTAACTTAACCTGACCTAACCTAAACTAAACTAACCTAACCTAACCTAACCTAACCTAACCTAAAATAACCTAACCTAAGCTAAGCTAAACTAAACTAACTTAACCTAACATAAACTAACATAACCTAACCTAAACTGAACTAAACTAAACTAACCAAACCTAACCTAACCTAAAATAACCTAACCTAAGCTAAGCTAAACTAAACTAACCTAACCTAACATAAACTAATATAACCTAACCTAAAGTGAACTAAACTAACCTAACCTTACCTAACATAACCTATACTAAACTAAACAAAACAAAACTAAACTAAACTATAAACTGAACTAAACTAACCTAACCTAACATAAACTTAACTAAACTAACCTAACCCAACCTAAGCTAACCTTACCTTACCAAACCTAAACTAAACTAAACGAAACTAATCTATAAACTAATCTCTAAATTAAACTAAACTATAAAATAAACTAAAATAAACGAAACTAAGCTAAGGTAAAGTAAACTAACCTAACCTATTCTAACCTAACCTAAGCTAAACTAGACTAACCTAACCTAAACTAAACTAAACTAAACTATAAACTATACTAAACTAATCTATAAACAAAACTAAACTAAACTGAACTAAACTAACCTAACCTAACCTAACATAAACTTAACTAAACTAAACTAACCTAACCCAACCTAAGCTAACCTTACCTAACCTAACCTAAACTTAACTAAATGAAACTAAACTATAAACTAATCTCTAAATTAAACTAAACTATAAACTAAACTAAAATAAACTAAACTAAGCTAAATTAACTAACCTAACCTATTCTAACCTAACCTAAGCTAAACTAGACTAACCTAACCTAAACTAAACTAAACTAAACTAAATTATAAACTAAACCATAAACTAAATTAATCTATAAACTAAACTATAAACTAAACTAAACTAAACTATAAACTAGACTAAACTAAACTAAACTAACCTAACCTAACCTGACCTAAACTAAACTAAACTAACCTAACTTATAAACTAAGCTATAAACTAAACTAAACCAAATTATAAACTAAACTATAAACTAAACTAAACTAAATTATAAACTAAACTAAACTAAATTATACTAATCTAATCTAACCTAAACTTAACTAACCTAACCTAACCTAACATAACCTAAACTAAACTAAACTAAAATATAAAATAAACTGTAAACTAAACTATACTATAAACTAAATTATAAACTAAACTAAACTAAACTAACCTAACCTAACCTAATCTAACATAAATTAAACTAAATTATAAACAAAGCGAAACTAAACTAACCTAACCTAATATAAACTAAACTAAACTAAATTATAAACTAAACGAAACTAAACTAAACTAAACTAACCTAAAGTAACATAAGTTAACCTAACCTAACCTAAACTACACTAACTTAACCTAACCTAACCTAAACTGAACTAAACCAAACTAACCTAATCTAACCTAACCTAAAATAACCTAACCTAAGCTAAGCTAAACTAAACTTACCTAACCTAACCTAAACTAAACTAATCTAAACTATAAACTAAACTATAAACTAATTTATAAATTAAACTAAACTATTAACTAAAATAAAATAAACTAAACTAAGCTAAACTATCTAACCTAACCTAAACTAACCTAAGCTAAGCTAAACTAAACTAACCTAACCTAACATAAACTAACATAACCTAACCTAACCTAAACTAATCTAAAGTAAACTAAACTAATCTAATATAAACTAAACAAACTTAAACTATAAACTCTAATATAAACTAAACTAAACTAACCTAACCTAAACTAAAATAAAATAAACTAAATTAAATTCAACTAAATGAAACTAAACTAAACTACACTAACCTAACCTAGCCTAACCTAACATAATCTAGTCTAAACTAAAATAAACTAACCTAACCTAACCTAATATAAACTAAACTAACCTAAATTATAAACTAAACGAAACTAAACTAAACTAAACCTAAAGTAACATAACTTAACCTAACCTAACCTAAACTAAACTAACTTAACCTGACCTAACCTAAACTAAACTAAACTAAACTATTAACTAAACTATAAACTAAAGTAAATTAGCCAAAATAAAATAAACTAACCTAACCTAACCTAACCTAAACTAAACTAAACTAAGATAATATAAGCTAAAATAAACAATAAATTAAAATATAAACTAAACTAAACTATACTAAACTAAGTTAACCTTACTTAACCTATCCTTAACTATACTAAACTAAACTAAACTAACCTAACCTAACCTAAACTAAACAAAAATAAACTACATTAAATTCAACTAAACTAAAATAAACTACACCAACCTAACCTAACCTTACCTAACCTAACCTAAACTAAACTCAACCAAACTAAACTAAACGATAAACTAAAATATAAGCTAATCTATAAATTAAACTAAACTATAAACTAAACTAAACTAAACCAAATTAAATTCAACTAAACTAAACTACACTAATCTAACCTAACCTAACCTAACATAATCTAAACTAAACTAAAATAAACTAACCTAACCTAACCTAACCTAACCTTACCTAACCTAACCTAAACTAAACTAAACTAAACGAAACTTAACTAAACTATAAAGCAAAATATAAACTAATCTATAAACTAAACTAAACTATAAACTAAAGGAAACTAAATTAAACTATACTAAACTAAACTAACCTAACATAAACAAATCTAACCTAACCTAAAATAAACTAAACTAAACTAAATTAAACTATAAACTAAACTAAATTAAACTATAAAAACAACTAAACTAAACTGAACTAAACTAACCTAAAATAACCTAACTTAAACTTAAATAAACTAAACTACCCTAACCTAACCTAACCTAACCAAACCTAACCTAACCTAAACTAAACTAAAATAAACTAAACTAAACTAAACTAAACTAACTAACCTAACCTAACCTAACCTACGCTAAACTAAACTAACCTAAATTAACCTAACCTAACCTAACGTAACCTAAACTAAACTAAACTAACCTACCTAACCTAACATAAATTAAACTAAACTAAATTATAAACTAAACGAAACTAAACTAAATTAAACTAAGCTAAAGTAACATAACCTAACATAAATTAACCTAACCTAACCTAAACTAAACTAAACTAAACTAACCTAACCTAACCTAACCTTAACTAAACTAACCTAACCTAAATTAACCTAAACAAAACTAAACTAAACTAAACTAACCTAACCTAACCTAACATAAACTAAACTAAACTAAACTAAATAAAACTAAACTAAACTAAACGAAATTGAACTATACATCAAACTATAAAATAAGCTACACTAAACTATAAACTAAAATATAAACTAATCTAAACTAAACTAACCTAACCTAAACTAAACTAAAATAAACTAAATTAAATTCAACTAAATGAAACTAAACTAAACTACACTAACCTAACCTAACCTAAACTAACATAACATAATCTAATCTAAACAAAAATAAACTAACCTAAACTAATCTAACCTTACCTAACCAAACCTAAACTAAACTAAACTAAACCAAACTAAACTAAACTACAACCTAAAATATAAACTAATTTATAAACTAAACTAATCTATAAACTAAACTAAACTAAACTAAACTTAGCTAAACTAACTAACCTTACCGAAAATAGCCTAACCTAATCTAAGCTTAACTAAAGTAACCTAACCTAAACCAACATAAATCAAACTAAACTAAATTATAAAGTAAACCATAAACTAAACTAAACAAAAGTTAATTCTAAACTATAAATTAACTAAACTGTAAACTAAACTAAACTAAACTAACCTCACCTAACCTAATTTAAACTAAACTAAACTAACCTAACCTAACCTAAACTAAACTAAACTAAACTAAACTATAAACACAGTTATAAACTAAACTAAACTAAACTAAACTAACATAACGTAACCTAAACTACAATAAAATAAACTAAAATAAGTTCATCTAAACTAAACCTTACCACACTAACCTCACCTAACCTAACCTAACATAAACTAAACTAAATTGACCTAACCTAACCTAACGTAAACTAAACTAAACTATACGAAACAAAACTAAATAAAACTAAACTAAACTAAACGAAATTAAACTATACACCAAACTATAAAATAAGCTAAACTAAACTATAAATTAAACTATGAACTAAACTAAACTACTAAACTATAAGGTAAACTAAACTAAATTAAACTCAACTAATCTAAACTAACCTAAGCTTACTAAACTAACCTAACCTAAACTAACCTAACCTAATATAAACTAAACTAAACTAACCTAACGTAACATAAGTTAGGCTAAGCTAAACTAAATTAACCTAACCTAAAATAAACTAAACTAAACCAAACTATATACTAAACTATAAACTAAACTAAGCTAAACTATAAACTAAACTATACTAAACTGAACTAACCTAACCTAAACTAACTTAACCTAACCTATACTAAACTTACCTTATCTAACCTAACATAACCTAAACTAATCTAACATAAATTAAACTAAATTATAAACAAAGCGAAACTAAACTAACCTAACCTAATATAAACTAAACTAAACTAAATTATAAACTAAACGAAACTTAACTAAACTAAACTAACCTAAAGTAACATAAGTTAACCTAACCTAACCTAAACTACACTAACTTAACCTAACCTAACCTAAACTGAACTAAACCAAACTAACCTAATCTAACCTAACCTAAAATAACCTAACCTAAGCTAAGCTAAACTAAACTTACCTAACCTAACCTAAACTAAACTAATCTAAACTATAAACTAAACTATAAACTAATTTATAAATTAAACTAAACTATTAACTAAAATAAAATAAACTAAACTAAGCTAAACTATCTAACCTAACCTAAACTAACCTAAGCTAAGCTAAACTAAACTAACCTAACCTAACATAAACTAACATAACCTAACCTAACCTAAACTAATCTAAAGTAAACTAAACTAATCTAATATAAACTAAACAAACTTAAACTATAAACTCTAATATAAACTAAACTAAACTAACCTAACCTAAACTAAAATAAAATAAACTAAATTAAATTCAACTAAATGAAACTAAACTAAACTACACTAACCTAACCTAGCCTAACCTAACATAATCTAGTCTAAACTAAAATAAACTAACCTAACCTAACCTAATATAAACTAAACTAACCTAAATTATAAACTAAACGAAACTAAACTAAACTAAACCTAAAGTAACATAACTTAACCTAACCTAACCTAAACTAAACTAACTTAACCTGACCTAACCTAAACTAAACTAAACTAAACTATTAACTAAACTATAAACTAAAGTAAATTAGCCAAAATAAAATAAACTAACCTAACCTAACCTAACCTAAACTAAACTAAACTAAGATAATATAAGCTAAAATAAACAATAAATTAAAATATAAACTAAACTAAACTATACTAAACTAAGTTAACCTTACTTAACCTATCCTTAACTATACTAAACTAAACTAAACTAACCTAACCTAACCTAAACTAAACAAAAATAAACTACATTAAATTCAACTAAACTAAAATAAACTACACCAACCTAACCTAACCTTACCTAACCTAACCTAAACTAAACTCAACCAAACTAAACTAAACGATAAACTAAAATATAAGCTAATCTATAAATTAAACTAAACTATAAACTAAACTAAACTAAACCAAATTAAATTCAACTAAACTAAACTACACTAATCTAACCTAACCTAACATAATCTAAACTAAACTAAAATAAACTAACCTAACCTAACCTAACCTAACCTTACCTAACCTAACCTAAACTAAACTAAACTAAACGAAACTTAACTAAACTATAAAGCAAAATATAAACTAATCTATAAACTAAACTAAACTATAAACTAAAGGAAACTAAATTAAACTATACTAAACTAAACTAACCTAACATAAACAAATCTAACCTAACCTAAAATAAACTAAACTAAACTAAATTAAACTATAAACTAAACTAAATTAAACTATAAAAACAACTAAACTAAACTGAACTAAACTAACCTAAAATAACCTAACTTAAACTTAAATAAACTAAACTACCCTAACCTAACCTAACCTAACCAAACCTAACCTAACCTAAACTAAACTAAAATAAACTAAACTAAACTAAACTAAACTAACTAACCTAACCTAACCTAACCTAACCTACGCTAAACTAAACTAACCTAAATTAACTTAACCTAACCTAACGTAACCTAAACTAAACTAAACTAACCTACCTAACCTAACATAAATTAAACTAAACTAAATTATAAACTAAACGAAACTAAACTAAATTAAACTAAGCTAAAGTAACATAACCTAACATAAATTAACCTAACCTAACCTAAACTAAACTAAACTAAACTAACCTAACCTAACCTAACCTTAACTAAACTAACCTAACCTAAATTAACCTAAACAAAACTAAACTAAACTAAACTAACCTAACCTAACCTAACATAAACTAAACTAAACTAAACTAAATAAAACTAAACTAAACTAAACGAAATTGAACTATACATCAAACTATAAAATAAGCTACACTAAACTATAAACTAAAATATAAACTAATCTAAACTAAACTAACCTAACCTAAACTAAACTAAAATAAACTAAATTAAATTCAACTAAATGAAACTAAACTAAACTACACTAACCTAACCTAACCTAAACTAACCTAACATAATCTAATCTAAACAAAAATAAACTAACCTAAACTAATCTAACCTTACCTAACCAAACCTAAACTAAACTAAACTAAACCAAACTAAACTAAACTACAACCTAAAATATAAACTAATTTATAAACTAAACTAATCTATAAACTAAACTAAACTAAACTAAACTTAGCTAAACTAACTAACCTTACCGAAAATAGCCTAACCTAATCTAAGCTTAACTAAAGTAACCTAACCTAAACCAACATAAATCAAACTAAACTAAATTATAAAGTAAACCATAAACTAAACTAAACAAAAGTTAATTCTAAACTATAAATTAACTAAACTGTAAACTAAACTAAACTAAACTAACCTCACCTAACCTAATTTAAACTAAACTAAACTAACCTAACCTAACCTAAACTAAACTAAACTAAACTAAACTATAAACACAGTTATAAACTAAACTAAACTAAACTAAACTAACATAACGTAACCTAAACTACAATAAAATAAACTAAAATAAGTTCATCTAAACTAAACCTTACCACACTAACCTCACCTAACCTAACCTAACATAAACTAAACTAAATTGACCTAACCTAACCTAACGTAAACTAAACTAAACTATACGAAACAAAACTAAATAAAACTAAACTAAACTAAACGAAATTAAACTATACACCAAACTATAAAATAAGCTAAACTAAACTATAAATTAAACTATGAACTAAACTAAACTACTAAACTATAAGGTAAACTAAACTAAATTAAACTCAACTAATCTAAACTAACCTAAGCTTACTAAACTAACCTAACCTAAACTAACCTAACCTAATATAAACTAAACTAAACTAACCTAACGTAACATAAGTTAGGCTAAGCTAAACTAAACTAACCTAACCTAAAATAAACTAAACTAAACCAAACTATATACTAAACTATAAACTAAACTAAGCTAAACTATAAACTAAACTATACTAAACTGAACTAACCTAACCTAAACTAACTTAACCTAACCTATACTAAACTTACCTTATCTAACCTAACATAACCTAAACTAATCTAAAGTATAAAATAAACTACAAACTAGACTAAACTAAACTATACTATAAACTAAATTATAAACTAAACTAAACTAAACTAAACTAACCTAACCTAACCTAACCTAAACTAAACTAAACTAAATTATAAACTAAACGTAACTAAACTAACCTAACATAACCTAACCTAACATAAACTAAACTAAACTCAATTATACACTAAACGAAACAAAACAAAACTAAACCAAACTAACCTAAAGTAACATAACCTAAGCTAACCTAAACTAAACTAAACTAACCTGACCTAACCTAAACCAAAACTAAATTAATCTATACTATAAACTAAACTATAAACTAAAGTAAATTAACTAAACTAAAATAAACTAACCTAACCTAACCTAAATTAAACTAACATAACCTAACCTAACCTAAACTAAACTAAACTAAACTAATCTAATATAAACTAAACTAAACAATAAATTAAAATATAAACTAAACTAATCTATAAACTAAACTAAACTAAACTAAACTTAGCTAAACTAACTAACCTTACCTAATGTAGCATAACGTAATCTAAGCTAAACTAAACTAACCTAACCTAAACAAAAATAAACCAAATTAAACTAAATTATAAAGTAAACTATAAACTAAACTAAACAAAACTATATTCTAAACTATAAATTAACTAAATTATAAACTAAACTAAACTAAACTAAACTAACCTAACCTATCCTAACAGAACCTAAACTAAGCTAAACTAACCTAACCTAACCTAACCTAACCGAAACTAAGCTAAACTGAACTAAACTAAACTAAATTAAACAATAATCTAAACTAAACTTAACTATAAATTAAACTATAAACTAAACTAAACTATAAACAATACTAAACCAAACTGAACTAAACTAACCTAACCTAACCTAACATAAACTTAACTAAACTAAACTAACTTAACCTCACCCAACCTAACCTTACATAACCTAACCTAAACTAAACTATAAGCGAAACTATACTTAACTATAAATTAAACACTAAACTAAACTACACCAAACTCACCTAACCTAACATAAACACAACTAACACACCTAACCTAACCTAACCTAAATTAAACTAAACTAAAATAAACTAACCCAACCAAACCTAACCTAACCTAAACTAAACTAAACTGACCTAACCTATCCTAAACAAAACTAAACTAAACTAAACTATAAGCAAAACTATTAACTAAAGTAAACTAAAGTAAACTAAAATAAACTAACCTAACCTAACCTAACCTAAAATAATTTAATATAAACTAAACTAAACTAAACTATAAACTAAAATATAAACTAAACTAAACTAAACTAAATAACCTAACCTAAACTAAACTAAAATAAACTAGATTAAATTCAACTAAACTAAACTAAACTATACTAACCTAACCTAACCTAACCTAACCTAATATAATCTAATCTAAACTAAAATAAACTAACCTAACCTAACTTAACCTAACCTTACCTATTCTAACCTAAACTAAACTAAACTAAACAAACTAAACCAAACAAACTAAACTAAACTATATACTAAAATATAAACTAATCTATAAACTAAACTGAACTATAAACTAAACGAAACTAAAATAAACTATACTAAACTAAACTAACCTAACCTAAACATACCTCACCTAACCTAAACTAAACTAAACTAAACTATAAACTAAACTATTAATTAATTTATAAATTAAACTAAACTATAAACTAAAATAAAATAAACTGAACTAAGCTAAACTAACTAACATAACCTAACCTAACCTAACCTAAAATAACCTAACCTAAGCTAAGCTAAACTAAACTAACCTAACCTAAAATAACCTAACCTAAGCTAAGCTAAACTAAACTAACCTAACCTAACATAAACTAAACTAAACTGACCTAACCTAACCTAACGTAAACTAAACTAAACTATACGAAACAAAACTAAATAAAACTAAACTAAACGAAATTAAACTATACACCAAACTAAAAAATAAGCTAAACTAAACTATAAATTAAACTAAAAACTAAACTACTAAACTATAAGGTAAACTAAACTAAATTAAACTCAAATAATCTAAACTAACCTAAGCCTACTAAACTAACCTAACCTAAACTAACCTAACCTAATATAAACTAAACTAAACTAACCTAATCTAACATAAGCTAGGCTAAGCTAAACTAAACTAACCTAACCTAAGATAAAATAAACTAAACTAAAATATAAACTAAAGTATAAACTAAACTAAACCAAACCATATACTAAACTATAAACTAAACTAAGCTAAACTATAAACTAAACTATACTAAACTAAACTAACCTAACGTAACCTAACCTAAACTAACTTATCCTAACCTATACTAAACTTACCTTACCTAACCTAATACAACCTAAACTAATTTAAAGTATAAAATAAACTATAAACTAAAGTAAACTAAACTATACTATAAACTAAATTATAAACTAAACTAAACTAAACTAAACTAACCTAACCTAACCTAAACTAAACTAATCTAAATTATAAACTAAACGTAACTAAACTAACCTAACATAACCTAACCTAACATAAACTAAACTAAACTCAATTATAAACTAAACGAAACTAAACAAAACTAAACTAAACTAACCTAAATTAACATAACCTAACCTAACCTAAACTAAACTAAACTAACCTGACCTAACCTAAACCAAAACTAAATTAATCTATACTATAAACTAAACTATAAACTAAAATAAACTAACCTAACCTAACCTAACCTAAACCAAACTAACATAAATTAACCTAAACTAAACTAAACTAATCTAATATAAACTAAACTAAACAATAAATTAAAATATAAACAAAACTTAACTAAACTAAACCAAGCAAAACCAACTTAACCTATAATAAACTAAACTAAACTAACCTAACCTGACCTAAAATAAACTAAAATAAACTAAAGTAAATTCCAGTAAACTAAACTAAACTACACTAACCTAACCTAACCTAACATAATCTAATCTAAACTAAAATAAACTAACCTAAACTAATCTAACCTTACCTAACCTAACCTAAACTAAACTAAACTAAACTATAAACTAATTTATAAACTAAACTAATCTATAAACTAAACTAAACTAACCTAAGATAACTTAACCCAAATTAAACTAAACTAAACAAAACTATACTAAACTATAAAAAAACGATAAAATATACTATATATTAAACTATAAACTGAAGTAAACTAAACTAACTCAACTAAACTAAACTAACCTAACCTAACTTAACATAACCTAACCTAAACTAAACTAAACTAACGTAACCTAACATAACTTACCCTAAACTAAAATAAATTAAATTAATTAAACTATAAACTAAACTAAACTATATACTAAACGAAACCTCACTCAACTAAACTAAACTAAACTAAACTACACTAAACTAAACTAAACCATAAACTAAACTATAAACTAAACTATAAATTAATTTATAAATTAAACTAAACTATAAATTATAGTAAAATAAACAAAAATAAACTAAGCTAAACTAACTAACCTAACCTAACCTAACCTAAGCTAAGCTATCTAAACTAACCTTACCCAACCTAAACTAAACTAAACTAAACTAAACAAAACTACACTAAACTAAACTAAACCATAAACTAAACTATAAACTAAACTATAAACTAAACTATAAACTAAAATAAAATAAACTGAACTAAGCTAAACTAACTAACATAACCTAACCTAACCTAACCTAAAATAACCTAACCTAAGCTAAGCTAAACTAAACTAACCTAACCTAACATAAACTAAACTAATCTAACCTTACCTTACCTAATGTAAACTAAACTAAACTATAAACTAATTTATAAACTAAACTAATCTATAAACTAAACTAAACTAAACTAATCTAAGATAACTTAACCTAAATTAAACTAAACTATACTAAACTATAAACAAAACGATAAACTATACTATATATTAAACTGAACTAAAGTAAACTAAACTAAATTAATTTTACCTAACCTAACCTAAACTAAACTAAACTAACCTAACCTAACCCAAACGAAATTAAACTATAAACTGAAGTAAACTAAACTAAACTCAACTAAACTAAACTAACCTAACCTAACTTAACATAACCTAACCTAAACTAAACTAAACTAAAGTAACCTAACATAACCTACCCTAAACTAAAATAAATTAAATTAATTAAACTATAAACTAAACTAAACTATATACTAAACGATACCTCACTCAACTAAACTAAACTAAACTAAACTACACTAAACTAAACTAAACCATAAACTAAACTATAAACTAAACTGTAAACTAAACTATAAACTAATTTATAAATTAAAATAAACTATAAATTATAGTAAAAAAAACAAAACTAAACTAAGCTAACCTAACTAACCTAACCTAACGTAACCTAAGCTAAGCTATCTAAACTAACTTAACTTAACCTAACCTAAACTAAACTAAACTAAAATAAACTAAACTAAACTATGAACTAAACTGAACTAAACTATAAACTAAACTAAACTAAAGTTAACTAACCTAACGTAACCTAACTTTACATAAACTAACCTAACCTAACCTAAACTAACCTTACCTAACCTAACCTAAACTAAACTAAACTAAATAAAACTACACTAAACTAAACTAAATTAAACTATAAACTTAACTAAACTGTAAACTAAACTTTAAACTAAACAAGACTAAACTATAAACAAAACTAAATTAAACTGAACTAAACTTACCTAATCTAACCTAACATAAACTTAACTAAACTAAACTACCCTAACCTAACCAAACCTAACCTAACCTAAACTAAACTAAACGAAACTAAACTATAAACTAAACTATAAACTAATCTATAAATTAAACTAAACTATAAACTAAACTAAAATAAACTAAACTAAACTAAACTAACTAACCTAACCTAACCGAACCTAACCTAAGCTACGCTAAACTAAACTAACCTAACAAAACCTGAACTAAACTAAACTAAACTAAACTAAATTATAAACTAAACTATAAACTAATATAAACTAACCTAACCTAACCTAACCTAAACTAAACTAACCTAACCTAAGCTAACCTAACCTAAACTAAACTAAACTATAAAAAACTATAAACTAAACTAAACAAAACTATACTATAAACTAAATTATAAACTAAACTAATGTAAACTAAACCAACCTCAACTAACCTAACCTAACCTCACCTAACCTAACATAAACTAAACTAAACTAAATTATAAACTAAACGAAACTAAAGTAAACTAAACTAAATTAAACTAAACTAACCTAACCGAACCTGAACTAAACTAAACTAAACTAAACTATAAACTAAAGTAAACTAAATTAAACTAAAATAAACTAACCTAATTTACCTAAACAAAACTAACACACCTAACCTAACCTAAACAAAACTAAACTGACCTAACCTATCCTAAACAAAACAAAACTAAACTAAACTATAAGCTAAACTATAAACTAAAGTAAACTAAACTAAACTAAAATAAACTAATCTAACTTAACCTAACCTAACCTAACCTAACCTAAACAAATCTAATATAAAGTAAACTAAACTATAAACTAAAATATATACTAAACTAAACTAAATAACCTAACCTAAACTAAAGTAAAATAAACTAGGTTAAATTCAACTAAACTAAACTAAACTAAACGCCAATAACCTAACCTAACGTAACCTAATCTAATCTAAACTAAAATAAACTAACCTAACCTAACGTAACCTAACCTTACCTATTCTAACCTAAACTAATCTAAACTAAACAAACTAAACTGAACTATAAACTAAAATATAAACTAATCTATAAACTAAACTGAACTATAAACTAAACGAAAATAAAATAAACTATACTAAACTAAACTAACCTAACCTAAACTTACCTAACCTAACCTAAACTAAACTAATCTAAGCTATAAACTAAACTATAAACTAATTTATAAATTAAACTAAATTATAAACTAAAATAAAATAAACTAAACTAAGCTAAACTATCTAACCTAACCTAACCTAAATTAACCTAACCTAAGCTAAGCTAAATTAAACTAACCTAACCTAACATAAACTAACATAATCTAACCTAAACTAAACTAAACTAAAGTAACCTTACCTAACCTAACCTAACCTATACTAAACTAAACAAAACTAAACTAAACTAAACTAAACTATAAACTAAACTAAACTAAACTATAAAAAAACTAAACTAAACTCAACTAAACTAACCTAACCTAACCTAACATAAACTTAACTAAACTAAACTAACCTAACCCAACCTAAGCTAACCTTACCTAACGTAACCTAAACTTAACTAAATGAAACTAAACTATAAACTAATCTCTAAATTAAACTAAACTATAAACTAAACTAAAATAAACTAAACTAAGCTAAATTAACTAACCTAACCTATTCTAACCTAACCTAAGCTAAACTAGACTAACCTAACCTAAACTAAACTAAACTAAACTAAATTATAAACTAAACCATAAACTAAATTAAACTAAACTATAAACTAGACTAAACTAAACTAAACTAACCTAACCTAACCTAAGCTAAGGTAAAGTAAACTAACCTAACCTAACCTGACCTAAACTAAACTAAACTAACCTAACTTATAAACTAAGCTATAAACTAAACTAAACCAAATTATAAACTAAACTATAAACTAAACTAAACTAAACTATAAACAAAACTAAACTAAACTGAACTAAACTACCCTAACCTAACCAAACCTAACCTAACCTAAACTAAACTAAACGAAACTAAACTATAAACTAAACTATAAACTAATCTATAAATTAAACTAAACTATAAACTAAACTAAAATAAACTAAACTAAACTAAACTAACTAACCTAACCTAACCGAACCTAACCTAAGCTACGCTAAACTAAACTAACCTAACAAAACCTGAACTAAACTAAACTAAACTAAACTAAATTATAAACTAAACTATAAACTAATATAAACTAACCTAACCTAACCTAACCTAAGCTAACCTAACCTAAACTAAACTAAACTATAAAAAACTATAAACTAAACTAAACAAAACTATACTATAAACTAAATTATAAACGAAACTAATGAAAACTAAACCAACCTCAACTAACCTAACCTAACCTCACCTAACCTAACATAAACTAAACTAAACTAAATTATAAACTAAACGAAACTAAAGTAAACTAAACTAAATTAAACTAAACTAACCTAAAGTAACATAACCTAACCTAACCTAACCTAACCTAACCTAACCTAAACTAAAATAAACTCAACTAACCTAACCGAACCTGAACTAAACTAAACTAAACTAAACTATAAACTAAAGTAAACTAAATTAAACTAAAATAAACTAACCTAATTTACCTAAACAAAACTAACACACCTAACCTAACCTAAACAAAACTAAACTGACCTAACCTATCCTAAACAAAACAAAACTAAACTAAACTATAAGCTAAACTATAAACTAAAGTAAATTAAACTAAACTAAAATAAACTAATCTAACTTAACCTAACCTAACCTAACCTAACCTAAACAAATCTAATATAAAGTAAACTAAACTATAAACTAAAATATATACTAAACTAAACTAAATAACCTAACCTAAACTAAAGTAAAATAAACTAGATTAAATTCAACTAAACTAAACTAAACTAAACGCCAATAACCTAACCTAACGTAACCTAATCTAATCTAAACTAAAATAAACTAACCTAACCTAACGTAACCTAACCTTACCTATTCTAACCTAAACTAATCTAAACTAAACAAACTAAACTGAACTATAAACTAAAATATAAACTAATCTATAAACTAAACTGAACTATAAACTAAACGAAAATAAAATAAACTATACTAAACTAAACTAACCTAACCTAAACTTACCTAACCTAACCTAAACTAAACTAATCTAAGCTATAAACTAAACTATAAACTAATTTATAAATTAAACTAAATTATAAACTAAAATAAAATAAACTAAACTAAGCTAAACTATCTAACCTAACCTAACCTAAATTAACCTAACCTAAGCTAAGCTAAATTAAACTAACCTAACCTAACATAAACTAACATAATCTAACCTAAACTAAACTAAACTAAAGTAACCTTACCTAACCTAACCTAACCTATACTAAACTAAACAAAACTAAACTAAACTAAACTAAACTATAAACTAAACTAAACTAAACTATAAAAAAACTAAACTAAACTCAACTAAACTAACCTAACCTAACCTAACATAAACTTAACTAAACTAAACTAACCTAACCCAACCTAAGCTAACCTTACCTAACCTAACCTAAACTTAACTAAATGAAACTAAACTATAAACTAATCTCTAAATTAAACTAAACTATAAACTAAACTAAAATAAACTAAACTAAGCTAAATTAACTAACCTAACCTATTCTAACCTAACCTAAGCTAAATTAGTCTAACCTAACCTAAACTAAACTAAATTATAAACTAAACCATAAACTAAACTAAACTATAAACTAAACTAAACTAAACTATAAACTAGACTAAATTAAACTAAACTAACCTAACCTAACCTAAGCTAATGAAAACTAAACTAACCTAAAGTAACATAAGTTAACCTAACCTAACCTAAACTACACTAACTTAACCTGACCTAACCTAAACTAAAATAACCTAACCTAACCTAACCTAACCTAACCTAACCTAACCTAAAATAACCTAACCTAAGCTAAGCTAAACTAAACTAACCTAACCTAACATAAACTAACATAACCTAACCTAAACTGAACTAAACTAAACTAACCAAACGTAACCTAACCTAAAATAACCTAACCTAAGCTAAGCTAAACTAAACTAACCTAACCTAACATAAACTAATATAACCTAACCTAAAGTGAACTAAACTAAACTAACCTTACCTAACATAACCTATACTAAACTAAACAAAACAAAACTAAACTAAACTAAACTATAAACTGAACTAAACTAACCTAACCTAACATAAACTTAACTAAACTAACCTAACCCAACCTAAGCTAACCTTACCTAACCTAACCTAAACTAAACTAAACGAAACTAATCTATAAACTAAACTATAAACTAATCTCTAAATTAAACTAAACTATAAAATAAACTAAAATAAACTAAGCTAAGCTAAATTAACTAACCTAACCTATTCTAACCTAACCTAAGCTAAACTAGACCAACCTAACCTAATTTAAACTAAACTAAACTATAAACTAAACTAAACTAATCTATAAACAAAACTAAACTAAACTGAACTAAACTAACCTAACCTAACCTAACATAAACTTAACTAAACTAAACTAACCTAACCCAACATAAGCTAACCTTACCTAACGTAACCTAAACTTAACTAAATGAAACTAAACTATAAACTAATCTCTAAATTAAACTAAACTATAATATAAACTAAAATAAACTAAACTAAGCTAAATTAACTAACCTAACCTATTCTAACCTAACCTAAGCTAAACTAGACTAACCTAACCTAAACTAAACTAAACTAAACTAAATTATAAACTAAACTAAACTAAACTATAAACTAGACTAAACTAAACTAAACTAACCTAACCTAACTTAAGCTAAGGTAAAGTAAACTAACCTAACCTAACCTGACCTAAACTAAACTAAACTAACCTAACTTATAAACTAAGCTATAAACTAAACTAAACCAAATTATAAACTAAACTATAAACTAAACTAAACTAAACTATAAACTAAACTAAACTAAATTATACTAATCTAACCTAACCTAAACTAAACTAACCTAACCTAACCTAACCTAACATAACCTAAACTAAACTAAATTAAAATATAAAATAAACTGTAAACTGAACTATACTATAAACTAAATTATAAACTAAACTAAACTAAACTAAACTAACCTAACCTAACCTAATCTAACATAAATTAAACTAAATTATAAACAAAGCGAAACTAAACTAACCTAACCTAATATAAACTAAACTAAACTAAATTATAAACTAAACGAAACTAAACTAAACTAAACTTACCTAAAGTAACATAAGTTAACCTAACCTAACCTAAACTACACTAACTTAACCTAACCTAACCTAAACTGAACTAAACCAAACTAACCTAACCTAACCTAACCTAAAATAACCTAACCTAAGCTAAGCTAAACTAAATTTACCTAACCTAACCTAAACTAAACTAATCTAAACTATAAACTAAACTATAAACTAATTTATAAATTAAACTAAACTATTAACTAAAATAAAATAAACTAAACCAAGCTAAACTATCTAACCTAACCTAACCTAACCTAAAATAACCTAACCTAAGCTAAGCTAAACTAAACTAACCTAACCTAACATAAACTAACATAACCTAACCTAACCTAAACTAATCTAAAGTAAACTAAACTAATCTAATATAAACTAAACAAACTTAAACTATAAACTGTAATATAAACTAAACTAAACTAACCTGACCTAAACTAAACTAAAATAAACTAAATTAAATTCAACTAAATGAAACTAAACTAAACTACACTAACCTAACCTAGCCTAACCTAACATAATCTAATCTAAACTAAAATAAACTAACCTAACCTAACCTTAACTAACCTAAACTAAACTAAACTAAACTAAACCAAACTAAACTAAACTATAAACTAAAATATAAATTAACCTGTAAACTATACTAAACTATAAACTACACGAAACTAATATAAACTATACAAAACTAGCCTAACCTAACCTAAGCTAAGCTAAACTAAACTAACCTAACCTAACCTAAAGTAAACTAAATTAAACTAAATTATAAACTAAAATATAAACTAAATTAAACCAAACTACATATTAAACTATAAACTAAACTAAGCTAAACTATAAATTTTACTAAACTAAACTAACCTAACCTAACCTAAACTAACCTAACCTAACCGAAACTAAACTAACCCAACCTAACCTAACATAACCTAAACTAAACTAAACTATAAAATAAACTATAAATGAAAATAAACTAAACTATACTATAAACTAAATTATAAACTAAACTAAACTAAACTAAACTAAGCTAACCTAACCTAAGTTAAACTAAACTAAACTAAATTATATAATAAACGAAACTAAACTAACCTTACCTAACCTAACCTAACCTAACATAAACTAAACTAAACAAAATTATAAACTAAACGAAACTAAACAAAACTAAACTAAACTAACCTAAAGTAACATAACCTAACCTAACCTAACCTAAACTAAACTAAACTAACCTGACCTACCCTAAACTAAAACTAAACTAAACAAAACTATAAACTAAACTATAAACTAAAGTAAATTAACTAAACTAAAATAAACTAACCTAACCTAACCTAACCTAAACTAAACTAACCTAACCTCACCTAAACTAAACTAAACTAATCTATTATAAACTAAACTAAACAATAAATTAAAATATAAACTAAACTAAACTAAACTAAGCTAAACTAACTTAACGTAAACTAAACTAAACTAACCTAACCTAGCCTAAACTAAACTAAAATAAACTAAATAAAATTCAAGTAAACTAAACTAAACTACACTAACCTAACCTAACCAAACCTAACATAATCTAATCTAAACTAAAATAAAATAACCTAAACTAATCTAACCTTACCTAACCTAACCTAAACTAAACTAAACTAAACCAAACTAAACTAAACTATAAAATAAAATATAAACTAATTTATAAACTAAACTAATCTATAAACTAAACTAAACTAAACTAAACTTAGCTAAACTAACTAACCTTACCTAACCTAACCTATACTAACTTAACCTAACCTATACTTAACTTACCTTACCTAACCTAACATAACCTAAACTAAACTAAACTATAAAATAAACTATAAACTAAACTAAACTAAACTAAACTATACTATAAACTAAATTTTAAACTAAACTAAACTAATTTAACTAACCTAACCTAACCTAACCTAACATAAACTAAACTAAACTAAATTATAAACTAAACCAAACTAAAACTAAACTAACCTAAAGTAACATAACATAACCTAAACTAAACTAAACTAACCTAACCTAACCTAACCTAACCTAAAGTAAACTAAACTAATCTAATATAAACTAAACTAAACAATAAATTAAAATATAAAATAATCTTAACTAAACTAAACTAAGCTAAACTAACTTAACCTAAACTAAACTAAACTAAACTAACCTAACCTGGCCTAAACTAAACTAAAATAAACTAAATTAAATTCAAGTAAACTAAACTAAACTACACTAACCTAACCTAACCTAACGTAACATAATCTAATCTAAACTAAAACAAACTAACCTAAATTAATCTAACCTTACCTAACCTAACCAAAACTAAAGTAAACCAAATAAAACTAAACTATACACTAAAATATAAACTAATTTATAAACTAAACTAATCTATAAACTAAACTAAACTAACCTAACCTAAATTAGACTAAACTAAACTAAAGTAAATTCAACTAAACTAAACCTAAATACACCAACCCAACCTAACCTAATCTAACATAAACTAAACTAAACTAAACTAACCTAAGATAACTTAACCTAAATTAAACTGAACTAAACTAAACTGTACTAAACTATAAACAAAACGATAAACTATACTATATATTAAACTGAACTAAAGTAAACTAAACTAAATTAATTTTACCTAACCTAACCTAAACTAAACTAAACTAACCTTACCTAACCTAAACTAAATTAAACTAATCTAAACTAAACGAAATTAAACTATAAACTAAACTAAACTAAACTCAACTAAACTAAACTGACCTAACCTAACTTAACCTGGCCTTACCTAAACTAAACTATACTAACCTAACCTAACATAACCTACCCTAAACTAAACTAAACTAAATTAATTAAACTATAAACTAAACTAAACTATAAACTAAACGATACCTCCCTAAACTAAACTAAACTACACTAAACTAAACTAAACCATAAAATAAACTATAAACTAAACTATAAACTAAGCTATAAACTAAACTAAACTAAACTATAAACTTCACTAAACTAATCTATAAACTAAGCTAACCTATCCTAAATTAAACTAAACTAAACTAAGCTAACCTAACCTAACCTAACCTAACTTAAGCTAAACTAAACTAAACTAACCTAACCTAACATAAACTAACCTAAACTAAACTAAACTAAACTTTCCTAACCTAACCTAACCTAACCTAACCTAACCTAAACTAAACTAAACAAAACTAAAGTAAACTAAACTAAATTAAACTATAAACTATACTAAACTATAAACTAAACTAAACTAAACTATAAACAGAACTAAACTAAAGTGAACTAAACTAACCTAACCTAACATTAACTAAACTATAAATTAAACTATAAACTAATCTATAAATTAAACTAAACTATAAATTACACTAAAATAAACTAAACTAAGCTAAACTATCTACCCTATCCTAACCTAACCTAACCTAACCTAACCTAACCTAAGCTAAACTAAACTAACCTAAGCTAAACTAACCTAACCTAAACTAACCTAACCTAAACTAACCTAACCTAAGCTAAACTAAACTAAACTAAACTATAAACTAAACTATAAACTAAACTAAACTATACTATAAACTAAATTATAAACTAAACTAAACTAAACTAACCTAAAGTAATATAACCTAAACTAAACTAACCTAACCTAACCTAAACTAATCTAACCTGACCTAACCTAACCTAAACAAAACTAAACTAAACTAAACTAAACTAAACTAAAATAAACTAACCTAACCTAACCTAACCTAAACTAAACTAACCTAAAGTAATCTAACCTAAACTAAACTAAACTATACTAAAATAATGTAATATAAACTAAACTAAACAAAAAAAAAATATAAACTAAAATATAAACTAAACTAAACTAAACTAACCTAACTTAAACTAAACTAAAATAAACTAAATTAAATTCAACTAAATGAAACTAAACTAAACTATACTAACCTAAACTAACCTAACCTAACATAATCTAATCTAAACTAAAATAAACTAACCTAACCGAACTTAACCTAACCTTTCCTAACCTAAACTAAACTAAACTAAACTAAATTAAACCAAACTAAACTAAACTATAAACTAAAATATAAATTAATCTGTAAACTAATCTAAACTATAAACTAATTTATAAATTAAACTAAACTTTAAACTAAAATAAAATAAACTAAACTAAGCTAAACTATCTAACCTAACCTAACCTAACCTAAAATAACCTAACCTAAGCTAAGCTAAACTAAACTAACCTAACCCAACATAAACTAACATAACCTAACCTAAACTAAACTAAACTAAACTAACCTTACCTAACCTAACCTAACCTAACCTATACTAAACTAAAGAAAACTAAACTAAACTAAACTAAACTATAAACTAAACTAAACTAAACTATAAAAAAAACTAAACTAAACTGAAGTAAACTAACCTAACCTAACCTAAACTTAACAAAATTTAACTAAACTATAAACTAATCTCTAAAATAAACTAAACTATAAACTAAACTAAACTAAACTAAACTAAGCTAAATTAACTAACCTAACCTATTCTAAACTAAAATAAAGTAACATAAGTTAATCCAACCTAACCTAAACTACACTAACTTAACCTGACCTAACCAAAAGTAAACTAACCTAACCTAACCTAACCTAAAATAACCTAACCTAAGCTAAGCTAAACTAAACTAACATAACCTAACATAAACTAACATAACCTAACCTAAACTGAACTAAACTTAACTAACCTAACCTAACCTAACCTAAAATAACCTAACCTAAGCTAAGCTAAACTAAACTAACCTAACCTAACATAAACTAATATAACCTAACCTAAATTGAACTAAACTAAACTAACCTTACATAACCTAACCTATACTAAACTAAACAAAACAAAACTAAACTAAACTAAACTATAAACTGAACTAAACTAACCTAACCTAACCTAACATAAACTTAACTAAACTAAACTAAACTAACCCAACCTAAGCTAACCTTACCTAACCTAACCTAAACTAAACTAAACAAAACTAAACGATAAACTAAACTATAAAGTAATCTGTAAATTAAACTAAACTATAAACTAAACTAAAATAAACTAAACTAAGCTAAATTAACTAACCTAACCTATTCTAACCTAACCTAAGCTAAACTAGACTAACCTAACCTAAACTAAACTAAACTAAATTATAAACTAAACCATTAACTAAACTAAACTAAACTATAAATTAACTAAACTATAAACTAAACTAAACTAAACTAAACTAAACCAACCTAACCTAACCTAACCTAAGGTAAGCTAAAATAAACTAACCTAACCTAACCTGAACTAGACTAAACTAAACTAAACTATAAATTAAACTAAACCAATTATAAACTAAACTATAAACTAAACAAAACTAAACTATAAACTAAACTAAACTAAATTCAACTAACCTAACCTAACCTAACCTAAACTAAACTAACCTAACCTAACATAACCTAACATAACCTAAACTAAACTAAACTAAAATATAAAATAAACTGTAAACTAAAATAAACTATACTATAAACTAAATTATAAACTAAACTAAACTAAACTAAACTAAAGTAACCTAACCTAACCTAACCCAACATAAACTAACCTAATTATAAACTAAACGAAACTAAACTAACCTAACCTAACCTAATATAAACTAAACTAAACTAAATTATAAACTAAACGAAACTAAACTAAACTAAACCTAAAGTAACATAACTTAAACTAACCTAACCTAAACTAAACTAACTTAATCTGACCTAACCTAAACTAAACTAAACTAAACTAAACTATTAACTAAACTATAAACTAAAGTAAATTAACCAAAATAAAATAAACTAACCTAACCTAACCTAACCTAAACTAAACTAAACTAAGATAATATAAGCTAAAATGAACAATAAATTAAAATATAAACTAAACTATACTAAACTAATTTAACCTTACTTAACCTATCCTTAATTATACTAAACTAAACTAAACTAACCTAACCTAACCTAAACTAAACAAAAATAAACTACATTAAATTCAACTAAACTAAAATAAACTACACTAACCTAACCTAACCTTACCTAACCTAACCTAAACTAAACTCAAGCAAACTAAACTAAACTATAAACTAAAATATAAGGTAATCTATAAACTAAACTAAACCAAATTAAATTCAACTAAACTAAACTACACTAATCTAACCTAACCTAACCTAACATAATCTAAACTAAACTAAAATAAACTAACCTAACCTAAACTAACCTAACCTTACCTAACCTAACCTAAACTAAACTAAACTAAACGAAACTTAACTAAACTATAAAGCAAAATATAAACTAATCTATAAACTAAACTAAACTATAAACTAAAGGAAACTAAATTAAACTATACTAAACTAAACTAACCTAACATAAACAAATCTAACCTAACCTAAAATAAACTAAACTAAACTAAATTTAACTATAAACTAAACTAAATTAAACTATAAACACAACTAAACTAAACTGAACTAAACTAACCTAACCTAACTTAAACTTAACTAAACTAAACTACCCTAACCTAACCTAACCTAACCAAACCTAACCTAACCTAAACTAAACTAAAATAAACTAAACTAAACTAAACTAACTAACCTAACCTAACCTAACCTAACCTAACCTAAGCTAAACTAAACTAACCTAAATTAACCTAACCTAACCTAACGTAACCTAAACTAAACTAAACTAACCTACCTAACCTAACATAAATTAAACTAAACTAAATTATAAACTAAACGAAACTAAACTAAATTAAACTAAGCTAAAGTAACATAACCTAACATAAATTAACCTAACCTAACCTAACCTAAACCAAACTAAACTAAACTAACCTAACCTAACCTAACCTAAACTAAACTAACCTAACCTAAATTAACCTAAACAAAACTAAACTAAACTAAACTAACCTAACCTAACTTAACATAAACTAAACTAAACTAAACTAAATAAAACTAAACTAAACTAAACGAAATAAACTATACATCAAACTATAAAATAAGCTACACTAAACTATAAACTAAAATATAAACTAATCTAAACTAAACTAACCTAACCTAAACTAAACTAAAATAAACTAAATTAAATTCAACTAAATGAAACTAAACTAAACTACACTAATCTAACCTAACCTAAACTAACCTAACATAATCTAATCTAAACAAAAATAAACTAACCTAAACTAATGTAACCTTACCTAACCAAACCTAAACTAAACTAAACTAAACCAAACTAAACTAAACTACAAACTAAAATATAAACTAATTTATAAACTAAACTAATCTATAAACTAAACTAAACTAAACTAAACTTAGCTAAACTAACTAACCTTACCGAAAATAGCCTAACCTAATCTAAGCTTAACTAAAGTAACCTAACCTAAACCAACATAAATCAAACTAAACTAAATTATAAAGTAAACCATAAACTAAACTAAACAAAAGTTAATTCTAAACTATAAATTAACTAAACTATAAACTAAACTAAACTAAACTAAACTAACCTCACCTAACCTAATTTAAACTAAACTAAACTAACTTAACCTAACCTAAACTAAACTAAACTAAACTAAACTATAAACACAGTTATAAACTAAACTAAACTAAACTAAACTAACATAACGTAACCTAAACTACAATAAAATAAACTAAAATAAGTTCATCTAAACTAAACCTTACTACACTAACCTCACCTAACCTAACCTAACATAAACTAAACTAAATTGACCTAACCTAACCTAACGTAAACTAAACTAAACTATACGAAACAAAACTAAATAAAACTAAACTAAACTAAACGAAATTAAACTATACACCAAACTATAAAATAAGCTAAACTAAACTATAAATTAAACTATGAACTAAACTAAACTACTAAACTATAATGTAAACTAAACTAAATTAAACTCAACTAATCTAAACTAACCTAAGCTTACTAAACTAATCTAACCTAAACTAACCTAACCTAATATAAACTAAACTAAACTAACCTAACGTAACATAAGTTAGGCTAAGCTAAACTAAACTAACCTAACCTAAAATAAACTAAACTAAACCAAACTATATACTAAACTATAAACTAAACTATACTAAACTGAACTAACCTAACCTAAACTAACTTAACCTAACATATACTAAACTTACCTTATCTAACCTAACATAACCTAAACTAATCTAAAGTATAAAATAAACTACAAACTAGACTAAACTAAACTATACTATAAACTAAATTATAAACTAAACTAAACTAAACTAAACTAACCTAACCTAACCTAACCTAAACTAAACTAAACTAAATTATAAACTAAACGTAACTAAACTAACCTAACATAACCTAACCTAACCTAACATAAACTAAACTAAACTCAATTATACACTAAACGAAACAAAACAAAACTAAACCAAACTAACCTAAAGTAACATAACCTAAGCTAACCTAAACTAAACTAAACTAACCTGACCTAACCTAAACCAAAACTAAATTAATCTATACTATAAACTAAAGTATAAACTAAAGTAAATTAACTAAACTAAAATAAACTAACCTAACCTAACCTAAATTAAACTAACATAACCTAACCTAACCTAAACTAAACTAAACTAAACTAATCTAATATAAACTAAACTAAACAATAAATTAAAATATAAACTAAACTAATCTATAAACTAAACTAAACTAAACTAAACTTAGCTAAACTGACTAACCTTACCTAATGTAGCATAACGTAATCTAAGCTAAACTAAACTAACCTAACCTAAACAAAAATAAACAAAACTAAACTAAATTATAAAGTAAACTATAAACTAAACTAAACAAAACTATATTCTAAAATATAAATTAACTAAATTATAAACTAAACTAAACTAAACTAAACTAACCTAAAATATCCTAACACAACCTAAACTAAGCTAAACTAACCTAACCTAACCTAACCTAACCTAAACGAAACTAAGCTAAACTGAACTAAACTAAACTAAATTAAACAATAATCTAAACTAAACTTAACTATAAATTAAACTATAAACTAAACTAAACTATAAACAATACTAAACCAAATTGAACTAAACTAACCTAACCTAACATAAACTTAACTAAACTAAACTAACTTAACCTCACCCAACCTAACCTTACCTAACCTAACCTAAACTAAACTATAAGCGAAACTATACTTAACTATAAATTAAACACTAAACTAAACTACACCAAACTCACCTAACCTAACATAAACACAACTAACACACCTAACCTAACCTAACCTAAATTAAACTAAATTAAAATAAACTAACCCAACCTAACCTAACCTAACCTAAACTAAACTAAACTGACCTAACCTATCCTAAACAAAACTAAACTAAACTAAACTATAAGCAAAACTATTAACTAAAGTAAACTAAAGTAAACTAAAATAAACTAACCTAACCTAACCTAACCTAAGCTAAAATAATCTAATATAAACTAAACTAAACTAAACTATAAACTAAAATATAAACTAAACTAAACTAAACTAAATAACCTAACCTAAACTAACCTAAAATATACTAGATTAAATTCAACTAAACTAAACTAAACTATACTAACCTAACCAAACCTAACCTAACCTAACATAATCTAATCTAAACTAAAATAAACTAACCTAACCTAACGTAACCTAACCTTACCTATTCTAACCTGAACTAAACTAAACTAAACAAACTAAACTAAACAATATACTAAAATATAAACTAATCTATAAACTAAACTGAACTATAAACTAAACGAAACTAAAATAAACTATACTAAACTAAACTAACCTAACCTAAATTAAAGTAAACTAAAATAAACTAACCCAACCTAACCTAACCTAACCTAAACTAAACTAAACTGACCTAACCTATCCTAAA